>OX411807.1:23122299-24336516 GCA_948253155.1 Leucoma salicis
TCAGGGTCACCCAAAGACGTTAAGTATGATGTGTTATCGAAATTAGCAGTCAGGAGCAATTGTCAGGATGGCTGAATTGGTAAAGCATCTGGACGGTATCCAGAAGATGCAGGTTCAAATCCTGCTCCTGACTGTTATTTTCGATTTCACATTTTTCACTTTTGTGTTTAATGTATAGTGCTAAGCATGTCAAATGCTAAAAATATATATAAAAATATCTAAATATTTAAAGGGTTTTGCGTCATTATTAGGTAAAATCTTAATTGTAAAATTAAGTTTACCTGGTCGGTATAATGTATGAAAATACTTCCGACAAATGGCTCAGGCGTCACCCAAAGACGTTAAGTATGATGTGTTATCGAAATTAGCAGTCAGGAGCCAATTGTCAGGATGGCTGAATTGGTAAGCATCTGGACGGTATCCAGAAGATGCAGGTTCAAATCCTGCTCCTGACTGTTATTTTCGATTTCACATTTTTCACTTTGTGTTTAATGTATAGTGCTAAGCATGTCAAATGCTAAAAATATATATAAAAATATCTAAATATTTAAAGGGTTTTGCGTCATTATTAGGTAAAATCTTAATTGTAAAATTAAGTTTACCTGGTCGGTATAATGTATGAAAATACTTCCGACAAATGGCTCAGGCGTCACCCAAAGACGTTAAGTATGATGTGTTATCGAAATTAGCAGTCAGGAGCAATTGTCAGGATGGCTGAATTGGTAAAGCATCTGGACGGTATCCAGAAGATGCAGGTTCAAATCCTGCTCCTGACTGTTATTTTCGATTTCACATTTTTCACTTTGTGTTTAATGTATAGTGCTAAGCATGTCAAATGCTAAAAATATATATAAAAATATCTAAATATTTAAAGGGTTTTGCGTCATTATTAGGTAAAATCTTAATTGTAAAATTAAGTTTACCTGGTCGGTATAATGTATGAAAATACTTCCGACAAATGGCTCAGGCGTCACCCAAAGACGTTAAGTATGATGTGTTATCGAAATTAGCAGTCAGGAGCAATTGTCAGGATGGCTGAATTGGTAAAGCATCTGGACGGTATCCAGAAGATGCAGGTTCAAATCCTGCTCCTGACTGTTATTTTCGATTTCACATTTTTCACTTTGTGTTTAATGTATAGTGCTAAGCATGTCAAATGCTAAAAATATATATAAAAATATCTAAATATTTAAAGGGTTTTGCGTCATTATTAGGTAAAATCTTAATTGTAAAATTAAGTTTACCTGGTCGGTATAATGTATGAAAATACTTCCGACAAATGGCTCAGGCGTCACCCAAAGACGTTAAGTATGATGTGTTATCGAAATTAGCAGTCAGGAGCAATTGTCAGGATGGCTGAATTGGTAAAGCATCTGGACGGTATCCAGAAGATGCAGGTTCAAATCCTGCTCCTGACTGTTATTTTCGATTTCACATTTTTCACTTTGTGTTTAATGTATAGTGCTAAGCATGTCAAATGCTAAAAATATATATAAAAATATCTAAATATTTAAAGGGTTTTGCGTCATTATTAGGTAAAATCTTAATTGTAAAATTAAGTTTACCTGGTCGGTATAATGTATGAAAATACTTCCGACAAATGGCTCAGGCGTCACCCAAAGACGTTAAGTATGATGTGTTATCGAAATTAGCAGTCAGGAGCAATTGTCAGGATGGCTGAATTGGTAAAGCATCTGGACGGTATCCAGAAGATGCAGGTTCAAATCCTGCTCCTGACTGTTATTTTCGATTTCACATTTTTCACTTTGTGTTTAATGTATAGTGCTAAGCATGTCAAATGCTAAAAATATATATAAACATATCTAAATATTTAAAGGGTTTTGCGTCATTATTAGGTAAAATCTTAATTGTAAAATTAAGTTTACCTGGTCGGTATAATGTATGAAAATACTTCCGACAAATGGCTCAGGCGTCACCCAAAGACGTTAAGTATGATGTGTTATCGAAATTAGCAGTCAGGAGCAATTGTCAGGATGGCTGAATTGGTAAAGCATCTGGACGGTATCCAGAAGATGCAGGTTCAAATCCTGCTCCTGACTGTTATTTTCGATTTCACATTTTTCACTTTGTGTTTAATGTATAGTGCTAAGCATGTCAAATGCTAAAAATATATATAAAAATATCTAAATATTTAAAGGGTTTTGCGTCATTATTAGGTAAAATCTTAATTGTAAAATTAAGTTTACCTGGTCGGTATAATGTATGAAAATACTTCCGACAAATGGCTCAGGCGTCACCCAAAGACGTTAAGTATGATGTGTTATCGAAATTAGCAGTCAGGAGCAATTGTCAGGATGGCTGAATTGGTAAAGCATCTGGACGGTATCCAGAAGATGCAGGTTCAAATCCTGCTCCTGACTGTTATTTTCGATTTCACATTTTTCACTTTGTGTTTAATGTATAGTGCTAAGCATGTCAAATGCTAAAAATATATATAAAAATATCTAAATATTTAAAGGGTTTTGCGTCATTATTAGGTAAAATCTTAATTGTAAAATTAAGTTTACCTGGTCGGTATAATGTATGAAAATACTTCCGACAAATGGCTCAGGCGTCACCCAAAGACGTTAAGTATGATGTGTTATCGAAATTAGCAGTCAGGAGCAATTGTCAGGATGGCTGAATTGGTAAAGCATCTGGACGGTATCCAGAAGATGCAGGTTCAAATCCTGCTCCTGACTGTTATTTTCGATTTCACATTTTTCACTTTGTGTTTAATGTATAGTGCTAAGCATGTCAAATGCTAAAAATATATATAAAAATATCTAAATATTTAAAGGGTTTTGCGTCATTATTAGGTAAAATCTTAATTGTAAAATTAAGTTTACCTGGTCGGTATAATGTATGAAAATACTTCCGACAAATGGCTCAGGCGTCACCCAAAGACGTTAAGTATGATGTGTTATCGAAATTAGCAGTCAGGAGCAATTGTCAGGATGGCTGAATTGGTAAAGCATCTGGACGGTATCCAGAAGATGCAGGTTCAAATCCTGCTCCTGACTGTTATTTTCGATTTCACATTTTTCACTTTGTGTTTAATGTATAGTGCTAAGCATGTCAAATGCTAAAAATATATATAAAAATATCTAAATATTTAAAGGGTTTTGCGTCATTATTAGGTAAAATCTTAATTGTAAAATTAAGTTTACCTGGTCGGTATAATGTATGAAAATACTTCCGACAAATGGCTCAGGCGTCACCCAAAGACGTTAAGTATGATGTGTTATCGAAATTAGCAGTCAGGAGCAATTGTCAGGATGGCTGAATTGGTAAAGCATCTGGACGGTATCCAGAAGATGCAGGTTCAAATCCTGCTCCTGACTGTTATTTTCGATTTCACATTTTTCACTTTGTGTTTAATGTATAGTGCTAAGCATGTCAAATGCTAAAAATATATATAAAAATATCTAAATATTTAAAGGGTTTTGCGTCATTATTAGGTAAAATCTTAATTGTAAAATTAAGTTTACCTGGTCGGTATAATGTATGAAAATACTTCCGACAAATGGCTCAGGCGTCACCCAAAGACGTTAAGTATGATGTGTTATCGAAATTAGCAGTCAGGAGCAATTGTCAGGATGGCTGAATTGGTAAAGCATCTGGACGGTATCCAGAAGATGCAGGTTCAAATCCTGCTCCTGACTGTTATTTTCGATTTCACATTTTTCACTTTGTGTTTAATGTATAGTGCTAAGCATGTCAAATGCTAAAAATATATATAAAAATATCTAAATATTTAAAGGGTTTTGCGTCATTATTAGGTAAAATCTTAATTGTAAAATTAAGTTTACCTGGTCGGTATAATGTATGAAAATACTTCCGACAAATGGCTCAGGCGTCACCCAAAGACGTTAAGTATGATGTGTTATCGAAATTAGCAGTCAGGAGCAATTGTCAGGATGGCTGAATTGGTAAAGCATCTGGACGGTATCCAGAAGATGCAGGTTCAAATCCTGCTCCTGACTGTTATTTTCGATTTCACATTTTTCACTTTGTGTTTAATGTATAGTGCTAAGCATGTCAAATGCTAAAAATATATATAAAAATATCTAAATATTTAAAGGGTTTTGCGTCATTATTAGGTAAAATCTTAATTGTAAAATTAAGTTTACCTGGTCGGTATAATGTATGAAAATACTTCCGACAAATGGCTCAGGCGTCACCCAAAGACGTTAAGTATGATGTGTTATCGAAATTAGCAGTCAGGAGCAATTGTCAGGATGGCTGAATTGGTAAAGCATCTGGACGGTATCCAGAAGATGCAGGTTCAAATCCTGCTCCTGACTGTTATTTTCGATTTCACATTTTTCACTTTGTGTTTAATGTATAGTGCTAAGCATGTCAAATGCTAAAAATATATATAAAAATATCTAAATATTTAAAGGGTTTTGCGTCATTATTAGGTAAAATCTTAATTGTAAAATTAAGTTTACCTGGTCGGTATAATGTATGAAAATACTTCCGACAAATGGCTCAGGCGTCACCCAAAGACGTTAAGTATGATGTGTTATCGAAATTAGCAGTCAGGAGCAATTGTCAGGATGGCTGAATTGGTAAAGCATCTGGACGGTATCCAGAAGATGCAGGTTCAAATCCTGCTCCTGACTGTTATTTTCGATTTCACATTTTTCACTTTGTGTTTAATGATTCATTTGTTTTTGCGCCATTAGATTTTTCTTTGACATCGTTCTGTTCACAACATGGAAAATATAAAATACCGGTTTTTTTACCAATACGAGTTCCACCGTGGCACCAGCGCACACATCTCGAAGGATTAATCATGTGTATTGGGAAGCTACCGTAAAAGAAAACACGGTAAGTATGTTTTGTATGTTTTTTTGACCTACAGAACAAACTCGTGGACGGCCGGAGACACTAGTTGATGATGAAGAATTAAAATTGATCGTGAAAACAGATCCATGGCAAACAACGTCAGTGTTAGCGGCAGGCTTCGGTGTGAGTGATAAAACAATTTAGAAAGCTCGAAAAATGTGTACCGCATGAAGTAAACCAACTAACACGAGTACTCGACTCGTGTTTGTTGGTTTACATTACACAACCATCACAATAACGGATTTTGAATCGTATCGTTGCTTGTGATGAAAAATGGATCCTGTACGATAATCGGAAACGCTCATCACAATGGTTGAACCCAGGAGAACCGGTCAAATCCTGCCCCAAGCGAAACTTGACTCAGATAATGCTACTGGTAAACGTGTGGTGGGCCAGTACCACCAGGTCCACCACACGCTTACCACTTTTTACTGGTGTTGGAAGCTGCAGTTACGGCAGATCTGTATTGTCAACAATTGCAAACCATGATGGAAAAGCTAGCCGTTAAACAACCGTGATTTTAGATTTTATTGATTCTCCTCCCACAATTTTTTAAGTTATAGGTACTGTTGGCGCGTTAGGGAAAAATGATGAGAGTAAATTTTTACGATGCGCGCGCACACCGTCACGAGAAACCGACACCCTGAAGTTAGCTATAGTCAACATTTTAGTTTTTTTTTTTGTGATATTAAACTTAATTTAACTAGATAATGCGTTATAATATAACTTTCAATGTATTCAATATCTTTTTTCTATAGTTAAAGTCGTTTTTTTTACGAACGTAGAATAAGGCGAAAGATAAAAATTTGAAAAGATTTTTATCTTGTTACGCCAAAGAAGTATAACTTCTAACGTGTGTATATAAGTACCCACACACACTTTTTTTAATAAAAGTAATGGGAGTTTGCCTTAATGACCAGGTTATTACCTACTTAGTATCATATGTACCTACGTAAGAAATAAAAAAAAAGTTTTATTCCTTTTAGTCTACTCATCTTATTTCAAACACCAGACGCAAACTTGGGTACCTATATACTTACCTAATTTCTCTGTGGAATTATTTAAAAATAGACGTACCTACCTAGAATGTACTAGCGAAAAAAGCCTACGCCTATGGTTAAACATATAACAAAATCAAATAGCTATCCCATAGGAACTTTCTTAAGGTGGGAATTAAACTACCTTACGGTACACGCAGTCGTTCAGAACAATGGACAGATAGTAGTGTGAACCATCACTTCCATTAATAGTTAGGGAGCTGAGTGCCATTTTGGTATATGATTTGTTCGTCTTTCATATTAATAGGGATGAAAGTTTATGCCAATACAAACCGATTTGGTCCTGTAAATGAAAGTCGTATGTCCCTGCGTTTTCATGTTACAGCGCTTCAAAAATGTAAAAAAAAAGTGATACTAAATCATTTGCTCGCGTCTGCCTCTTAGACTGATGGTCAAAATCATCCTTAAAACTATAAACATCGAAGAGGCAGATCTGCAGGGCTCTGTTTTATCACGGGACGTAGGTGCAAAAATGTAAAAAAAAGCTATACTAAATCATTTGTTCGTCATTCTCGTTGCGTCCATTCGATTCATTAGGACTCCCAGAATAGGAAAAAAAAGTTGGCAGACGCTGATTTTTTTATGTACGATTTTTTAAAGTTTTGTTCAGGAATTAAGGCAAAGCGGGTATTACGGTTTATTATTGTTATTACTAAGAGTTCACGTAATAGTATATTATTTTCTGTCATTAATGAAAGGAAAAAAAAATTAATCAATTAAAAATTTAAAAAGGTTTATTTAAAAAAACATAGCATCACGCCTGTATTCCCGAAGGGGTAGGCAGAGGTGTATTACACACCCACGACTCGCCAGCTATGTTTAAGTCCCACGTAATAGGGGGCGAGCCTATTGACGTCTACTAGACGTAATTTTATTATTGCTTGAGTCACTTACCTTCAATATCTTATAAATGTCTTCAAATTATAAGTATTTAGTTGTGATGCGATGACAGACGTCAGGCGGTAGGTGACGGCTGACAGATAGCAGTCAATTTAAAAGAGGACAGACGTCCTACGAGGGATTCGATTGGCAAGAACGTGAACAAAGTCGGTCGTGGTCGCCATACAACTAACCTGCACTCTACGTGATTATTTTGAGAGTTACATCCTAAAATATTGTGAGCATCACTTGCTATTTTGTTACCAAAACTAAACTATCCATAAAGATTAGTGTATTGAACAATAACGTCGTGTGATTTCAAGACTACTCTCATGTCTGACCATCATTCTGATGAACATGAAAATGAAGATAAGCCCCTGCCTTCGTTAAATATTTAGATATATATTGTACACCATAGTATATTATATATATAAGAGAGGATCACCACATATATACGTGTACGAGAGAGCAAGACAGTACTATTCGGAGCAAACGAAGGGAAACGATCGACAGTTCTCACAAGGTTGGCCGCGTAAAACAGCCGTCTATTGGGGGATTCCACGTCAAATCAGGCGGTAAAATAATTACTATAGATCAAAAATGTTTAAAATAATTACTATTTTGTTTTTCATAATTTCTTATTAAAAGAGAGTATTGGTGTAAAGATGCGAAAGGGAATGCTCCGATGGTTCGGATATGTGGAAAGAATGCCGGACAAGCGACTGGTTAAGAAGATATACAATGCGAAAGTGGAAGGATGTAATAGGTACAGGGGGAGACCGAGACTCACCTACTTAGACCAAATCGGTCATGTATTGAAGGAAGGTGGAGTCAGGAGTCTCTGAAAACCGGCGAGCATGTATGAAGAGAGTTATGAATGTTGAGGAAGCGAGAGATGTATGCAAGAATAGAGCCTCTTGGCAATCTGTTGTCTCTGCCTACCCCGCAAGAGAAATGGCGTGATGATAAGTAAGTAAGTAATTGTTTCTTGAAGGGAGAATACAAAAAGAAAAAAATCCTAGTGAAGCTTGATTTTTATTTCTTGGTTTTAGAGTGAAACAAAAACATTTTTCGTTAATTTATTAGCCTCGATGGCCTGAAATAAAACGGATTATTCAGAGAATAAAAAAATAAAAAAAAATAAAATTGTATTGTTTTGTTCCATTCATCCATCCATCCATCCATCAGCCTTTCAACGTCCACTGCTGGACATAGGCCTCCCCAAGAGAACGCCACAACGAGCGGTCCCATCATGGGGGATAATGCCGTAATCGCCACGCTTGGCAGGCGGGTTGGTGATCGCAGTGGATGTTGTTAATACTCGAGGGAGTGCTGCTGCCCACTCCCCCGGTATTCCCTCAGTCAGCTCTTACGACTCCCGTGGGTAGAGAGGGGTGGGACAATTCTAAAGCCTACCAAATCCATTATTGAAAAAAATTCATTAATTTAAAAAAAGCTCCTCTTTATATTTTTCCTCAATTTAATGTTTTTTTAGCTCGGACAACCCCTAATAGAAATAAAATAAATATTTCTAAACATTTGAAATAATATTTGGAGCCAAACGAAACCCACGATTCATTGGACATCAAAATCCGAGGGGTCAGGCCAATGACCGCGTGATTTGACGCGGAATAAAATAGCCCCATAGGTAAATACCAACTACCTAGGGAATAATACCGTTGTCACTCTCTTCTCTCTAAGAAAGAAAGACAAAACCTTCGAAAAAAAATTATATAAAAATGCTCTGCCCTTGGAAAATCAGAGGTCTAGACGTCTGCCTCTTCGATGTTTATCTTCTTGAGGATGATTTTGACCATCATTCCAAAAGGCAAATACGAGCAAATGATTTAACAGACATTTTTTTTTACACTTTTACAGCGCTGTCGATTGAAAACGCAGCGCTATCATGGTGGCAGACTATTTTTCTGTGGTTCTTTATATCGTCATTAATCGAACAATTCAGGTCTGTCAAGCGAACAATTCATATACAATTTTTTAAATAATAAAAAATTGTTTAAAAATTAATTACTTAAAAAATCAAAGGGCTGAACGTCTGCCGCTTCGATGTGCCTCGTTTTGAAGGTGTTTCTGACCATCAGTTCAAGAGGCAGAGACGAACAAATGATTTAGCATACCGTTTTTTTTTTTACATTTTTAAAGTGCTGTCAAGTGATAACGCAGGCCTGTTATGGTGGCAGACACGGTCCTTAATGCTTTTTATGGTGCATCATCGATTTTAATCATGTTTGCCACACGAACAGATCATATAGAAATTTTGGCATTCAGCTCCCTAACCATAAAACATGTCCAAAGTCTCTCTATAATAGCCTACAAAATCTTAATAATAATACTAATTGTTCGTAGCGAGAAGAAATGTACCTTATACACACAGAAATACAGTTGAGATTGTTTTGCCTGCCGCGTGATCCTCAGGCAACCGCGTCATTCAACGAATGTGCTAGGGTTGCACCTATGATTTTATTTATCAACACGCTATCTCCCTTGCGGGGTAGGCAGAGAGAACAGAGTGACAAAAGGCTCTATTCTTGCATACATCTCTCGCTTCCTCAACGTTCATAATTCTCTTCATACACTCTCCGGTTTCCGCTCGCCAGTTTCGGAGACTCCTCCTCCACCGACAGCAACAAAGCTGACGTTTATAAAACTTAAAAAAATATTTTTCTAGTAGATTCTATTTGATTACTTTTTATATCATTTTAAATGTTATTTTCAAGTCGGATTATTTTTTTATAAATTGTTTTTTTTTTGTTGATCATATACGTTTAGTTTTAGCTCTCAATTTTCGGTTATTAAATTTTATTGTCGAAATACCCTAAATCGCGTAAATAATTTTATTTTAATCAATACTACAAGCGCGAGCGCTCAGGCGCGCGTGCGATACTCTTCGTTCGGTTGTACCGTGGTCGGTACGCGAAACGGTAGGCATTTAACTCGAGGCAAAGAGAATGTAATACCTAACTCGAGGCCTTGAGCGAGTGATGTACGCCTGGTTATACTACCTTCTTCAGTGGACGACATAGGTATACTAACTGAAATTGTTTTGCTCTTACCATCTTGTAGTCCGTCTGCGTAGGCTTGAACAACGTCGGAGATAGTTAATATTCTTGCAGATTCGGCAGAGTTCATAACCAAGAAAAATGCACAAATTGGTAGAAAAAGCTTCATATTGAATGTTTTTATTCAAGCTTCCTGAACAATACCTAGTTATGAAATGTGTAGGGTATAAGGAAGGAAGGCATATTTATATTGTTTACAAGTTGTTAACAATATGATTATCTCTTCTAATTATTAGGTATTATTAAATAATAGGTACATAATGCTAAGTTTGAAAAATGTGCCTTAAAAGCCTATATTTTAAAGTCTAATGTCACAGTGAATCGAATAAATAGCTATTAGATCCATAGTTGTGGTTTTACCCTATTTGCCTACAATAGGTAAATAAATACCTATAATGATGTTTTTATTGAAGGTCTAATTATTATCTTAATTTATATGCCACAAATAGGTTTTCACAAGACTAACAATAACAACTATGAAGCACGAAGTATAGTGACAGTTGAACTATAAAAATAGGTAGTGGCTTTATTATAGATTGATTGATGATTCTTTTGTACGTTAGTCACTGAACTTTTCCTAAACGGCTGGACTGATTTTGATGATTATTTATGTGCTTAGTGACCCTGAATGGTGGCTTTGAGATTATATTCCGAGAAAATTTTCTTTTCTTAAACTTTATTGATTTTTCGCAAATCAGAAGATCCATCTGCTTTTCCGATGGTAGGTATCTACACTCGAACAATAGTATCGAACGTAGAACACCATATCCCATAGATATAAAAATAGGGCAAATTCGATAGGCAGGAGAAGACTTCTTTAAGTTTCGACTTGATTCAGCAATTTATCCGCTTCCCCTAAAACTAGCTAGATTCAAAGGTCGTGACCGAATCAGGGTCATAATATTACATCACGTAAAGGTGGCACGGTATCTCAACCTTTGTTATCATTACCTTTGCTAACAGTGAAGACTTATTATTTTTATTTTCTTTGAGGAAAAATTTTCGTGAGAAAATATCCATCAGTGACAGGCAGGAAGGTACCAGGGATTTACCGATGCACCTTTATTTTTCCCATTACTTTTTAATATACACTGAAAGTAACAGTGGGGATGTGTTATCCTGCACCAGCTAAAGTCTGTCAATTTCTTAAAACATTGGATGTTGGAAAATCGCGTAGGTATTGATACAATTCCAAAGGACTTGAAACATTGATTTGCTTAATCAAGTATTCTCAGTATCGGCTAATTTAGAAAAGACAGCTAAAGAAAATACAAATAAATATTTATCAACACTTCCAACATCTAAATCCTTCCCATAATCTGCCATATCTTCAATTTCTCTGTATCCTGTGTGGTATTTTGCCATCCAAATAGACGGAAGCGCAACTCACCCCTCTACCAAAAAAACAGTTTTTCTGACTATCGTGCCATATCTATGCTAGGTACATTTCCTCTCCAAAGTACTTGAGCGCCTTCTTCACAACTAGCTCAGTTCCTTTCTTATTTTAAATAAGCTCCTCAATCCTTTCCAATCCGGCTTCCGCCCATGTCATAATAGGTACAGTTACGACATTAATTAAGATGACAGATTAGCCATGGACTGTGGTAATCTTTCTCTGCTGACCTTGTTGGACTTCTCCAATGCATTTAATACAGGGGATCATGACAAACTTGGCCTACTCAAGTCAAAAAAAGTTACATATTTATATCCAACAGTTATTGGTTGGTTTCGTAGTTACCTGTGTGGATGACCACAGCGTATTCGTGTAGAAAATAATTATTCGACATGGTGTAGTACAACTGTTGGTGTACCGCAGGGTGGCGTGCTCTCTCCTTAATTTCTCGTCATATTAGTAGTTGAAGTAAGTCACATGAGTTAAAGGTTAATCCTGCTGAGACACAAGTCATTGTTGTGAAGTTATTGTTGTAGGTAGTTCTAGGCTTACATCAAAGGTTCAATGGGTTTAATTACTTGCAATCATTTTTGATGGCGCAATAATAGCGATAAATGAAAAGTAAAGAATCTGGGTATACTAATGGACAAAAATCTCTCCTGGGATCCCCAGTTGCAAAAAGTCAGTCGAAAAATCTTTGCATTAGCAGGGTCATTAAGAGCCCCCGCACATTATGGCCACCAGTCGCCGCTACTAAACGCGACCACCAGTGGTTCAGTCAGACTACTCACGCTGCCACCAGTGGCAGCCACCAGTGGCAGCCACTGGTGGCTGGATGCGGACTTCAGTGGCTGCCACTTGCGCATTGCGCTTGCAGTTTGCCAAGTGAAAGGACAAGGGAGAAGCCGGCGACTGTGGCTGTTGTGCACGCGAGTCAAAAGACAAAACGCGGCCACAAGTAGCGAGCGCGGTCGACTCCCGCAGCTTGTGGCTCGGACGCGGCCACTCAAACGCTCGTTGTGCGCCGATGCTAAACAAAATGTATGGAGAAACGCGTCCGCAACTTGTGGCGGCCACTAGTCGTTCTAGTGTGGTCGCCTCTAGTGGCTCAATGTGCGCTCACTCTAAAACGTGTGACTCGACGACGGAAGGAGTATCCTGATGGTATCATAAATCCCATAAAAGGCTATGTAACTTTCTACTCACTGTCACCAAAACTGCTCTTGCAATTTCCCTTCTAATTTCTATCCTCGATTATGCAGATGCTATTGCACGCCTCATAAGCGAAGCGTTGAGGTGTGTTCTACTCCCGGTTTACACAGTACAACTGATTTTTCAAACTTAAAATGTCTCTATTTATCATATAAGTATTGGACTTGAAAAATAATATCTACACACACATATAAAGAACAAACACTATTTTGAACACTCGTGATATTTTTGATGCCATTTTTGTTTTTTAAACTATTTAAAAATACTTTACTAATCGAGTCTTTTTTTTTTCGTTTACGAATTATTATGACTAGGAATAGAGCTCTATTACTTTTCACGTTCTGATTCGATGTGGTTTAATTGTTATTAAATAAACAAAAAAACCGTGCCGTGTGGGGCCGGCTTTAGAATTGTCCCACCCCTCTCTACCCACGGGAGTCGTAAGAGCCGACTGAGGGAATACCGGGGGAGTGGGCAGCAGCACTCCTTCGAGTATTAACAACATCCACTGCGATCGCCAACCCACCTGCCAAGCGTGGCGATTATGGCATTATCCCCATGACGGTTCCGTTCGTTGTGGCGTTTTCTTGGGGAGGCCTATGTCCAGCAGTGGACGTTGAAAGGCTGATGGATGGATGGATGGAAACAAAAAAATACTGAATATTTACGGCATTTACGCTCGACGTGACACTAAAACCAGCGCCTTTCATGAGAACTACCGTCGCATAGCCACCGGTGGTTTTACTATCGTCAAGGTCGTAAACAGAACAGAACGCCGTTTGCCCGGCCGGTACATTGTTTTTTGTTAAAAGAAAGTTCTTACCTTTGCTTGACGAACTGATGATATTTGTCAAGTATAATAACTATTTTATCCATAACAATAATTAAAAACACTAAACACACGTAAATAATAACACACCAACGTTATAAAACATGAAAAAAACATATTTTACATTCCACAATTTTTTTTGCGTGGCCTTGCCGTCACGGTGTTTTCACTTAGAACAAAGCATAAAATTATAAGGCAACCAAGTTAGGAAGATAAATGGTTTAGAGATTTCTTGTTGAACTCATTGATTTTTAAATAAGTCGTATAATATTGTCCAAAGTTGCAATTTTCTATTGATAAATGTCGCTGTTTTAAAGTAAAAGAGATATTGATAAATGCAGCCCTAGATGTCGCTAGTGGCAATTTTAGATGTCGATATCACTGTATTCAGTTGATGTTGTATATATAATTTTTGTAAGGAAATTAGCGATGTCTTTTTGTTTTCCTAAATTGTTTTTGTTTACAGTTTAGGTTTAATAAATTATTCAATTTTACATGTTTATAAATGCACTTATGCAGGTATAAATGTAACTCATGGATGGATGTTGTTCTTACTTATTGCCAGATGGCGCCTTGCAAAATGACTGAGGTAGACCAATATAGAAGTACTTCTTAAAATTAGCGCTAGATGGCGTAAAAGACATGAAACCTACATTAGTACTTTTTGAAATTAGCGCTATCAATGTGATTTATTGAAAACTACTTAGTAAGACCAATACATTATTAGTTACTTATCAAATAATCAATTATATTGTGAAAAATGAAGATTATGAGGCGTGCAGTTTTGGATTTTCCAAAGTATTTATCTAGATCTTGCCTTACTTGAAAAGCTTGAGCGCCTCTAAAATTTTTGTATGAGGTTTATATTCGGTTTGCGTAAACATGATTCCATCAAAAACATAAATGTGAAATGAGAGGCAAGTTCAATATTATGATATATGCCTTGGTTGTTGACTTCAACGACAAAAGAAGTGAGATCTAAATGGGTGCCAAGTTTTCTTCTTATAACTTAGGATAATATATTGAAGCCTAAGGTCTGACTTGGCTAGTTCTAATATACGTTGCCTTACCCCTTATACCTTGCCGTGTGGGGTCGGCTTTAGAATTGTCCCACCCCTCTCCACCCATGGGAGTCGTAAGAGCCGACTGAGGGAATACCGCGGGAGTGGGCAGCAGCACTCCCTCGAGTATTAAAAGATCCACTGTGATCGCCAATCCGCCTGCCAAGCGTGGCGATTACGGCACTATCCCCCATATGAGCGAAACACATGTTGTGGCGTTCTCTTGGGGAGGCCTATGTCCAGCAGTGGACTTCGAAAGGCTGTTGGATAGATGGATGGAGACAAATAATCCAAACTAGTCTTGTCGTGATAGTGCCTTCGTTTTCGTGGATTTCAGAATAGTGTCCAGAGAGCAAACAAAAATGCCTTTATACACTAAAAATAGTTACCCTATCGGAGCTAGTTATTTTCGTGATAACAAATTGTTACTAAAATCCTACGTGTTAATTTAGTTTCATAATTCTGCGAACCTAATTTCATACAAATCCGTGTGTGTGTGTGTGTGTGTGTGTGTGTGTGTGTGTGTGTGTGTGTGTGTGTGTGTGTGTGTGTGTGTGTGAACAAGTGCAACTAGTGTCATGACCACGGCTATGTGTATGTAACCCATAGGTACTCACTGGACGTATTTATTTAAAATAATGACCAAATATCACCATTAACATGTGTATGTTTTTACAATAAAACAGCGGATCGATGCGCACAGTAAATACTTTATTCGCCGATTTGTACACGGTTAGCAGGCAGTTATGAATGAATATCTTATAGTTACCTACATAACACCTTCCCCCTTAAGTTATACAACAAAATTAGTTGAGTTCGATACCCCAATTAATTATAACTAGGTATGTTAGTACTTATAAGCTAACCAATACTGAGAATACCTTGCTTTTAATTTACATCATCAGCACTGTTACTGTGCTTATTCGGTAGATAACGAAATCACACGACTGGAACTTACTTATAATGTCGTACTAACTTAGGCATACAAAGATTACAGTCATAATTACATAAACCCTATTTCAGTCAATTTCAAAACCAAAACGCTTCATAGGTCGTTTTATTCTTTTTGTTTTTAACTTTGCTGCGTTTTCAATCGACTCAGACTGACAGTGTTGAGCTTCCTCCGGTGCGGACGGTCTTACCATCTGTTCGTCCTTAATTATGCTTGACGAACGAGAGGAAGAAGCTTTAGCTGCTGGCGAAGGAAGCCCACACTGGTCCGGCGGTTGTTTCTCGTCGCAATGTTGGGCGAGTGCGGAGGGTCGAGGTACGGGTGTGGGCTCAACAGCGATATCGCTCTCGCCACCGCCGTGCTCATTAGTGCTAGGAAATACGCACGTGGAACGCCTTGAATAACCCCTTAATTGGTCAATGTGCTTATGATGAGAGACCCCATCTGCCGAGGATACACTATAATTGTTACTGCCTAGTCGTTCTGTGATACGACCCTGTAACCACTTACGACTAGAATAATAACTTTTATACCACACGGAATCTCCTTCACCGAAACTTTGTCTCGTTCGGCCGCTCGCGGTGCCAGTGGATACCTTTCGTTCTGCTATGGCTGTATTATCTGGCCGTAACTTATCTAACCTAGTTCTCAAGAATCTACCCTGTAACAATTTTGCCGGAGTTTCGCCTGTCGTCGTATGTGGAGTGTTATGATAATTTAACAAAAATCTATAAATTGCTGTTTCGATATCGGTATTAGACATTTTAGCCTTTTTAATTACCCCTTTTATAATTTTTACCGAATTTTCCGCGGCCCCATTCGATGAAGTTCGCTCAAAACACGATCACTGCACAGTGACGGAATGACGACGCGATGCCCCCACATAATACAACCTAGCTCGGTATATAACTCTACGCCTATTCCAATACGGACGCATATTATCTATAGTATAGTACAAATTGGTGGCCAACCGTTATTTATATAGTTTACTACGCGACTTAACACTAGAGTACACGCGTGGCCTACTATAGTAGACCAGGGCTACTCTTTTTGTTGTAACTTTGTAATTTTGCGCGCTAGCAACTAGCGATTCCAGGTAAGCCTCGTCCGGTATATTTGTTGCAACCTCAGTACCACGCGCGATCCCCGCGCAAAAGCACGTGCTCGATATTTGGCGCCAAAACAACGGGCCTACTAAAGTAGTCCGTGCGTGTATTGGTGTACCAAAAACAGGTTAGTAAATTTTCTTGTATTATCGATTTATAACGCTAAAATAATAATTTTCTGCTTTAAAATGTGTGTATGTTTGTATGTTTATGAAATTATTTTATTTTTAAATTGTAAAATGTTTATTATTCTTGTATATTTTACAGTTTTATGACCGATCGCGTCATGAATGATTCACAAGTGGAAAGGTGGCTGCATGAGTTAGAAACTGAAGATGAAGATGTGATTGAGAGTGAAGAAGATGAAGTTGAGCCAGAACCAGACTTACAAGCCCTTGTTCGTCAGTCACAACTCCAGGAAAATGAGGAAGAAAGGTCGAGTGAATTATCAGATTCAGATAACACTCCACTCTTGCAACTAGTATCCATAAGGCGCGGACCAGTCTACAAATCGACCAACGGAACTATTTGGCACAAAGATGTACCACCTGCAACGCGAACTCGACCCCAAAACATTAGGATTAGGCCACCAGGTCCCAAAGGAGATGCAGCTAAGAATGCTAAGGATCCATTATCCTGTTTTGAACTATTTTTTACGCAAGATATCATGGAAATCTTGGTAAGATGCACCAATATCTATATAAATAAAATAAAAGACAATTTTCAACGAAACAGGGATGCTAAATCCACTGATATGGTAGAAATGAGAGCATTTCTGGGCTTATTGTACGTCATGGGAGTGTCGCGAAGTGGACGGCGTAATATAAAAGACTTTTGGGATAACTCTCATGGTACTGGTTTAGAAATTGTATATGCCACAATGTCAATAAATAGATTCCGGTTTTTGATACGTGCCCTGAGATTCGATGACATTACTGACAGAGAACAACGCCGAGAACTTGATAAAATGGCACCTATTCGACAAGTTGTAGAGCTGGTCATAAACAATTGCCGAAACAACTACGTTCCTAGCGATTATTTGACGCTAGATGAACAACTTGTAGGTTTTCGAGGACGTTGCAGCTTCATAATGTACATACCAAATAAACCAGATAAATTCGGAATCAAGATTTTCATGGTTGTCAATACAAAATTTCCGTATGTTTACAATTTTGAGATATATGTTGGAGCGCAACCGGAAGGTCCGTTTCAGAAGTCCAACAAAGTAAACGACGTGGTCTATAGAGTACTGGATCCACTTTATGATTTGGCCTGTAATGTATCAATGGACAATTATTTTACAAACCTGCCTCTGGCTAAAGACTTATTGCAGAAGAAAATAACGATTGTTGGTACTATGAAAGCAAATAGACCCGAAATTCCTAAGGAGTTCAAAGCTTCAAGGTCTAGGACAAGCAAAAGTTCTCTTTTTGGATTTCAAAAAGACGTTACCCTTGTGTCATATGTTCCTAAAATAAACAAAGCAGTCAACTTACTGTCTACAATGCATTATGATGCAGCTATCGATCCTGATACATACGAAGAACGCAAACCTGAGATTGTTACTTTTTATAATCGTACTAAATGTGGCGTGGACATCCTAGATAAAATGTGCAAGCAGTATAGTGTTCTGCGTAACAGTCGTCGATGGCCACTAACAATATTTTTTGATTTGATGAACATTGTTGGAATTAACGCTTTGGTAATCAACCAAATGAATACCTCACCCGAAAAAATTATCAGGCGTAACTTTTTGCACGAATTGTCCTTCAATTTGATAAAGCCACTTTTGATCCGTCGGACATCCATTGAAACACTGCCCCGACAACTCAAATTAAGGCTTGGAGCGCTTTTGGGTAGCACAGTTCAAGAATTCCAAGAGTCTCAACATGATTTGCCACCAAAGACAGGACGAGTTGGTCGATGTGCACTCTGCTCGAGAGCCCGAAATCGGTCGACAAAAAAGTGGTGCAGGACTTGCCACAAATGGATTTGTCCCGATCATCAAGCAGTAGTGTGTCCTGAATGCTACGAAAATAAATAAATATAGATATTAGGTTAAGTGTTGATTAAAAAAAATACGTTGAACTCAAAAGTGCCATTTTTGTTACGTTTTCTTAGATATTTACTAAATTACTAATTGTTCACTATTTTAGATAATATTACTAGATTGAAATGTTGTAATACTTAATAAAAATACTATTTTTTCTACTCTATTTATTCTTTTAATTAAATAATTAAAATTATACAATTTATCAACATTTTAAAATGGCCTAATATAGTGGGCCATGCGTGTACTCAAGTAAAAAAAAGAGGCGCGTGTACTGTAGTGTTAAGATTGGATTACAAGGAGTCTGTTTACGTATTTCTTCGCAATCTAATAATAATGCCGTCGAAGTAAAGTGCAGGTACGACTGATCACACAATTCTATCTTCTCCGCCTCGGAGTTCACTATTAGTAATCTGGGGTTTTAGGCAGAATCTCATATCTCACATGTCGATCGTATCGACTCGCTTGTACGATCACCGTGATTGGCCAACGGATTATTGTGACATCACGCGTCGGTTTCTCAACCAATCACAGTGATCTCGATACGGTCGACACGTGAAATATGACATTCTGCCTCAGGGGGCTGGATAGTGAATCAGCACCGTTAATTTTTGATCGTACGTACTCTATTTCAAAATACGTATACGCCCTATATACGCCCTAGCCTACGCATATAATAGCCCACCTTTGCATTCTAGCCGCTGCCATAGAAGGAATACCATTTTGTGGACCGAAAATACTAACTAGTGGCTTATGATCAGTTTTTAGGACAAAGTGACGACCATACAAATACCTACTGATGATATTTTTTACACAATACACTATAGCGAGTGCCTCCCTATGAATTTGAGAGTATGATTTCTCAGCAGAGGTAAGCTTGCGCGAAACGTACGCGACGGCGCGTTCCACTCCCGAGTCGTCTATCTGTGACAACACGCCGCCGATACCGCGTGAACTTGCATCGCACGTCAAAACTAATTTTAAATTCGATTCGTAGTGCGCTAATACGTTATTGCGTGACAGCAATTCTTTTACCTTACAAAACGCGAAATTGCACTCCCTAGGCCATAATCAAGGGCGGCTCTTTTTTAATAACTCGTATAGTGGATGTAGATAATCACTTATGTTACGCACAAACTTTGCATAAAAATTAATCATACCCAGAAATGATCGCAAATCCGACATTTTTAGGCCTAGGCATTTTTTTTATAGATCCTATTTTAGAAGGGTCTGATTGTAAACCATTTTTATTTATTACATAACCTAAATAAGTGATCTCATCGGCTAAAAATACACATTTACTCGTTTTAACCCTCAAACCGTATTCTTGTAAACGCACTAGTACAGTTTCCACGTTACGTAGGTGTGTGGTTCTATTCCCAGTAATTACAATATCGTCAAGAAAGGCTTGAGTGTTTGGTATGTCTTTTATCAAGTTACTTATGATTCTCTGGAATATGCCACAACTAGAAGATAAGCCATAGACCAGGCGGTTATACCTAAACAGTCCGCGGTGCGTATTAATGACTGTAGGTACATGGTTTTGAATCCTCAGACAAACAAGTCTCTCGGCAGAGGGAATCTATCTACCATCAAGCAGGGGTTCAAGGTTACCTTAAAATCGGCGCATACCCTTAAGCCACCGTCCTTCTTATGGACGGGCACTAGCGGCGTTGCCCAGTCGGAGCAGTCCACCGGCTCGATGACGCCTTCGCGCAACATCGCGTCGGGTTCCGTGTCGACCTGCTGGCGCAGCGCGTACGACAGCGGCCGCGGCCGACAGAACACGGGTTCGGCGCCCGGGCGTACGCACAGCCTCGCTTCGCCACCCGTGTATTTACCCAAACCCTCTTTGAATACAGCATTATACCTGTGAAGCAATTCAGTCAAATTAGAATTATTACAACTGTTATTTTCCATATCTTTAGTTACTGATACGTTACCGCAAAGGTTTTTTTTGTGATTTTACTTGAACCTTGGGAACTTGTATGTCCAATTCCGCGAGCCACTGCCTACCTATCAGCGTAGTCACTCCACCTTCTACTACATATAAATCCAAACATTTTTCTTTGTTTTTGAATTTAACTAAAGGGTAAATGGCTAAACATCTTGTTATAAGTCGCCCTGCTGATACACGACGCTGGAGTTCCCGTGTCGATTTCCATTCGTAACGGTATACTATCTATCAGTAAGGTGACACTTACCGATTTATAATCGCTCAAGGACTTTTGAAACATTGGCTCTAGTAGGTCTTCCTCCGATTCTGACTGCGCAGCCTGCCCTGACGATACCTCGTTGTAGTAATTACTCCGCCGCCTACGACTCCTGTGGTCTGTGTATTGTCCCTTGGCGTGATCTCCCGGTGTGGTTCTAGGGCACACCCGCTGTAAATGCCCCTTCCCCTTGCACATATTGCACGTAAAATTGCGATACCTACACTTCTTTTTCTCATGTCTACGGCTCCCACACGCTCCGCATGCCTCCGTAGACCACGTACTCATTCACTGGTTTTTTTCTTTTATCACCTTAATCTCGAGTACCTTCAACTCTTCCGATTTACTAGAACCACTAAAGTCGACGGCCGCGGTATCCTTCTCCGCTGCTTCCAGGGTGCCGGCTAAACTAATATCCTTTTTGAATGTCAAATCGTCTTCCGCAAAAAGCCGTTGCCGTATCAAGTCACTCGATACTCCGCATACGAATTGATCACGCAATTTTTCTTCTAAGGTACCCGTAAATTCGCAGTATCTTGATAATTGTTTTAATGCCGCAATGTATTGCGTAACGTTTTCCGTTTTGAATTGTCGACGCTGTCTAAAACGGTACCGTTCTGCCATCACCGAAGGCCGCGGTTGTAAATGTGCCCGCACAGTATCAACAAATTGGGTATACGTGACTTCATTTGGTTTTCGCGGACTAACTAGATTGACCATAAGCTCATATATTCGATGACCTGCTAGCGAAATTAACGTAGGCAGCTTCAATTCCTCGTTGACTTCATTGGCCTTGAAATATAAATCCACGCGTTCACAGTACAGACTCCAATTACCATTGTCCACGTCGAACTCCTGAATTTTTCCTATCTTCATTTTAATATGGGTATTTCCAGAGCCTGTTCTTCAATACTGGATGTATCCTCGTCGCCAGTTGGTATGTTTTTACAATAAAACAGCGGATCGATGCGCACAGTAAATACTTTATTCGCCGACTGATTTGTACACGGTTAGCAGGCAGTTATGAATGAATATCTTATAGTTACCTACATAATAGTGTACAATAAATGTTTGAATTTTCCTGTTTACAAATAAGTAGGTATATTATTATTATCATTATTAACTCTGTCAATAAACGTAATATCCTTAAATAACTCACTAGTAATCACACTATTAATTTATCAAACATATTATGTATGGTAATATGTTTGATACATATAATATACATACCTACCAAGTGAGGTGAAACTATGGGTGAAACATAATATTATTTTCGCAATTATTATCATCGGTGTCAGCGAACGACGTGAAGTTGATAATCAAACATTCAGATTACATACTTAGTTATAAAACTAAAACTAACAATAGTCTCATATAGTAGCCAGTAGGCATGTAAAGAAAATTAAGTATGCTGACGCATCTCGTCTGTATTGGTGGACCACTGGAACTGTGTGACGTTACTTACTTACTTATCATCATGCCATCTCCTTAGCGGGGTAGGCAGAGAGAAGAAAGCACCAAAAGGCTAAGGCTATTAATATTCTTGCAAACATCTCTTGCTTCATCAGTATTCATAATTCTCTTCATACACTCTCGCCGGTTTCGGAGACTCCTGAAAGAAAGTGGCTTCCTTCATTACATGAACGATTTGATCTAGGTAGGTGATTCTCGGACACCTCCTGTACCTATATCCTTCCACTTTCGCATTGTATATCTTAACCAGTCGCTCGTCCGGCATTCTTTCCACATTCTGAACCATCGAAGCATTCCCTTTCGCATCTTTACATCAATACCTACTTCCTAACATACCTACTCGCTCTTTTACGTCGTTGTTACGAATGCAGTCAGTTAACCTAACTCCACAGATTTTTTCGTAGATATCACATTGTGCCCGCATTGGTTGTACTCTAATGCTCCTTTTTGAACTTTTACTTCCATTTTAATAATGTTGGGACGGGCATTGTGTTGTGTATTGTGACACGTGCCTTCTGGCTGTGATAGTGGCTGCCGAAAAGTTGTGCCAATGCTCCTTTCACTCTATTTATATTTATTGTTCTTCTCTCTACATCAGTGGTGTACCTTCCATCATGACTGAGTCCACTTCCAAGATATACTTATTCATCCACTTGTTCTAGCACTCTATTGACTATTGTAGCTCTAACGTTTGTTCTGGCTTCTCCTCTTATAAAGACCATTATTGCACGCCTCATAAGCGAAGCGTTGAGGTGGGTACTACTGTCATTTCACACAAAACAACAGATTTTTCAAACTGTCTTTATTTATCATATATTGCACTTGTAAAGTATTGTATACATACACATATCAAGAAAAAACACTATTTTTAACGCTCATGATATTTTTGCTGCCATTTTTTGTTATTTAAACTAGTTAAAAAACTGTTTAAAAAGTTTTGTCTTGGACGTCCGTGTGTCTGTATGTGCGGATCCTGTATGTTATCACGATAACGACTGAAATACTTTACTGATCGAGTCTTTTTTCTCTCTTACGCTTCAGTATAATTAGGAATAGAACCCTATCACTTTTCACGGTCTGATTCGATGTGGTTTAATTTGTTATTAAATAAATAAAAAAACAATAGTTTGAATATGCATGGTCGATTTGATCATACACTAAAACCAGCGCTATCTACGTTATTAAGTGTGAATTGCTTCTATAACCAATATAGTAGTACTTCTTAAAATTAGCGCCATCTATATAAGACATGAGAAACATATGAGTACTATTTGAAATTAGCGCTATCTATGTGATTTATTGAAAACTACTCAGTAAGACCAATACATTATTAGTTACTTATTCAATTTAAATTACCACCCAATTTAACACTTACTGACTCCTTGAAAGATCTTGTAATCAATTTTATTGTGAAAAATAAATCAAATAAATCATTTTTTTATTGCTAAGGATGGCAGACGAGCCACGGCTCACCTGATGGTAAGTGGTAACCGTCGCTCATGGACTCAACTATACTGAGAGTATTGTTAAGCCGTTGCTCACCATTTCCTTTCACAGATATGGAATAAACAGCTATCTCCTGCTACAGCCAAAACTCACTGACGTGCTTCATGACCGGTCACACGGGAGACGGTGGTACCGTCCCGTTCGGGCCCGATAGCAAGTGAGTACTCTCGCTTGGTATCCAGCCCTACCACCAGTAATGTAATGGGTGATAATTGCCTACATCCCTTAATCATTTGCCGTTGTTCGTACTAACGGGGGCAGATCGGAACGCGTCGCCTCCAGGGCTGCCCTAATCCTCACTGCGGTACGTATTCGAGCCGGATTGCAGCCTGTACTAGGCTAGCAGGGGTCGCGAGGAGCACACTCCGAACTATGACCCCTCTATGATGAATAATTTCAATGGTATCTCGTCAACATATCTAATTTCGGTAAATTGTAAATAATAAATAAATAAAAATGCACGGACATTTCACACAACGTCCTCTGGTCCCAAACTAAGCTTAGCGCTTGTGCTATGGGTACCAGATTACGGATATGATACATAATATTACTTTATTTTTTTGTAAATACATACATATAATAGATAGAATACACCCAGACGCAGTACAAATATCTGTGTTCGTCCCACAAATAATTGTCCGGAGTGGGAATCGAACCCACGACCTCGTGCATGGAAGTCGGTTACAGTACCGACTACGCCACGAGGCCCATCATCATATTAGGGAGGTATTAGATGGTAAGTGAGATATCATCTGTTGTAAAGGGTAACAGCGGCTCAACGGCTTTTCTCTTATTTAGAAAGATTTATAAATGTGACTGCAGGCTTCCATGCATGGCGGAGTGGTTTAGATACCAGCCTCTGGCCTGAGTGTTGTGGGTTCGATTCCCACACGGGACAACTCGATGTGTGATCCACAAATGGTTGTTCTGAGTCTGCGTGTATTTCGTATCCGTGAAATTGTATATTTGTAAAGTGCCGTGCGATACAACGATTATTCCTAAGTGCAGGTTGGTCTTTAAACCACCGAAGGAATGTAACATAGTTTCAGTGGCCCGCCAACAAAGGCGGAGAGACGGCACACGGCGGGTTTCTTTAGTGGGTGCAGGCCCCACACTACCCTGTTCGTTGCCCCGAACGACGGGGTGTGCGGTTAGGAACATTTTACCCGCCTTAACAAAAGAAAAAAGGTTGGTCTTTAAATAAAAAAAGTAAGTATCTGGTGGTAGATTCTTGCTTATCTTAGCAGGGCTGGCTCGATCGGAGTACCACCCTCTGACAGAAGATCAGTGTGAAACAACGGAAGGCACTCTTGCGGCGTTGTTTTGTATGGTGAGTAAGAGTGCAGGAGGCCTACACCCCATTAGAGATTATCCTTCCTACCCTCTCTTTATTATCATTTCTATCCTCTCCCTATTATCCTTCCACTCCACTTGGCATCCCCTTCCTTGTCGATCGTGCATCTGGTCTGGCTAGTATCTATACCTATGGGCTACGGTAACCGCTTACAATCAGGTGGGCCGTATGCTGGTGTAAGAAATCATCTCTAATGAATACAGCTTCAAGTTTATATAGGCAATAGTATATATAATCTAAGTATCCAAAGTATCAGTAGCAGACTGAACAGCTGATTGAATAAAATTATATCACTCATATTTTCTCGACGGCTAATGAAATCTGCCAACCCGCATAGGAGCAGCGTGGTGGACTATGGCCTAGTCCCTCACACCATGAGAGGAGACCCATGCCCAATGGTAAGACAGAAAAAGGGTTGAAAAAAATGGTAAGAACATTATAAACCTACCTATATATTTTAAGCACTGCACATGTTCGGAAATCTACCAGAACACAAAGTGCAAAAATGTGAAATAAAAAATGATAGTCACGACCAGGAACTGACAGATGGCATAGGCATCACCCAAGACATTAAGAAGAAATGTGCTACAGATAATAAATTATAAAGTCAGTTACAGTTATAAAGTCATATAAAAAACAAATTCTTTAATAAATACTTAACTTTATGTTATTTCAATGTTACATCGCGCTGTAATTGACTGGCTGTACAGAAAATAGCTGTTTTATTTTTTATAATTACTCAGCTGTCAGTTGAAAGTAATTCTCCCTAGGGCTGAAAAGTATTACTTTCAACCCGCTCCTCAGGCAACTTCAGGCCTACTTTCAGAGTATGAGTAATGAAAATATGTTTATTGCCTCAAATATTTCATTTATAACTATTAGCTGTTAACAATAAGATTGAAATGAATATTTTAGGAGATATAAGGAAGAGCAGAAAGGGCTCTCAAGTGTTTGGAGTAATCGTTTAATAAGTTTTTATATTCTGTCTGGACAAATTTCTGAAGTCCACAGTGAAGAAGGCGCGCATAAGATAGTTATAAATAGCGTTACCTTTGAGACCTAATCACTGTACTTTAAAGCTTATACCCAATGAATAAAATTAATATTAGGATTTCAGGCATGCTAACAATAATAATAAATTGCCTCGGTGGTGTAGCGGTAGTGTATGCGACTGCTAATCATGAGGTCTCGGGTTCGATCCCCGGGTCGGGCAATGTTATTGAGCTTTTTCCTAAAAAGAAAAATTCTCAGTATCAGCCCGGAGTTTGGAAATGGGCCCGGTAGATGTCAATAGGCTCGCCCCCTATTACGTGGGACTCAAACATAGCTGGCGAGTCGTGGGTGTGTAATACACCTCTGCCTACCCCTTCGGGGAATACAGGCGTGATGCTATGCTATGCTAACAATAATGTAAGTTTGGTTCAAGGTCCGAGTATTAGGTAGATATAGCACAAATCATCAAGAAAACATCTATGAAAAAGTTCTAACAGATTAAAGCTTAAATCTGTTAGAACTCACTTCTTCTCCCACAGACCTAAGCACTCATGAGTGTAGTATGAAAATGGAATAATTCTTGCCACCACTGCTGAAGCTCCCATTCGGTGTTAATTGACAGTAAAAAAAAAGTTTCGAAAGAAAAAAAAAACATTTGTTGTATTTATTGCATGAGTATTTATTTATATATGTTTATAAACATTTGATATACTTTAACCATATAAATAAACACAAAGTGTGAAAACGTGAAATCGAAAATAACACAACAGGAGCAGGAGCTCATGACTGTTATTTTCGATTTCACATTTTCGTACTTTGTGTTTATTGTTTAATCAAAAAATAAAAGAGGTAACTACGGTTTTGCCTAAAAGGTTGGTAAACCATTTTAAAAATAATAATAGTCATACTAAACTAATTGTAACAGTGACAGGTCGTGGAGGATGAACACGATCCGTGATTGAAGCCAAGGGCTTGGCAAACATTATTGCACTGTGAGTTGTTGCAGGCCTTCAAAGTCATAGGGATGTCCAGTATTGAAATAGCTGATGCGGCATTACTTCCTGAAAAGATATTTTTTTATATTTAAATCAGAAAGAGACAGAGAACAGAAATGTATTTTAATTTGAGTTTTCCAGCTGTAAGTATTTAAGGACTTTGTCCATTTGCAGGCGCAACCCAAACTTTTATATGACGACTTAAGTAATTGTCACCGTAGGTAGGTAGATATATGAAATTGGCGTTTTGTCAACTGGCCACTTTGATCTCAAATATCTGGCGTTTGGTTAGGAATACCAAATTAAAATTTAGGATTGCGTATTTGTGGTTCCAATTTAGCGATTCATCGTTCTGTTCACAATATGGAAAACTTAAAATATTTTGTGCCTCCGCCTGTAACTCCGACTGCACACGGCGGGTTTATTTAGGACCACACATTCCTGTTCATTTACTAAATAAAAATAATAAGAGTGTGCCTCGATGGCCATGTTATTAGTAGGTAACTATGTAAAGAATAATAAAAAAAATAGTTCACACGCAGGAGAAGTAAAACTTTTCATTCTGGTTAATCTGGAAGAGAATGAGATGAATACACTATGGAGGTCCCAAAAGAAGTCTCACTTCAAAAAATGTTCTTCCTTTTAGTCTACTCTAACGATACTCTTGAAATGGAACGTGAATTCATAGTAGGTACAAAACGTTATATATTACGTAGAAACTATAATTATATACCTTCAAAACCAAAAATATTTCAAACACTAGTCACGTACCTACGTAGGTACCTTTATAATTTATCTATGGGACTGTTAAACTTAAACAAATGTAGTCGACAGAGGTTACAAATAAAATAGCAATACAAAAAAATCAAAGCAGTCATGAGGACTGCCAAGAGAAGTGAAAACTTAAAACTATAAATAAACAGGTGTTATTTTTGTAATTAATTTTTTTAACTTAAATTAAAACTTGTAAATCAAAAACAAAGTACTCGTCAAGACGAATCATACGAGTCCAAACTCGATGGTGTTATGTCGTTTTATAACGGAGTTCCTATGGCCACCTTCTAGCTCCATCATCAGACCCTGGATACAACCTAAAGACAAAGTACTCGTCAAGACGAACCAAACGATTCCAAATTCGATGGGGTTGAGTCATTTCATTACAGAGTTACTGTGGCCACCTTCCTGCTCCATCATCAGACCCTGGATATCATCTAAGACTGGAGTACTAGTCAAGACATTTCAAACGAGCCCTAACTCGATGGAGTTGCCCCATTTAATTACAGTTTCGCATGGCCACCTTCCAGCTCCATCATCAGACCCTGGATGCCATCTAAAGACAAAGTACTCATCAAGACGAAACAAACGAGTCCAAATTTGATGGGGTTGCGTCGTTTCATTATAAGAGTTACTGTGGCCACCTTCCAGCTTCATTCTCAGACCCCAGGGTCTGAAATAAATGGTATCCAGATACCATCTAGAGACAAAGCACTCGTCAAGATGAATCATAGAAGCCCAAACTCGATAGGGTTGCGCCGTTTCATTATAGAGTTCCTAGGTCCACCATGATGGAGCTATCATCAGATCAGCTTCATGTCATCATAATATTGCATTGTCACGCGATATACATATGGGTGTAAAATTTCAGCTCAATCGGAAACCGGGAAGTGTGTCAAATTTAATTTCCAATGCACACACTATAGCTGCGTCTCTTAACGGTATCGCGAGTCCAGAGGTTTTATCTCATCTAAAAATATGCGTACCGCGCTTAATCACTTCAAAATTGCCAGCGGGAAAATTACTTGTATCTACTTGTCACGAATACCTACGAGTACTTACCTGCTGAAATTGATCACTAGAATAAACTGTACAAATTATTTGTGAATAAGGAAAAAGAGATTTTTGTACTAGCGGGAATCGAACCCGCGCCTTTTCCAATCCGGGGAAGTGCTCTGAACCACTGAGCTATAGTACAGATCTTTCGATCATACCAATCTACTTATCACATTTTGTCTGTACGACCAACGCCATCTATCGGAAGCATTTACATGCTTTAAACCAATATAGTAAGTTTAATTTTGCAATTAAATGGCGGAGCATGTCTAACAAAATGCTAAAAAATATAGATCAAAAATGTTTAGAATAAACTGCTTTGCGCTGCAGATATTTTTCTCTAATAGATTATTGACGCAAGTGATAACGAGGCAAATTGTTCATTGAATTCATTTTTTATAAAATCTATAAACCTGAAGAGTTTTTATTTAAACGCGCCATTTTCTGGACTACTACCTACATACTAACATCACAGTCGAAGAACCATAACGTATTACGTAACGAACTATAACATGTTGAATAAATCTTTTTGCATTTGATAGCCCAATTTTTGAGGCAGGCTTGGCTATTAAACATCAGGCTAAGAATCGAACTCCAATAAAATAAGCTGCTGTCTGCTGCTAGCGACTTTGTCTTTATGAAGCTCAGAATTAGGTCACTACAATAGATAGGTAAGTACTTTCGCTCTATGCAAAAATAGTTATCACCATGGACTTACTGAAAAGAGCGGACCGAGTCTTGCTAACAAAAGATTGTGTCACTCAAAGTAGGCCAGTTCGCTGTACATACATGCCGACACGCACACATTCACACCTTAGTCGGCCATTGTGCGCGAGTAAACGTTATCACAGTCGGTACGTCTACGCTGCAAAATACAGCATATCTGGCGTGGTGAAATGGTGAAAAACCGTAGTGACCGAAAAAAAAAATCCAGAAGTCACGTTTTGTATGCAAATGAATAATTGAATCACTTAGTTCCCTATTTTATACATTAAAATTAATATTAATTCACTAGAACAAAATAATTCAGTATTGCTAAAATTCACTAGTGCAAATCACCCGAAATATGGGAGTTTTATAGTTCTATATTTATTACTTTAAAATGATATTTGATTGCCACGTATCGTTTATAGTGTTGTTGTAGTCTGCGTTATCGAAAACACATTATTCATATTTTTTTATTATAATACATTTTCTGATGGTTTATTAATTTGAATTTGCGTTGGTCAGTAGTATAAGTAGCATGAATTCATTATTGTAGTGGCATTTACAAAATCTAAAAAGCTTATTCACTGAAATCGCTTGTATACCTACTTTTTATTGAATATAAAAAAAAAATAGGACCTAAATACTTAGATATAAAAACATTATGATCTCATTCCATTGTTTTGTTAATCAAGTAATAACATTTGAATTCGTCAGCACTTATCGTATGATTCTGTCAAAATTCCCACATCGCACTCTGTGGCTAACTTCAGAGATGCAAAGATTTGTTGTGACTACTTGTGACTACTACTCTTTCTTCATACAGATTTGTGCAGTAAGTTTTAAATAAATAAATACAGTAAAACAGTGTTCTTTTGGCTACTATTAACCTTTTCAAATAGTACGGTATATTTTATATACATTTCCAATAAATTTGTCTGCCAATCTGTATTTGTTAAAGGGTAAATTTGGCTAACATGGTATCCCTAAATTCACTCACACATAGATAGCCGCCGCCATTACCTTGCCTCAATTCTGTCTTAGCGAGACGCTGTCCGTTTCTTATACGTCCATGGTTATCACATTAACATTATTACGAGCTCTAGTCTTCTTCTCTCTATCTTGGAAGCATGTGTTAAACCAGGTAATAAACTATTTGTGTGCCAAATATAATCCAAATCTGTTTAGCCGACAACAATACTAATTAATACAAACTTTCACATTTATAATATTTGTAGGATATTCACATTTCTTTTAAATTAAGAGGGGTGTGAACTGTTGTCGTATAAACGCTAATAATTTGAATATACCTGTCCATATTTTTATATTAGGTATATTTTGAGAACTTGAAATGCTGGCCATTTAATATTTCACACTTTGTTTTCCGGTTAATTTTTATCGAAATGTCAATTAAATTAATATTCTCCATACCGGTTTTCGGTTATGGCTTCTAATGTCAACAACGGAGACTAACAAATTACTAGGCAATAGAGCACGACCACTGAAGGAATGTAATATGGTTCCAGTGGCCCGCCAATAAAGGCAGAGAGACGGCACACAGCGGATTTATTTAGTGGGTGAGGGCCCGCCACTACCCTGTTCGTTGTCCCGAACGACGGGGTGTGTGGTTAGGAACATTTATTCCCGCCTTAACAAAAAAAAAGGCAATAGACCACGAGGGTGTGCGCAAAAACAGTGTAGTATATCCCGAGTATAAATACCAAACGAGAGGACAATAAATTCTATAGACTTTTACTCAGTCTGTTTGTATGTTAGAATAAATGTGTTTCAGTGATTTATAAAATCGTACGTCAAGTTCATAAAATAGGGAATTTAATTTGAAATGTAAAACAACTATCGCTGATGAAGTCACGGGCAGGAGGCAACTGCTAATAATCATAATACATCTTATAAACAGTTACAATTGACCTATTTGCTAGTGCCTATTTGAAACATTTGATAAGCGTCACACATTTTTGCACGCCTCATAAGCGAAGCGTTGAGGTGGGTACTATTCTCGTTTTAAACAGAACAACTGATTTTTCAAACTTAAAATGTCTCTATTTATCATATATTGCATTTGTAAAACAATAGATATATATACATACATATCAAGAAAAAAACACTATTTTTGACACTCATGATATTTTTTATGCCATTTTTGTTATTTAAGCTAGTTAAAAAACTGTTTAAAAAAGTTCTGTCTTGGACGTCCGTTTGTTGTAGGTAATGTATGTTACCACGATAACAACCGAAATACTTTACTAATCGAGTCTATTTTTTCTTTTTAACTTGAGTATTACTACGAATAGAGCCCTATTACTTTTCACGGTCTGATTCGATGTGGTTTAATTGTTATTAAATAAACAAAAAAGTACTGAATATTTTCTCTCTCGACACAAAAACTAGCGCGTTACAGCGCTATACCTTTCATGAGAACTATTTCTAAACCAACCAATATAGAAGTAGGTACTTCTTAAAATTAGCGCTAGATGGCGTATAAGACATGAAACCCACATTAGTACTTTTTGAAAATAGCGCTATCTATGTGATTTATTGAAAACTATTAATAAGACTAATACATTATTAGTTACTTATCAAATAATGAAAAATGAAGATTATGAGGCGTGCAGTTTTGGATTTTCCAAAGTATTTTAGAATTATTATTATTTATTACTAGTCGACCCGTGCAGAATTCCGCAGTTCGATATTTATCGAATCCGATTCTCTCAAAAAAACGACGCATCCATTAAAGGATTCTTCTCAGATGATTTAGCGGTACATAGATCGTGGGTCTCTTTTTCGTCATTAGCTGGCACGATAAGTTTTGAAAATGAGGGGTAAATCATGGAATTTGATAAAGGAATAAGGAAGATCTCGCGGACCGTCAGACAAACAAGCCAGAGAAATAATATATAAGATAATAAAATATTATTTTCAACTTTTAAGTATACGAGTATTAAAAGTGTGTGTTTCAATTTTATGAACTAAATCTTTGTTTTCTTAAGATGGGAAATAAATTGCCTTACACCCAGTCGTTCGGAGCAACGTAAAAGCTAGTGCGGGGTCTACACCCACTTAAATCCACCGTGTACCGTTTCCGCCTATATTGGCGGACCACTGGAACTCAGTGACATTACTTACTCACTTACTGAAACCTACTAACTAAATTGTTTTGCTCTTACCATCTTGTAGTCCGTCTGCGTAGGCTTGAACAACGTCGGAGATAGTTAATATTCTTGCAGATTCGGCAGAGTTCATAACCAAGAAAAATGCACAAATTGGTAGAAAAAGCTTCATATTGAATGTTTTTATACAAGCTTCCTGAACAATACCTAGTTATGAAATGTGTAGGGTATATGGAAGGAACACATATTTATAGTGTGTCAGTTGTTTATAATAGGTATACTACTTATCTACTAGCTCTTCTCCTATAATATTAAATAATACATAATGTTAAGTTTGAAAAATGTGCCTTAATAGCCTATACTTTAAAGTCTATAATGTCACAGAGAATCGTATAAATAGTTATTAGATACAAAGTTGTGGTTTACCCATATTTGCAGATAATAATATAATAAATGTTTTTTTTTTTGTATTAAGGTCAAATTATTATCTGAAACACCACAAATAGGTAGGTATGTACACGAATTATACCGACAGCGGAATTATAGAAATAGTGTAAACAAATAATTACGGACATTTCACACAACGTCTTCTGGTCCTAAACTAGCGCTTGTGCTATGGGTACCAGGTTTTGGATATAATACACATATTACTTTTTTATGTAAATACATGCATATAATAGATAGAAAACATCCAGATGCAGTACAAATATCTGTGTTCATCACACAAATAATTGTCCTGAGTGGAAATCGAACCCACGACCTCATGCACGGAAGTCGGTTACACTACCGACTACGCCACGAGGCCCTAGATATAATTCTTTTGTATGTTTATTAGTCACTGAACTTCTTATAAACGGGTGGACTGATTTTGATGACTTTTTAATGTACTGAGTGGATCTCTGAATGATGGCACTGAGATCATGTTCTAGGAAAACTTTCTTTTTTTTATTCTTTTATGATTTTTCGCATATTATTATATCCATCTATAAAATCTCATCTCAAGCCCCTCCTTTGCAGCTTGGAGCTTGGCGATTGTTTTTCGCGGGGTACACAAATGTGCTTTCAATAGGCAGGAGAAGACTTCTTTAAGTTTCGACTCTATTGGGGCGAGCCTATTGACGTCTACCGGGCACATTTCCAAACTCCGGCTGTTACTAAGAATTTTTCTTTTTAGGAAAAAGCTCAATAACATTGCCCAACCCGGGGATCGAACCCGAGACCTCATGATGAAGTTTCAACTCGATTCAGCAATACTCCCGCTTCCCTTATACCCAATAGATCCAAAATTTCATGACCGAAACAGGGTCATAATATCCAGGGCCCGATCTAGCTATTTAGCTGCTCCGGGCAAAGATAATTTCCCCTTTACATACACAAAACCATATACCCATGAGCTAGTTTTGTTGGGGGATGTTAAGTATCAAGTACCTACATAAAATACGTGATATTGTTGGGATTATACGTGCCTATAATATTCGCGTCAGTCTTGGGCCTTCTGAAGAAGTACCTGGGTATATGAAAGTTGATGAGTGTTTTTATGTTAGTAAGTATACAATGTATATCTTATAAAGAATTTCACAGAAACTACTGAATGGATTGACTATCTTTTTATCGACATAGTTATGTACCTTTCAACTTTATCATCATCATCAACCTATTGCGACTCACTGCTGCTGCTTATTTTTTCCCTTGTGCTATTTTTTCCTGTTTCGGGCTAATCTTGCGTATGCATGATGGCCCTTTAAGTAAGGAACAATAAACATTTTTCATCAAATTCGTTTCAGAAGTTAAAAGGATTAGGACCAAGCTGTTTAATTGTTTACTATGGTTGGTTCATATATTATGTATTTAAGTTAAGGTTCATAAGGTACGTATAAAAAAGACACAACAAAAGATATAATACTGATAAAAAAATCTGGAAAACGATTGACCCTAAAGACCATCGATCGGTAAAACCGTTTTTAAAAGTTATTCCAAAAAAACTACATTTGAAAAAAAAAATTAACTTACCGCTAAGAAAATTGAAAATTTTCAAGTTGGGAAGTTATTGGTTTTACCCCGTTTTTCGAAAATCGAGTTTTCAACGGATGTTAATGAGGTCCTAGGAAGCTTCCCCGAATGTTTCCGCGATAATGTGTGTGTGTGTGTGTGTGTGTGGTGTGTGTGTGTGTGTTTTAAACGGTTTTACCGAACGATTCCAAAAACTAATTAGCTCTTAACATCAAAAAACCACGTCGATCACCGCCAGTCCGGTCAAAATCGGTTATCGTTCGTGAGATATCGTTGTCGAAAAAAATTGAAAAAAATGTTTTTTCAGAATTTCTATGAAATTTTCAGTCTGACCAGTTCGAGCTTTAAAGAGCTGAAATAGCTGCGTTGAATGCCGTAAACTACAAGAAAATCGGTTCATTAATTCAAAAGTTATTGCGATTTGAAGATTCAACGAATTGTGTTTTATTACATTTAGAACACGTGTTTGCATTCGTAACAACGACGTAAGAGTGCGAGTAGGTATGAAAGAGAGTATTGGTGTAAAGACGCGAAAGGGAATGCTCCGATGGTTCGGACATGTGGAAAGAATGCCGGACGAGCGACTGGTTAAGAAGACATACAATGCGAAAGTGGAAGGATGTAGGTACAGGGGGAGACCGAGACTCACCTACCTAGACCAAATCGGTCATGTATTGAAGGAAGGTGGAGTCAGGAGTCTCCGAAACCAGCGAGCGTGTATGAAGAGAGTTATGAATGTTAAGGAAGCGAGACATGTATGCAGGAATAGAGCCTCTTGGCACTCTGATCTCTCCGCCTACCCCGCAAGGGAAATGGCGTGATGATAAGTAAGTAAGTAAGTGAGAATGTACAAAGCCTCAAAACCCATATTTAAAAAAATGTAAGGTACGCGGCGGACATCTTGCATATTCTCAAAAAGTAGCATGTTACCATAACATTAAAAATTTCAAAATTGGAATAGTAAGCAAAATAGATTTCTCTTATCTTTCTTTTGTACGTGGAAACTGATGAAACTTCAATTCCTTATTTTAGATGAGGTCAACCCGCAGTTTGTAACCACACACGTAGTGTGCACCATTTTTATTTCGATTGCCCTGAAAAATAGCTCCCGAAAGTGAGCGTAAATGTTTGGCCGTTCGGGAGCGCCCCGTCCGCGTCTCACCCCGCACCGCACCTCACGATTGCTCTGTCTGGACGTCTCCGATTACTGACTGTATGTTCGTCGACTGTGGTACCAGATTACGGATATAATACATATACCTACAGTACAAATATCAGTGTTCATCACACAAATAATTGTCCTAAGTGGGAATCGAACCCATAACCTCGTGCACGGAAGTCGGTTACGCTACCGACTACGCCACGCGACCCAGAGAAGAAAATACGTACAATTAAGAATATTTCGATAACATCAGATATGGTATACTGGTAGTACTCACTTATTATAGGGACTGGGCGGTTCGGTATCACTGTCGCCCGTGTGACCGACCATGAAACATAACCACGCGGCCATCTGGGTTGAGACTCGTTTGCCACCATTAGCAATAAAAACCGTTTATACCTGGCGAGGTCACCACCTCTGACCGGGGATTTAACTTGATACCATTGTCTAGTCTCGATACAAGTGGAATATAATCTAGGACATTATACATGACAGCACCGCGCCTGTATTCCCTGAAGTGGTAGGCAGAGGTGTATTACACACCCACGGTTCGCCATCTATGTTTAAGTCCCACGTAATAGGAGGCCAGTCTATTGTCGTCTACCGGACACATTTCCAAGCGCCCGGAGTTCGGAAATGTGCCCGGTGCTACTGAGAATTTTTCTTTTTAAGAGAAAGATTAATAACACTGCCCGACCCGGAGATCGAACCCGAGACCTTATGATCAGCAGTCGCTTACATTACCGCTGCGTCACAGAGGCAGTTATCTACGACATTATTATTATTGGATAAAGTCAAGCATTAAATTATAACAAAGTATTTTACTAATCGTTCTCTCTAGTAAATATAAAAAAAAATATATCTTTCTCAGTAATTTTAACTGGAGTTATCTTCGTTTCTATATTATAAAATATTTTGTGACAGGACAGTGATTCCGGGAAAAAACAGAATGCTTACGTCCCTAGTGATTTTGAGTCGGAGTCATCAGATATTGAGGTAAGCATTTTACACAATGTCTCGAAACTTAGAGCTTCTTTTCCTCAGTTTATATGTCACTAAAGGGCATAAGCCTTCTTTTCAACCAGGGTAGGAAATAGGGCTTATCTCGAACAATAAATATCACGATAATCGTCATAATTTATTTTGATAGCAATAGTGGGTCATTTATAATAGGGATTTAGGCCGTAGTCTGCCACGCCAAAATCTCAGGCATACAGGATGCCTCACGATGTTTACCAAGCAGTGATAATTTGTATAAAAATTCACACATAATTTCGAAAAATCTCGATTAGTCAAGAGATGTGTACCATGTGAGGTTTGACCTGGGACTGGGGATGGAACTTGATGCCACTGGCTTAGCCACTGGAATGCAGATGACATGGTGCTGTTGAGCGCATCAGTCTGCGGACTGCGCAAATTGTTAAGTACGTGTGAAGAGTACGTCGCTAGGTATATAATGCCGTAAAAAGTCAGTGCATGACCTTTTGGGCTGGTGCCAAGTTCTGGCAACATGTACCACCTATTACCATTGGTAATGTACCCGTTGAACAGGTTAATCAGTTCAAATATTTGGGACACTGGCTAACTGCCGACTTGAGTGACCATATCGACATTGAACGTGAGCGGAGACCGCTGTCAAGGAGGGCGAATATGATAGCTCATAGGTTTGCACGTTGTTCAAGTAAGTTTTAAAGCTTTTTGCACCTCTTTATACACGTGTAGCCTATGGGTTTCATACACACAAGCTGCCTACAATGCCATTCGCGTTCAGTACAATAACGCGTTCAGGGCAGTACTGGGGCTGCCGCGTTTTTGCAGTGCCTCGGGCATGTTTGCGGAGGTGCGCACCGACTGTTTCCACACCACCATGCGCAAACGGTGCGCGTCCCTGGTGTTTAAATTACAGGCTCTAAATTCAAATGTAATGTTATTATTTTGTTTTAATTGTAACAGTATTTATGGCCAGGTGATGTATATACCCCCGCCTTAACAAAAATAAAGGCTATGTATATACCGTTTTTCATGCCTCCTCCAATGGGAGATATCGACATTTCACATAACACTGGTCTTGTTGAATTTGTCCCGAGAACCCCTTCTTTTGCATATTATTATTATTTTTTACAACACCCTGCACAAAAGTCTTTGTATCGCCGGAGACTTTCACAAGCACAAAGTCAATTTGTTGTTCACACAAAGAGATGTTCTGTGTGGGAATCGAACCCACAACACTTGGGCCGGAAGCCGGTATCTAAACCACACCGCCATCTGTGCAGTTACTTATTGTCTACTAAACTCATATTGTCTACATATTTTAATTACATAGTAGACTGTTACAACAACATTGGAATGGAACGAGACTTCACAACTAACTAATTTATCATCACGCCATTTCCTTTGCGGGGTAGGCAGAGAGAACAGAGTGCCAAGAGGCTCTATTCTTGCATCTATCTCTCGCTTCCTCAACATTCATAAGTCTCTTCATACACGCTCGCCGGTTCCGGAGACTCCTGACTCCACCTTCCTTCAATACATGACCGATTTGGTCTAGGTAGGTGAGTCTTGGTCTCCCCCTGTACCTACATCCTTCCACTTTCGCATTGTATATCTTCTTAACCAGTCGCTCGTCCGGCATTCTTTCCACATGTTCGAACCATCGGAGCATTCCCTTTCGCGTCTTTACACCAATACTCTCTTTCATACCTATTCGCTCTCTTACGTCATTGTTACGAATGCGGTCAGTCAGCCTCACTCCACATATTCTCCGCAGAGATCGCATTTCGACCGCATTGATTTTACTATCATGCTCCTTTTTGTATACTCAACTCTCGTTTCCATAAAATAACGCTGGGACAAGCACTGCGTTGTGTATTGTGACACGTGCCCTCTGGTTGAGGTGATGACTGCCGAGAAGTTGTCCCAATGCTCCGTTCACTTTATTTCCCGCATTCACTCTTCTCTCTACATCAGTGGTGTACCTTCCATCCCGACTGAATCCACATCCAAGATATACAAATTCATCCACTTGTTCTAGCACACCATTTCCTATTGCTACTCTAACATCTGTTCTGGCTTCTTCTCTTTCAAAAACCATTATTTTGGTTTTGCTCACATTCACACGTAGGCCCCTTTTCTTACAATCTTCTGCCATTACGTCGACTAGGGTTTGCAGGTCAGTCGCAGTCTGCGCTAATAGGACCGCATCGTCTGTATATGGCAGAGAGTTAACCACTGAGTCGCCCATCTGAACTCCCACATTCATTTCATTCAACCTTTATAGACATTTATCCAGACATATGATAAACAGTCTGGCTGATAGAACGCAGCGCTGTTTAACACCGATATTGACATCAAACCAGGGTGACATTCCATCATCCAGCCGCACACAAGCTCTGCAGTCCATGTAGTTGGACTGCACCGCTTGTAGCAGTCTACCGTTAATACCATGCTCCGGCAAAATGTCCCAAATTTCCTTTCGTACTACCGTGTCAAATGCTTTCTCTAAATCCACAAAACTGCAGAAAACCCTCTGGCGTACAGCCAGACGCTTCTCCACAATGTTGCGCAGAGAAAACACTTGATCCAGGCATCCCCTTCCACACTTGAATCCTCCTTGTGCCTCACACAAAAATTCATCAGACACCATCCTCATTCTTCTTTCAATAATCTTACCATACACTTTGGCTGCCAAACTGGTCAAGCTTATGGCTCTGTAGTTTGCACAGTCATAACGTGAACCCTTGTTTTTAAACAAGGTTCATCATCATTGTTCATACCGACGGGGGAGAGACTTCAGATTATGAATATTTATTTGCAGGATGTAGCCGAGAGGATATCCAAACTAAATTATCTCGTTGTGTAGCTAAAAGACGGTTATCATTAGGTAAATTTAGACGAAACTTATGGAAAGGTTATAGAACTAATCGATGTTATGTAGACTTAGAAAGAGCTAATAAACTATTGCATAATTTATGTCCTGACTATGTCTCTCCTCCTAAAACAATGGTAACATCTAATAATTTTATTTAACTTTGGAAAAGAATTTTCTTTACAAGAATTAACTATGTCAATAAAATCTAGTGATACGGCACCTGGCATTGACAACATTTCATTTTCTATGATTAAAATTTTGCCATTAGTTGCTAAGCATTGGTTAGTAAATCTCTTTAATAAATTTTTAGCAGTGGGATTTGTCCCTCAACAATGGCGTGATGTATGTGTAGTACCTATTCCTAAACCTGGCCGAGACGCTACTAGTGCTTCTTCTCTGAGACCAATCTCTCTTATTTCATGTTTATGTAAGATTTTTAACTCAGCTTTAAATAAACGGTTAGAGTGGTTTATGGAGCATAATAATGTATTTTCAATAAATCCGGTGGGGTTTAGAAAGGGTCATTAGTGTTTAGATAGTCTCGGAAAACTAATCACAAGAATTCAAATAGGTTTTACAAAAAGAGAAACTACTGTTGGGTGTTTTCTTGATATAGATAATGCATATAATAACTTGGATATATCGGTACTTATTAAAATATTAGATAACCTAGGCGTAGGGAGGAAAATTTGTAACTACCTATGGGAATTTTTAAAAGAACGAAAGTTAAAAATAAAACTTATTGAAAGTGATTCTTATATTGAAAGAAGCACTGGTAGAGGTTTAGCACAAGGCAATCCGTTGTCCCTTTACTTTTTAACGTAGCAACGCATAATATTTTCAATGTTATCAACAATGTCTGCGTTTCACAATATGCTGATGATTTCGCTATATATTATACACATAAAAAAATTGAGGTATGCATCAGCCAGTTGCAAGAAGCTCTAGATAAGATTCATTGTTTGTTAACTGATTTGGGTTTACAAATATCAACAAGTAAAAGTAAAGTTTGCGTTTTTAAAGTACAAATTACTTGTGAATAAGGAAAAAGAGTTTTTTTGTACTAGCGGGAATCGAACCCGCGCCTTTTCCAATCCGGGGAAGTGCTCTGAACCACTGAGCTATAGTACAGATCTTTCGATCATCCCAATCTACTTATCACATTTGGTCTTTACGACCAACACCATCTATCGGAAGCATTTACATGCATTAAACCATGCTTGAATAACGTATGATTATTCTGAGTTTTTGAGCGATTGCCGCGCGTTATTTGTTTAGATGAACATTGTTTTTTTTTTTTTCTTTATTTAAGCAGCTTGGTCTTATTCTACTATGCCGCTCCGTTATTTACTCTAAATTAATAGCTAACATTACAACGCAATTACAAACTATATAAGACGCAATAAAGCCCCTGTTTCTTCCGACAAGGGACTCGCCAGAGCTCTGTTGCATCCACCAAGCTCGCGTAACATTGGGAACCGAATAAATGTTTCACGCCTCTCAGCTTCGACACGGACACACTCCATTAATATATGATAAACGTCCTCAACCACATTACACTCAATACAGTTTGGGCAAACACGACCACCTAGTTCTGGCAAGATACTTATTCTTTTAGACTAATTCTGCAAGACATGAGCAAGAACAAGCTTAATCAGCAAGACTTGCGTCTTGTAGTTAAGTCAAATTTAACATGTGAAATATTGAGAATTTATTTTCAACGATCGACGTTGAAAGACATTGCCTAGTTTTGTATTTTTATTTAAATAATAAAGTAGTAAGCGAGTATCTAGTGGTAGAGCCTTGCTTTCTGTTAAACTATAATATTTAAATGAATATTATTATCTTGGGAAATATAGGGAAGATCTTGGGAGATATCATCAAGGGCTCTCAGGTGTTCGAAGTAATTGTTTAATTTTTTTTTTCTTTGGACACAGTTTTACTACACTACATAGCGTTATCTTTGAAACTTAATCACTGTACTTTAAAGCTTAGGTATACCCAATGAAAAAAATAAATATTAGGGTTTTAAGATAGTATGTGATTATCAGGCTTGCTTATAATAATGTCAGTTTAATTCAAGGTCTGAGTATTAGGTAGATATTACACAAATCATCAAGCTACGTCCATGAAAAAGTTTTAACAGATTATAGCTTTGATCTACCTTAAATCTGTTACAACACGGTACTTTAGCGACTTGAGGATACTCAGTTCTACCGCAGAACTGAGAGCACTCATGAGTATGGTAGGTAAAAGTGAATAATTCTTGCCACCTCCGCTGAAGCTCCTATGGCGGTGTGAACTGACCGTAAGAAAAAACTAAAAATTGTGTTGTTTAGTATTTATTTATTGTTTTACAAAAATAAAAGAGGTAAATACTGTTGTTTTGCCTAAAATGGTGGGTAAACCATTTATAGAATATCAATAGATATTCAGATAAAACTAATTGTAACAGTGACAAGTGTTGGAGGATGAACAGGTTCCGTGATTAAAACCAAAGGATTGGCAAACATAATTGCACTGCGAATTGTCGCAGTTTTTCAAAGTCATAGGGATGTCCAGTCTTGAAATTGCTGATGCGGCATTACTTCCTGAAAAGATTTGTTTTGTATTTAAATCACGAAGACAGAGAAAAACATATTTTTATTTGAATTTTCCAGCTGTAAGTATTTAAGGACTTAACCATTAATTTCATTCATGTTCCCGCCTTAACAAAAAAAAAAAATATATTAGGTCCTTAGAAATTGGCGTTTTGTCAAACTGGCCACTTTGATCTCGATTAACTGGCGTTTGGTTAGAAATTCCAAATTTAAATTTATTTCAAATATAGGCTGTATCTATTTGTGTTTCCAACAAAGAGTAATACGCTTAGATTAAATTATAGATCTAGATGGACTGTCACTCTTATAAACGTCATAAAAATCGGGCCAGAATTATTATGCTAGTGTGCGTGACAGCTGTCATTACGCTTGTGCAATTTGTGTTTGTGTGCGTGCGTAATGATACCAGTTTCAGTGGTAGTATTAAATTATGGGAAAATTATATTATCATAGATTCAAGACATTCTTATACTACAAAATGTTTCGTAGGTATATAGTCAATTAATTATCTCTTTCTATTTACTCTCATAATCTTAATATATTATTAAAAATATATACTATATATAACCCCTTCTTTAAGGAGAATACTAAATGTAAAAAATCTTCATCATTTAAATAAATAATATTATTACAACTAGTAATATTGTTATTAATTCCGAAAATGACGACTGCAGCTTTATGGATCCATTAAAAACGCTAATAATTATGTTAGGTAATGTTTCTATTACTCTCTATCGTTAAAATATCATCAACTTTGCAAGATTACGCGGGAAATTTAAGTTCATAAACTGGCTTCTCATAAAAAACTATGAACTAAAATTAATTTATTTTCAGAATATTTAAATGACTTATTTAGCCAGCTATTGTATGAAATAATGTTACTAACCGATTATAAGAGACTAAAGATGCTCATTTTCTGATTTTTGTAGTTTCGGCACACTTTAATTACACACGTTGACATTTTAAATGACACACTTTTGCTCCTGTATATGACCTTGTCAAGTGACGTCACGATTGACACTAACAGCATTAGTGTGAAAAGTTCACCCCAATTTTTTTGACGCGTTTACAATGCCGAGGGTCCATCTAGATATATCATTAATCTAAGGTAATACGTATAACCAGAAAGGTTCCAATTTAGCGATTCATTTGTTTACGCGCCATTAGATTTTTCTTTGACATCGTTATGTTCACAATCATCACAACGTCCGTGGTCCCAAGTATAGTTATTTATCTATGGTCCGTGGCACCAGCGCACAAAGAGTATATACTAAAGACAGCCAGCGCACACAGCTCGAAGGATTAATGATGTGTATTGGGAAGCTACCGTAAAAGAAAACATGGTACGTTTTTGGTTCTAACGCTTAGAATAATAACGCTTAACGTTTTCGTTCTGGAAGTTTTGACCTACAGAACAAACCCCGTGGATGGCCGGAGTCACTAGTTGACGATGAAGAATTAAAATTAATCGTGAAAACAGATCCATGGCAAACAACGTCAGAGTTAGCGGCAGGCTTTGGTGTGAGTGATAAAACAATTTTAATTCACTTGAAACAAATATGAAAAGTGAGAAAGCTCGAAAAATGTGTACCGCATGAATTTTGTGAAGTAAACCAATAAACACGAGTCGAGTGCTGCGTTACATTACACAACCAACACGATAACGGATTTTGAATAGTATTGTTACTTGTGATGAAAAATGGATAGGAGAAGCGGCCAAATCCTGCCCCAAGCGAAAGTTGACTCGGAAAATGGTACTGGTAACCATGTGGTGGACCAGTACTGGTGTCGGATGGCAATTATGGCAGATCTGTATTGTGGACAATTGCAAACCATTATGGAAAAGCTAGCCGTTAAACAACCGTGATTTTAGATTTTATTGATTCTCGCTCCCACAATTTTTTCAGTAAAGGAATCAATGATCTACCGATAAATGGCGAATATACATTAATATAACGATGGTACATAGGTACGTTGATTAATTAAGATAATTTCATTTGAAAAAATCGTTTTGCTTTTTCCATACATAACGCCAATTTCATATATTATGTAAGGACTTATTTATTCACCACCGAAGGAATGTAACACAGTTCCAGTGGCCCGCCAACAAAGGCGGAGAGACAGCACACGGCGGGTTTCTTTAGTGGATGAAGGACCCACATTACCCTGTTCGTTGCCCCGAACGACGAGGTGTGCAGTTAGGAAAATTTTTCCCGCCTTAACAAAAAAAAGACTTATTTATTCAATAGGTACCAATGAAGTAATGTTCCAGTGGTTCGGGAATACAGGCGGAGAGACTGCACACGGCGGGCGGGTTCTTTAGTGGGCGAGGGCACCACACTATCCTGTTCCTTTACTAAATAAAGGTAATGGCAGTTTACCTTAATGGAATTTTAATGAACAGGGTAGTGTGGGGCCCTCACCTACTAGATAAACCCGCCGTGTGTCATCTCTTCGCCTGTATTGGTGGGTCACTGTGTTATATTACCTACTTCAGTGGACGACATAGGTATACCTATTGAAATTGTTTTGCTCTTACCATCTTGTAGTCCGTCTGCGTGGGTTTGAACAACGTCGGAGATAGTTAATATTCTTGCAGATTCGGCAGAGTTCATAACCAAGAAAAATGCACAAATTGGTAGAAAAAGCTTCATATTGAATGTTTTTATTCAAGCTTCCTGAACAATACCTAGTTATGAAATGTGTAGGGTATATGGAAGGAACACATATTTATATTGTTTACAAGTTGTTAACAATATGATTATCTCTTCTAATTATTATTATTAAATAATAGGTACATAATGCTAAGTTCGAAAAATGTGCCTTAAAGGTCTATATTTTAAAGTCTAATTTTACAGTGAATCGAATAAATAGCTATTAGATACATTAGTTGTGGTTTTGCTCTATTTGCCTACAATAGGTAAATAAATATAATAATGTTTTTATTGAAGGTCAAATTATTATCTGAAACTCCACAATTATAGGTTTACACAAAACTAATAATAACAGAAGCACGAAGTTTAGCCACAGCGGAACTATAGAAATAGTGACTTTATTATAGATGTTGTTTCTTTTGTACGTGTGTTAGTCACTGAACTTCTCCTAAACGGCTTGGCTGATTTTGATGATTTTTTATGTGCTGAGTGACCCTGGTGGCGTTGAGATCATATTCCAGGAAAATTTGCTTTTTTTATCCTTTCAATGATTTTTCGCAAATCAGGAGATCCATCTACACTCAAACCCCTCCTTTGGAGAGTTGTTTCTTCAAGCCCTACGATTGCTTTTCCGGGGGTAGGTACCTACCTACACTCCAACAATAGTGTCGAACGTAGAGCACCATATACGATAGATATACGACTAGGGCAAATCGATAGGCAGGAGAAAACTTCTTTAAGTTTCGACTTGATTCACCAATTTACCCGCTTCCTCTAAAACTCGCTAGATTCAAAGGATGTGACCGAATCAGGGTCATAATATCACATCACACACCTTTGTCATCCTTTGTCATCGTTATTGCTAACTGTGAACTCTTATTATTTAAATTTTTTTTGGGGAAAGAAATATTCTTGATGAGATATCCACCAGTGACAGGCAGGAAGGTACGTGGGATTTACTTCTGCACCTCCATTTTCCCATTATTTTTCAATATATACTGAAAGTAACGGTGGGGCTGTGTTATCTTGCACCAACTAAAGTCTGTAAATTTCTTAAAACATTGGGTGTTGGAAAATCGCGTAGGTATTGATACAATTATGCCGTGTGGGGCCGGCTTTAGAATTGTCCCACCCCTCTCCACCCATGGGAGTCGTAAGAGCCGACTAAGGGAATACCGAGGGAGAGGGCAGCAGCACTCTTTCGAGTATTAACAACATCCACTGCGACCACCAACCCACCTGCCGCGATGCGATTACGGCAATATCCCCCATTGTTGGGGGGGCCTATGTCCAGCAGTGGACTTTAAAAGGCTGATGGATGGATGGATGGATTGATACGATTCCAAAAGACTTAAACATTGATTTGCTTAATCACGTATTCTCAGTATCGGCTAATTTAGAAATTTAAAACAGCTAAAGAAAATACAACTAAATATCTTTCAAAACTTCCAACACCTAAGTCCTTCCCATAATCTGCCATATCCTCAATTTCTCTGTACCCTGTGTGGTATTTTCCCATCCAAATAGACGGAAGCGCAACTCACCCCTCTACTAAGAAAACTGTTTTTCTGACTATCGTCCCATATCTATAGGTACTAGGTACCTTTCCTCTCCAAAGTTCTTGAGCGCCTTGTTCACAACTAGCTCAGTTCCTTTCTTGTTTTAAATAAGCTCCTCAATCCTTTCCAATCCGGCTTCCGCCCATGTCATACAGTTACGACATTATTTAAGGTCACCGATGACAGATTAGCCATGGACTGTGGTAATCTTTCTGTGCTGACCTTGTTAGACTTCTCCAATGCATTTTCACATCCATCCATCAGCCTTTCGACGTCCACTGCTGGACATAGGCCTCCCCAAGAGAACGCCACAACGAGCGGTCCTGTGCGCTCATATGGGTGGATAGTGCCGTAATCGCCACGTTTGGCAGGCGGGTTGGCGATCGCAGTGGACGTTGTTAATACTCGAGGGAGTGCTGCTGCCCACTCCCCCGGTATTCCTTCAGTCGGCTCTTACGACTCCTATGGGTGGAGAGGGGTGGGACAATTCTAAAGCCGGCCCCACACGGCGGATGCATTTAATACAGTGGATCCTAACATACTTGGCTTACTCAAGTCACTTAACATATTTATTTCCAACAGTTATTGGTTGGTTTCGTAGTTACCTGTGTGGACGACCACAGCGTATTCGTGTAGAAAATAATTATTCGACATGGTGTAGTACAACTGTTGGTGTACCGCAGGGTGGCGTGCTCTCTCCTTTATTTCTCGTCATATTAGTAGTTGGAGTAAGTCACATGAGTTAAAGGTTAATCCTGCTGAGACACAAGTCATTGTTGTGAAGTTATTGTTGTAGGTAGTTAGGCTTACATCAAAGGTTCAATGGGTTTAATTACCTGCAATCGTTTTTGATAGCGCAATAATACCGATAAATGATAAAAGTAAGGAATCTGGGTATACTAATGGACAAAAATCTCTTCTGGGATCCCCAGTTGCAAAAAGTCAGTCGAAAAATCTTTACATTAGCAGGGTCATTAAAACGTGTGACTCTCGACGACAGAAGGAGAATCCTGATGGTATCATAAATCCCATAAAAGGCTATGTAACTTTCTACTCACTGTCCCCAGAACTGCTCTTGCAATTTCCCTTCTAATTTCTATTCTCGATTATGCAGATGCTATTTATCTAAATCTTGCCGAGAACCAACTTGAAAAGCTTGAGCGTCTCTAAAATTTGTGTATAAGGTTTATATTCGGTTTGCGTAAACATGATACCATCAAAAACATACCTAAATATGAAATGAGAGCCAAGCTTAATATTATGATAAGTATATACCTTGGTTGTTGACTTCAACGACAAAAGAAGTGAGATCTAAATGGGTGCCAAGTTTTCTTCTTATAACTTAGGATAATATATTGAAGCCTAAGGTCTGACTTGGCTAGTTCTAATATACATGCGTGCAATGCGTTGGTATTTTTAGCATAAGATTTTCTGACGACCTCAAGATCATCCCATGTATGTCATAGGAATTCAAAATTTCCTTTAAAATAGGAAGGGGTATGACGGGTTGAACAGAATACTGTATAACAGGAATAGTAGGTATAATATGAGCATTCCGATAAAGGCGTGTTAGTAACCACCACTTGAGATTGTTTCGAAATTCTGAGACATGATCTAGACACGCAGCAGTGTGTCAAGTTCAAGCTAAAGAATTGGCGAGCAGTACCGTGTGTACCTAATATTACACGAACCATTTGGAGCCACTTTTGCCCCCTTCATAACTCAAAAACTATTTAACAAACACATGTCAAATTTGGCTCATATATTAAGACTTGCGAGATACATATATATGTGCTCCAGATATCATAAACACACCTCAAACGGTTATTTAGATATTAACGTCCGTCATTTTTATCACTGACTGACCTGTAGATCAAAACTCTAACCCAGTTCCAGATGACCTAGAAAGTTCAAATTTGGCATCCAGATAGGTAGTTGGGGAATACAAAGGAATAAATCAAAAAACTAGTACATTTTTATCATTTTAATATAATTTTTCAATTAATTTATTCTATTAGGAACACTTATATAGTGCCTGTAATAATGTATGTAAGATTCAGTAAGAACATAATAGTGCTTGTAATGTAAGACTCAGCAATCAAAATTGATGACAGCCGGTCTTTAGGTGGATTTTAGCTAGACCTTAGGCTTTAATATATTATCCTAAGTTATAAGAAGAAATGATATTTTAAGTTGTTATAAAATATTTTATGTTATTATAAATAAATTTCAGGACTGACCATTAAACTTGGCATGCATTTAGATCTCACTTCTTTTGTTGTTAAAGTCAACAACCAAAGCAGAGGTATATCATAATATTGAACTTGGCTTTTTCAAATTTATGTTTTTGTTGGGTAGACAAATAATCCAAACTAATCTTGTCTTAAGCCGTGTCTTGTTCGCCGTGTGGGGCCGGCACCAAGAATAGCTCCACCCCGTCTCTTCCTATGGGAGTCGTAAAAGCCGACTATGGGATTACGGGGGGACCGGGCAGCAGCGTTCCCTTGTGTACTAAAAACATCCACTGATGATGATTGCCAACCCGCCTGCCAAGCGTGGTGATTATGGTAAAACCCCCATTTTGGGGAGGCCTATGTCCAGCAGTGGACGATAAAAGGCTGATGGATGGATAGATGGAGTCTTGTCTTGATAGTCTTATCGTTTTCGCGGATTTCAGAATAGGGTCCAGAGAGCAAACAAATATGCCTTTATACACTAAAAATACCCTATCGGAGCTAGTCATTTTCGAGATAATAACTTGTTACTAAAATCCTACGTGTTAATCTAGTTTCATAATTCTACGAACCAAATTTCATACAAATCCGTGTGTGTGGTTGTGTGTATGTGGACAAGTGCATCTAGTGTCATGACCATAGCTATGTGTATGTAACCCAAGTGCAACTAGTGTCATGACCATGGCTGTGTGTATGTAACCCATAGGTACCTACTGCACGTATTTATTTAAAATAACAACCAAATATCGCCATTAACATGTGTACAATAAATGTTTGAATTTTCCTGTTTACAAAAACCACAACTATATTATTATCATTATTAACTCTGTCAATAAACGGAATATCCTTAAATAACTCACTAATAATCACACTATTAATTTATCTAACATATTATGTATGGTAATATGTTTGATACACATAATATACATACATATTGGTGGTAACCAAGTGAGGTGAAATACAATATTTTCGCAGTTATTATCATCGGTGTCAGCGACCGACGTGACGTTGATAATCAAACATTCAGATTAAATTATAAAATTATAACACTTAAAATAAAAATAGTCTCATATAGTAGCCAGTAAGCATGTAAAGAAAATTAAGTATGCTACGCATCTCGTCTGTATTGGTGGACCACTGGAACTGTGTGACATTACTTACTTACTTATCATCATGCCATATCCTTAACGGGGTAGGCAGAGAGAAGAGAGTGCCAAAAGGCTATATTCTTGCAAACATCTCTTGCTTCATCAGCATTCATAATTCTCTTCATACACTCTCGCCGGTTTCGGAGACTCCTGAAAGAAAGTGGCTTCCTTCATTATATGACCGATTTGATCTAGGTAGGTGATTCTCGGTCACCTCCTGTACCTATATCCTTCCACTTTCGCATTGTATATCTTCTTAACCAGTCGCTCGTCCGGCATTCTTTCCACATTCTGAACCATCGGAGCATTCCCTTTCGCATCTTTACATCAATACCTACTTCCTAACATACCTACTCGCTCTTTTACGTCGTCGTTACGAATGCAGTCAGTTAACCTAACTCCACAGATTTTCCGCAGAGATCACATTTTGACCGCATTGATTTTACTCTAATGCTCCTTCTGAACTTTCACTTTGATTTTAATAATGTTGGGACGGGCACTGTGTTGTGTATTGTGACACGTGCCTTCTGGCTGAGATACTTAGTGGCTGCCAAAAAGTTGTGCCAACGCTCCTTTCACTCTATTTATTTTTGTTTTTCTTCTCTCTATATCAGTGGTGTACCTTCCATCACGTTCATTATTGCACGCCTCATAAGCGAAGCGTTTGAGGTGGGTACTATAATCACTTCACACAAAACAACAGATTTTTCAAACTTAAAGTGTCTTTATTTATACATACATTGCACTTGTAAAATAATATATACACACACATATCAAGAAAAAACACTATTTTTAACACTCATGATATTTTGATGCCATTTTTGTTATTTAAACTAGTTAAAAAACTGTTTAAAAAAGTTCTGTCTTGGACATCCGTGTGTCTGTGTGTGCGGATCCTGTAAGTTATCACGATAACGACCGAAATACTTTACTAATCAAGTCTTTTTTTCTCTCTTACGCTTCAGTATAATTAAGAATAAAACCCTATTAGTTTTCACGGTCTGATTCGAAGTGGTTTAATTGTTATTATATAAACAAAAAAAAAATAGTTTGAATATGTATGGTCGATTCTATCATACACTAAAACCAGCACTATCTACTTTATTTAGTGAGAACTACTTCTATAATCAATATAGTAGCACTTCTTAAAATTAGCGCCATCTATATAAGACATGAGAACCACATTAGTACTTTTAGGGTTCCGTACCCGAAGGTTTAAAACGGGACCCTATTACTAAGACTTCGCTGTCTGTCTGTCTGTCCGTCCGTCTGTCACCAGGCTGTATCTCAAGAACGGCGATAGCTAGACAGTTGAAATTTTCACAAATTATGTATTTCTGTAGCCGCTAATACAACAAATACTAAAAACAAAAAATAATAATATTTAAGGGGAGCTCCCATACAACGTTTGTCTGTCCGTCCGTCTGTCACCAGGCTGTAACTCAAGAACGGCGATATCTAGACAGTTGAAATTTTCATAAATGATGTATTTCTGTTTGCCGCTATAACAACAAATACTAAAAGCAAAAAAGAAACAATATTTAAGGGCCCCCCTTCCCCCGAACGTGATTTTGTTGCCTGTTTTTGCTCGCTATTGATAACGGCAACAGGTAGACGCTTGAAATATTCACAGAATATTTAGATATATATTCACTTTAAAAATAAATAATTAAATTAAAATAAAACAAATATTTAAGAGGGCCTCCCATACACAAACGTGTTTCTTTACTAATTTTTGCTCTGTCTGTCCGTCCGTCTGTCACCAGGCTGTATCTCAAGAACGGCGATAGTTTAATGTTGTTTACCTAGTCAATGGTACGGAACCCTTCGTGCGCGAGTCCGCCTCGCAATTGGCCGATTTTTTAAAATTAGCGCTATCTATGTGATTTATTGAAAACTACTTACTAAGACCAATACATTATTAGTTACTTATTCAATTTAAATTACCACCAAATTTAACAGTAGTGACACCTTGACAGATCTTGTAATCAATTTTATTGTGAAAAATGAAATGTTTTTTTTTTTTAGTTTTGCTTACATTCACACGTATGCCCATATTCTTACAATCTTCTATCATTACGTTGACTACGGATTGCAGGTCAGTCGCAGACTGCGCTAATAGGACCGCATCGTCTGCATATAGCAAAGAGTTAACCACTAAGTCACCCATCTGAACTCTCACATTTATTTCGTTAAACCTTAGGATACATTTATATATTAGAAGCAGTATAGCTGATAGAACGCAGCCCTCTTTAACGCCGATATTTATATTAAACCAGGCTGACATTCCATCATCCAGCTGCACACAAGCTCTGTAGTTCATGTAATTGGACTTCACCGCTTGCAGCATTCTACCGTTAATACCATACTCTGACAAAATGCCCCAAAGCTCCTTTCATACAAACGCGTCAAATGCTTTCTCTAAATACACAAAACGGCAGAAAGCCCTCTGGCCTTGAGCCTGATGCTTCTTCACAATGTTGTGCAGAGAAAACACTTGATCCATGCATCCCTTTCCACATCTGAAAAATCCTTATGCCTCACACAGAAATGCATCAGACACTATCTTCATTCTCCTTTCAATAATCTTGCCATAGCCATAATCTTAACCAGTTGGCATTTTGGTTGGCTTTAACTGGTCAAGCTTATGGTTATTTAGTTCACACAGTTATAACGTGGACCCTTGTTTTAAAACACGGGCACGATGACAGCGCTTCTCCAGTCCATATGAACCATTCCTGAACTCAACATAAATTGAGATGAACTAGGAAAAATTCCCAGACACATGAGTCCCCAAGGCACACCCCTGCCCCTATGCTGGCCCGACCGCTCTGTGGTACACCAGATCATAGAGCTATCCCGCCTACAAGAAGACCACAGGCATCGCTACCCTTTCGCTTGGTCTCTGTTACACAGAGAACATTAAGCTGTCTATCCGAAATGACGGTTACCGGTTCTTGTAACTTACCTTCCACACCACCTCTTACATTCCATGTAAGTAATTGACACTCTGATCCCCTCGACTCGTAGGCTAGGCAAGGCGTGATGGGTGGCGGCCCACATCGCCACATTTGCCGTTGTTTGTACCAACGGGGGCAGGTCGGTACGCGTCGCCTTCAGGGTATGCCTTAATCCTCACTGCGGTACGTATTCAAGCCGGATTACAGCCTGTACTAGGCTGGCAGGGGTCGTGAGGAGCACACTCCGAACTATGACCCCCTATGATGAATAATTTCAATGGCATCTCGTCAACATATCTAATTTCGGTAAATTGCAAATATTAAATAAATAAATATTCACGGACATTTCACACAACGTCCTCTGGTCCCAAACTCAGCTTAGCGCTTGTGCTATGGGTACCAGATTACGGATATAATATATAATATTACTTTTTTTTTTGTAAATACATACATATAATAGATAGAAAACACCCAGACGCAGTACAAATATCTATTTTCGTCACACAAATAATTGTCCTGAGTGGGAATCGAATCGATCGAAAGGCTGATCGAATCGAAGATAGCCGTGTGGGGCCGGCTTTAGAATTGTCCCACCCCTCTCCACCCATGGGAGTCGTAAGAGCCGACTGAGGTAATACCAGGGGAGTGGGCAGCAGCACTCCCTCGAGTATTAACAACATCCACTGCGATCGCCAACCCGCCTGCCAAGCGTGACGATAACGGCACTATCCCCCATTCCTTGGGGAGGCCTATGTCCAGCAGTGGACGTCGAAAGGCTGATGGATGGATGGATGGGAATCGAACCCACGACCTCGTGCATGGAAGCCGGTTACAGTACCGACTACGCCACGAGGCTCATCATCATATTAGGGAGATATTAGATGGTAAGTGAGATATCATCTGCTGTAAAGGGTAACAGCAGCTCAACGGCTTTTCTCTTCTTTAGAAAGATTTATAAAAGTGACTGCAGGCTGCCATGCATGGCGGAGTGGTTTAGATACCAGCCTCTGGCCTGAGTATTGTGGGTTCGATTACCACACAGGACAACTCTGTGTGATCCACAAATGGTTGTTCTGAGTCTGCGTGTATTTCGTGTCCATGAAATTGTATATTTGTAAAGTGCCCTGCGATACAACGATTATTCCTTAGTGCAGGTTGGTCTTTAAAAAGTAAGTATCTGGTGGTAGATCCTTGCTTATCTTAGCAGGGCTGGCTCGATCGGAGTACCACCCTCTGACAGAAGATCAGTGTGAAACAAGGGAAGGCACTCTTGCGGCGTTGTTTTGTATGGTGAGTAAGAGTGCAGGAGGCCTACACCCCATTAGAGATTATCCTTCCTACCCTCTCTTTATTATCATTTCTATCCTCTCCCTATTATCCTTCCACTCCACTTGGCATCCCCTTCCTTGTCGATGGTGCATCTGGTCTGGCTAGTGTCTATACCTATGGGCTACGGTAACCGCTTACAATCAGGTGGGCCGTATGCTGGTGTAAGAAATCATCTCCAATGAATAAGTAAATAAATAGATATAATGAATAGTAAGAAAAGTTTATATAGGCAATAGTATATATATACTAAGTATCCAAAGTATCAGTAGCAGACTGAACAGCTGATTGAATAAAGTTATATCACTCATATTTTCTCGACGGCTTATGAAATCTGCCAACCCGCATTGGAGCAGTGTGGTGGACTATGGCCTAGTCTCTCTTACCATGAGACCGTCACCACGACCCGTGCCCAATAGTAGGACAGAAAAAGGGTTGACATAAAATGTTAAGAACATTATAAATCTACCTATATTATTTTAAGCATTGCATATGTTCGGCTTCGGACATCTATCAGAACACAAAGTGCAAAAATGTGAAATAAAAAATGGCAGTCACGACCAGGATTCGACAGATGGCACAGGCGTCCCCCGAGACATAAAGAAGGAATGTGTTATAGAAATTGATAGGTAGCCCGAATAAGTATCAAGATAGCTCGGTTGGCAGAGCGTCTGCAACGATAATCCAGGAGACGCAGGTTGAAATCGTATCCTTGGCTATTATTTTCTATTTCACATTTTTGCACTTTGTGTACCTACCGTATGGCTTGATATTTTAAGCCATTATTGGCATACTCATTAACTAGAACACAAAAATAATGCATTATGTTCTTCAAAAATAATACATTAGATGAGATACGATGTTTATAACATCGAAATAAATATGTTTATTGCCTCAAATATTTCATTTATAACTATTTGCTGTTAACAATAAGATTGAAATGAATATCTTAGGAGATATAAGGAAGAGCAGAAAGGGCTCTCAAGTGTTTGGAGTGATTGTTTAATACTTTTTCTTTTCTGTCTGGACACATTTCTGAAGTCCACAGCTAGTTAGTTATAAATAGCGTTAACTTTGAGACCTATTCATTGTACTTTAAAGCTTATACCCAATGAATAAAATTAATATAAGGCATGCTAACAATAATGTAAGTTTGGTTCAAGGCTACGTTGATATAGCACAAATCATCAAGAAAACATCCATGAAAAAGTTCTAACAGATTAAAGCTTAAATCTGTTAGAACATGGCACTTTAGCGACTTGTGGGTACTCATTTCTTCTCCCGCAGACCTGAGCACTCATGAGTATAGTATGAAAATTGAATAATTCATGCCAACACTGCTGAAGCTCCCATTCGGTGTTAATGGACAGTAAAAAAAAATACTTTATTGTATTTATTGCATGAGTATTTATTGTTTAATCAACATGAGTATTTATTGTTTAATAAAAAAATAAAAGAGGTAACTACGGTTTTGCCTAAAAGATTGGTAAACCATTTTTAGAATAATAATATTTAGACGAAACTAATTGTAACAGTGACAGGTCGTGGAGGATGAACACGATCCGTGATTGAAGCCAAGGGCTTGGCAAACATTATTGCACTGTGAGTTGTTGCAGGCCTTCAAAGTCATAGGGACGTCCAGTTTTGAAATAGCTGATGCGGCATTACTTCCTGAAAAGATATTTGTTTTAATATTTAAATCAGAAAGAGACAGAGAACAGAAATGTACTTATTTTAATTTGAGTTTTCCGCTGTAAGTATTTAAGGACTTTGTCCATTTGCAGGCGCAAACTTTTATATGACGACTTAAGCAATTGTCACCGTAGGTATATGAGATTGGCGTTTTGTCAACTGGCCACTTTGATCTCAAATATCTGGCGTTTGGTTAGGAATGCCAAATTAAAATTTAGAGCAAGGAAGGCACTTTTCTCAGCCAGAAGGCACGTGTGACAATACACAACGAAGTGATTGTCCCAACATATTATATAGAAGCGAGAGTTGGGTATGTAAAAAGGAGCATGAGAGTAAAATCAATGCGGTCGAAAAGTGATCACTGTGGAAAATCTCCGGAGTGAGGCTGACTGACTGCATTCGTAATGACGATGTAAGAGAGCGATTAGGTATGAAAGAGAGTATTGGTGTAAAGACGCGAAAGGGAATGCTCCGATGGTTCGGACATGTGGAAAGAATGCCGGACGAGCGACTGGTTAAGAAGATAGACAATGTGAAAGTGGAAGGATGTATACACAGGGGGAGACCGAGACTCAACTATCTAGACCAAATCGGTCATGTATTGAAGGAAGGAGTCAGGAGTGTGCCAAACCGGTAAGAATGTATAAGAAAATTATTAATGTTGAGGAAGCCAGAGATGTATGCAAGATTAGAGCCTTATGGCACTCTATTCTCTCTGCCAACCCCGCAAGGGAGATGACATGACTTACATATGTAAGTAAGTATAAATACCAAACTTGCGGATATTTGGTTACTACTATTTATTTGGCTGCTATTACTCTGGCGTTTAAACTCAAATGTCATTCTAGTTTTGTTTGGGTGAAGGTATGCGTTCAAAGTACATAGACAATATATCAAAGCTTTGTTACTCAGTCTGGCTGTGTGTATGTTAGAATAAATGTGTTTCAGTGATATACAAAATCATATCTATAGTTCGTAAAATAGGGAATTTAATTTGAAGCAAAAACTATTGCTGACGAACTCGCGGGCAACTGCTAGTAATCATAAGTATAAACTAGCTGTTTATTCATTACTTGTATATCATTTACCTTTTTGTAACATTTGATAGCAAGCTTCATAAGTTTACAATCATTATTATTTCTTATTTTCTACTTTTTAACCGACTTCAAAAAAGGAGGAGGTTCTTAATTCGGATGTTTACTCGTATATATTTTAAGGGTTCCGTACCCGAAGGGTTAAAACCCTATTACTAAGACTTCGCTGTCTGTCTTAAGCTCTGTTGCTGCTATAACAACAACTACTAAAAATAAAATAAAAAAATATTTAAGGGGAGCTCTCATACAACAAACGTGATTTTATTGCCCTTTTTTGCTCACTATTGATAACAACAACAGGTAGATGCTTGAAATGTTTACAGAATATTTGGTTATATACTAACTTTAAAAATAAATAATTAAATAAAAATTAAATTAATATTTAAGGGGGGGCTCCCATACAACAAACTTGATTTTTTTTCTCGTTTTTGCTCGATATTGATAACGGCAACAGTTAAATACTTGAAATATTCACAGAATATTTAGTTATATATTCACTTTAAAAATAAAGAATTAAATTAAAATAGAACAGTTATTTAAGGGGGTCTCCCATATTATCTAAAATGTCTGAAAAGTAAGTAGATAGGTACTTAATTGAAAATCATAAACAAAAGTGGGCGGTCCTACTACCTACATACCTACCTATCAAGTAACAGTTAACACCACTTTCTTTATATTACTTACCTAATTCTTACGCCCTTACAGATAATAATAAAAGTTTAAAAAGCTGATGGAATTAAGACGATGGCGCCTACTTAGAGTCATATGTGGGCAGTGGGTAAAAGTGCGCCCCATTCATTCATTTTAGTCCTAAATATATGCGATTGCGCACGCTTACCCACTGCGCACCGTTACCTTATGACTCGTTTAGTTATGACTCTAATGGTAACATGATTCCTTACATTTAAAACTGTTTCGTTATGCGCATCTAAGACTATGTTGAAAATCACGAAATGAGTAAAATTTTACTTGCAAAATGTGTGTAATGTTGTTTACCTAGTCAATGGTACGGAACCCTTCGTGCGCGAGTCCGACTCGCACTTGGCCGGTTTTTTTTATGTATGTTCGGGCATAACCATATAATGACTGATTTGCAAAATACTTTTTTTGTTTGAAAGGGGTTTATTCCGAAATGGTCTCAGTTCAATTTTATCGAAATCCGTGCAGTAGTTTTAAAAAAATCTAAAACAAAATTATACTCGATGATATTTTTTCGTTGTCTGATTTTTTTTCGTTTAGGGAGGCCGCCTCATCATGTGCGACCCTCTCTAACCTATTTTATAAAAAAACACTAAAAAGCAAAAAATAAAACAATTAAAAAAAAAAAGAAAACCGCCTTCAATTGCGCCAATACCAATTATTTATTGTTTTTTAGTACACGAGTATTAAAGAATGTTTTTTTACTTGATTTGTAACTCTGGTTTCTTTTCTAAGTGGGAAATAAATTACTTACACCCAGTCCTTAAAAATCAACCGTGTGCCGCTTCTCCCCCTACATTGGCGAACCACTGGAACTGTGTGACATTACTACACAAATTGTTTTAGTCTTACCAGCTTGTAGTCCATCTGCGTAGGTTTGAACAACGTCGGAGATAGTTAATATTTTTGCAGATTCCACAGAGTTCATAACCAAGAAAAATCCATAAATTGGTAGAAAAAGCTTCATATTGAATGTTTTTAATCGAGCTTCCTGAACAATACCTAGTTAAGAAATGTGTAGGGTATAAGGAAGGAACACGTATTTATATTGTTTACCAGTTGTTTATAATATACTCATAGCTCTTATAATTATATTATTAAATAATAGATAATATTAAGTTCGAAAAATATGCCTTAAAAGCCTATGCTTTAAAGTCTAATGTCACAGTGAATCGAATAAATAGCTATTAGATACATAGTTGTGGTTTTGCTCTATTTGCCTGCAGATTTGCGTTTATAATATAATATAATACAATGTTTTTTTATAGGTCAAATTACTATGTGAAACACCACAAAGAGGTACCTAGGTATGTAAATTTTCGAAAATTAACAATAACAACTTCATAGTTGTTATTGTTAGCGCGAAGTATACCGACAGCGGAACTATAGATGTAGTATCTTTATATATATATTTTTTGTACGTTTGTTTATTAGTCACTGAGGTTCCTCTAAGCGGCTGGACCGATTTTGATGATTTTTAATGTGCTAAGTGGATCCCTGAATGGTGGCACTGAAACATGTTCCAAGAAAATAGTTTTTTTTTATATTTATGATTTTTCGCATATTATAACATACGTCTATAAAATTTCATTTCAGCATTCCTTTGCATCTTTGAGCTTGGCAATTGTTTTGGGGTGTACACAAATAGGACTTTCGATAGGCAGGAGAAGACTTCTTTAAGTTTTGACTCGATTCAGCAATTTTCCCGCTTTCCTTAAAACCCAATAGATCCAAAGCTTATGACCGAAACAGGGTCATATTATCACACATTTGTCATCGTTACTTTTGCAGTAAAGACTTATTATTTTTATTTTCTTTGAGGAAAGAAATTTTATTTGAGGTGATATCCACCAGTGGCAGACAGGAAGGTACGGGGAATTTAGAGTGATGTAATAGTTCATTAATATTATATTTATACAAGGGAGATATAAGGGAGAGTATTGTTCCTTTTTCTGGAGAATAATCTGAAGTACGTTAGGCTGAATACACTCTGTAAGTGTACCTACGAGTACATGAATATAGAAGTTACATTTAACCACAGAAGTATGTACCTACGTCATGCATCATGCTAGAATGTGATGTTCGTGTGGAATATTAATTAAAAATTAAAAACCATTGTAAATAAACAAATATTCCAATCTAGTCTTTTCTTGTTAGTCTCTTCGTTTTCGTGTAATTCGGAATAGAGTCCAGAGAACCCTATCGGAGTTATTAAATTCCAGGATAACAGATTATTACTAAAATCATACGTGTTATTCTAACTTCATTATTCTACGAATCAAATTTCATACAAATCCATTGTTGTGGACAATTACAACTAGTGTTATGATCATGGCTATGTGTATTAAACTCATATTAAACGTATTCATTTAAAATAACAACCAAACATTCTCATAGATATACAATAAATATTAAAATTTTCTTGTTTACAAATTAATTTAATGATGTCAAGAAAAACAATTGTACAGTCAAACACAAATAGCATTATACGCAAACAAAACAAGATATAAATGCTAAAATGACTATATGCTGTAACCCATGGTAAGATTTAAATTGTGTTATAGGTACCTATTGGTCCAGTATTATCACATGAGTACTGATATTATGAGTACCTATATATGAAGATGTTGGATAGTGAGCGCGTGTGCACGTGCGTGCGTGTGTGTGCGTGTGTGCGTGCACGTGTGTGTGTGAGTGCGCGTGCGTGTTGTGTGCGTGTGATGTGTGTGTCTAGTACGTGTGTGCATCTGTTTGTTGTTGTGCGCGTTTATGAGTCTCCATCAGCCTTTTAACGTCCACTGCTGGACATAGGCCTCCCCAAGAGAACGCCGCAACGAGCGGTCCTGTGCTGACCGCATCCAACGGCTCCCCGCAGCTTTGACCAGATCATCGGTCCATCTGGTGGGGAGCCGTCCTACGCTGCGCCGTCCGATACGTGGTCGCCACTCGAGAACCTTTCGTTCCCAACGGTTATCGGTTCGTCGAGCGATGTGGCCTGCCCATTGCCACTTCAGCATGTCAACCCGGCGGGCTATGTCGGTCACTCTCGTTCTCCTACGGATCTTCGTATTACGGATTCGATCACGTAGGGAAATACCATGCATAGCCCGCTCCATGGCCCGCTGAGTGACTTTGAGCCTTGATATGAGGCCAACATTCAGAGACCACGTCTCTGTTCCGTATGTCATCACTGGTAACACACACTGGTCGTAGACCTTCGTTTTCAGACACTGCGGAATATTGGACGAATTATGAGTCTGTGAACACAAATTATCATAGAAGTGATATTTTAAACAGATTTTCTGTGTCATTATAATTTTGTATCTGTAACTATTTAGAGACCAACCTTTTACATTCCTGCCTTCCTCTGGAATAGATTCAGCAAGACCACTTGAACTACAGCTATATTATTATCATTATAAACGCTGTTAATAAACGGAATGTCCTTAATATTATATATACTAATTCACCGAGAATCACACTATTAATTTATCAAATATGTTATACCATAATATGTTTGATAATTATATATAACATACATAGCACCAAATGAGGTGAAACACAATATTTTCGAAATTATTACCTTCGGTGTCAGCGACCGACGTGACATTGCAACGGGTGCGTCAGTGACAATAGCGTTCTAAAGGTAATTGCTGAGCGCTTTGAAGGCCTATATTAAAGCACTGGGTAGGAATAGTGTTAGGAGTTGAGTAGAGATGTATAATTGTAATTATGCCATTTTACTAACAAGGAATTGTTACCAACTGCCTCTCTGGTGCAGCGGTAGTGTGAGCGACTGCTGATCATGAGGTCAACATTTTCAGTAGTTGCCCGGAGCTTGGGAATGTACCCGGTAGACGGCAATAGGCTCGCCCCCTATTACGTGGGACTTAAGCCGCTGGTGAACTGTGGGTGTGTAATACACCTCTACCTACGCCTTCGGAGAATACAGGCGTGATGCAATGTTTTTATTTTGTTACTAACATAAATATTTATATTGATTTAATGTTGATAATGATAATGTTGATCTGAAATAAATGATTTATTATTATATTATTAAATGGGCAGACATAGCTCTGTTACAGCTTTATAATAGTACTAGCTGTTACCAGCGACTTCGTCCGCGAGGAATTTCATAAAAATAAATAAAGCAACCCGTGAAATGACAATCAATTTTTTATCTTTCGTAAAAAATATATTTTTCTTTTATAAAAAATGTCGTATGTTACTTCTAATACCTCCAAGAATATGTGTACAAAGTTTCATTATAATCGGTTTAGCTGTTACCCGCGACTTCGTCCGTGAGTAATTTCATAAAAATAAATAAAGCAACCCTTGAAATTGTCGGTAATACAGTGCAACGGTATTACAGTACTCGGGGTTGGAACTTCATTACTGAAATGCTAGATGGCGTTGAAGATGCTAGATTTTGAGATTTTGAAACAAACAATTTTTTTTATTTTTCGTATTTTTTTTAATAAAAAGTATCCTATGCTACTTCTAATACCTCCGAGAATATGTGTACAAAGTTTCATGATGATCGGTTAAGTAGTTTTCACGTGAAAGCGTAACAAACAAACTTACATTCACATTTATAATATTAGTAGTATGAAGTATGATATGATAGATAAGTAAGAATAAATTAAAATCATTATTTTGATGGACAATGTCCACCGTGTGAATGTATTAATTAAGTAGTAGATGCAAAGATTTAGTGTTCGTAGCTAATAGAGTAAAACATAATGTTGAATAGCCTTATATAGGATTTTAGCTAGATCAATCCTCAAAGTCAAATAGCAATCTGAGCGCAAATATTTCAATTTCATTCGAGCACCGAACGACAGGGGCTCCTTTCTTTGTCTCTATGTCAACATACGCCAATATGATCGCTCTATGATTCATCGAAGCAAAATAGTTGATAACAGTTTAACTTATGAAAACTTTTTTCAGTTATTTAGTTAAATAAACATTATTGTTACTATATTTATAGGCACTGGTGTAGAAGGATAGATACGTGAAATAATGTCTTTGATTTCCATACAATACATAATAAATAAATAATAAATATTCACAGACATTTCACACAACGTCCTCTGGTGCCAAACTAAGCTTAACTCTTGTGCTATGGGTACCAGATTACGGATATAATACATATATTACTTTTTTTGTAAATACATATATATAATAGATAGAAAACACCCAGACGCAGTACAAATATATTTCATTCATTCACATCATTCATTACACAAATAATTGTCCGGAGTGGGAATCGAACCCACAACCTCGTGCACGGAAGTCGGTTACGCTACCGACCACGCCACGAGGCCCGTCACATAATACTTGTTTTAGTATAGGGAGCTGTAAGTTCTCTTCATAGTCTGGTTGTATATTAAATTTACGGATACAATATCCGTAAATTTAATGTACAACTAGACTATGGGACTAACCCTTGCAACTGAAATTAATATTCTCATGTGAGGTGTGACTTAGAAAAAAATATTAAGTCCGCGCGGACTTCCAAGTATATCATATACATCACTCTAAGGACGACTTTCTGTGTAAAAATAGCTATCCCATAGAAATCATTCATTGTTCGGGATAAAAAATAGTCTGCCCTTTTCTGGCATCTAGACTATATGTATGCAAAATTTTATGACGATTGGTTCAGTAATTACAGAGTGAAAGAGTATCAAACAAACAAACTCACTTTCGCGGAAAAATAGAAAGATATCCTTACTAATATTATAAATGCATCATACATCGTGATATTTTCCAAAAATCTAACGTGTATTACATTTTATTACGATATTACGCAAATCATGCTTGGCGCACGCAAATCGTAAATGTAACCGTAAAAAGGCTTCACAAATATTACTTTTTGGTCCATTATTCAATATTAAGAACTAGGCTAATAAAAAATATTACTTACATGAATTCGACAATGGCTCAGTGAGTGAAAGTGATCTATATAACAATTTATAGTGTCAGTTTTAATAGTTATAAAAATTAAAGTACAAATTATTATTTGTGAATGAGGAAAAAGAGAACTTTAGTGCGAGCGAGAATCGGACCTGCGTTCCTTTCAAACTGGGGAAGTGCTCGTACCACTGAGCTACCGCACCACCTTTCGGCCATACCCAATCTCCTCATCACATTTGTCTTAACGACCAACGCCATCTATTGGAACGCATTTACATGCATTAATCCAATATAGTAAGATTAATTTTGCAATTAAATATCTCATAAAAGCCGGGGAGATTCCCGCTCGCACTTAAGTGGTCTTTTTCCTCATTCACAAATAATAATTTGTACTTTAAAGTAGCTGAACATGTCAAGTGCTAAAAATACAGATCAAAAAGTTATAAAAATTATTTTTAATAAAAAACCAACTTCAAAAAAGTTATTAATAAAGTAATACAAATACTTATTTTTAGTTTAGCTAATCAGAAATTGAATTAAATCCTCACAAATATTAAAGTGCGTTTCTTTGTTTATTTGTTACAATTTCACACCGTAACTACTGCACCGATCATCATAAAATTTTGCACACAATTAGCCTGGAGCTCAGAAAAGGATATAGACTACATTATATGCCAGGAAAATGAATGGTTTCCGTAGCATAGCTATTGTTACATATAAATCATTAGTGTGCCGTGTTTTTATATCGTATATTTATTCTGATGTCCACACGGATGGAATCGCGGCCAGAATCTATTTCTAGATCTAGTTAGATATAAAACTGGTTTAGTTTTTATCTCGCCTCTATAATCGGAAATCTGAGATAATACCAGAAAACCAGTAGTATAATTATATATTATTATTTCTATACCAATCCTGTTAAAGTTTGGCAACACATATCCGGATGCATTCCTCGGCTGTCTGCGAGTGTAGAAGCCTGTAGCTTAGTTTGTACAAATATGTCTTGTGTGTGTTGCTAAATAATCCAGCTAGTTCCTGGACGTTTAGAAGTTAAACAAACTTTGCATAACATGTTTGAATGTTATATAATATATGAGATATCTTGTACGCGTATTTATTATACACTAGCTGTTTTTTTTATGCAAGTGATGGCAGACGAGCTACGGCCCATCAGATGGTAAATGGTAACCGTCGCTCATGTACTCAACTGTACCGAGAGTACTGTCAAGCCGCTGCTCACCATTTCATTTCACAGATATGAAATGAAAGAATTAACGGCTATCTCCTCCTACAACCAAAACGCAACGAAACTGGTGCCAGCAGCTTAGCACACGTTTTTCACATTACAAAAAAATGATTTAAAGTTCATGTCACGTCATTGTATCAGTACTATTATAAAGTTGTTATGTCTACAAAATTTAAGAAAAAACAATGTTTTAGGTTATTTAGGCTTTATTGAACACAACTTTTTTTAGAATTAAGGTCTTTTTGTTTGTTTCACACATCACGCAATGCCTGCTAAACGGACTTGATGATTTTTTTTTGTTTGATAGCTGACTTAAATACATATATGTTTTATGTTGCTACTATATCGAATACCTGAGGTAGATATAACGAAAACTAGCTTTTGTCTGCGGCGGAGCCGGGGGCAAAGGGTTGGTGTAAGATGATAATATGTACCCAAGAGATAAAGATGTAACATGGTAGACGGCCATAATTTTTCACCTTTGTCTTTACTGAGAAGAATTTTCATTAAAGTTTTGGGATGGAATAAGTACAGTTTTCATGTTATTTTTCATTATCATCTTATAGTCCTTGGATTTGACGTTGTAGTTATTTTATTGCCTAACCATATTATTAAACAGCAAATAAACTGCTGCTCGGGTTCTATCCCTGGGTCGGGCAGCGTTATTGAGTTTTTTCGTAAAAAGAAAAATTCTCAGTAGCAGCCCGGAGTTTGGAAATGTCCCCGGTAGACGGCAATAGGCTCCCTCCCTATTACGTGGGACTTAAACATAGCGGGCGAGCCGTAGGTGTGTAATACACCTCTGCCAACGCCTTCGGGGAACACAGGCGTGATGTTTAAACTTAATTTGATATACGATATTGAAAAAAGATACACTATGTACTATTAAAAATAATCTTTTTCAAGCGACCTTAGTAAAGAGAAATGTCTCATGAATATTGATGTAGTATAAAACCTACTTTTCGTTGAAAGGATCGTGTGTCTCATAGCTCGTATCGTCTGTGTACTGTGTAATGGCAATGTATGCTAAAGAAGACACCGCTGTTTGATTTTAATCATCTTGTGTCTTTTAAAAACTATTTTAAGCGACAAAACTACATGATTTTGATGATATAAGAAACAATTGAATATTTATCTATTTTTTATTTTCTTTTTAAAAAGACAACATCCTTCACTAAGAAATAAATAAATATTCACGGACATTTCACACAACGTCCTCTGGTCCCAAACTAAGCTTAACGCTTGTGTTATGGGTACCAGATTACGGATATAATACATTTACTTTTTTTTTGTAAATGCATAGGTACATATAATAGATAGAAAACACCCGGACGCAGTACAAATATCTGTGTTCATCACACAAATAGTTGTCCTGAGTGGGAATCGAACCCACAACACTCGGGCGGGAGGTATCTAAACCACTCCGCCATCTGTGCAGTCATTGTTATTTTATTGCAAGTAAGTACCTCGTGATAGGTACAGGCCTGCAAGATCTGTTTTATTAGAAAGAGGCTGTATACACCCAAAATGAAACTTTAAAATATCGTTATCAGTCATGACCCTATTCCTGGGTTTAATTAAATAAATATAGATTATGTTTTGATATTTTTATGTATATTTTAAGCACTGATGTGCTCGGCCATTGTCCAGAACAGAATATGCGGAAATGTGATTTTGATAATACTTAATATTGTGATCGGTATTCACTTGATATGCTCAACTACTTTAAATAACAAACTTTCTTCTTTCTTCCACTTTCACAATAAGTTGTTTAAGTGTTAAATACAGCTCAAAATATTTAAAAAAAACGCGTCATCAATTAGTATGTTTTTATGAATTAAACTAACTATATCGGAATAATGTATTATGAATTTAATGGATTAATGCAAGTGTAAAATATATAATATGTATATAGGTAAAAATTAACACAAAGTGTGAAAATGTGAAATCGAAAATAACAGTTACAAGCAGGATTTGTACTGGCATCTCCAGGAATACCGTCCCAGATGCACGATGGCTCAATATTTTCTATGTCACATTTTCACACTTTGTGTCATTTATATGGCTAAGCATTGTTACTATTTTTTTTATGAATTTAGTGGCAGACTAGCCACGGCCCAGCTGATGGTAAATGGTAACCTTCGCTCATGGACTCAATTATGCCGAGAGCATTGTCAAGCCGCTGTTCAAAGCAAACGGCTATCTAGTTATATATTTTTAGCATTTGACATGCTTAGCACTATACATTAAACACAAAGTGAAAAATATGAAATCGAAAATAACAGTCACGAGCAGGATTCGAACCTGCATCTCCTGGATACCGCCTGCTGAATTGGCAAAGCATCTGGACGGTATCTAGGAGATGCAGGTTCGAGTCCTGCTCGTGACTGTTATTTTCGATTTCACACTTAGAGTATAAATAAACTAGAGCGCGCGTATCGCTTTGGTCAGTTGTGCCAATTGTAGGCAAATGTGTTATAGGTACTTAACTATGGTATAGCGCTTTTATAGGGACGTTCCATGTGTGACGTAATTTCTGCAAAAATATCGATTGTTTGCCGGGTATAGACTTAAGTTAGGAATTAATAAATTGTATGTTCAATATTCTAATAAATAGCCTAGCGGTAAAACCAAGGACTGCAAAGACAGTTTTATCGAGTTCAATCACCAGCCCGAGATTTTGTATGGCAGACACCTCTGACTTACCAAAGTTATGTGTGTATTTGTTTACAAGGTATTACTGCTCGGTGAGGGATAGCATCGTGAAACACCTGCATGCCTGAGAGATTTACTTAACGCCTACGTGCTTGTGAAAACTTGTAAAGTCTGCTAACCCACACTAGGCCAGCATGGTGAACTACGGCCTAAATACCTTTCAATCTGAGTAAATAGGGTTGGGAGAATAAAGTTTTCGGTTTGCTATGATAGGTATAATTGATACTTACAAATAATTTAAATAAGGTAGGTATCATTTATTAAATTAAAAAAATATAAACCTTTACTTTTTTCTGAATTTATCAAATTCAGATCATAGGTAGACCATTGTTGCCCCTTTAAACAGCGTTAATTATTATATTATATTTATTTATGTATTTTGTTGTTACGTCTACATATTTTTGCACTACTGCACTAATCAAATGAATAATATAATAGCATACATGTACCTTTATTTATATTATTTAATCAACAGATTATTTATTAGACAGAAATAATATTTGTATTTAAAAAATATCGTATAAAAATAATTGCGATACAACACTATGCCATCGTGAAGAAAAAATTACCGTTGATAGCGTGCAGGGACGACCCGCCCCGCGAGTCCCGCGTACCCCTCTAAGACCCGTCTGAATTTTGCTAAAACAATTAATTTATTAACTAAATTCTACTTATTGATGAAAAGAAATGTTACTATTCCTTTTATTTTGCTGCCGGGAATCGTTTTTACTACCTGGCACTGTACATTTCACCATTTTTATCAAAAAAAATAAATAAAATATTGTTCTCCGACCTACTATGAACCGCATTGTTTTGCTACTGATTGAGCGTTCCAACGACGCGCGATACTGTTCATACTTGTGCTTACGGTTCATACTCAGTAAGGCGCACTCTATAGTTATTTATACTCTAAGGTTGGAATAATAAAGTTTTCGGTTTGCTATGATAGGTATAATTGATACTTACAAATAATTTAAATAAGGTAGGTGTCATTTATTAAATTAAAAAAATATAAACCTTTACTTTTTTCTGAATTTATCAAATTCAGATCATAGGTAGACCATTATTGCCCCTTAAACAGCGTTAATTATTATATTATATTTATTTATGTATTTTGTTGTTACGTCTACATAATTTTGCACTACTGCACGTATCAAATGAATAATATAATAGCATACATGTACCTATATTTATATTATTTAATCACCAGATTATTTATTAGACAGAAATAATATTTGTATTAAAAAATACCGTATAAAAAGAATTGCGATACAACACTATGCCATCGTGCAGAAAAAATTACCGTTGATAGCGTGCAGGGACGACCCGCCCCGCGAGTCCCGCGTACCCCTCTAAGATCCGTCTGAATTTTGCTAAAACAATTAATTTAGTAACTAAATTCTACTTATTGATGAAAATAAATTAATGTTACTATTCCTTTTATTTTGCTGCCGGAAATCGTTTTTACAACCTGGCACTGTACATTTCACCATTTTTATCAAAACATAAATAAAATATTGTTCTCCGACTTACTATGAACCATATTGTTTTGCTACTGATTGAGCGTTTCAACGACGCGCGATACTGTTCATACTTGTGCTTACGGTTCATACTCAGTAAGGCGCACTCTATAGTTATTTATACTCTAAGATTTCACATTTTTCACTTTGTGTTTAAACGGCTATCTTCTGCTACAGCCAAAACACAACAATGTGCTTCATGGCCGGTCACACGGGAGATGGTGGTGCCAACCCGCTCGGGCCCGATACCAAGTGAGTACTCCCACTTGGTACCCAGCCTTACCACCAGTCATGCAAGGGATGATAATTGCTTACTTCCCTTAGTCGCCTCATACGACACCCGTGGGAAAGAATAAGGTGGTGAAACTTGTATTTTTAGAACGTCACAACACGGACAAAAAAAATTGCTGAAAAAATATCAAAATATGTATATATAAAAATATCAAATAACTTATAGGACTGCGACACTATTCAGTATGAATCATAATTGTAATAATTAAATATATCTGATAATGATGAAAATGGAGCAGAGGTCACACTAGACATTAAGAAGGAATGTGCTATCGACACAGACAGTGACAGTAGACAGTGTATACAGACGACGCTATTGTAAAAAGTAAGCATATTAAATGTAATAATCATGTTTGCGATGCAGTGTTGTAAGGCTACTAATATAATGTTATCAACTACCAATGGACTGCTTATATTGCAAGTTTGTATGCTTATATACCGATTAGCTTTTAAACTCAACGTAATAAATATCACGATATAACTTTTTTTTTATTCTTACTTGATCTTTAGACGAAGCATAGAAGAAAAAGCCAACAGTTTCTTTTTGTAATGCGTGTGGTGGCAGGCGAGCCAAACGGTAACTCATGGACTTAACTATACCGAGAGTATTGTCAATTGTGTCGGTCACACGGGAGATGCTGTTACCAAACCGCTTGGGCCTGGTAGCAAGTGAGTACTCCCACTTGGTATCCAGCCCTACCACTTAATACAATGGGTGATAATTCCTTACGTCCTTGAGTCGCCTCGTACGACACCCATGGGGAAAAAAGCGTGATGACACTTGTATTCTTAGTCCGTCACCTCACGGACAATCTTTTTAATTACATAGGCCACCCCAATTCTCGTTTACAGAAATTGTACTTCATGTTTCGATCAGCCCTAAACGTACACCCTCATGATTTCCACCCGAACGTAATATTCTATGTTCGAATATTTATTACGCATATTCGTAGATAACAATTGAAATGGTGGAGCATATATTCGTTAGATCGAAGAATCGTTGGGGTGAAAAGGTTCCCAATAATAGAAAATGTTAGATCGTTACCTTTTGCGGCCTTTAATAGACAAATAGTAGTCTATTATAGCAGGTCGAGGCAACAGCGATTGAAACTACATTATACATATTATTTTATTTTTATAGATAACTAGCTCACCCGGCGAACTTCTTACCGCCATATTTTTACTAAAAAAGGGGTTGGCAGTAGAATGGTGAAAATTTAGATTTGTGTGTAGGTACTTTTAATGTCGAATCATAAAAAATTATATCCAAAAAATTAAAAATCATTTTTTGGGGTGGACCGCCCGATCACTTAGGGGTATGAAAGAAGTTTTCATCCTATTCTCAGACCTATTGAATATATACACAAAATTTCATAAGAATCGGTCAAGCAGTTTCGGAGGAGAATGGCTACAAACACTGTGACAGGAGAATTTTACATATTACCCCGGCTGTACACACTCGTCTATTTGTCTCGCGAACCTCTCGTCTCGTAGAGGCTCGACACGAGAGCACACCATGTACACACTCGTTGTATCAATTGAACTTCAGATGACCGTCGCGATGGACGTGGAAAAAACAATTTCAGCGTTTATATTTTTTATTAGTTATTGTATTTTTTTAATCATTTACCATAAAAAAAAATATATTAAACCATGGCGAAAAAGAACTTTTTAACTATTCAACAGGAATATATATATTTTTTAAATCTTTTATCAGGGTTATCAAATTCTTTGCTTATCCGCAACCAAGCGTCGTGTAATAGTTGCTTATCCTTGTGCCTGACCTTCTTAGGATTCCATAATAGTGCTTGCCTTTGGTGGGCTTTTAAAAAGCGTTAGACCACATTATTGTCGCACGCAGAAAGCACGTCTTTACGCGAACGCAGTTGGCGGGCAACTAAGCAAACGAGTGTGTACAGGCGCGCTCTCGTTTTCATCGCAAGACTCACCGAGACCCTTTGACACATAATTTCGAAAAATCTCGAAAAGTCAGAGGTGTGTACTGTACGAGATCTGAACCTTGGACTCAGGATCAACTCGATACCACTGGCCATGCAGTCCTAGGTTTTACCGCTAAGCTATTAAATCTTCTTGAGTCGTAGAGTTCACAATAATTAATTCAAATTGAATGTAAATGTAAACCTGTACGTAGTTGTTCACCTGTGGTTTCATTCGCCTTTTATTTAAAAGAATTCTGATTTACCTATCTATATTTTATGGCCACATCTTAGAATTGGTTGGTACATGTTGTGACTGACCATTTCTTGAAACGTTTTATTAAGTTAGTTAGGACATTTGAAACAAAGTTGAAAATTGAAACACTGCTGGTCAAACCTATACATTTTTAACGGTCATCAATAAATCATTGTTTTATTTACTTAAATAGAAATACATTACACGTTGGCAGGAGCGCTTTCCAATAATGAGTGCCTAGAAACGAAAGCCTTTATGGCTCGTAAATAGAAAATATGGACTTAGCCAGACGGTTTCATTCTCACTATACCTATAATATTCCAGATATTATTGAGTTAATGGAGTCAGGTTAGTTCGCCAATAATGAGGCTGTTGCTAGATATAAATAAAGATTTTTGACGTGATAATGTCTTATAAATCGATGAACGCCGGCCGCACGCACGAAAATGTGCCACGCCCAGAGTTGCTAAATCATAAAAATAGGTGGCGGTACTTAAAGTAATCTGACTACGTGGTTTATCTGCGGTTCGTAAGATGGCGGTATTTAAAATGATGTGACTACGTAGTTCATCTGCGGTTCATAAGATGGCGATCAATGCATTGTTTTTGAAACTCAGAAAACATAATATGACGTTATCACGTAAAATTATTGTCCATAAACTGACTTTACAGACAACCATATAAGAAGAAATAAGAAAAAAATACATTTTTGGTCTAAACTGCCCATGTGGTGCAGCGGTAGTGTGAGTGATTGCTGATCGTGAGGTCTCGGGTTCGATCCCAGGGTCAGGCGGTGCTATTAAGCTTTTTCGTAAAAATAAATACTTATTAGATTATATTAGAGACGAAGTGAAAGGGTAGCGACGCCTGTGATCTTCCTGGTGGCGGGTTAGCTCTGTGGTCTGGTGTACCGCAGAGCGATCGGGCCAGCATGGGAGTGGGGGTGTTGCTGTCCGCTCGCTTGGCCTCAGGTGTGAAAGACTATGGAATGTTTGATCCCAGACTTCAATGGATCTGAATAAAACTAGGTGTCACCAGGGTCTTCATGGTCGCAGCTTATGCTCCCGTAGGCTCTTCGGTGGCATTGGATCTAGAGAAGTTCTGGGATAATGTTAGGGAAGTTCTGGATTTGGCAGAAGCTAGTGAACGCGTGATCGTATGCGGAGACTTGAATGGATGGGTTGGCACCAAGTGTCCAGACTTCGAGGACGTGCTTGGTTCATTTGGTGATAAGAGAGTGAACGATGCAGGTAGGCTCATTGCGGATGTATGTATGGAGAGAAACCTTATTGTGTCAAACACATTTTTTCAACATAAGGACATCCATATGTAAACATGGAGAAGGAATGAACAGAGAAGTATGATAGATTTAATTCTGGTAGACAGTCGCCTCCGAAGTAAAATTCTGGATACAAGAGCCTACAGGGGTCCCACTGTCGACACGGACCACTATCTCGTTATTGCGAGATTTAGTGGTCTGTTCAAAAAGTGGAGACACTGGCGAGAGCGTGTCCACTTCGGAGGGCTTGAAAGAATAAAGATTGAAAAATTGCAAGAAGAGAGTGTAAGAGCAAAGGTAGAGGGTGTGTGTAGAGGGTGTCCGTGAACGGCTGACAATGGCAAGTCAGCCGGGATCTGACATAGAAGAATGCTGGAGAGTATTGAAAGATAGTATGGTAGATACAGCGAAAGAAGTATGTGGATGCTCAAAGAAGCATAGGAAAGTGAAAGGTGATGCATGGTGGGATACGGAAGTAGCAGCTTCCGTAGACCAAAAGAAGAAAGCGTGGCTGGACTATGTATCTTCTTTGTACCTGAATGCAAGTATGAAAGAACAGAAGAAAGAAATATACCGGCAGCGTAAGAATGACACCAAAGCCTTAGTGACAGAGAAACGTGATAGAGCAAATATGATTGCAGAAGAAAGGCTGACCAAAAACTTCGAGAGCAACACCAAACATTTCTGGAGGGAGGTGAAGAAATCTCGGAGTGGTTGGTCGGCTTTCAGAATTAATAATATAAGGTCTTAAGGTGGAGACATTCTTACGCAAACACAAGATGTGTGTTGATGTGTGTTAAGCCGATGGAGTTAATATTTTGGAGATATGTATGCGGATGTTCAGGGTGATGCTGTTGCCACATTTGGTCTAACAGATCAGCATTCGGTTCCGGCATCCTCTGATGACATTAGTATGGATGAAGTTGAATGGGCGATATGAAGTTTGAAAAATGGTAAGGCAGCGGGTATTGATATGGTGTCTGCTGAGATGATCAAGCTTGGAGGCTCATGTGTCTGGGAATCCTTCTTGATGCTTCTCAATCTATGTTGGAGCTCAGGAATGGTTCCCAAGGACTGGAGAAGCGCAGTCATCGTGCCCTTGTTTAAAAACAAGGGTTCACGTTATGACTGTGCAAACTACAGGGCCATAAGCTTGACCAGTTTGGCAGCCAAAGTGTATGGTAAGATTATTGAAAGGAGAATGAGTATGGTGTCTGATGAATTTTTGTGTGAGGCACAAGGAGGTTTCAAGTGTGGACGAGGATGCATGGATCAAGTGTTTTCTCTGCGCAACATTGTGGAGAAGCATCTGGCTGTAGGCCAGAGGGTTTTCTGCAGTTTTGTAGATTTGGAGAAAGCATTTGACACTGTTGTACGAAAGGAACTTTGGAACATTTTGCCGGAGTATGGTATTAGCGGTAGACTGCTACAAGCGGTGCAGTCCAACTACATGGACTGCAGAGCTTGTGTGCGGCTGGATGATGGAATGTCACCCTGGTTTGACGTCAATGTCGGCGTTAAGCAGGGCTGCGTTCTATCAGCCAGACTGTTTATCATATATCTGAATAAATGTCTACTAAAGTTGAATGAAATGAATCTGGGAGTTCAGATGAGCGACTCAATGGTGAACTCGCTGTTATATGCAGACGATGCGGTCCTATTAGCGCAGTTTGCGACTGACCTGCAAACCCTAGTCGACGTAATGGCAGAAGATTTTAAGAAAAGGGGCCTACGTGTGAATGTGAGCAAAACCAAAGTAATGGTTTTTGAAAGAGAAGAAGCCAGAACAGATGTTAGAGTAGCAATAGGAAAATGGTGTGCTAGAACAAGTGGATGCATTTGTATATCTTTGATGTGGATTCAGTCGGGATGGAAGGTACACCACTGATGTAGAAAGAAGAGTGAATGCGGGAAATAGAGTGAACGGAGCATTGGGACAACTTCTCGGCAGCCGCCACCTCAGCCAGAAGGCACGTGTCGCAATACACAACGCAGTGCTTGTCCCAACGTTATTATACGGAAGCGAGAGTTGGGTATGTAAAAAAGAGCATGAGAGCAAAATCAATGCGGTCGAAATGCGATCTCTGCGGAGAATCTGTGGAGTGAGGCTGACTGACCGCATTCGTAACAATGACGTAAGAGGGCGAGTAGGTATGAAGGAGAGTATTGGTGTAAAGATGCGAAAGGAAATGCTTCGATGGTTCGGACATGTGGAAAGAATGCCGGACGAGCGACTGGCTAAGAAGATAAACAATGCGGAAGTGGAAGGATGTAGGTACAGGGGGAGACCGAGACTTAGCTACCTAGACCAAATTGGTCATGTATTGAAGGAAGGTGAAGTCAGGAGTCTCCGAAACCGGCGAGCGTGCATGAAGAGAGTTATGAATGTTGAGGAAGAGAGAGATGTATGCAAGGATAGAGCCTCTTGGCACTCTGTTCTCTCTGCCTACCCCGCAAGGGAAATGGCGTGATGATAAGTAAGCAAGTAAATACTTATTCTCAGAAAGCAGCCCGACGTTTGGAAATGTGGCCTGGCCGGTAGACGGCAATAGGCTTGACCCCTATTACGTGAGACTTAAATAGAGCTGGCGCACCGCTGGTGTGTAACACTTCTGCCTACCCCTTCTAAGAATGAATGTGTTATCGAAATTCACCCTCCCGAGCAATTGTCACGATGGTTGAATAGGCAAAGCATCTGAGACGGTATTTTAGTAGATGTAGGTTCAAATCCTGCTCGTGACTGTTATTTTCAATTTCACATTTTCACACTTCGTGAAATAAGTAATAATTTTGCTACTTTTAATAATACTTTAAAAACGTATTTCGTACTTTTACTAAGTTAATATAATAAGCGCCAGTTTTAACGATATCTTATTTTACTATACTAATGAAAGTAATGAAATGACGTCACGGACTTGTTGTAGACTTATTTGTTATTTAATCTTTGATCTTCCAACCAGGGCACTTCTCCGGAGTTCTGAGATAACAATCGACTAACTCTGAGATGTTGTCCTTCAAGTTAATTGTAAGGACTTATACAAAGGGCCAGGCCTCGGGTGAGATGGTACTCAACGCCTGCTTACTATACGTTTATTCTTTGACGTTAAAGACGAAGTTATTTTCATTCGGATGTCAACTTTTATTTTATTGTTTGGTTTATCTTTGATATCAGTCACGTCAATTTAATCAGGGATTAATTACAAAACTTACAGTGACATAGGTACTAATAAAGTTTTGAATTGTAAATACTAAAAGCTATTAAAACGAGGTTTAGCAAGAGCACGGCTTAGCTGTGTCCTTGGTGTTGCCAGTGTCCACGATCGGAGGTAACCACTTAATATAAGGTAAGTCGCGTGCTGATCTGCCACTATTGGCAAAAAAAGAAGTAGAAAATTTTGTGACGATGATTGCACCGTACAGAAAGCCTAAAAATCTTCTCAAAATCTTTGTACAATAAGAAAATTGTACGATTACAGTCCCTATCTACCATTCTTTTTTGTTGCAGCTGCTCCTGACTGGTATTTTCGATTTCACATTTTTCACTTTGTGTTTAATGTATAGTGCTAAGCATGTCAAATGCTAAAAATATATATAAAAATATCTAAATATTCTTTTTTTGTCTTAGGCCTCAAATTTTGCCGTTCTGAGCACTAGTCTCTAGTAGATCCATGGGTGAGCACACTTTAGTATGGTTTGGCACTAAATAGTACTTATTTGTTGGCAGATCTGAGTTCTCTTCCGAGAAAGTACACAATGGAGAGTGCAGGTTACGGTAGCAAGAGGTTAGGCTATGCTCGTCGTGGTATTACAAGCCCCTGAGTGGTGCTTACTACTTATCGTCTGAGGAGCTGCTATTGGAGAATGGGGTGGTGACACTTGTGTTCTTAGCCCATCACTACACCGAAATGTAATAAAATAATATTTTATTCAAATAATTCTCTACATATTATTTACCCGTATTTATTTTGCCGTGTGGGGCCGGCTTTAGAATTGTCCCACCCCTCTCCACTCATGGGAGTCGTAAAAGCCGACTGAGGGAATACCGGGGGAGTGGGCAGCAGCACTCCCTCGAGTATTAACAAAATCCACTGCGATCGCCAACCCGCCTGCCAAGCGTGGCGATTACGGCACTATCCACCCATATGAGCGCACAGGACCGCTCGTTGTGGCGTTGTCTTGGGGAGGCCTATGTCCAGCAGTGGACGTCAAAGGGCTAAATGGATGGATGGATGGATTATTTACCCAATTAGTATTTGCGTTAGCTAGGCGATTTCACGTGTTTGATAAGCATAATCTATCTATACTATTATAAAGTTGTAACAGAGCTGTGTCTGTACATTCAAGATATTGGAGAAAAAATTACTGAAATAGGCTTTAAAGACTTGTCTGAACACAAAACATTTTTTTTTAGATTTTGTTCTGTTTGTCTATCTGTTTGTTTGTTCGCGCATCACGCAAAAACTACAGAACGGATTTTGATGCAACTTTTTTTGTTTGTTAGCTCTTGAGTAGACTTAACAACTGGTATACATTTTATCTCGCTACTATATCTGGATCCTGAGATATAACAAAAAAGATATATAGATAATCACAAAAACGAGGATTGCAGCTGATTGTTCCTGTAAACTTTAGAACGTCTGAGGTAGATTCTGTAGGGATCACATTTGAAAAAAAATATAACTTCTCTACTCGCTACTACTCTACTAGTACTCGTATGTCCAATTAAAAATACAGCGATTGAACTTGATTGATTCATTATTAAATCCATGTTTTTTGTTATATAATTTATCTATAAATTCGAAGCCGAAGTTGTCAAATACAAGAAAAAAACAATTAATTTATTCATTATTATAATTTCTAGAGAAAGAATACACAGCCTTACCTTCTACGTTATTTCTACGACATTTGCATTGTCCGTTGACGCAAGTGCCAGTATCATATCCCATTCTGCGACAGTGATATTTACATTCCCTATAATAGCAGCTACCCGGTGAAATGGCCCACTCAATATTGTCTGAAATAGAAAAAATATTAGGGAAAACCTTGCATGACGCTTATATTAAAGTCCATAGTTACGAAGCCCGAAGGTGGATTCCGAATTTCGATCCTTAAAACAATATTCAAAGTGAAAATTTTTCCTGCATCTAGTGAAGGCTCATGGCAGACTATATCAAATGCTTAATGCAAAAATACAACTATCTTTTTTCAACTCTTTTCTGTCCCACTATTGGGCACGGGTCTCCTCTAATGGTAAGAAGGATTAAACCATAGTTCACCACGCTGCAGAATTCACAGGTTGTTGAGAAAATCTCTCAGCAGTGATAAATTGTAAACGAATACATACACAAATATTTTCGAAAAACTTCGAAAATTCAGAGGCGTGTGCCGTACGAGGTCTGGACCTAGGACTGGGGTTCAAACTCAATACCACTGTCTTTGCAGTCCTTGGTTTTACAGCATTATAGCCTTATATTTTTACTACGAATAAATTTACTTGACTGCAAGAAAAGTCATGTTTTTTCGCGTGTATCTTGTTGTAATACGAGTAATTTTTTTTTAAATAATGTCCAATATATTTGTACCTATGTGCATATTTTCCATTATTTTTATATTGTTGCATTTACAGCGATTGTTAGTACAAACGCCTCCTGCGAAACCACGTCTTTGACATCGTTCATTACATTCTTTATAGTTACAGCTGCGAGTAATTATCGTTTCTGTAAGACAAAAGAAAAATCTACAAAAAAGACTCGGTCTTATACAGTAGGCCGGTTATACCATTTCTACTATATAAACATGAATCAAATATTGAAAATAGACAACTAATTTTAGAGTCAGATGTAGTGACATATATTAAGAGAGGCTTGTGTCCAGCAGGGACTGCGATGGATTGATCAATTCATTTATTCGGGACTTTACAAATTAACTGAAATAGACTATACAAGTCTCCGGTCAACAATAACAATGATCGAAGACACAAGTACATCCATCCTTTTAAAGTTCCCTGCTGGACATAGGCCTCCCCAAGAATGGGGAATAGTGCCGTAATCGCCACGCTTGGCAGGTGGGTTGGCGATCGCAGTGGATGTTGTTGATACTCGAAGGAGTGCTGCTGTCCACTCCCCCGGTATTCCCTCAGTCGGCTCTTACGACTCCCATGGGTGGAGAGGGGTGGGACAATTCTAAAGCCGGCCACACACGGCACCACAAGTACTTTATATTATATAAAGTTATTGCCGCACAAAATGTAGAGTAAAACATGTAGAGATAGGTACAATGTAAAATTTACCTTCAGCGTCAAGGAAATAATTGCACGTGCAGCGTCCATGCACACAAAGCCATGTACAGTTTCCGAGGGAGCCACTGTCTTCAGAATAAACTTTCGGCTGTAAACTCTGTAGTCCCACTGTGAAAAAGTATTTTTATTTTATTTGCCTTTGCACACGGCTCCACCGCAGACAAAAGTTTGTATTTTTGGATATATCTCAGATCCTCGATATAGTATAACCAGTCTCAATCAAGAGCTATCAAAAAAAAAACATTAAAAGTAGTACAGTGCGTGCTGTGCCAACAACAAACACCCGATTTTCTTGAAAAACTCAGCGAGCAAAAAGAGAAAAGTTTAACACACCTCCAATCTAGGGGCAGTGGGTAACGGGTGGCCACATATGTTTTTTATTTAATAACTACAATACCTGCTCAAATATTAAGTTAAAATTTACGTAATACTTTCTGATATTTACGCGAATGTTACACATTTTGAAATAAAACTTCGTTTACGGAATCTATCGCGTTTACTTAATTTTACTACTATCCCGACGTTTCGAATACTTTACAGCATTCATGATCACGGGTGGACTTAGATGATAGACGTCCAAAGCTGATATGTTATTTCAACGGTCTCGTCTACCCACAGTATATGATTTTACAAAATTTTTGGTTTATTTATTTTAACCCACCTAATATTCGTTTAGAAACACAATTAAAATATTTACTTCAAATTTTTTTTTTATGCTTACATTGTATGAGACTAAGTTAGTATATTAAAATGAGTATAATACTCCTCTTTAAACTAAAATTTTTTGTTTTTATTTAGTGCTCAAAAATTCTACCATAAACTACCAATTACTACCAGTAAGAAGACAATCTTGGTTATTAGTTTATATTATTAAATATATTGATTTTGCCAAAAGCTAAGTCTAAAAAGCTACCACCGGATCGGAACGCGGCCTGACTGAGAAAGATCCGGCCAGAAAACTCAGTAGGCAACAACTGTTATGGATTATTAAATTTTTGTACGGCTGAAAGCTAATTAAGTTTAAATTTTTTTTATTTTTTTTTATTTTTAAAAGGCAATAACTAAAACTAATCACTACTGTGGGTTTTGTCTACACAATAAGCGCTAACTGTGTCTTGCAATCTTGTGGTGTGCCTTCTTGTGTTCTGTTTGGTGAGGCCTATCACAGGATTCCAGCTTGATGGTAAGACCCAGCCGTCTTCTCTATTGAAATTGGGATGTTTCTTAATTTCAATAGCCTCACGTATCATTCTAGGGCGATATCGATGTTCTTTTGCGAGGATTTGAGGTTTGTCAAACCTAATGTAATGGCGGGTGTGGTCTTGTGTGTGCTCACAAATTGCAGACTTTGTATAGCGACGGTGCTTCAAACCAGCTATGTGTTCTTTGATCCGAGTTGTTATGGATCTCTTTGTTTGCCCAATGTAGGAGAGACCACAATCACAATCCAGCTTGTATACTCCTGCATCCTGTAAAGGTATATGGCACTTGACAGGTGGTAAAAATTGACTAATTCTTTTGAGTGGCTTATAGTAGGTTTTGATTGAAGCTTTTTTGAGAATGTAGCCAATCTTGTCAGTGACTCCTTTAACATAGGGCAGGACTGCAGGGAGGCGCTCAACTGTGGGTGGCTTCACTCGGTTTCTGTGACGGCGGCGTGGAACCTGCAGCTTATTAGCATGTAAAACTTTCTTTACATGCTGCAACTCCCCAGCCAGGTGTTCTTCATCACAGATTCCTTGTGCTCTCTGAAACAAAGATTTAGACACGGTAGCCAACTGTGAAGGATGGTGATGAGACTCTCCATTCAGGTACTTATCAGTATGGGTTTTCTTTCGATACACTGTATGACTCAAGGTGTTGTTAGGGTTACGGATTACCATAACATCTAAGAAAGCTACAGAGTTATTTGACTCCAGTTCCATAGCGAATTGAATTTTAGGATTGATGGAGTTCAGATGGTTTAGAAATACGGTTACTTTATCAGATGGTAATATAGTGAAAGTGTCATCTACGTACCGCTTGTAGAAACGGGGGACCACAGGTGAGGTTTTTAGGGCAGTCTCCTCGAAGTCTTCCATGAATATGTCGGCAACAACGGGAGAGACTGGCGAACCCATGGCCACTCAGTCCACTTGCTTGTAGAAGCCATCATTCCACATAATGTAGCCAGATGTGAGGCAGTACTTTAACAGTTCAGCGTGTTCCATAGATATGTTGTTCTCTGATAGTTTCTTAGATACAATTCTGATGCAGTCTTCCACAGGTAAGCAGGTAAAAAGGGACTGGACATCAAAACTCACCATAGTTTCATTGTTAGCGAGATGAAGGTGTTTAATCTCACTTACAAAATGGTATGAATCTTTTATGAACGCATCTGTGTGTCCTCGGAGTTGTGAGAGAACTTTGGCCAGTAACTGAGCGACTTTATAGGTAGGTGAGTCGATCTGACTTACAATAAGTCGTAGTGGTGCGTTCGGTTTGTGTATCTTAGGCAACCCATACAATTTAGGTGGTTAATTGTGTTTCTAAACGAATATTAGGTGGGTTAAAATAAATAAACCAAAAATTTTGTAAAATCATATACTGTGGGTAGACGAGACCGTTGAAATAACATATCAGCTTTGGACGTCTATCATCTAAGTCCACCCGTGATCATGAATGCTGTAAAGTATTCGAAACGTCGGGATAGTAGTAAAATTTACGGATAAAAATCTGCTAATTAAAACGATCGTTGGAATACTACCATGTAATAGTGGACGAGCCTATTGCCCTCTATCGGACACATCTAAAACTAGCAATAATTAACATTTAATACATTCAAAAACATTGTAATTATATTGTTTTTCTTTAAAGTGATAACTATTAATGTGAAAACATCGAATGCGGTAAAACCAGTTGTTGGCGTGGAATCTAACTGAAATATAATGTCAATTAATAAACCAATAACATTTTTAATTCGTCTATGTCTATGGATAACGAGATGGCGATTACCAAGAATTATATAATTACCTAACTCTCGAACAATATTTGGAGAAAGAAAGAAAATCGATGTTTTCGTTCTGAGACGGCTCATTTTTGTCACATTAAATACATATAAGAAATAACATAATGAAAACGCAAAACATTTGTATAATTGTAGGTACACGTAAAATATAATAACCTAATTTGATGAACTCCATTAGTCTTTTTCTCGAAAATCCGGCGAAGTAGTATTGTATTATTTATAAATGTTTTAAATTAATAGGGGTTAGGCTACTGCCAAGTAGAAAGGTGAAAATTTAGGATTGTATGTTTTTTTTTTGTTTTTTATTTATTTATTGTGCCGTGTGAGGCCGGCTTTAGAATTGTAAATTCCCCGCTCCACCCATGGGAGTCGTAAGAGCTGACTGAGGGAATCCCGAGGAGTGGGCAGCAGCGTTCCTTCGAGTATTAACAACATCCATTGCGATCGCCAACCCGCCTGCCAAGCGTGGCGATTACGGCAATATCCCCCATTTTTGGGGAGGCCTATGTTCAGCAGTGGGCTTTAAAAGGCTGATGGATGGATGGATGATGTATTTATTAATGCCAAATCATTAAAAAATTGTCCAAAAAATAAAAATATTTTTTTTTGGTTTGGACCACCCTTATCAGTTAGGGGTTTAAAAATAGTTTACATCCTATTCTCAAACCTACTGAATATACATGCTGGACATAAGAGGCCTCCCCAAGAATGGGGGATAGTGCCGTAATCGCCACGCTTGGCTGGCGGGTTGGCGATCGCAGTGGATGTTGTTAATACTCGAGGGAGTGCTGCTGCCCACTCCCCCGATATTCCCTTAGTCGGCTCTTACGACTCCCATGGGAGGAGAGGGGTGGGACAATTCTAAAGCCGGCCCCACACGGCATATGATACAATATGAAACTAAAGCCCATACATTTGTGGGCATTCTCCTTTCTTTACATTAGATAATTAAACTTACATAAAAAAATACCATCGGGGTCGTAGACGTTGGTCGTAACTCTTGACGCTCTAACAACACTTATGATCACAACAAAAAATGTAACTTACCACCACATTTTCACTTTAGAAACTGCCAGTGATGTGGTCAGGACTGAAGTGACCGCTTGCACTCCTTGTACCTTTTTATATCATCCATTGCTTAGTGTTCGGGACTTCACCAGGCCGGAAGTAACGAACAACTATGAATTCATTGCTCAAGTTAAGTACCGAGCACCGTTTGATAAAGAATTTAGACAGACAAGTGTTCGTTGAATCCAAAGATGAAAAACACAAAGGAAAGCTTTTACGACCGCGCGATAAGACAAATTTAAAGTTGGAAAAGTACAAAGATAGGCCATTATCCTTTTGTTTATCTTTAGATAGTCATAAAACACATTGTTGTAGTGAGTCTTTAAATTGTAGCTGGGCTAGTAACGTCACTTGGTTTTTAGAAAAGTGATGTTTTAAATTTTTGAGAGATCTTTTTTTAACCGAATCATCTTTTGGCTTACTATGTTGCTCGGGACCAAGCGTATAGTTTGAAAGCGACGAACATTGTACTCAATCAATGTTAGTAGAAGTAGTTTAATATCTTTCTACCGTACATTGTGAATCAGATTGCCTTACATTTGCAGTTTTGGTCGCGAACATTATAACTGCAAACTCGTCCTACGCTGCATGCGGTCTCCGAAATGTGGTCGCCACTCGAGAATCGTTCTACTCAAAGGTTCTGGGTTCGTCGAGCGATGTATCGGCATACTGACCTGGGCTATGATGGTCATGGATTAAATTGTTATAAACAACAAGTCTTATGAAACATTAGCGAGTTAAACTCAAAAAAAGTCAACATTAGGGTTGTTATTTTTTACTTACGATGTAGGCATGTTCAATATTTATTTTAATATACTCCTACTCGTAGGCACCATTTGCTTATTGACAATACAGGAAAATGTTATCAGATGAAATAGTACTTCTGTCAGAACGCCAGCGTGTGAAGTCTGCTAATGTGACAACCTTTTATGATTTTAATCTGTAAGAATTATATCAACGTCGTGGACTCCACTCAATACCAACTGGTAATTTGGAAGAAGACGAGAGCATAAGTGGGACTGTAGGATGTGTTGACTTTAATATTAATGTTAAAAGCTAGATGATTTTGTTGACAAAATTAGATGATGATTAAAAGCTAGATAATTTTGTTGAAAAAAGTCATTGATGACATAATACATAAAAGTTCTATAATTATGATAATCATATTTAGTTAGGTACTTAATGTTTATTTAGGTAAGTAACGGCTGTGTGTGGCATTCGCATTATAGGTACCTACGTGAAACTAAATCAAACTAGTACAATTATAAAATATCCCCTAGAACTAAATCTCCAATACTATAGGTACGTAGAACGTGTATATTTTAACTCACAAAACTAGTTTTAAACATAATTAAGACCAAAATTATTATCGTAGTACATATTTAAATACATAGATGGCGTTATTTAGCAATGTGAAGTTGATACGCGCGGCGGGCGGGAGGTTCGTCGTTCGGTTCGATTCATTTAACATAATGAAGCTGATCACAGAATTGATAAAATACGCATAAAATATTTTTTGCTGCAATATGTGCATCATACGTTTAGTGACTTCATTATATTCCAAGTGTAAATAGGTAGTTTACTGAATACAAAATGAGGTCGAACTGTTTCAGTTTATTTATCGTCTTCATTGTTATATTCGGTTTAATTATACAAGGTGAGTCTTTGTTAATTAAATAATATTTTATTAAATAAGTTATTGAATACCTATTCAGATAATATTTATTAAATCATCATGAATTAAGTTTAATACAATCACCATTTATTACTTTAGTCAACCTAGTTGGATAACCCGTGCAGTTTATCAAATACCTAATAGGTACCTAGTTTGGTTTTAAATGTATGAATTGATAATACCTAGTTTTATATTTTAAACAGTATAATAATGTACTTACTATTATGCTTATTACTATCAGCATGTTAACGGGCACAGAATAAGTACATTAATAAATAAATATCTCGACCACCTATCTAGTCAACTCTACAATCGTACATCATCCTCAGGCAGAGATTTGTGGAATAAGGTCAGCAATATTTTTTTTCATACTACGTAAGATGGCAAACAAGCACTGCCTACCTGATGGTAAATGGTTACCGTATCCTATAGAGTCTATAGTATAGACGCTAGCAACACCAGAGGCATCAATCGCACGTCGCCATCTCCAAGGAAAGGGATAGGAAGTATATTGAGGAGAGGATGGGTAGGATACTAAGGAGATTATAGAAGGATAAAAAGGAGAAGGAGGAACTTCGACCTCAGACATGTCACTCACCATGCGTAACACAACGGTAGGTACCACTACTGTTGGTTCACACTGATCTTTTGTGAGAGGGTGGTACTTCCCTACCACCGAAGGAATGTAACATAGTTCAAGTGGCCCGCCAATAAAGGCGGAGAGACGGCACATGGCGGGTCTCTTTAGTGGGTGAGGGCCCCACACTACCCTGTTCGTTGCCCCGAACGACGGGGTGTGCGGTTAGGAACATTTAAAAAAAAAAGAAGAAAAAAAAAGGGTGGTACTTCCCCGATCGAGATGCTGGGATAATCAAGGCTCTCTACCATTGGCTAATTAAATAATTGTATTAATTACTCGTATGAGTGAGAAAAGATTGAAAGAGAAAATTCGAAACAAATCACTATGGAAACCTATCGACCTGTGTGACTTACCTACAGACCAATTTCCCTCCCACTGTGGATGAGCTAGTGGCCAACAGGGGAACAGGGGTATGTGGGCTGTAACAGATAAAGAATAGGTTTCCCTCCCACTGTGGATGAGCTAGTGGCCAACAGGGGAACAGGGGTATGTGGGCTGTAACAGATAAAGAATAGGTTACCTTGGTAATGGTCGCAAATGTCAAGGAACACTAGATATTTATGAGGGAGAATTTGTGATGCTTAAGTTGTATGCTCATTGTCTGATGAACTGAGTATCCATCGTCGATCGCTTTAAGTGCTTTGTTAAGCGTCAACACAGTCAGCGTCATTTTCCTACTCGTTGCTAGCATTTTCTATTTCACATTTTCTCAATTTGTCTTCTGGTAAATGAGGCAGCATATCAAGTGTTTGTAATTAAACAAAAATAATATAATAACTACATATAGTTGAGCGTCAAATAGCCTCCCTAATTATTAATAAGAATTTTATAATGGTATCACAATTTTAACCAATATTAGTTAGTGGTCTTCTAGCGGTGGAGCACGAATGGGCCGGCTCGATCGGGGAAGTATCACCCTCTCACAGAAGATCACAGTGTAACAACGGTTAACGTCTATCGTTGTATTTAGATATTTTTATATATATTTTTAGCATTTGACATGCTTAGCACTATACATTAAACACAAAGTTTAATGTATAGTTTTCGATTTCACATTTTTCACTTTGTGTTTAATGTCTATCGTTGTATTTCGAATGGTGAGTGAGAGTGCTGGAGGCCCAAACCCCCTCCCTATCCGCTCCTTAGTATCCTACCTTTCCTTGGAGATGGCGACGCGCGAGTGATATCTATAGGCTACGGTAACCGCTTACCATCAAGTGGGCCGTATGCTTGTTCGTCATCCATGTAGTATAAAAACAAACATGTATTATTGATGTGAAACATCTAATGCGGAGGGAGGGTAAAATCGGCTGTTAGCGTGGCGACGCTTTTATTGTACTTAACTGTCCCGTTCTAATCTTGCAAGTTAAATTTGGCACACTTCCAGGTTTCCGATTGAGCTGAAATTTTACACTCATGTGTATATTACGTGACAATGCAATATTATGATGACATGGAGCTGATCTGATGATGGAGCTGGAAGGTGGACACAGGAACTCTATAATGAAACGGCGCAACCCCATCGAGTTTGGGCTCGTATGATTCGTCTTGCCAAGTACTTTGTGTCTATGATGGTATCCAGGGGCTGATGATGAAGCTGGAAGATGGCCACAGTAACTCTATAATGAAATGACGCAACCCCGTCGAGTTAGGGCTCGTTTGAAATGTCCTGACTAGAACTTCAGTCATAGATGATATCCAGGGTCTGATGATGAGGCTGAAAGGTGACCACAGTAGCTATGTAATGAAACGACGCAACCCCATCGAGTTTGGAATAATTTGATTCGTCTTGACTAGTACTTTGTCTTCAGATGGTATCCAGGGTCTGATGATGGAGCTAGTAGGTGGCCATAGGAACTCTGTTATATAACGACATAACTCCATCGAGCTTGGGCTCGTATGATTTGTCTTGACGAGTACTTTGTCTCTAGATGGTATCCAGGGTCTGACGATGGAGCTGGAAGGTGGCCACAGTATCTCTGTAGTGAAACGCAACCCTATCGAGTTTATACTCGTTTGATTCGTCTTGAGGAGTACTTTGTCAAGTTATGATCATTTTATTTCTACAAAATAATTTCGATGTTTTCACATCTGCTAGACGTCCCGCGATGTCTAGTTTTTTTTATTTTAATCAAGCTTTACACGTCCATCCATCCATCCATCCATCAGCCTTTTGACGTCCACTGCTGGACATAGGCCTCCCCAAATTGGGGGTATAGAGCCGTAATCGCCACGCTTGGCAGGCGGGTTGGCGATCGCAGTGGAGGTTGTTAATACTCGAGGGAGTGCTGCTACCCACTCCCCTCGGTATTCCTTCAGTCGGCTCTTACGACTCCCATGGGTGGAGAGGGGTGGGAAAATCCTAAAGCCGGCCCACACGGCTAGCTTTACACGTACCTATAGTTAAGTTCTGAACATATGCAAGTCTCTCCCAAAAGTTAACTTGCTTCATAACATCTGCTCATACGTCCTTTACGATGAGATAACTACAAGACTATCAGTCCATCTTTCTATACTAAATAGATTGTCTTCAAATATATTTTTTTCGAGCCGTTACTGTGCCACAACAGGGCGTGGGTCCCGCGTTCTTATGGTGAAAGGGATTCGGGTCGTAGTTCACCACGCTGGCCCGGTGCGGGTTTGCAGACTTAACAAGCTGTCAAGAAGATGTTTCCTTTCACCGAGCATTGATTATTTGTAAACAAATATGCTCACATATGCTCGAATAATCTCGAAAAGTCAGAGATCTGTGCCGCGACCTTCCTCTGAGAATCGAACTCCATATTGCCTTTGCAGTCCTTGGTTTTACCACTAAGCTATCAATGCTATTCAAATATTTATTTAAACATATTGAACATTCTTTTGTCCCCAAAAAACATACTTATTTACTTGTGCTGTTTACACATCTAGTGGCACGAGGTATATTTTTATCGCAAAACTGCACTCTACTTAGTGGAATACCGTGATTATTTGTTGACTCTTTATTTGTAGGTTACGCTCTATCCGTCCAGCCCCCTTAGCTAAATGGCATAAGCGCTAGTAGAATAGAATAGAATAATCAAAGTATGAGATTGACTTATGGTTACGACAACGTAAGCGTAACTGACTGTCAAACCCATACATTAATTATTGGGGCAGTGGAGACAATATTGCGAGGAAACTGCATGTCTGAGACATTTTCTTGAAGAATTACGACGAATGTCAATTCGTATTGGAACAGTACGGTGGACTGTGATCCTGTATGGCTTTAAGCAAAACCACTTTCTGATCTGCTACTCTATCTCTCTCTCTCTCTTTGTCTCCATAATTCCGATATTAAAGGATTTGTTATTTTCTGCCAGTTAAAATTAGCACAATGCGGAAATATATACGCTAAGTGTAGGTAATTTATTTAATTATTAAGCACTTTTAAAATTAGTAAGCAATGCTAATTTACATAAATCAATATTTATTTAGATATTTTTTTATATATATTTTTGCATTTGAATCACTTTGTGTTTAAATCAATATTTGTTTAAAATGGTGACGAAATCTCGGTAGCCAATTTCGCCTTCCTTCTCGTATATGGATTTAATTTTATGATTATTCCTATAGAAAAAATATTTCAACCGACACTTTAATGTCTGTCTGTTGGGTGGTTTAGATATTATGTAATTTTTTTTATTTATTTATTAACGTAAGTTAAAATGAAACGTAGGTAATTAAGAAGAATCTAATTCGAGAAAATGATATAAATGTTAAAATCAAATAAAATAATAGACGTCGCGAGATGTCTACTAGATGTGAAAACAGCGAAATTATTTTGTAGAAATAATGAGTACAATTAAAAGCATCATAACTTTTTCAATGTCTGCTTAAATAAAATTATGACATGTGTTAAAATCATCATCATCAGGCCCTGGATATCATCTAGGACCTAAGTACTTAGTTAACTGAGTTTTGTGAGTTTTTCTTGAGTTACTGTGGCCACCTTCCAGCTTCATCATTAGACCCTGGATACCATCTAGAGACAAAGTGCTCAACAAGACGAATCATACGAGCCCAAACTTGATAGGGTTGCGCCGTTTCATTATAGAGTTCCACCTTCCAGCTCCATCATCAGATCATCTGCATGTCATAATAAAATGGCATTGTCACGTAATATACATATGCGTGTAAACTTTCAGCTCAATCGAAAACCGAGAAGTGTGTCAAAGGACAATACCGATTTTTCTATGAGAGTTGGGCTATTGTTGCGTCTTAACCAAATTAACTGTAGAACATTGTAAATGTACTCAGGGTCTTTAAATAAAAATATCATTAAGATATCTAATGGGAGTTTAGAGAAATCTGACTTTTAATTTTTAGTATATAGGTTATATATTATGCGTTGAAATCCATATATTTTATTCTATTATAGTATAAAATGTAGTATCAATAGTATTTTAGAGTACCTATGTGAGAAATATAGATAGGATATAATGCTACGGCTAACTACTCTGGATCTAGATTACATTCTAAGAGTCCTGGTCTTAGTACCAATAAAAAGTCTATCTCACACGACGTCACGCTCTTTTTTTTAATTACTCAACGGAGAATTTGCTGAACTCAACGTTAAAGTAAACTGAACAATAATAAAAAAAACCACTGCTTTTTCACAAATGAAGCAATCAACACATAAACGTACACCTTTATCGGCAATCAAAGAGTAGAATAATCTAAAAAAATAATCGGAAATACAAATGTCAAATCATGACAAATTATCAATCAAATTCAAATCAATAAGGGATGCTAGTAAAATAACAATATATATCCTAAAATATTTTTAGAAATAGTTAATAAATGTTATTATATTTTTAATTTAAAAACAAAACTTCATAATTATGATCATAAAATAATCTTCGACTAATACTAAGTATTATAATAGGAGCTCATGTGGGTTTTCTTTTATTTATTTCAAATCAATATTCTTACTATTTGGCTTTAAAAATGGGTATAGTAATAAACTGGCGACATTGACTATCCAAGCCTTCCAATAAATCTGGCAGTTCCGCTTATATCGAATATAATAATATGTATATCTTTTTTTTTATAACTTTGAAACTCCACTTCGCTAATGACTAAAATAAATACAAATACTTTGGAAAATCCAAAACTGCACGCCTCATAATCTTAATTTTTCACAATAAAATTGATTATTTGATAAGTAATTAATAATGTATTGGTTTTACTAAGTAGTATAAATCACATAGATAGCGCTAATTTCAAAAAGTACTAATGTGGATTTCATGTCTTATACGCCATCTAGCGCTAATTTTAAGCAGTACTTCTATATTGCAAGGCGCCATCTGGCAATTAGTAAGAACAACAATCCATGAGTTTACATATATACCTGCATAAGTGCATATAATATATATAAACATGTAAAATTGAATAATTTATTAAACTGTAAACAAAAACAATTTAAGAAAACAAAAAGACATCGCTAGTTTCCTCACAAAAAAAGCAATATTGTGGTTCTATATATACAACAGCAACTGAATACATCTAAAATTGCCACTTGCGACATCTAGGGCTGCATTTGTCAATATCTCTTTTACTTTAAAACAGCGACATCTATCTTTGGACAATATTATAAGACTTATTTAAAAATCAATGAGTTCAACAAGAAATCTCTAAACCTCTTCCTAACTTGCTTGCCTTATAATTTTATAATTTGTTCCAAGCGAAAACACCGTGACGCCAAGGCCACGCAAAAAAAATTGTGGAATGTAAAATATGTTTTTTTCGTGTTTTATAACGTTGGTGTGTTATTATTTACGTGTGTTTAGTGTTTTTAATTATTGTTATGGATAAAATAGTTGTTATACTTGACAAATATCATCAGTTCGTCAAGCAAAGGTAAGAACTTTCTTTTAACAAAAAACAATGTACCGGCCGGGCAAACGGCGTTCTGTTGACAGTGTTGACGATAGTAAAACCACCGGTGGCTCTCTCTGGGCTATGCGTACGTAAAAAGTTCTCATGAAAGGCGCTGATTTTAGTGTCGCGTCGAGCGTAAATGCCGTAAATATTCAGTATTTTTTTGTTTATTTAATAACAATTAAACCACATCGAATCAGAACGTGAAAAGTAATAGGGCTCTATTCCTAGTCATAATAATTCGTAAACGAAAAAAATGATTCGATTAATTAAGTATTTTGGTCGTTATCGTGTTAATATACATTACCTACAACTCACGGACGTCCAAGCCAGATTTTTTTAAACAGCTTTTTAACTCGTTTAATAACAAAAAATATCATGAGTTTTAATAATAGTGTTTGTTCTTTATATGTGCGTGTAGATATTATTTTACAAGTGCAATATATGATAAATAGAGACATTTTAAGTTTGAAAAATCAGCTGTGCCGTGTCAACCGGGAGTAGAACACACCTCAACGCTTCGCTTATGAGGCGTGCAATAACATCATTATACAAAAGACGATTTTTTATGTTTAGATAGTGACGCACGACGGGCACAAAATAGCCTGGTTTTCGGCATTGTCTTTTAACTTGTAAGATTTGAACGGGAAGGTTACTCGTAAAAACCACCGAAGGAATGTAACATAGTTCCAGTGGCCCGCCAACAAAGGCGGAGAGACGGCACACGGCGGGTTTCTTTAGTGGGTGAAGGCCCCACGCTACCCTGTTCGTTGCCCCGAACGACGGGGTGTGCGGTTAGGAACATTTTTTCCCGCCTTAACAAAAAAAAGCATCGGCACGCTAAAAGCCGATTTTACTCTCCCTCTGCATTAGATGTTTCACATCAAAAAACGGAAATACGTACTAAGTATAGACTTAGTAGGTACAAAAAGTCCCGGCCGTGTCTGTTTATCTGGTTATCTACTTACTAGTGCTAAACCATGCAACTGTTTATGAAACAATTTTCAGGGTCGTATACTCGTAGATATTTAGCAAGGAAGATTATTTTGTTTGTATAATTCATCGTAATAAAACCTTTTTTAAATAAATTTGATGGGGTTAACCTTACGTCCTAAAGATTTTTTTCATTAGTAAATTAAAACTGCGTAAAGTAGATTAAATTGCCTCTGAGATCCAACAGCGACTGCGGATCACAAGATCGCAGGTTCAGTTTCGGAAAGGATGAACAGAAAAGTTATTTATCCGCCAAAAAATTCTCAAAAATAACTCTGAATGGAGGAAGTTGGCGGTGTTTCGCTCCCGTGCCTTGGAGAGAACGTAACGCCGTTGGTTCTGCGCCTTGTTTCTGCGGTCTTGTCGGAATGCCGTCCCAACGCAGTATGTGGGAACAGGAGTGCACATGTATTTACACACATTCATGCATTATAATAGGTAGGTGTACCAAGTGTACATAGTCTGCTAGTGACTGTTACCACTGGCCGCCGCCGCCGTGATTGAAATTGTGGTTTGTAGATAATTAATTAGCCTTTTTACAGAAAGTATAGAGCACTAGTGTCCGCTCTGTTGTGTCGTTTTGTAACGAATATTATAAGTTCAATATTGTTTAGTGTTTGCTGTAACTTCAATGCTTCGTCACAATAAATATTCTTTCTTTCCTTCTTTATTTCTCTATGATTTTTCTTTGTTTTTTTGTCTATCTGTATATTATTATCGACTTTCTTAGTTGAAGGTTGTAATAAGTGCTCATGAATTCAGTTATACAAATGGCTCATGAATTCAGAAATATCAAACCATTCCAACGATAACAATTATCACGATAAATTTTAGGACGACGATTTTAAATGAACAATTCAAAATGCTGCTTAAGTTAATGTAAATTAACTCATTGCTTCCAGCTGTCATGTATACATATGACAGAGGTCGCTAATGTCAAATATACTTGTAAAACATACCATGACCTAAATATCTGGTAACATCTTAGAATATCTCAAAGAGCAGAGTATATCATTATCTATTTGGGACGCGAAGGTCAAAATGTGATAGTGGCTTCGTAGAAATATGAATATTCTGCTGGATCTGGTTAGAGTACAAAGCCGATCCCAATTAAGTTGGGGGATTGTCCCTTATTGTAGCGCTAGTAATATAATGATGACGTATAAAATAATTTCTAGACTTATTGAAATCTAGAATAGAACAAATTATTTGTAAAAATGTGGAAAAAGAGAATTTTACTGCGAGCGGCGATTAGAAGGGATACAGTTTCGGATCCCGGCCGCAGTAAAATTATCTTTTTACACATTTTCACAAATAATTTGTTCTTTAAAGTAGCTGAGCATGTCAAGTACTAAAATGCAGATCAAAATATCTAGAATAGGATATAGAGTTCTTGCTCTGAATAGTACCTAACAGAAAACATGGTGACATCTCTGTGCTCGGGGCTGGCCATCTATAGAAGGTCAAATTATGACTCACCGGTCCAATGGTAGCTTGTCAGAGGAATCCCCATGCCAATGATATTTATAATGTACTTTTGACTCAGCCCGGCTTCGCACCGGTGCAATGTACGAATAACATACTTTCCGGAAGAAATTATCTGATGGCGAATCTCGCATCAAAATCCTTTGAGTAGTTTGGGAGGAGACGAATAGGTATACAGACTGACGCGGAAAGCAACTTTATTTTATGTAAGGATGTACAAAGAGGGACCTACTTTAATTTGTGTAAGAAATAAATGTTCCTTATTTATCCTGCATAAGTTCCTAGATGGGAGATGTATGTAGAGTTATATCTCATTGTGTTGAAAATTTGGTTAGTTGTATACGCACTTTAAAACAGCAACATAGGTACATGTTGCTTAGAATGCCTAGGTATAGGGATTAGGGATACTTGTATGCTGGCGAGATTTAAGTGTGAAATATATATACTCGTATATATACATAATTATCATTGTTATTAACCGGCATTAGGCATCAAGGTGTTTTTTTTTAATTGCTAATGATGGCAGACGAGCCACGGTCCACCTGATGGTAAGTGGTAACCGTCGCTCATGGACTCAAAGATACCGACAGTATTGTCAAGCCGTTGCGCGCCATATCATTTCTCCGTTATGAAATGAAAGAATAAACGGCTATCTTCTGCTACAGCCAAAACACACTTGCTTCATGAACAATCACACAGAAGACGGTGGTACCTACCCGTTCAGGCCCGATAGCAAGTGAGTACTCTCACTTGGTACCCAGCCCTACCACCAGTAATACAATGGGTGATAATTCTTACTTCCCTTAGTCGCCTTATACGACACCCGCGGAAAAGGATGGGGTGGTGACATTTGTATTCTTAGTCCGTCACCACACGGTTAAAAGGAGTACTAGAATTATTTCATCATCGAATTCTAATCGCCTGGGTGGGGTGAATCGAGATGGATGACGAAATATGGCACTGTTGCTGTCAAGTGACATCCTGGCAAAAAATCTAACTACAATCGAGATCTGATGTTATTAGTTGCCCTGTTGGGTCACAGAGATCAAATAGGTAGTCGCTCGTTATAAATACTGGTGATCAGCTAATCCTAAAAGATCGAAAGCATATCCAAATAACATAGCATAGCATCATGCCTGTATTCCCGAAGGGGTAGGCTGAGGTGTATTATACACTCACGGTTCGCCAACTATATTTAAGTCCCACGTAATAGGGGGCGAGCCTACTACCGTTTACCGGGCACATTTCCAAACTCCAGGCTGCTGCTGAGAATTTCCTTTTTACGAATAACTCAATAGTACCGCCCGACCCGGGAATCGAACCCGAGACCTCATATATCTGAATGTAGTTCGGAAAAAGGCTAGGAAGATGAAAATACTATAAGATCCATTTACATTCGTATCCATTTGTACTACTCGTATCGTATATATTATACTGATATTAGGACTCGGTGTCTTGGTACCCTTGGAAACACCTTGGAAGCATTCACTTGGTTGTAATAGCCGTGAAATATCTTGATGTATTTAGGTTGACTGCACATATGGCGGAGTGTTTTAGATACCGACATCTTGAATATTGTGGGTTTGATTCCCACACAGAACAACTCTTTGTGTGATCCACAAATGGTTGTTCCAGTTTGGTTGTACTTTGTGTCCATGGAATTGTATGTTTGTAAAGTCCCCCGCGATACAAGGATTATTCGTTAGTGCAAGATATTGTCTTAACCACTGAAGGAATGTAATATGGTTCCGGTGGCCCGCTAGTAAAGGCGGAGAGAGAGAGAATAAACCCACTGTGTGCCGTACAGTGGGTTTATTTAGTAGATGAGGGCGCCAAACTACTCTGTTCGTTGCCCCGAACGACGAGGTGTGCGGCTAGGAATATTTTTTCCCGCCTAAACAAAAAAAAAAAAGGATATTGTCCTGAATAAAAACTACGGCCTTATTCCCACTCAAAGTATATGGACGGTAAAAAATATGGCATCATTCGTTCTGAGAGTAGAGTTGAGTTGAATAGAGGATAGTTATGAAATGATAATGAGGATTTATTAACATCATCATTACTCATACAGTGCAAATGAAATCATTGTTAAGAGATAAATATATAGCATATATACAGATATGTTAAGTGTTACAAATGAAATAGCTATGTGATGTTTATATTGTTTGTTTTTGTATACTGATTGTTTCATTGTTGTGAATATGATTGTGATCCTTCCTACTAATTCTACTAACACTATAAACTAGATTATGCCCACGACTTCGTTTGCATTGTCTTACTACTACTTATCATCACGCCATCCCTTGCGGGGTAGGCAGAATTAACAGAATACCAAAAGGCTCTATTCTTGGATACATCTCTAGCTTCTACATCATAATTCTTTTCATACACGCTCGCCGGTTTCAGAACTCCTGATTCCAACTGCCTTCAATGCATGGCTGATTTGGTCTAGGTAGGTGAGTCTCGGTCTCCCGCTGTACCTACATCCTTCCATTTTGGCATTTTATCCATTTTACGATACATTAGCTTTAATGTTAAAATAGCTATTCATAGGAGGAACCTGTAAGCAACGCTAAGTTAGTACCTATTTAATATTAACTATGTTTTCGTTTACCGATGTACTTTTACTGTATTAATTGTAAGGTAACAGTCAGTCGTCCAGTAGCCGCCGCTGTGATCGGCACGATTACGGCATACTCTGTATATCTAGTTATAGTTCCGCGTTATTTATTAAATTAGTCACTTTTGTGTACAAGAAGTGTATTATTTCCTCTGCATATATATATATAAATCGTACAGGAACCATTTCTTTTTCTGGAATAATAGGTAGCTTATGTTTTTTCATAGGCTCGTGACGATTTTTAATAGTTATGACGTGAAAGCGTAGAAACTAACTCAATTTCACATTTATAATATTAGTATCTGTTGCCGTGTGGGGCAAGCTTTAGAATTGTCCCACCCCTCTTTACCCACGGAAGTCGTAAGAGCCGGCTGAGGGAATACCGGAGGAGTGGGCAGCAGCACTCCCTCGAGTATTAACAACATCCACTGCGATCGCCAACCCGCCTGCCAAGCGTGGTGATTACGGCATTATCCCCTACAATGAGCACACAGTTCTCTTGGGGAGGCCTATGTCCAGCAGTGGACGTCGAAAGGCTGATGGATGGATGGAATATTAGTATCTAAGGATGCTAAATTTTGTGAAGTTTTTGAATTGAATATTTGAATGTTAGTCCGTTAATCATGCCTAAATGACTTATCATGTTTGGATGACAATTGTAGGTAGATAGTAATTTACTGGAATAACATATCTCGATAAAATAGTAGCAGAAGAGTTTAGGCTTTTGCCACAAAGAATTAACGCCTAAAACGAGGATTTAAGTGTTTGGTGGCCAGTTAAATTGATGGTCTGGATAAGCAATATTGAAGTATGAGTTCACGCACATGGAGTCGGCAGGTAGAAGCTAGTAGCAGTTATATATTATTTATGTATACACCGAACAACTTAGTCCGTGTATGTATATCAAAAGTACAAAAGTCAATATCTTACATATAAAGCGGGCACAAGTGACATTTTTTTGCGATATAACAAATTCAAATTCAAAATTCAAAAATATCTTTATTTCATAGGCCTATTAAATAGCACTTAAAATCGTTAAGAATACACTAATAATTAACACGAGCGCCTGAGGTGAGTGCATCCGCAATAACAAAGTGGCGATTGCAATCGCCACAAGCGGCCGGATTCCGAAGTAAAGCCTTTCATGAGAAGAACCCAGCAAGAAACTCATGGGCCACTTTTTTAAATTGCCAATTTATTACAATTTAATATAATCTTTATAACTAAAATGACATTATATCATACAAAACAATTTTGAAAATTTATGAATGAGGAGCAGCTCAAGCCCATTTTGTTTTGTCCTCAAGATAATCCGAAACAGTGTAGTAACCTTGATTACAAAGTCTAATTTTTATGGCTTTCTTAAACTTATTTAGTGGCATGTTTCGGACATTTTCAGGAATCTTATTGTAAAAGCATATTCATTGCCCCATAAAAGATCTACTAATTCTGTGGAGACGAGTACTGTGTGCAATAAGATTGCCTTTGTTCCTAGTATTAATGTGATGAACATCGCTATCCTTATCAAAAAATCCAATGTTTTTCTTGACATACAACAGATTTTCGTATATAAATTGAGACACAACAGTTAGAATTAAACACAAAGTGAAAAATGTGAAATCGAAAATAACAGTCAGGAGCAGGATTTGAACCTGCATCTTCTGGTTACCGTCCAGATGCTTTACCAATTCAGCCATCCTGACAATTGCTCCTGACTGCTAATTTCGATAACACATCATACTTAACGTCTTTGGGTGACGCCTGCGCCATCTGTCGGACGTATTTTCATACATTATACCGACCAGGTAAACTTAATTTTACAATTAAGATTTTTACCTAATAATGACGCAAACCCTATAAATATTTATATATATTTTTAGCATTTGACATGCTTAGCACTATACATTAAACACAAAGTGAAAAATGTGAAATCGAAAATAACAGTCAGGAGCAGGATTTGAACCTGCATCTTCTGGATACCGTCCAGATGCTTTACCAATTCAGCCATCCTGACAATTGCTCCTGACTGCTAATTTCGATAACACATCATACTTAACGTCTTTGGGTGACGGGAAGAAAAGGTTTGCGTCATTATTAGGTAAAAATCTTAATTGTAAAATTAAGTTTACCTGGTCGGTATAATGTATGAAAATACGTCCGACAGATGGCGCAGGCGTCACCCAAAGACGTTAAGTATGATGTGTTATCGAAATTAGCAGTCAGGAGCAATTGTCAGGATGGCTGAATTGGTGAAGCATCTGGACGGTATCCAGAAGATGCAGGTTCAAATCCTGCTCCTGACTGTTATTTTCGATTTCACATTTTTCACTTTGTGTTTAATGTATAGTGCTAAGCATGTCAAATGCTAAAAATATATATAAATATTTATAGGGTTTGCGTCATTATTAGGTAAAAATCTTAATTGTAAAATTAAGTTTACCTGGTCGGTATAATGTATGAAAATACGTCCGACAGATGGCGCAGGCGTCACCCAAAGACGTTAAGTATGATGTGTTATCGAAATTAGCAGTCAGGAGCAATTGTCAGGATGGCTGAATTGGTAAAGCATCTGGACGGTATCCAGAAGATGCAGGTTCAAATCCTGCTCCTGACTGTTATTTTCGATTTCACATTTTTCACTTTGTGTTTAATGTATAGTGCTAAGCATGTCAAATGCTAAAAATATATATAAATAACAGTTAGAATATTCATTTCTTTGAATTTCTGTCTAAGGGAAACTCTCGGGCCCAGATTATAGATTGCACGAACAGCCCTTTTCTGAAGTACAAATATGGAATTTAAATCGGTGGAACATCCCCATAGCAGTATGCCATAGGACATAATACTATGAAAATAACTGAAATAAACTATTCTAGCCGTTTCAACATCAGTCAATAATCTAATTTTTTTACCGCATATACCGCTGAGCTTAACCTACCTGACAATTTTTTAATATGGTGGCCCCATTGGAGTTTGTTATCTATAGTGATACCTAGGAAAACCGTGGACTCCACAAGGTCCAGTTTAACGCCATTCAATTGTACATTGGTTTCTACATGCCTTACATTGGGTGTAGTAAATTTTATACATTTAGTTTTATTTTCACTTAAAACTAGGTTATTAGTATTGAACCAATGAACAACTTTAGATAGTGCGTTGTTCACATCGTCATAATTAAGCAGTTGCCTTCTTGGTTTAAATAAAAAAGATGTATCATCTGCGAACAACACAATACTTCGATTATCTCCTACGTAGTATGGTAGGTCATTAATATAGACTAGAAACAGAAACGGCCCCAACATAATTATTATATCACATATTAAGTAGTGTATTCATGGAATTTTAAGAAAGGCTGGTTTATATATTTACTGTGCTGGTGACGGCCGTTTTTCTGTTGAGATTAAACAAGTAACTGTACGATTAAAGATTTCATGTAAATGTATCCGATAGGTGGCGTGGGTCGTAAAGACAAATGTGATGTGGAGATTGGGAATGACCGTTGGTTAGTGCGATGGTTTAGCGGTTAGAGCACTTCTCCGGATTGGAAGAAGTTCGATTCCCGCTCGCACTAAAGTTATCTTTTTCCACATTTCACAAACAATATTTGTTGCGGAGCATGTCAAGTGCTAAAATACAGATTAAAAATGTATGATTAAAATTATGCGTTATCGTAATGCATTACTGTAGTTAAATTAATGACTTTGTGTTAGATTGTTATGTGTGTGCTTGTTGTGCTAATCGATTTTAAGATGATTAACTTTATTGGTGGAAATGGTTAATATTATCGCAGAGTTATAATATGGTGCTGGCATTTTTGCTACCGCTCGCAGTAGAAGTGGGAATGCCCTTCATGAGATTGAAGTGAAGAGTTTCAAAACAAGTTACGTTTAGTTTCACGAATAATTTTTTATTTACTAGTTACTGGGTTAAAAGCTGTGAATAGGTAAAACCCACTGTACGCCCTCACCCACCCTTACTGTGGCGGATCAGGAGTACCGCGTCGTCGGTGAATAAGTACGTTATTTTTTCCACGAAAAAAGGTTAAAAAAATTCCAACTTTTGCAAGTTCCATCAGCCTTTCGACGCCCACTGCTGCGCATAGGCCTCCCCAAAATGAGGGATAGTGCCGTAATCGCCACGCTTGGCAGGCGGGTTTGCGATCGCAGTGGATGTTGTCAATACTCGAGGGACTGCTGCTGCCCATCCATCCATCCATCCATCAGTCTTTCGTCGTCCACTTCTGGACATAGGCCTCCCCAAAATGGGGGTTTTACCATAATCGCCACGCTTGGCAGGTGGGTTGGCGATCGCAGTGGATGTTTTTAGTAAACAGGGGAACGCTGCTGCCCACTGCCCCGGTATTCCCTCAGTCGGCTCTTACAACTCCCATGGGTGGAGAGGGGTGGGACAATTCTAAAGCCGGCCCCACACGGCAAAGGCTTTGCAAGTTAATCATTCCTTTTATGAACCTCTGAAAAATAGTAACGTATTAATGTTTGACGTGGACGCACATATGTAAAGTAAGATATTTAGTTTATTTAATTCGTTAATCGGTCTCTTCTTGACACAAAATGTATGCTACGTTCTTATCTAGCATTTTTAATTAATGAAATAAAAACGGTTGAAAGAAAAGTTATATTCAATTTATATTATTCTTGGCAGAAGCAAAGAAAAGTAAGAGACCCTTGTACATATATACACATGAGTGTGCAAATAATCATAAAAAATGTATAATATAGCAAATAATGCTCACCATTTCATTTCACAGCTATGAAATGAAAGAATAAACGGCTTTCTCTTGCTACAGCCAAACCACACCGATTTGTTTCATGGCCGGTTACGCGGGAGACGGTGGCACCAACCCGCTCGGGCCCGATAGCAAGTGAGTACTCCCACTTGGTACCCACTCCACCACCAGTAATGCAATATTGATATAAATATACTATTGAATATGATGATTGCTTACTTCCCTTAGTCATCTCGCACGACACCCGTGGGAAGAAAATGGGGTGGTGACACTTGTATTCTTAGTTCGTCACCATAGGGACAAAAACAGAGAACAGGTCAGAACTTAAAATGAGGATTTCTATTTTTTACTTCTTTGTCTGTCTGCCTGCTTGCTTGTTTGTTAACGCACGTTCCTCAAATCACGAGTAGATTTTGATGCCGTTATCACTCTTGGGGCAGAATACAGTCTCTATTTTTTTAAATCTGATGTCTAGAAAAAGTTATCCTCATTAAAAAAGATATAACATAGCATCACGCCTGTATTCCCAGAAGGGGTAGGCAGAGGTGTATTACACACCCCCGACTCGCCAGCTATGTTTAAGTCCCACGTAATAGGGGGCGAGCCTATTGACGTCTACCGGGCACATTTCCAAACTCGGGGCTGTTACTGAGAATTTTTATTTTTAAGAAAAAGCTCAGAAACATTGCCCGACCCGGGGCTCGAACCCTAGACCTTATGATTAGCAATCGCATACACTACCGCTACACCACCGAGGTAGTTTAAAATTAAAAGATATTTATAAAAAAAAACAAAGGATCACGCCTGTATTTCCCGAAGGGGTAGGCAGAGGTATATTACACACCCACGATTCGCCAGCTATGTTTATGTCTTACGTAATAGGGGGCGAGCCTGTTGCCGTCTACTGTGAATTATTATTTTTTTGAAATAGCTTAATAGCACCGCCCGACCCGGGAATCGAAACCTCATGATCAGCAGTCGCTCACACTACCGCTGCACCACAAAGGCAGTTAGTTAGTTTTTTTTGTTAAATATAAAACGAAAGTCCACGCAGACAGAAATGGGCAAATAAGGAATAAAATATATTAATATCTTTTCTATCTGAATTATATTCGGGCTGTGAGTTTATATGTCAGGCAGTTAGTTTTTATTATTTTATATTAGACTAGCGTACCCGACAGACTTTGTCCTGTCCAAACATTGGCGTTTCGTTTGTATGGAGTCATTTATTAGAATAATTTGAAAAAAAATCCTGAAATCCTATCGTAGGGCCACCAAGGGGTCCAAATGTGAATCTAAACCATCCCGGTACTTACACAAAAAATATTTCGTCAAGATCGGTCCAACGGTTTAGGAGGAGTTCAGTGACATACACACGTACAGTATTAGTAAACAGATGCAAGGGACGACAAGATAATACGGAAAACTAAAACCCGACTACGTATATAGATATATATTTAACATATGATTTGATATCCAGTAAGGCGATTCACACACTGCTCCGCGCTCCGTCGCCTGGCGCGGAGTGGCAGATTTTAATATTATATTCAAGTACATCGATTAGTATAGAAAACGCGCCAGGTCCAGCACACCGAAAACGCGCCACGGCGCGGGAGCACGTCTCGCTAGCAGATTCTGCCGCTAGGCGCGGAGGCGCGGCGGACCGCAGGAGGAAACACACTGCGCTCCGCAGTATCGCGCCTGTTTTCGTGCTAAGGACTTGTTCACGATGGATCTGGACACGGATTGCTCAATAAATAGTCAAAAGATGCAGTTGACATTCGTGTAAAGTTATAAAACTTGTCTTCATGTTTTCTTATGTCCATGTAATTCAGTACAAATGAACCATTTCTCGATCTATTTTATAAAAAAGGATGTATTCATAGTTTATTTAATTCGTTAATCGGTCTCTTCTTGACACAAAATGTATGCTACGTTCTTATCTAGCATTTTTAATTAATGAAATAAAAACGGTTGAAAGAAAAGTTATATTCAATTTATATTATTCTTGGCAGAAGCAAAGAAAAGTAAGAGACCCTTGTACATATATACACATGAGTGTGCAAATAATCATAAAAAATGTATAATATAGCAAATAATGCTCACCATTTCATTTCACAGCTATGAAATGAAAGAATAAACGGCTTTCTCTTGCTACAGCCAAACCACACCGATTTGTTTCATGGCCGGTTACGCGGGAGACGGTGGCACCAACCCGCTCGGGCCCGATAGCAAGTGAGTACTCCCACTTGGTACCCACTCCACCACCAGTAATGCAATATTGATATAAATATACTATTGAATATGATGATTGCTTACTTCCCTTAGTCATCTCGCACGACACCCGTGGGAAGAAAATGGGGTGGTGACACTTGTATTCTTAGTTCGTCACCATAGGGACAAAAACAGAGAACAGGTCAGAACTTAAAATGAGGATTTCTATTTTTTACTTCTTTGTCTGTCTGCCTGCTTGCTTGTTTGTTAACGCACGTTCCTCAAATCACGAGTAGATTTTGATGCCGTTATCACTCTTGGGGCAGAATACAGTCTCTATTTTTTTAAATCTGATGTCTAGAAAAAGTTATCCTCATTAAAAAAGATATAACATAGCATCACGCCTGTATTCCCAGAAGGGGTAGGCAGAGGTGTATTACACACCCCCGACTCGCCAGCTATGTTTAAGTCCCACGTAATAGGGGGCGAGCCTATTGACGTCTACCGGGCACATTTCCAAACTCGGGGCTGTTACTGAGAATTTTTATTTTTAAGAAAAAGCTCAGAAACATTGCCCGACCCGGGGCTCGAACCCTAGACCTTATGATTAGCAATCGCATACACTACCGCTACACCACCGAGGTAGTTTAAAATTAAAAGATATTTATAAAAAAAAACAAAGGATCACGCCTGTATTTCCCGAAGGGGTAGGCAGAGGTATATTACACACCCACGATTCGCCAGCTATGTTTATGTCTTACGTAATAGGGGGCGAGCCTGTTGCCGTCTACTGTGAATTATTATTTTTTTGAAATAGCTTAATAGCACCGCCCGACCCGGGAATCGAAACCTCATGATCAGCAGTCGCTCACACTACCGCTGCACCACAAAGGCAGTTAGTTAGTTTTTTTTGTTAAATATAAAACGAAAGTCCACGCAGACAGAAATGGGCAAATAAGGAATAAAATATATTAATATCTTTTCTATCTGAATTATATTCGGGCTGTGAGTTTATATGTCAGGCAGTTAGTTTTTATTATTTTATATTAGACTAGCGTACCCGACAGACTTTGTCCTGTCCAAACATTGGCGTTTCGTTTGTATGGAGTCATTTATTAGAATAATTTGAAAAAAAATCCTGAAATCCTATCGTAGGGCCACCAAGGGGTCCAAATGTGAATCTAAACCATCCCGGTACTTACACAAAAAATATTTCGTCAAGATCGGTCCAACGGTTTAGGAGGAGTTCAGTGACATACACACGTACAGTATTAGTAAACAGATGCAAGGGACGACAAGATAATACGGAAAACTAAAACCCGACTACGTATATAGATATATATTTAACATATGATTTGATATCCAGTAAGGCGATTCACACACTGCTCCGCGCTCCGTCGCCTGGCGCGGAGTGGCAGATTTTAATATTATATTCAAGTACATCGATTAGTATAGAAAACGCGCCAGGTCCAGCACACCGAAAACGCGCCACGGCGCGGGAGCACGTCTCGCTAGCAGATTCTGCCGCTAGGCGCGGAGGCGCGGCGGACCGCAGGAGGAAACACACTGCGCTCCGCAGTATCGCGCCTGTTTTCGTGCTAAGGACTTGTTCACGATGGATCTGGACACGGATTGCTCAATAAATAGTCAAAAGATGCAGTTGACATTCGTGTAAAGTTATAAAACTTGTCTTCATGTTTTCTTATGTCCATGTAATTCAGTACAAATGAACCATTTCTCGATCTATTTTATAAAAAAGGATGTATTCAATATCTTCTATTAGGTCTACTTATTTGCTTATACAAAAACCATATTGCTAAAACAATTACAGCGTCTTGAATAAGTTGCCATTGTAACGTAACTAACACCACGACGACCAAATGGAAAGTAACCTTTAGTTTGGTGCGGGCCGCGTACAAAGCCGTCAGGCGCGGAGGCGCGGTAAAATCTGCTTCATCAAGAGGCAGATCTGCTCCTCCGTCACCGCGCGTGGGATCTGCTGCCCCGTGCCTCCGCACCTGGGCGCGTCGCCAATGTGTGAATCGCCTAAGACAACTTCCAAAATAAAAATATATCCCTAATTATAAGTCCTCCACAGGCCGTTATATACATAATGATTTTAGTAATATGAATGTCATGTATGTCATGTCAGTAATCGAGACACTTCTAACGATACCTTGTTTGTCGAGCTATGCTTAATAGTTTAAAAGTATATGCGGAAACAGATGAATATACATACGGGTTAAAATCATAACCCTCCTGTTGACTTCGCCGTAGTCGGGTAAATAAAACTTTAATTACACTAAAACCCCCTTACTAATAAACGTTGTATTACTTATGACTAGTTATACAGTATTTTGTCTTTGTCACTAATATGACAGTTTGAAGTTGAAAGAACGGAACAAAACACTGAATTACTATTCGACGCTTAAATAATGTTTATTAGTAAGAGGGTTAATGTTTCCCCAACACCTGCACAAAAAAAACATAGTGACATTTTGATCACCAAACGGAGAAAATAACTTAAAGTTCTTATCTTTACAGGGACTACTGTAGCGAGAAAATCCAAGGGAATTTGTAAGCTGAACTGTGAGAATTTTTGCCAGAGACAAGGAAAGAACTCTGGATATTGTGCGAAGTCGTCGTGTCGATGTAGGTCCGTTATAGGCACTTGACGCAAAAAATAGATAAATATTATAAATAAATGTTAGAAAAATTTTGTTAACTTTGATTTATAGCTAACAACGTTCCAGGAGACGTCTAGTAATTTGCCAGACTCTTCCTGCCCAACCCAGTTCTAAAGGTGGGTATTCACTATGTTCGCGAACCTTTTACGCGCCGCGCTCCAACAACTGCTCCACCTAATGGATACGCTTGCGAACTTGGAGCGTGCAACCTCTGTCGGTTTTTAGCGCGATCACAAAGCGGAGCGCAGTGTGTGCATGGACGCGAGCAAAGCAAGGCGAAAGTGTGTACGTTCTCCGCTCCGCGCATCTACGTTGTGAATCGCATAATGGAGTGGTCCGAAGAGAAATGTATCGAATTAATTGAAGCATATCAAAATCAAAGCTTGTTGTGGAATCCTAAACAATAAAAATCTTAATGTTAATGCCAATTTATCTTGCACTGAGATAGCTTTTCGGAACGTAGTATCTTTATTTATTATTGTAGATTCAACCAAACTATACAAATATTCAAAATCTGATGAAGAGAGTCGCAGGAAATTTTTGTAATGTCCACTTATTTCTTGTGATTTAAGATCTAACAGCAATGTATTTTTACATCTTTTCTTATAAAGATTAGATTCCCAGAACCGAGGAGGACTTTTATAGTCATCAACAATACAATGTATTTAGATATTTTTATATATATTTTTGCATTTGACATGCTTAGCACTATACATTAAACACAAAGTGAAAAATGTGAAATCGAAAATAACAGTCAGGTATAATGTATGAAAATACGTCCGACAGACGGCGCAGGCGTCACCCAAAGACGTTAAGTATGATGTGTTATCGAAATTAGCAGTCAGGAGCAAGTGTCAGGATGGCTGAATTGGTAAAGCATCTGGACGGAATCCAGAAGATGCAGGTTCAAATCCTGCTCCTGACTGTTATTTTCGATTTCACATTTTTCACTTTGTGTTTAACAATACAATGTATCAAAATGTATGCCGCACTGGCTATTAATTCTGATGACGATATGTTCGTTCAAAGGTTTGTTGAAAACTGCAGAGCGCACGAGGAGCGCAGGTGTTGCATGTTAAGGAGCGCGTCACGTATCCATTGAATCAGTTGCAGGAGCGCGGAGTGTAAAAGGTTCGCGAACATAGTGGATACCCACCTTTATATAATGTAGGTGTAAAAATATCATGTTGTCGTGTTCTGTTTACCTTTATTTTATCTTCCGTTCTCTATTTTTTGCCAGGCTCGATTGTTTATTGAAATGAAACTTCTAATACGACTTCCAACAAGGTTGTGTTAAACGTTTAACACTACCATGGAGGGGGTATGGTTCATACCATACCCCAAACGTTTAACACAACAGTGCGTTCGCACTATTGCGTTAAACGTTTAACGCTTCTGGGGAGGGGGAATAGAAAGAGACAGAGCGAGAGTGAATCCTATTTTCATTTCCACATTACGAAGTTTCACTTCTTCCGCGCAGAGGGACTCTACGCATGCCACTTTTTATTATTAAAACAATCATATATGCTTATATAATGAAATAGTAGAGCCTTGTGCCAGTATATGGATTTTGGACACTATACATATACATATAGATTTATTATATGTTACTTGTGTACTTTGTTGGCAATTCTACATTAATAAATAAATAATATTTTAGATCTTCAACTATGTAAGATATTTTTTCCAATAAGTTTTTGTTTCATAATTTTTATTATTAATTTTTTCAACCCTTATTCTGTCCCATTTTTGGGCACGGGTCTCCTCTCATGATGCGAGGGTTTAGGACATAGTCCACCACGCCGGCCCAATGCGAGTTGACAGACTTCACAAGCCGTCGAGAAAATCTCTCAGGCATGCAGGTTTCCTCAAGATATTTTCCTTCACTGAGCAGTGATAAATTGTAAACAAATACACACATCATTTCGAAAAATCTCGAAAAGTCAGAGGTGTGTGCCGTACAAGGTCTGAACTTTAGACTGGGGATCGAACTTGATACCACTATCTTTGCAGTCCTTGGTTTTACCGCTAGGCTATCACTGAAATTTTCATTAAACTTTTTTTTGTATTTTGTATAACTTATTACGAAAAATGGGCCGTGTGGGGCTGGCTTTAGAATTGTTCCACCCCTCTCTACCCACGGGAGTCGTAAGAGCCGACTGAGGGAGTAGGCAGCAGCACTCCCTCGGGTATTAATAACATCCACTGCGATCGCCAACCCACCTGCCAAGCGTGGCGATTACGGCATTATCCCCCATGATAAGCACACAATTTCAAATGGCCCTCAGTCACGGCAGTTCCGCTATTCCGTGGCCTAACGGTAGCGGGCCCGGTAAAGGCGGAGCAGGGGGTGCGAAGAATCTCCGGTCGCGGCCAGGCTACCAAAAACAACGACCTCTGGCCCTGGTAACGCACAACGTTCGGACCCTTCGGACCGACGAGAGAATCACCGAGCTGGAAGAGGAATTGGGCAAGATCCGCTGGGACATTATAGGGTTGTCAGAAGTCCGAAGAGAGGGTGAGGGCACGACAATCCTCCAGTCCGGGAACTTGCTCTTCCACCGGGAGGGCGACCACCAGTCCCAAGAGGTCTTGGGTTTATCGTTCGCAGGTCTCTCGTAGGCAACGTGGAGAGGATTGAGAGTGTGTCGAGTAGAGTAGCGTACTTTATACTCAGAATAACCAAACGGTATTCGTTGAAGGTCATACAGGTTTACGCACCGATCTCGACACACTCCGACGACGAGGTGGAGGCCGTATATGAGGATATCTCGAAGACCATCCACTTGTCTAAAACCTACTTTACGGTGGTTATGGGAGACTTTAACGCGAAACTAGGCAAAAGGACAGACAGACGATGAGCTGAAAGTGGGGCACTATGGTTTCGGGCAGAGGAATCACAAGGGCCAGATGCTGGCTGATTTTCTGGAGAAGGAAGGCTTCTAAATGATGAATTCCTTCTTCAGGAAGCAGCCCCAGCGAAAATGGACCTGGATAAGCCCTGATGATTCAGTTAAAAACGAGATTGACTTCATCTTGTCGGACAAACAACACATATTCAATGATGTCTCAGTGAACAGCAGGATTAAAACTGGGAGTGATCACCGACTAGTCAGGGGCATCTTGAATATTAGCACGAAAGTCGAGAGGTCACGCTTGATGAAGTCTACGCTCCGACCAACACCTGCCCAATATCAGAACGCCGAGAGCTTTCAACTCGAACTACAAAATCGCTTCCAATGTCTAGATGAGTGTGAATCAGCGAGCGTTATGAACAGCAGGTTCGTGCAAACTGTCCACGCGGTCGGGTCGACCTACATCAAGGCCCGTCGCGTCACTAGGACTCGTAAACTCTTGGACCATACTCTCAAACTCATGGAGAGGAGACAAGAAATGACAGTCCAGTCCTCAGTCGATTGGTCCTGCCTAAGGCGGTTAAACAGACAGATTTCCAAGGCTGTGCGGCACGATTTTCGCCAATTTAATACTACCCGTATTAAAGAGGCGATAGAGCGGAACCAATGCTCGAAAGTGTTTGCAAGAGATCTGTCTGTTGGTCAAAGCCAGTTGACTAAACTGAGGACCAACGACGGCACTGTCACTTCATCTCGAGATGAGATCTTGGGAGAGGTCCAGCAGTTCTATAGACAGTTGTACAGTTCCCAGAGCCCTGCTGTTGGCTTGGTCCAAGACCCCAAATCCAAGCTAACTCGGCACTTTATCGAGGATATCCCGGACGTCAGCCTGTACGAGATCAGAATAACTCTCAAACAGCTAAAGGACGGAAAGGCACCGGGTGACGACGGAATTACTATAGAGCTTCTGAAGGCAGGCGGAAAGCCGGTCCTCAAAGCCCTCCAGAGGCTATTTAATTACGTTGTTCTCGGGGGCGACGTTCCAGAGTCGTGGACCAGGAGTGTGGTGGTGCTTTTCTTCAAGAAAGTTGACAGAACCCTCTTGAAGAATTATAGACCCATCTCGCTCTTGAGCCACGTCTATAAGTTGCCCTCGAGGGTCATTACAAATAGACTCGCGCGCAAGCTTGACGACTTCCAGCCTCCCGAACAAGCTGGTTTCCGTAAAGGCTATAGCACCATAGACCACATCCACACGCTACGCCAGATTATACAGAAAACCGAGGAATACAATCGGCCTCTGTGTCTGGCGTTTGTGCACTATGAGAAAGCCTTCGATTCGATTGAAACTTGGGCGGTGCTGCAGTCCCTTCAGCGGTGCCAAATTGACTATTGGTACATCGAAGTGCTTGTATAGAAACGCCACCATGTCAGTCCGTGTTCAGGACAGGAGTACGAAACCGATCCAACTGCAGCGAGGTGTTAGACAGGGAGACGTTATGTCCCCGAAACTCTTCACCGCTGCATTGGAAGATGTCTTCAAGCTCTTGGACTGGACCGGATTCGGCATCAACATCAATGGCGAATACATCACTCACCTTCGATATGCCGACGACATCGTAGTCATGGCAGAATCGCTGGAGGACCGTGGCACCATGCTCAATGATCTCAGCAGGGTTTCTCGACTAGTGGGTCTCAAAATGAACATGGACAAGACGAAAGTCATGTCTAATGTCCATGTCATTTCAGCACCGGTCCTAGTGGGGAGTGCGGTTCTCCAAGTTGTCGACCACTATGTCTACCTGGGACAAACAGTCCAGTTAGGTAGGCACAACTTAGAAAAAGAGGTCAATCGGCGAATCCAACTCGGCTGGGCAGCGTTCGGGAAGCTAAGGAAGATCTTCTCGTCCAATATTCCGCAGTGCCTGAAAACAAAGGTCTACGACCAGTGTGTGTTACCAGTGATGACATATGGAACAGAGACGTGGTCTCTGAATGTTGGCCTCGTATCAAGGCTCAAAGTCGCTCAGCGGGCCATGGAGTGCGCTATGCTTGGTATTTCCCTACGTGATCGTATCCGTAATACGGAGATCCTTAGGAGAACGAGAGTGACCGACATAGCCCGCCGGTTTGCCATGCTGAAGTGGCAATGGGCAGGCCACATCGCTCGACGAACCGACAACCGTTGGGGAAGAAAGGTTCTCGAGTGGCGACCACGTATCGGACAGCGCAGCGTAGGTCGGCCTCCCACCAGATGGACTAACGATCTGGGTCAAAGCTGTGGGGAGCCGTTGGATGCGGTCGGCACAGGACCGCTCGTTGTGGCGTTCTCTTGGGGAGGCCTATGTCCAGCAGCGGACGTTGAAAGGCTGATGGATGGATGGATGGATTACATTGGTACATGTGTATAATCAGTAGGTATTCTAGAGAAAATTATTCACACCCGGGTGTTTCTAATAATGTACATTGAACAAACTAAGAACTAATAATGTAGTGAACTATATTCTAGAGCAGTAGAACATAGATACTAACTAATATAGAACTTACTGCAGCCCCACAATGTCTTCATACTTCCATTTAGCCTTGCGTGCATATCACGCCTGTTCCCTTCAAAAATTTGTAATGTGTATTTTTATAGAAAAGTGTGAAAATGTAAAATCGAAAATAACAATCACGAGCAGGATTTGAACAACCTGCATCTCCTGGAATACCGTCGCAGATGCTTTGCCAATTCAGCCATAGTGACAATTGCTAGGGACTGCAAAATTCGGTAACACATTCATTCTTGACGTCTTGGGTGACGTCTGCGCCATCTGTCGGAAGTATTTGCATACATTATACCGACCAGGTAAACTTAATTTTACAATTTATTTTATGTAAGTTAATTTAGTTTCTGTTTATTTTAATTTGTTTATTTTTTTTTACTAAATCGCTTGGTTAATGTTATAATACTGTGATATTTATAAGAGAAGACACTGGCTTCCGTAATACAGTTTATACTAGCACAGAAGCCAGAGTGTTTGTAATAGATGTAACATGTTTTTATAGTAAGTAATAAAAGATTATTATTATTATTATAAAGATTATTATTATTAATTAAGATTTATATCGCATCCTGGCAGTCCCGAGCAATTGTCACAATGGCCTGAATGGCAAAGTATCTAGGAGGGAGCTGGGGAGCTGGAGCTACTCGTGACTGTTATTTTCGACTTCACATTTTCACACTTTGTGTTAATTTATATGGCTAGACATGTCAAATGCTAAAAAATATATAAAAATATCAAAATAGATCGACAATGTTATATTACTTTGGACCAGGATATATTGTGCTTGTAAAAACAAATATATAATAGAAATACTTTGGAAAATCAAAAGCTGCACGCCTCATAAAATCTTCATTTTTCACAATAAAATTTATTATTTGATAAGTAACTATTAATGTATTGGTATTGCTAAGTTGTTTTCAATAAATCACATAGATAGCGCTAATTTCAAAAAGTAGGTACTAATGTGGGTTTCATGTCTTAAACGCCATCTAGCGCTAATTTTAAGAAGTACTTCTATATTGGTCTACCTCTCAGTTCCGAGCCGCGCGCACGCAAAGGCCACGCAAAAAAAAGGGCCTCCGCTCCGCTAAAAATATTCCCGCTTAAAATTTTGTTAGAGGTCAATGTCTTTTTAAATTTTATTAGTCTGTATTCTAGGTTATAGTTAAAATTACTCAAGCCAATATAAACTGTATCCTTGTAAAAACAAGTTGGAAAATCGCTTGTGCCCGGCCATCAAAATGAACCGAAACGTCATTACGCCAAGGTTGACATTTCAGTGTCGTAAAAATTGTGGAATGTAAAATATGTTTTTTTCGTGTTTTATAACGTTGGTGTGTTATTGATGTGAAATATCTAATGCGGAGGGAGAGTAAAATCGGCTGTTAGCGTGGTGACGCTTTTTTTTTACTAGCCCTGTTCAAATCTTGCAAGTTAAATTTGACACACTTCCCGGTTTCCGATTGAGGTGAAATTTTATACATGTATGTATATCACGTGACAATGCAATATTATGATGACATGGAGCTGATCTGATGATGGAGCTGGAAGGTGGACATAGGAACTCTATAATGAAACGGCGCAACTCCATCGAGTTTGGGCTTGGCTTCATGGCCAGTTACACGGTAGATGGCGGTACCAACCCGGGCCCGAGACCAAGTGACTACTCCCACTTGGTACCTAGCCCTACCACCAGTCATTCAATGGATGATAATTGCTTAATTCCCTTAGTCGCCTCATACGACACCCGTGGGCAAGAATGGGGTGGTGACACTTGTATTCTTCGTCCGTCACCACACGGACAAAAATACTTGAAATTTCTTATTTTGTTGTAGACTATCTAGACTCTAATGAGCAACGTATTTTATGTTCAGGTGACGCTGGCGGGCTGATGCATACAGCATTGTAATGATAATTTGGTTGTTATGTTGAGCTTCTATCGTTAGTCTTCAAAATAAATGTGTCTACTTGTTTTCATACCGATTTAAATAATCCGATAAATAAATAGACACTAATAAATTAATAATATATATTATAAATACATACTAATAAATTATAACACTGTTATTTTAGTAAAAATATGGCTGATCAGGATTACTTGAATAAGCAGTTTATTCTTGGCTTAAAATTGGTGCTATAAAATTTTTGATGCAATTCTTTCAATTCATAGAACAAAAACAAAATAAAAACATAGTATTACGCCTGTATTCACCGAAGGAGTAGGCTGAGGTGTATTTACACACCCACGACTCGCCAGCTATGTTTGAGTCCCACATAATAGGGGGCGAGCCTATTGACGTCTACCGGGCACATTTCGAAACTCCGGGCTGCTACTGAGAATTTTTTTTTTTTAGGAAAAAGCTCAATAACATTGCGCGACCCGGGGATCGAACCCGAGACCTCATGATTAGCAGTCGCATACACTACCGCTACACCACCGAGGCAGTTAATTCATGGATCATAGTCTATAACGTAAATTCAGAGAATTCAACCTACTGTTCCCTCACTTTAAGTACAGCAATATAAGAGCTACAAATGTATAATATATATTATATATGTATAAACAACTTACGAAGATCTCTTAAACAGAATAGTTAACTAGCAAGTATCTTAGTTGTGCGTGCTCGCCTAGGGCGGCCCAGTTCCCGAGAATTGCTAACATTTACTTAGTAGAAAAACTTTCAGGTTCTTGTCTTCGTGGAAAATATTTGTATCCCTTTGGTTAATTAATTTACTCGCCACGTAACAAACTTACTATTTAACACAAGAATACAGTACGAGTATGTGTAGAATAGAAACAGATAAGTAATTAAATAGTTGTATGTTAAGCAGGTATCTTTGTGTGTACATATATAAATAACATTAACAATAGGCAGATCACTGATATAGCTAAAATTGGCAAAAACTATATAAATATGTGCAGATTTGCAGCATGTGTTAATGAATAAGACATCATCGTATTCGATAGTTTTTAATGAGAGTGCCCTGATTATTTCAAACCATGGTAGAGCACCAACAATATCTAGTAGAAAACGTGACGGGCCTCGTGGCGTAGTCGTTAGTGTAACCGACTCCCGTGCACGAGGTCGTGGGTTCGATTCCCTCTCAGGACAATTATTTGTGTGATGATCACAGATATTTGTACTGCATCTGGGTGTTTTCTATGTATTATATGTATGTATTTACAAAAAAAAAAGTAGTGATATGTATTATATCCGTAATCTGGTACCCATAGCACAAGCGTTAAGCTTAGTTTGGGACCAGAGAACGTTGTGTGAAAAATGTCCGTGAATATTTATTATTTAAAACCTTTGGTCAAATATACAATTTCAATGGTGTACTGTGAGAAGGTGGTACTTCCACATTCGAGCTAACCGATTCATGCTAGGATTACCAAGGCTTTACCACAGAATAAATATTACTAAAGTTGTTTAATATAATCCGTTTTATCCACGGAATACAGCTCCGTGGTTTTATCCATGATTTGCCACTCTATATTAAATCAAATACTCTTTATTGCACATTACATCAAACAATAACATAAATGATAAAATAATATAACAATGTACAATTTTACGGTCCTATTGCATGTTGCAATTTCTCTCAGACAACTATATATTCTATAGTCTATATCTGAGCAGATTTTAGATCTAACATCAAGCTTTTGTACGTGTGGTGACAGATTAAGAATACAAGTGTACCCCATTCTTTCCCACTTTAAATCGAGATTAAAGTCCGTCACACATGTAGCTATAATAAATGATGGTATAAGAAGTGACGTTTTAGAAATATATAGCTATACTCGTATTATAGCTGCGTGTGCAGTCATTCGAAAATTTGTATAGAAATTATATCGTAATAAACCTTGCTATGATTTATATTAATATATATTATAGCTATGTGTATGACAGGCTTTAGAGTAAGGGGACGACAATGAAACGATAAATTGAGATGTTTATTTTTTCTAATATATAAAATGTTCAATCCTAGGGGCTACTAGTATGAACAAAATCATTGGTTTTAATTTGACGTATAAACATATTTGTTTTATGAAAAACATTGTAAAAGATTTTAATAAAAAAGGTCATAGAACAATGAGTTAGTTTATCGAGATTCAGAAAACGTGGTAAGTACCTATAAGACGCCTGCCCATTACATACTGGTACTGCGAATAGACTGGATGTGGCAGGCGGAGAATCGAGCGCTGTAAGCCTGGAGAGGCCAATGCCCAGCAGTGGACTGCGAATCTTAAATAATAAGCGAGTACCCCTTGTTAATCGAGCCTACCACCAGTAATACAATGGGTGATAACTGCTTACTTCCATTAGTCGCCTCGTACGACACCGAGGAAAAAAATGAGGTAGTGACACTTGTAATCTTAGCCCGTCACACACGGACAATATGGTAATGAAATTATAAAAAAAATGTACAGCTTTGTGCTTCACTTTTTGCACATGAATAAAGGTAGCGATTTCTAACATGTTCCAAAGGAATCTCGTTAACTCTTCTAGGCACTTATGGGAAGTGTAACAAAACTCGGTTGTAGATACTGTGGTTAAATTTCCTGAAAGGCAAAGACAAGTCCCGCAATGTAAACTACCCAGCGATTACTAAGAGTAAATTCAATTAAATTCGTTTGTACAGAACTTGATGTCCTTCGGTAAGTGTATTTTGAGTGCTTGAGTACCGGAATAGATAAACTTCACAAATTATCTGGTTTGTTAGTAGCAGCAGGTTTTGCATAAACGGATGGCTTGGATATTAGGTTGGTCGCCTTGTTTGATAACAATTTCAATAAGAGCTATTATCAACATTAGATTTTATATAGCGGATATTATTATGTTTGTGTTTCATGCCGAATAATGTATGCAAATACTTCCACAGGTGGCGCAGGCATCACCCAAGATATTAAAAATGAATATGTTATCGAAATTCGCAGTCCCGAGCATTTGTCACGATGGCTGAATTTGCAAAGCATCTGGACGGCATCCAGGAGATGTACATAAAGTGTTAACTAAATAACATATATAATTCATGTTCAATTATTTCGACGTTACTTATTTATTATTGAAGAAAAAGCATTGTCTCGCGTGGGTTTTCTTTACACAGTGTTCCGTAGATTGAGTAGGTAAGCACATTTCTATTTAGTTTTTCTGATTGTTTAGCTTTATTTCTAACTCAACTTATAGTAAGGAGATTATTACTGAACGAGTTATTGTTAACTAACAAGTACATTCTTCTCTTTAAAGTAATTATTGATATTATGAAATAAAACTATGTTTACGGAATTTATCGCGTTTACTTAATTTTCTACTATCCCGACGTTTCGAATGCTTTACAGCATTCATGATCACGGGTGGACTTAGATGGTAGACGTCCATGGCTGATATCCAGTACTAATTCCACCCGTGATCATGAATGCTGGAAAGTCTTCGAAACGTCGGGATAGTAGATAATCAAGTAAACGCGACAGATTCCGTAAACGTAATTTTATTTTTTAATGGGTAACATTCGCGTAAATATCAGGAAGTATTAATTATTGATACATCAATTTTATGCTGAAAGTTGAAAAAACGAGTGTATTATTTTTTTGTTAAGGCGGGAAACATGTACCTAACCACACCCCATCGTTCGGGGCAACGAACAGGGTAGTGTGGGGTACACACTAAATAAATCCCGCCGTGTGCCGTCTCTCCGTCTGTGTTGTTAGACTACTGGAACTATGTGACATTACTTTCTGTCCTGGCGTAATGTTACTGCAATCGCTGTGGCAACGCTACCGTCATCAGCAGTCAGGCGCCTAGCTACTGGCGCGTGATAAATCTTACTTTAACGCTCCAGGTGTGGATAACTGCTTAGTGCCTTTAGACTGCAATATATTACTTGATAGTTGAAATTCGTATCCTCAGCAAGTGCTTAGATCATTGCCCTAAGGGCTAAGATAAACTGGTAAACCGCAGCATTGAGGACACTTTTGGACAATTATTTATGTAAGAATTAGTAAAAATAAATACGAGATTAGTGGAGTATTTTCTTTTACTACTAACCGAGGCTAAATGAAAAACTTTAGACTTTGTGGGCGGTCATCTGCCTAATGTCAGTCTTCTTTTGGGAACGTTTATTGTGCCTGTGCTCCAAGTGGGTCTAACACTGCTTTAGTTAATTAGCTGTGAATATGCCTTATTATCAGATTTGTAACCCTTTACAGTAAGTACGAACATTGGCTGGGCTTGTAGTATTGGTAACAGTATATAAACCACTGCTTATAATTGTAATTCACGGATATGACTTTCTTTTTACTTAAAAATAACACCTGCCCGGTAGACGTCAATAGGCTCGCCCCCTATTACGTGGAACTTAAACAAAGCTGGCGAGTCGTGGGGTGTGTAATACACCTCTGCCTACCCCTTCGGGGAATACAGGCGTGATGCTATGTTTTTTTTTACAACACCTGCACTGGGGTATAAATCATCTATGTATCATGGGAGACTTTATTAACATACAATTTCACGTACACACAGACTCCGAACAACTAAGTATTTTAGATCACACAAAGAATTGTCATGCGTGGGCATCGAACCGACAATGCAGGCATCGGGGTGAATATCTAAACCACTTCGTCGTATCTCTCGCTACAACAAAGAGACAGGGGTGCTTCATGGTCAGTCACACGGGAGACGGCAGTACCGGCCCGCTCGGCCTCGATAACAAGAAGTGAGTACTCCCACTTGGTACCCAGCCCCACCCCTAGTAATAAAATGGGTGATAATTGCTTACTTCCCTTAGCCTTGCTTATCCCAGCATGAATGGACCAGCTCGATAGGGGAAGTACCACCCTTTCACAAAAGATCAGCGTGAGATAACGGTAGGTATCTACATCTCTGCTAGAGGTGGAGGAAATCATGCGTAGAGAGTATACCTTACCCCTGGCCACAGGAAGTCTGAATGAACACCGCGGGGTAGTAGTAGTAGTAGTAGGTATAGCGATTGTGAAAATTGGAACTCCGCCATAACCTCTCTGCCCACCCGGCAGGGGGCATCCATAAATGATTTCCTCGCGAAAAGAATTAAAAAAAAGTTATCTACTTCTACCGTTGTGTTTCGTATGGTGAGTGAGAGTGCGGGAGGCCCTTGGTATATAAATTTATATTATTAATGGATAGAGATACATTCGCTATTTCTAAGCTGTGAAATGCTACACTGTAACAACTTAGAAGTACTGAAAAAATATTAATTATGAACATCTATAACGTCAACAATATAAATAATAAATAAATAAATATTCACGGACATTTCACACAACGTCCTCTGGTCCCAAACTAAGCTTAACGCTTGTGCTATGGGTACCAGATTACGGATATAATACATATACTACTTTTTTTTTTGTAAATAAATACATATAATAGATAGAAAACACCCAGACGCAGTACAAATATATGTGTTCATCACACAAATAATTGTCCTGAGTGGGGATCGAACCCACGACCTCGTGCACGGAAGTCAATTACACTACCGACCACACCACGAGGCCCGTCAATAATAAATAGGTTGTATTAATCAGCAAACCATTATAAATTAATTAAAAAAACTTGTTGAAGTTGTTGATTTACAAATGTAAAATTAATATCTTTAATGATTTTCCTGAAAGCAAAGGCCTGAACGGCTTTGTGTTACGAATCTTATTATAATAAGTCGTTTAGTCATAATTCGATATATAATGCAATAGAATATTGTGTTTATTCCGAAAAGAGAGTTATAGAATAAAAACCTTTATTAAATTATTCAAGCATACATATTTATTGGAAAATTCCGAAAGGGAGCAAATATTATTATATCTTCTGTAAATTTATTATGTCTACGTATTAACGGCGTTATTACTATTATAAAGATGACAAGGAATAACTGCTGAAATGGAGACGATAATACAGTTATTTCCTGTACTAATATTGTTTTTAAGAACACAGAAGGATTTGCATGAAGATTTAAATGTCGTAGGTTATTCTGGTAACAAGAGTAACGGTAAGTTGATATTTATTATTACTATTTACTGAGGAAATAAACATCTTAAATTAAAAGATTTTATGATATTAAATATGGATTTATTACATAATTATGTTCTTGAGACGTTTCGCAGGATTTGCGCAATTACTAATGAAGTAATGTCACACAGTTCCAGACGTCCGCCAATATAGGAGGAGAGACGGCACACGGGGGATTTATTTAGTAGGTGAGGGCTACTACTACCGTGTTCGTTACCCCAAACGATGGGGTGTACGGTTAGATATACTTTTTCCCCTTTAACAAAAAAAAAGGTTTACGCTATCGCCGGCTGTGCCGACGCATGTATAATTTAAAACAGTATAATTTCTTTATTAGCTATAGATCAATGGTCTACAATTTATTGTTTCAGAACCAAATGACTTGATATATAATGATACAGCGACTGTTTACCGTCTCGGCATCCACATGGGTATAATAAATCCAAAAAAATACACCTTCAAATCGTTTAAACGCGATGAGACAAATATTTTCAAAGATTTGTACAAGGAATATATTTCGTTGAATGCCAGTCAGCCGGTTAATTATCAGAAGTGGCTTGTCATGAACAACTTTGGCATATTGCCCGGTATTCAAGAGTCATTGTTTGAAAAAAGAATAACTAGCCGTAGTATGGCTTATGACAAGAGATCGTTTATTAAAACTGTTAAAAAGGGGGATATTTTGATCACTGCAAATAGTGATGGGGGTCTTGCGGGCCACGCAGCGATTATGTCTAGCGATTATTGGGTGTTGGACATGCCTGGTGGTCGCAATTGGAAGATTGGGATTCCCGATAACAATAGACAGATTGGCAAAGACGAATGGTATGACGAGTACTGGCCGAACTGGATAAGGGTATATCGATGCCCTGATAAGGAAGTGGCCCGAGGGGCTGCCATGTGGGCTGACTATAACTATTATAATTATCTCGGCGACTCCGAGAAGACAGAGCATATTACTTATTTCATTACTAAAAACCTGTTTTCTGTTGACCCGAGCTACAGTTCCAAGCTTGTTATTCAAGCGTATTACTACGGGTCCGACGGCATGGCAACGAGAGACCTTCATAAAATCAGAAATGTGATACCCCCTGCAGCTTTACTCAAATACTTTCGAAGACCATATAAACTGATTTACAAAGGCAAATTTTAGATAATACCACCACGTGTATTTTATTTTTACAACAAATAACTGTATTTTAATATGCCCGTACCCCTATAAAATTCCATTCTAGGGGTTTTGGAAGATCTTAGTAGATTTATGTAGAAGTAAATGAGAAAGATATCTGGAAATATAACTCTGTACAAATCCATCTGGTTCGAGTGATAACTTACGCCAAGCTTTCTTCTTGTAATCTTATTTGTTTTTTACATCTCATGCTTTAAAGAAAAAAATACTATAATATAGTATTCAATCCTATCCTACTTTTTAATAATAATTAAATGTGAAAGTTTGTGAAGTTTTGAAATAAAACTACGTTTACGGATTCTATCGTGTTTACTTGATTTTATACTATCTTGACGTTTCGAATACTTTACAGCATTCATGATCACGGGTGGACTTAGATGGTAGATGTCCAAGGCTGATATGTTGTTTCAACGGTTTCATCCACCCACAGTATATGATTTTACAAAATTTTTGGTTTATTTATTTTAACCCACCTAATATTCGTTTAGAATCACAATTAAACTCTACTTCAAATTTATGCTTACAATGTATGAGACTTTAAGCTAGTATATTAAAATGAGTATAATACTCATCTTTAAATTATAAAATTTTTGTTTCTATTTAGTGCTCAAAACTTCTACCACAAACTACCAATTAAAATTTTAATAACAAAAATAACTACCAGTAAGAAGACAATCTTGATTATTAGTTTTTATTGTTAATTATGTTGATTTTGCCAGAAGCTAAGACTAAAAAGCTACCACCGGATCGGAACGTGGCCTGACTGAGAAAGAGCCGGCCAGAAAAAAAGTTTGTTAAGTTGTTTGGATGTATTTATGTTTAAATATATGTGCGTGAATTACGTCTAAATTACTTAATGGATTTGGATGAAAGTTGGTAGGCACGTAGATGAGACTGGATTAACAATAGTTTACTATTTCCCGAAAAAGGAAGAATTCCCGTAACATAGCTATTTTTGTCATAATATCTAAGGACTAATTTTAGACGAAATTTTATAGATATAAAGTCAGCTAGCGCATTAGCCGCAGCTCCACTCTTTTATACTGCGTGGGTGGCAAACTAGCATACAGCTCACCTGATGGTAAGCGGTTACCGTAGCCTATAGACGTAAGCAACACCAGAGACATCACTCGCACCTCACCATCTCTAAGAAAAGGTATAGAAGGCAGATAGGAAGGATATTAAGGAGAGGATTAGGTAGGATACTAAGGAGAAGATAGGAAGGGTAATAAGGAGAGGATAGGGAGGGAGTTTGGGCCTCCGGTACTCTCATTCACCATACGAGCCAGAACGGTGTACCTTCTGTTGTGCCACGTTGATCTTTTAGGAGAGGGTGGTAAAAACTACTTAAACATAGCTGGCGAGTCGTGGGTGTGTAATACACCTCTGCCTACCCCTTCGGGGAAGGCGTGATGCTATGATGCTATGTCGTACTTCCCCGATCGAGCTAGATCGAGTCATAATGATAAATGAAAAATCCATTTTGAATAGGACTTACATAAGTCCTGGACTTTGAAAAATTACATACGGGTATCGTTGATATGTGTGTACTAGTCAGTCAGTTATTCTTTTATCGATAGTATAAAATTAATTTGCTTTCCGCATCGTTTGGGTTCTCTTTGGCTTTCTAAGCCACGCAAAGAAGATTTGTTACAATGTTCACTGTCATATACATATTTTAAGGAGGATTTGTTTATTTACAATACATCTTAATCAAATTTTTTTATAAGAAGAGATATACACAGTGTCTCGTTATCAAATCGTAATCATTTCTAAGATTAGGTACGCTCGCTAAGCCTTAAGAAAAAATAAAAATCATATAACTAACAAAATCATACAACTAGAGTGGTAGCTATTTAAAAAAAATCTGGAATTTTTTTTCATTATTAAGCACCGATGCGAAGTGAGGGCGGGTAATTAGTTATAATATAAATGCAAATATTAAGAATTTAAACGACAAACGGCGTCTTTTCTTGTAATAGGCCAAAGGAAAAGAAATATCACCAACTACAAAGGTAGAGAGTAAGCTGCTTGCATTTAATAATTAAATATGGCGCAATACAAAGAGAGATTTAATTTTGAGTTCGTGTTGTACTGGTTGCTATGATTGAGGGAGCTCATTAACAGTATGAGTGAATTGTTATTTCTTTTGTAGGTATTCGTTACTTATAAATACACTTAGTCACTAGTAACTTTACTATACTTAGTATAAATCAAGCCTCAGATTATTGAAAGCCTTAGAATTGTCAGTAAGAATTCCATTGCAAGTAGCTTTTTTTAGACTGGCTAATAAATTATCTCTCAAATATTTGCATGTAGGTAAATATTTACCATTAGATATATATTACATATTATTAAGTATCTCATTTACATTCAATAACTAATCTCTATATCCGGATAATAGAATTGGAAAATAACATGGTTTTTATTACTTTGCCTTCCTGATATGGACAGAAATTTTTAGGTTAAATATATGATTAAAAGTTGTATGATGAAATATTTTGGTTTCATATCATTAATGCGTCAATATAAATGGATCTTCTTCAAAGAATTCAAATAATTGAAGGACTCCAAATTCACAAACAGACAACAATAAAAATATTTATGAAGACTACATTTTCTTTGAAACAAAAATTCACGCAAACGAAACGGTAACAAATGAAATTCTTATGAATTTTGTTTGAAGGTTCCAACCACTTGATTTAGGAGATGGCTTCTGATACAAACAACACAGTTTCAAGAAACGCAATTAAATAGCGATTGCGTGATCAAGCCTTAATAATTCATATCAAACAACATTTCTTTTAATGGATATTTTTGTAAATGTTTTTGCTATTTCATCTCTAAAGTAAACAGCTAGTCGGTTCAGAAACACAATTTAAGTTCGTCAACAGCCGGTTTCAGTGACAGTCGCTTCGAGGCACAACTTATTTATACAGAAGAGTGAACGGTTTGGTACGACGATTCAAGGTCCAAGTTTGTTGAATCAAGCGTTAGGTTCTTGGTTGCGAAATCCATTAACGATAAACGAGAACTTGTCTCACTTGCGGGGATATAGGTACATAGATGATAACTTGCTTAACTCTGTGAACTTTCTATTAAATTTGATTTTCTCGACGGCTGCTGAATAGTAGTCGGTAGTGTAACCGACTTCAACGCACGAGGTCGTGGGTTCGATTCCCACTCAGGACAATTCGTGGGTTAAGAACAAGAATAGCATAAGGTCAAAAATTCAAAAAAATTTTTTTTTGACCATTCGCTTTTTTAATCCCCATATTTTTATGTGCCAAAAAACTGGGACGTTTTAGTGCGTAGATTGCTTAGTACAAAAATAACATATCAATTAAAAATGATTTTTGTTTACTGCCAAAATGAAGTGTTGCTACTTACAATAATCTTGACATTATTTTGTCAAAAAAGTTACGAGGCCAACGATCGAAATTCTATTTACAGAGCGAATAGGACACTGAAGATGCCTTGAATGTAATCTCAAATAACGTATCTTGTCATACGTTTTTAACGCAGAAATATTGATTATGTAGCCTATGATTTTTAAGGCCATTTTAACGGAAGTCCCGTTGCATTCCACACATTATTAAATTTATGTAGCAGCCATAAAGACGTATGTCAACCATTTTTCGAAAAATAAAATTTATTAAAATAATAACGTTTAATGATTGCCCAAAAAGTTACACTATTCTGTAGCCGATAAATAAAGCTTTATTATTAGTAAAAATCAGATATCTAACTACTATAGATTTTGCCATAAAAGAGTTATAAGATAACGGCAGGTAAATTTGAGTTGTTTTTCGGCTCTACAGTGAAGTTGTAATTTTGCCCTTACGCTTCTCTAGTTCTTAACACACGAATTACAACAGATATTTGTACTGCTTGCCGTGTGGGGCCGGCTTTAGAATTGTCCCACCCCTCTCCACCCATGGGAGTCGTAAGAGCCGACTGAGGGAATACCGTGGGAGTGGGCAGCAGCACTCCCTCGAGTATTAACAACATCCACTGGGATCGCCAACCCGCCTGCCAAGCGTGGTGATTACGGCACTATCCCCCCTATGAGCGAAACACATGTACAAAAAAAAAGTAATAGGTATATGTAATATATTCGTAATCTGGTACCCATAGCGCAAGCGTTAAGCTAAGTTTGAGACCAGAGGACGCTGTGTGAAAATGTCCGTGAATATTTATTTATTTTATTCATTAATTTATAGGTACATAACGCGCTGCGTAGTAAAAACATAGAAATATATTTCTACCAATAAGCCCTTCCGACAATCTACCCCGGATTGTCACTAAAGCTGCGGCGTTTGAAGAGGCCTCAGCTCCGGCTCCTAATGGGAGCCATTACTAGACATGCTTTATGGAATAAACACTTATTTACTCTAGGTGTTACTGATAGTCCTCTTTGCAGAGCTTGCATGGAGGCAGACGAAACGGCCGCCCACGTCATCCTTGAATGTCCGGGGGTGGCGGAATACCGGGCACTATACCTCGGCTCTCCGAGGTCGCTCCCAGAGGTCGTCGGCAACGTTAAGGGTCTGCTAGGCTTTCTGGTGATGCTGGGTTGGCAGGAGTAGTGCCAGCAACCCGTCACGCAAAATAGGCGCACATACGACGTCGAGTTGCGGTAAAATAGCCCGCGTTTACAATTCTACCAATAAAAAGCTGATAATTATCAAAGAATTTGAAGCGTAATATTCTTGTGCGATACAAATAACCTTACGAATGCATGTACAATTTAGATTTCAACATTTCTTAAAACACGAAAAATAATGCCTATGTTACGACTAAAATGCCCATGAGTATTTCGTAACAATCACACACATATCGATATTATCGATATTCAAATCCTTTGTTCCAATTATAAAATAGAGGGCAAAGTTTAAAAGAAAGATTGGAATGCGTAATTAAACGGAATACCGTGATTTACTAAACGATCCCCATTAAAGTAAGGTAAGAAACTTGCGGGATAAAATGAAGACAGGACTATGAAAAAGTTGTGGCGATCTCATCGGAGTTTCCTTATCACACAATCCAGATTAACGAGAGTCTGTAATGCGCACGGCTTTGTAAGACGTAATTCGAACAATGTATTCGTAGGCAGGTCAATTTTATCGTTAGGGAGGATAAAGCTATGGAGATATAGAACGTATCTTAAAACCAATGAAGTTCTGATTTTTGTTAAGGTGGGAAATATTTGGGTACCTTTTTTTTTGTTAAGGTGGGAAAAATTAATTTGGAATACATAACGAGACAGAAGTAGGTAGATAGTGGAAAACAGCATCTATAATATATATATATAAAATTAGAAGTAAATAAAAAGCTTCGCATTTATTTCCTTTTTAAATAAAATAAGGGATTTTACGCCCTTGAGATACGATTATGTAAATCACTGAAACACATGATTCTGAAATGAATTCATGATTCTACATGAAGTTAGGATAAAATAAAATTGATAATATATGCTTCATTCAAAAGCCTAAATCTGTATGTTCCTATCCCTAAAGGCTTGACACAATTTCGTCGCTCAGTTGACCCCCTGCAGTTATCATAAAGTTTGATTACTATGTACTTTCTCATACCCCATGTCTTAACATCTTTTATCGATTTCTTTTAGTCTTTTTGGTTGTATCTTTAGTTTCCGATATATAGCGGGATAAAATGTTTACCAGTTTTTAAGCAAAAGCTGTAAAAGTCAATAAAAATAGACAAACAAACTAAAATACAAACAGACAAACATGCAAGCAGGCACACTGACAAATAAACTTACGTACAATCAGATAAAAATACGGTCTGGCTGTTTTTTATATTGAAAACATGTGTTTGACATAATGAGGTTTTTCTCCATACGAACATGCGCAATGATCATCCATTCTGTTATCACCAAATGAACCAAGCACATCCTCGAAATAAGGACGCTTGGTCCCACACACATCCATTCAAGTCTCCGCATATAATTACGTGTTAATTGGCTTCTGCCAAATCCAGAACTTCTCTAACATTATCTCAGAACTTCTCTAGATCCGATGCATGCTGCGACCATAAAAATACTGGTGACAACTACTTTTATTCTTACCAATTAAATTCTGGGGTCAAAGTTTCCGTAGGCTTTCACACCTGAGGCTAAGCGAGCGGACAGCAACACCCCATAGCTAGCCCGATCGCTATGCGGTACACCTGACCACAGTGCTGTCCCGCCACCAGGAAGATCACAGGCATCGCTGCCTTTTCGTTTGGTCTCTGTTACATAGAGCACATCAAGTTGTCTATCCGACATGACGGTTACCAGTTCGTATTACTCACCTTCCACACCACATCATACATTCCAAGTGCCTACTCGAAACTCTGCTCCCCTTGACTCGCTAGACTGGGCAAGGTGTGATGGGTGGTGGCTTCCATCGCCGCATCTGCCGTTGTTCGTACCGACGGGAACAGGTCGGTATGTGTCGTCTCCGGGGGACGCCCTAACTTGCACTGCGGTACGCATTCGAGTTGGATTGCAGCCTCGGGTCGCGACGAGCCCACTCTGAATATTTTCGGTGTTTTGTCTTGACATCTACGGTACGGCTAGCACGCTGTACAACTAAGAAACCGTACCGTGCGTGTGTGGGCAAGTGGCCATACAGTTTTATAATAGTAGGTACTAGTGCCCGAGACTTCGACTGAGAGAATTTAAAAATTCAAATTAGCAAAATATTCTTTTCGGACAATGTATGCATATATTATATCCGACAACGGCACGGCCATCACTGAAGACAGTACGAAACAATGTAATAATGTGGAAATGAATAGCTCAGTTAGCTGAGCGTCTGGAACGGTGATCCAGAATATGCAGGTTCAGTTCAGTACTCGTAGTTGGTGGTGGGCCTGGCACCCTGGTAGCGGGACAGCACTGTGGTGTTTGTGTCGGCAGCTATTGGATGCAGACGTGTGTTGATTAATATAATTATATTCTTAGATTAATGATATATCTAGATGGAGCCTCGGCGTGGCAGACGCGTCAAAAAAAATTGTGGTGAACTCTTCAGCCCAATGCTGTTCTATGGTTGTTAGTGTCAATCGTGACGTCACTTGACAAGGTCGTATCCAGGAGCAATAGTGTGTCATTTAAAATGTCAACGTGTGTAATTAAAGTGTGCCGTAACTACAAAAATCGGAAAATGAGCACTAAAGATATCTCTTATCATCGGTTAGTAACATTATTTCATACAATAACTGCCTAAATAAGTCATTTAAATATATTAATTTTAGTTCGTATTTTTTTATGTGATACCAGTTTATGAACTTAAATTTCCCGCGTAATCTTGCAAAGTTGATGATATTTTAACAATAGAGAGTAATAGAAATATTACCTAACATAATGATTAGCGCTTTTAATGGATTCATAAAGCTCATCAGTCATTTTCGGAATTAGTTACAATATTACTATTTGTAATATTATTATTTATTTAATGATGAAGTTTGTTTACATTTTTAAATTTATAATTATCGTGGGTAGTATCTCATTAAAGAAGAGGTCGACGTGCCCACGTTTGTGGCCAAGGACCTTTCCAAACTTCCACCAGTAGACTTCGATCACGTAGATGTCACCAGCTTGCTCAAGGACATTGTGTTTCTGAAGGCAAGCCTTGCCGATGAACATAAAAGCTGGAGGCATCCCACAACACCGTTGAGTGTTTGCGTCAAGAACTCAAAGAGTTGCGCAACAATGCGACGGTAATTGGATCACCTCGTGCAAGCTATGTAAACACGCGTCGCGGAGCTGGCGTCGATTTGTCACGTGCAAGTCTGGAGTCAGCAGTTTTAACATCACCGTTGGCGACTGTTGAGTCCGTAGAGTGCATTGCTCGAGCGCCCTCCCCTCTACCCGTTGCCCTTGCCCGCAACGCCGCGCATGTTACACGACCGTCGGAATAGCTGCTTGTAACTGCAGCCAAAGCAAAATCGTTACAACCACGATCAAAACAAGATTTTGCTAGTGTCACTGCGAGCACACTTGCTGCTCAAACTATTAAGCCTGCGCCTGCAAAGGTGACGAACCGGGCCAATGACGATGGGTTTGTGACGGTACAAAGGAGGAAACGCCGTAAACGAACTAACAAGAACTGTTGCAGCAATGCACCAGTGGATCCTAGAGTCCCTATACGTGCCGCAAAACCGAACACCCCGGTATACATCTCCCGTCTACATTACACCACCTGGGCGGAGGACATCGTGGAGTACGTGCACCAAAAGTTGGAGTACAAGCCCAGAGTGCAGCTACTGGAGTCGCGACGAAACGTAAACTTCAAAGCGTTTGTGGTGCGAATACCAACGTTGTTTCTGCAGAAAGTCTTGGACGAAAACTTTTGGCCGCAAGACGTGGTGTTCAGGCGCTTTCGAGGTTAGATACCACCGGAGTGCATTAGGCATTAGTGCAACGGAAGCACTGTACTAACATAGTTTGTAAGCATTTTATATTACTAACAATTTTTGATATTATGTATGTTAGATTTTAAGGTATTTATTAATGGGCCTTTGTTGTCTGATATAAAGATATTAATAATAAAAAGTAGTTATCATTTTCCGTTTCACATTTTCTCACTCTGTATTCTAGTAAATGGTCGAGCATATCAAATGTTTAAAATAAATATAACAACATAAGCAATTACCTTAAACACTACGGTTTCAATTCATGTGTGAAACCTTGAAAACTAACAAAAGTAAGGCCTCTCGTAATATAAGCCTTAGGTACGGCGCACAAAGCGGCAATCGATCACGACGTTTTCACCTGGGCAGAGTCGCCAATCCAAATGTCTGCGATATGCATTAACTACAGCGAAATCATCACAAAGCACACAACATTTTCAACCCTGTCATTACAGCACGAAGGTTTAGTTTTATTTAATGAGAAACTATTACACACGGAATCCACATTTCACGCGATTCGTTTTGTCTACTGTCCCGTTACCCCTCCTACGTAAAGATTTCAGTAATATTGGCGAAATAATTCTCTGCGATAGCGTTTCTCAGGTAGTAATGATGCTGTTTTTATAAGGATTCGTTTCATGTGCAATGAAAAGTTTAGACACATTATAATTTGGTCCAAAACTGTCTTGGCGTTGATCTGATGATGGAGACAGGCGCTGAAAAGTAAAACTTCAACTAGGCACAGTTTCTCACTCATCGTAGGAACGAAATATTATAGCTGAAATATCTTTATTCTAATATTCTGAGAGGTGGAACTTACCAGCTTGAGCTCTTGCATTCATATTAGGGTTATTTTTTATATCATACTAAGTCTTAATAGCATTCTCAGTTCTTTTGATCCAGCTAACGGCAATTACTGTTTACTGATGTGGGACGTGGCTCGTCTGCATCATTAACAAGAAAACCTATTATATACTCCACCTTTTATCAAATATCTTCAGATCAGTAGCAAGATAAAACATATATAGTGTAATTTGAATTGCTTGTAAATGCACCATTATGCAACACATGACGGCATTTTGGTCTGTATTTTTGCACTTTACATCCTCAACTACTTTAAAAAACAAATTATTTGTGATAATATAAAAAAGATCGCACCATCAAATAGTATGAATGTTCATTGCAAAATATAGTAAATATTAGAGTAATTCATGTAAATGCATCCTATAGGTGGCTTGAGTCGTAAAGACATCTTAAAGCAATTGTGAAGTAGAGATGGGAATCGCCGTCGGCAAATGCAATAGCTTAGCGGCCTAGAGCACTTCCCCGAATTGGAAGGGTCGTAGGTTCGAATCCCACTCGCAGGAAACCTCTCTTTTTCCTCTTTCACAAATAATTTGTTCTTTAAAGCAGAAGACGATATACTTTGGCCCCCTTGATCACGTGTCCGTTTCCAATGATCTCAATTTTGACACTAAGTGCGTGTCGCACATATTTTTAAAGCATTATCCATAGCTAGCTCCTCTTCCATGCGTTCCAAATACACTGGCTATTTTCAGGCTGCACCATTTTCAGTACTAAGGCCGAATGTAATGTAACAAAGAAAGCATAAAAGATAAGCATAGTGACTAATCGAGGGATACTTTTAAAATACTTTAGTCTTGCCAAAGAGCCGATATATCCGATCCATGAGAGAAAGTTAATGTGTGAAGTCGTAAAACCATAAATGTCCTTAAAAGGCAATACATATTAGATTGTGTCGCATGTAAAGCTGTAAAGATTTTATTTTATACTTACTTCCTACCTATTTTATAGCATCTTTAAAACTAAAATACTTGTATTGTTCTACTTTAAAAGGGTTACTGGATGAGGATTATTCATTGTTGTAACTTACAACATTAATGTATTAACACTAGTCTATATATATATAAAAGAGAATGCATGCGTTTATGTGCTTACCTAAAACTCGAGACACATCAAATATAAAAGGGCAACATGACCACTCCGACGAACATAGTTAGTGCCGGATAGGTGGCGCTGGTGGCAGTGATTTTGATCTTTTGAACCGAAGGTCGAATTGATTTTGTACGTATTAAAAATGTATGTATATTGTAGATCTTTTTAGGTGAAGCGATTGACCACTGAAGTAATGTAATATGGTTCCGGTGGCCCGCCAATAAAGGCGGAAAGACGGCGCACGGAGGGTTTTTTTAGTGGGTGAGGGCCCACACTACCCTGTTCGTTGCCCCGAACGACGGAGTGTGCGGTTAGGAACATTATTCCCGTCTTAACAAAAAAAAAAGGTGAAGCGAAGCGCACCGGGCACCAGCTTGTTTATTTATAATACACAAGAGATAAGCAAGCATACGGCCAGCTATATGTTGAGCGCTTGCCTTAGCCTATAGACCAACACCAGGGGCATCTACGTTACCAAGTTTGGGGAATGGGACAGGAGGTGGAGTGGATTTGACGGGCGTCGTGGCGTAACCGACTTCCTTGCACGAGGTCGTGCGTCCGATTCCCACTCAGGACCATTATTTGTGTGATGAACACAAATATTAGTACTGCGTCTGGGTGTTTTCTATCTATTATAAGTATGTATTTACAAAAAAGTAATATATGTTATATGCTTAGCACTATACATTAAACACAAAGTGAAAAATGTGTAATCGAAAATTACAGTCCTATCCTGCTCGTGACTGTTATTTTCGATTTCACATTTTTCACTTTGTGTTTAATATACCTATGTATGTATTTACAAAAAAAGTAACATAAGTATGTCCATCCATCCATCAGCCTATCGACGTCCACTGCTGGACATAGGCCTCCCCAAGAGAACGCCACAACATTTGTTTCGCTCATATGGGGGATAGTGCCGTAATCGCCACGCTTGGCAGGCGGGTTGGCGATCGCAGTGGATGTTGTTAATACTCGAGGAAGTGCTGCTGCCCACTCCGCCGGTATTCCGTCAGTCGGCTCTTACGATTCCCATGGGTGGAGAGGGGTGGGACAATTCTAAAGCAGGCCCCACACGGCACTGTATTATATCCCTATAATACAGTGCCGTGTGGGGCCGTAATATATAATAATAATAATAAAATGTTTTATTTCTCACCACAACTCATACAATTACAAGCTATACAAAAACAAAAAGAGAAAAACAAGTTGTGGATGCTGGAGGTCACCAGGTCTCCACTCGGATACCGTTAACAAGCGCATTATATAAGTACATTGGTATGTGAGGCAAAGGTGTGTGTGTGTGTGTGTGTGTGTGTGTGTGTGTGTGTGTGTGTGTGTGAGTATGTGTAAATGTGTGTTCTGCATGTATGTTTTCTGTGAGTGTATGTAGTAAGTACCTATGTGTTATTGTGTGCGTGCTATTTACATCATAGTGTAGTCATATTAAAATATCCAACAGGCTTTCAGTGCTGCTGTAAGACTGCTTTACTAGCCATTTATGTAGAGTAAATCTGCAAGTATGTTTATTTAACGCATACAATGACAAGATTTTATGTAATTTATTATATAAATAGGGACCAAGAAAAAAGAAGAATTTGCGACTAAAAGAAGTTTTGATGGTAACTGAAGAGGCAACAAGATGATTACGGCGACTGGATTCTCGAGTGACCTCTGTTAGGGAATGCTGTTTAAGAGTAGTGGCTTGGATGAAAAGTTGCCTGTCTGTAACAACTTGGCAGTATTCGTACAGCATTAATGTAGGATACATCCGAGGCTTAAAGCCTTAAGCACAGCTCTTTGTGCACGCTCTACATGTATGAAATGTGATTTTACGCTACCACTCCAGGTAGTAATACAATAAGTTAAGATTGATTCACACAATGCTTTGTAGACCATCTTCATAACAAACTGATTGACGTAATTGCTTGAATATGTAAATATGTTTTCGAACCCTGCCTGATAGATTGTCAATATGATTTTTAAACGACAAGTTTTGGTCAATAATTATGCCAAGATACCTTATGGAAGTTACTTTTTCAATGTGATGGTAGGAGATATTTTTAGTTAGTGTTTCCGTTAACTTAACAGTCACGCATCGTTCATTTGGCAGAGACTCCGAATTACGAATGGTGAATTCAAGTGATTTGGGTTTGGTTAAGTTCAAGGCAAGCAAATTGTCACCAAGCCACTTGTTGACAATATCAAATCCTTTATGAGCATAAAGATAAGTATCGGCCCAAGATTTTGATGTAATAACAAGAACAGTGTCATCCGCGTAAGAAATTGTCACTCCATGGTCGAGACTGAGGTTACATAATTCGTTTATGTATACTAAGAAGAGAATGGGCCCAAGTATACTTCCCTGGGGGACACCATAGACGGTAGGCAAGGGAGAAATTAGGTAGGAACCAATTTTGACACTTTGAGATCGATCAGCCAAATAACTTTTGAATAGCGATAGTTGCACGCCTCTTATCCCGAATAACTCCATCCTTGATAAGAGAATATTTCGTGAGATAGTATTAAATGCTTTCGCAAGATCAAGGAAAATTGCGATGCATTTTTGACGTTTATCGACTAAATTATGGACAGCATCAGCTGTAGATAAGGATTTCCTAAAACCAAACTGGTTTGCAGATAGAAAGTTATGTGTTTCGAGATAATTGACAAGCCTGGAATTTAGAACCTTCTCGAAAATTTTTGACATCGCTGGAAGAACCGATATGGGCCTATAATTTTCAACCCGCCTTTGATCTCCTGATTTAAAAATTGGGTGAACAATAGCTATTTTGAAAATATCAGGGAACGTGCCAGTTTTCATGCATAAATTACAAATGAAAGTAAGAGGAGGGACGATCACATCTCTGTGTGTTTTTAAAAATTCTGATGAAATACCATCACATCCTGTTGCGCAATTACTTTTTAAAGACATTATTTGGTTCTCTATCTCTGAAATATTTGTGTCAAGTAAACAAATGAGTTCGGATGAGAATTTCGGTAAGTCGTACTTATTAAGCTAGAATTTATTTTAGAGGGCAATATGCCAATGTTAACGAAGTAACAATTCAGATCACTGACGCTCTGTTCCTTATCAATACAAGAGTCCAATAGTTCCTATGCGGAAGATTTAGAACTGTTTCTATTTGTGACTGTTTGGATAACTTTCCACAAGAATTTTGGATTTTTGCCAGCTTTAGTGAACTGCGACTTCTCATAGTCTCTTTTAGCTTTGCGCAGAGCAGCAGTACAAAAGTTGCGGTATCTTTTATAAGATATTGTAAATATTTCACTCAAGGGAATTTTCTGGTTAATTTATATAAGTTGTCCCTATGACGCATGCACTTCAATAGACCTGGGGTAATCCATGGCTTAATGCACCTCCATCTCCGAGAGAAATTCACAATTTTACTGTTCACAGAGATCAAGCGTTGAATAAGCTCAATGAATTTATTAGTCACCACATTAGGATCTATAGCAGAGTAAACTGATTTGAAATCGACACAATGTAAGTCAACAGCAACCTTATCCTCGTCGACTAGTGTCATAGATCGTCTATTATACACCATCGATTTTTTTGGAGACAGGGCAACCATAACTGCATAATGGTCTGTGAGGGTGGAATCCATGACCAATACTTTAGTAGGAAGTGATGTTTTTAAGATACAATGATCGAGACAAGTAGATCCATGGGTTGGAAAGGTATGACCCAGAAACAGTCCGTGATGGGCTAGCAGGTCAAGGTAATCAATGGAGTTAGTGGTGGAGTGACCGTGAATGATATCTATATTCATATCACCAACTAGAACAATATTTCTATACACCTTAAGATTATTAAGAAGGCAGTCCAGAGATTGTAGAAACATGGAGTGATCTTTAAAAGCATAGGGTCTGTAGATAGCTACGATGGCATAGTTCATACCAACAGTCACCAAAAGACAGCTCGATTCAGACATATCAGGCTCGGTAATTTTCACGTTAGATAATGTAGCCCTAGCATAGATAATAACACCGTCATTTTGATTGTGTGTTTTCAGGGTTTTATAGGAATTGTACCCATCTAAAGCTGAAATGATAGGATTAACAGGGAGCCAACACTCTGTCAGAACTATAAAGTCACACACACTATGAATTCTTTCTAGAAGTATTGAGAGTCCCGAGAAATTGGCTTTAACGCTACGTATGTTTTGCGATAGAACCGTGATATAAAAAATATTTTTAGGTAATAAGTGAGAACACTCTTCAAGGCAACATCGTGTCGCTTCACAAAACATAACATTATCAATACTGGTTATTAATTCATTAATATCTGCGAATTTTAATTTAATAATTAGCCATGAAAGTTAACGTTGGATTCTAAAATTATGTGGCTTATATTTGCAATTTTTGAAGCGATTGATATGCAACTTAACCGCAACATGGGCCAATAAAATAACATAATAACTACAAAACAGATGCTAACTAAGTATAGGTAATGTAATAGGTGTGTACACGCTAAAGTGATGAGTGAATTAATGTTATAGTAGGTATGGATGTGTCATGTTTGTGTGTTTGACAAATATGTGGGTTATGTATAGTTGGAATATAATCATTTTGATACATAAAATATGAGGGTATATTGATAAAAACATGCAAATATAAATTTAAGTTAGTGATACACCGAGAGACAATTATAATACTGTGTATAGACTCAAAAAATCAACTCCTACTCAGTAAAACTAAAATACTTAGTCATTGTTTCTTCAATTTTGATAAGTCTGTTTCGTTTTTAATCTCCATTCGTGTTCCATTTTCAGCCTTTCTCATAAAAATTTTACCTCTATTGATCCAGAAATACTTGAAGGGTAAGTATTTAGCAACGTCACGAGCCATGGCAAACAGTTTCCGATCGTTGTTCGTTCGTGTATCGCAAGTCGTTGAGCACACGTCCTTTCGCTGTCACGGTCCGAGAGAGAGAGGTATGTATTATATCCGTAATCTGGTACCCATAGCACAAGCGTTAAGCTTAGTTTGGGACCAGAGGACGTTGTGTGAAAATGTCAGTGTCCGTGAATTTGGGCCTCAGGCGTTCGTTCTACTGAAAGACAAGCAATAGTAAGGTTATCTAATGTAACTTTACATCGATAAGATGTTAGTAATTTTCCGGTCGCCAGTCTATTTATCTGGGGGTAAACAAGCCTCTACTACGATAGAGAAAAAACATGACATGAAGAATTTCTATATTATGTGGAGTAACCGAGTATCTAGTTGTTACTAACTACATACTTTGCTTTTAGCCGAGGCTTTGTTTTACACCTAGTTTTCTCAATAGTGTATTTAGTTATTTAATATATTACCAACAATATTTAACAACGTATTTAAATCTTTATGTAATTACTGGCAATTAACAACAAGACGTTCGGTAAACTTATTCCGTTCAACAATGTAGAACAACAATTATAACTTGATGGAATCGAGAGAGTTATAAATTGTTGTGAATTAATTGATTTAGGACGAATTTCCCTTTCGTTTGTGAACATTAATCAACCGGTTCTGTTCACTATTCGAAGTACATCCTCGCGACAAATACTCACAATGACGACTAAGATGTAATTATAGCAGTATTGTTCTTGAAAAGATCTTTTGGATTAACCTTCAATACACAATTTCTTAAAAGCGACTCGCGTATAATGAATTGTTTTGGATCTTCGATTTAAGAATGAATTTTTTATGCTTCATATCAGAGCGAGAGAGTCTAATAAATTTATTTTTAACCGACTTCAAAAAAAGTAGGAGGTTCTCAATTCGGTTGTTTTTTTTTATTTACGTTCGGGCACAACTCCGTCGTACATTGACGGATTTGCAAAATTATTTTTTTGTTTGAAAGGGGTTTATTTCGAAATAGTCCCATTTAAATTTTATCGAAATCAGTGCAGTAGTTTTTAAAAAATCAACAAAACTCTAAAAAAAATGTAAATCAATGATATTTTCATTCATTCATCAATGATATTTTTTCGTTTAGTTTGTATTTTTTTTGTTTAGGGAGGCCCATCATGTAGGACCTACCATAACCTACGCACCTATTTTATAAAAAATCACTAAAAAGCAAAATATAAAACAATAAAAAAAAAAGAAAACCGCCTTCAAATGCACCCAGGAACTAAAAAGCAATAAATAATTGGTACTTATTTAGATACGATTTCCGTGATAGACACCTACTGATGTGTTTGAAGTCGGTGAACGTATTCAAATTCCATGTGGCTTTTGTTTAATTTAAAACTATAATATAGTTTACTACTACAATATTATTGTAGTTTCTTTTACTTAATACTTTACAAGTCATGACATGAGAGCCAGATTACGGTGATGACAGTGAAATGGTAACCTTCTTTGTGGATCTATCAGTGTCCGTTAATTAGCGAACGGCATTGACCCACGCCTTGATTAATGAAGACTCATCAACTTCGATTGAAACTCTATCCAAAGCCACTGAGCTTGTCGTGCGTTATTTAAGTTGAATTTCTCGACTACAAATTGATAACTTAATTAAGTATAACTAATAATTGAAGATCTAAAGCAGCTATCTAGTCGTTGCTTTAATATTTACCTTATCAAAATAATATAATATTTACCTTAATCTATATAAATAAAACGATAGAGGTCAGCTGTTGAGTGTGCATCACGAAAAATACCAATTAATTATTCATGTTTTATTTTTTAAACACCTAAAAAGATTAGATAAGATTTAGAGATAATGCATATAAATAAAAAATATTATCGTGATATCTTCATTTAAAATACATGTAAAGGACAAACTATTTGTGAACGTGTGTTTTAAAGTAGCTGAGCATGTCAAGTGCTAAAATACAGATAAAAACCCAAAATTAAAGTTTTGAGAAACGATGGTTTTTGAAGCTACCTTTTCAGTGATGTGTGTTTTTTTCTCAATAAGCAACGCAGATGAAGTCGTATCAGTTGGTCTTATATAAATAAAGTACAAATTATTTGTGAATAAGGAAAAAGAGATTTTTTGTACAAGCGGGAATCGAACCATCCGATAGATGGCGTTGGTCGTAAAGACAAATGTGATGAGGAAATTGGGATGACCAAATAGGTCTGTACGATAGCTCAGTGGCTTAGAGCACTTCCCCAAATTGGAAAAGACGCGGGTTCGATTCCCGCTCGTACAAAAAATCTCTTTTTCCTTATTCACAAATAATTTGTACTTTAAAAAGTAGCGGAGCATGTCAAATGTTAAAAAATATAGATCAATAATTCTTATATAAATAAGTTAGCAAAAGTCTTTAGTTTAATGTATGTCCTTCTTTGTTCCAAAAATTTAACCATCTGTAGTGAAGATGGCATAAAAGTTATTGTTTATGACTTACAGTCGACGCACACAGAGACAATTTGTGGATCACAGAAAGAAAGGCAATGAACCCATAACATTAGGCACAGGATGTTGGTATCTATACCACCAAGCCATCTGTGAAGTCAGTATCAGTAATATGCACATTGTCACATTTCATTCACATGGTATATGGTATTTGGCTGTACAAGTACGTCTACTATAACCAAGTAACGGTTATCACACATAATATCAGGTGGCAAAGTCTAAAGATCTATCTAAACCATAATCTCGTTCTTGGTTGCGGATAAGCAATGATTTTGATGTCCCCGTGGAAGATTTAAAAAAAATATATATTCCTGTTGAATAGTTAAAAAGGTCTTTTTCGCCATGGTTTAATATATTTTTTATGGTAAATGACTAAAAAAAATTACAATAACTAATAAAAAAAAAAACGTTGCAATTGTTTTTTCCACGTCCATCGCGACGGGCATCCGAAGTTCAATTGATACAACGAGCGTGTACATGGTGTGCTCTCGTGTCGAGCTTCCACGAGACGAGAGTGGATGAGAGGTTCGCGAGACAAATACACGAGTGTGTACAGCCGGGGTAAGATATTTGAGAAAAAAATACTGTATATTTTGTCAACACATATTTTTTTAGAATTTTTGTCTGGCTGTTTATTTGTTTGCTCACACATCAAGCAAAGAATACCAAATGTATTTTATTAAAACTTTATTTTTCTTCGCTTGTGAAAAAAATGTTCCTAACCGCACCCCGTCGTTCGTGGCAACATATAGGGTAGTGGGGCCCTCACCCACTAATTAAACCCGCCGTGTGCCGTCTCTTCGCCTGTCAATACAAAAACCACCAATGTGGACCACTGGAACTGTGTTACATTACTTCATTTACAAGCTAAATTTCGCCAGCGAAGAAAACACAGACCTGTTATAGAAAAATTTACGGACCTCGTGGCGTAGTCGGTAGTGTAACCAACTTCCATGCACGAGGTCGTGGGTTCGATTCCCACTCAGGTGTGTGATGAACACAGATATTTGTACTGCGTCTGGGTGTTTTCTATTTATTATATGAATGTATTTACAAAAAAAAGTAATATTATTATATCCGTGATCGTACCCATAGCACAAGCGTTAGCTTAGTTTGGAACCAGAGGACGTTGTGTGAATTGTCCATGAATATTTATTTACATGAATTTAGGTATTTATTATTTATACTTCGTTCATTCTACTAAATAATCATTGTACTGAAAATGTTGCAAAGTCAATTATGAATATATCAAGTAGGTATTTTACAGGTTTCCTTCCAAACGAGATCGCGATCCGTACAACACGGAACTGCACTTCATTCAATTTGATATTCGACTTTTCCATTTGTCTGTTAAGGGGCACATATACATTCGACCCGACTGCAATTTGAATGAGTGTGCCTCGTTTTTAGACTCAACCCATTTTAGACTAATTTAGCTGGCGTATTATTATTTATAATGATATGATAATGCTGCGGTCTGAAAGAAGATGTAGTGACAAAAACAGAGAAAGAATGCTTAGGTGGTTCGGAAACGTAGAGAGGATGGATGAAAAAAGATTAACGAAACGGATATACAAGGCGACTGTGAATGGGCAAGTTGACTAGACCAATTTTGACCATATCGGAGAAGGCTAGGTTAAGAGTACTCGTAACCAACGAGCATGCATGAAAGCGCTGATGAAAGTAGATGAAGCGAAAGATGTGTGTCAGGATCGTAGTAAGTGGAGAGAAGTGGTCTCTGCCTACGCCTACGGAAAAAGGCGTGTAATATGTATGTATTATTATGTAATGGATTTTTTTATAATTTTGGGTAGAAACAAGAATCCGGCGCGACGCAGTATTTACATATATATATATTTCACTAGAGTTCCTTTTACACGTCCATGGTTACATCTGTTTAATAATGACACAAAGAAATTAAGAGTACACTGCAAACGCGTATTGAGCCAAAACAAACAGCAGTTTTAGACGAAGACGAACGAAACCCTACTTACTGAATTGTAAAAAAAAGTATTGTGAGTTTTTATATATTTTTATATTTTATTTTTAGCATTTGACATGCATTTTTCACTTTGTGTTTAATGTATTGTGAGTTTTATATCTTTTAGAAGGTGAAGGGAAACATCGCTTATGAAGTCTGCCCATACGCAAAAGGCCAGCGTGAAGGAATACGGACTAAATCCCTCTTACCATGAAAGGGGAGTCCTAGTAGTGGATCAGAAAAAGGATGAAAAAAAAAAAGTATATATAGGCATTCTACCATCCGAGTGGACCCTGTCTGACCCGATAGCCATCAATAAACCAGCTTGGTATAACACGGCACAGCATTTTATTCCAGGCGTTAATTCAATCTGTATCCAGCCCGTCACGGAGGTCGAGATAATCGACACACTCGAGTTAAAGAAGCATATATAATAACCGAGTAGAAAGTTACGAAATAAGTTAGTTATATTTTTTTTTGCTATACTCTATCACTTTTATCCCCATAGAGGTAAATAGAGGCATACACTTTGACTATGAACCTTAAGCAATTTTCACTAACATCATTTTCTTATCTTCTTACAAACAAAAAACAAAGGTTTGTGTCTAATCAGGGCCTGTAGAATGTAACTCACTAAATCGTATCGACATCGTATCGTCTTGCTTGTGATTGGTAGAGAAACCGACGCTTGATGTTGCAATAATCCCTCAGCCAATCATTGTGATCTCCCAGCCAATCATAATGACACGATGCGTTGTCGACACGATTTAGCGAGATACATTATAACTCCCCTGTACGCTCTCAACCATTCTCATCAATCGTATTACGTTACGTACGCCTTCCATTGGCGTTAAGATAATAATAATTTATTTATTTTTCCACAAACATTCACTTATAACGATGCTATTAAAATAATTTGTCAAATCAATCATCAGTTCTCAGTAATATATAAGTTATTCTATGATAAATGCCAATTTTTTGGAGTTATTTTATAAAAAAGTGAGTTAAATTATTGAAAATATCTGTGAATATGTTAATGATATCTTCTAGTGAGTGGTTGTGTGGTAATTTTTATGTAAATTTTGGTTCGTTTTTCTTTATAATTTAGTATGTAGATGTAAACATAACTATTAACGGTACAAGGTTGCTTTTTATCAGCAACATATTAATTAGGGTACGTGCCGTATGCTTACCACATTCACCCTAGTAACCAAATAACATGAAGATTATTTTTGTTTATTGCAAAGATGCTTGAGGAAAATATTTTGTTTTCATAGAATTCTACAAAGTATTTCTTAGTTCAAATATACTATATGCGTTATATAGTTTTGGGATATAAGTAGAGAGATGAATATATGCATCTATCGTATTCCAGTGAATATATTGGTAACGATACTTCAACCTTTTGTACAAGGTCCTTATGATTATCCGAACGGACTCGGGGATGGCTGACTACGTGATCAATTTTTGCCTTTGACACCTACGCTCTTTTGTTAAAGAAACAATATAAGCATGAATATCTTCAAATTGATCCGCTGATAACTCACCGTAGTTTTTGTAAGTTTTTCTCTATGAAACATAGCATCACGCCTGTATTCCCCGAAGGGGTAGGCAGAGGTGTATTACACACCCACGACTCACCAGCTGTGAATAGGGGGCGAGCCTATTGACGTCTACCGAGCACATTTCCAAACTCCGGGCTGCTACTGAGAATATTTTTTTTTGTTTTACGAAAAATTTCAATAACACTGCCTGAACTATATATAACTCTATGAATATAATAAAGTATAAGTTTTATTAGTAATAATAAAAATATTATTTAGAAAATAAAGTCATTAGGTACCTCTATTTATTTCTTACTGGGCGTTCAGTGCTTCAGTGATAATAAGCGCGTACGTAACGCGCTTATTATCACTGAAGCAACGTAACATGGTTCCAGTGGCCCACCAATATAGGCGAAGAGACAAGGCGAGTTTATATAGTGGTTGAGGGCCTCACACTACCCTGTTCGTTGCCCCGAACGACGGGGTGTGCGGTTAGGAATATTTTTTCCCACCTTAACAAAAAAAAAAAAGGATGCGCGCTTATCATTTATATGCAAAGCATAACATAATGCTTTAATACGTTGCTGTGTGGAATGATCGCTAAATTGGAATGTAATTTCACACACGTCGTGCGATACATGACAGGAGATTAACGTCTTGTGTTTATAAAATAATCAAATAATATATACTATATTATTTGTTTATTTTATATATTTTACCTATCTTCTTACTTTCTTTTCCAAAATTTATAATTTGTTTAAAATATCCCTTGTCTATGTAACATAACCCTTGATCTATAAATTAAGGATACACACATTGTGTATCGAAATCGTGGCAAAAGTCGTATAATATATTTATATAATCTTACTCGTGAGTTCGATTCCCACTCAGGACAATTATTTGTGTGATGAACACAGATATTTGTACTGCTTCTGGGTGTTTTCTATCTATTATATGTATGTATTTACAAAAAAAGTAGTATATGTATTATATCCGTAATCTGGTACTCATAGCACAAGCGTCAAGCTTAGTTTGGGACCAGAGGACGTTGTGTGAAAAATGTCCGTGAATATTGCACGCCTCATAAGCGAAGCGTTGAGGTGTGTATTACTCTCGTTTCATGCAGAACAACTGATTTTTCAAATTTAAAATGTCTCTATTTATCATATATTGCAATTGTAAAATAATATATATACACACATATCAAGAAAAATCACTATTTTTATCACTCATGATATTTTGGATGCCATTTTTGTTATTTAAACTAGTTAAAAAACTGTTTGAAAAAGTTCTGTCGACGTCCGTTTGTTGTAGGTAATGTATGTTAACACGATAACAACCGAAATACTTTACTAATCGAGTATTTTTTTTTCTTTTACAATTCAGTATAACTACGAATAGAGCCCTATCACTTTTCAAGTTCTAATTCGATGTGGTTTAATTGTTATTAAATAAACAAAAAAATAGTAAATATTTACGCTCGATTCGACACTAAAATCAGCACCTCCTTATTTCGTGAGAACTATTTCTATAGAACAATATAGAAGTACTTCTTAAAATTAGCGCTAGATGGCGCATAAGACATGAAAACCACAATACTTTTTGAAATTAGCGCTATCTATGTGATTTATTGAAAACTACTTAGTAAGACCAATACATTATTAGTTACTTATCAAATAATCAATTTTATTGTGAAAAATGACGATTATTAGCCGTACACTTTTGGATTTTCCAAAGTATTTATATTTGTATTTACTTAAAGCATTCATTTTAGCATTAATTTAAAAAAAATACTAACTGCATGTGTGAGTGTAATTACACTATTTAGAAAGAATGAGAGAAAAAGAGACATTCAATGAGATTTCAAAAAAGATTTTAGTATTATACGAGTATGCATGTTGATACGTTGCGGGCGTTGCGGCTGCTCGCGCTTCGAAAGTTGAAATCAATGGGTACAGGAAAACATAATCTGCACTCATTTATAGTGGACACTTTTAGTGCCTAATAATAATTGTGGATCTTCTCTTTTTTATACATCAATGAACTTAACTCCGCGATTTCGCCCTGCAGAATATATGACTTCGGAACATAAACACGAGTTGCTGAAACCGAATGTAAAGCTGTAAGTAACTAGCCTTTGCCCGCGGCTCCGCCGCAGCCAAAAGCAAGTTTTTAGGTAATATCTCAGGTTTCCGATATAGTAGCGGGATAAAATGTATACAAGTTGTTAATTCTAATCAAGAGCTATCAAACAAAAAGTTGCATCAATATCCGTTCAGTAGTTTTTGCGTGATGCGCAAACAAACAGACAAAAATTTAAAAAAATCGTTTTGTGTTTAGACACTCCTATGTTAAATTGAAAAAAAAAAATCGAAATTCCCGCGTGCAAAGGCTACTTACTTATATTATCATTATCACATTACAACTTCGAAAGTTTGGTTAGATGTTTGTTACTCAATGACGCCAGAACGGCTGAACGGACCTGGATGAAATTTGACACAAAGATATATTATAATCTGGCAAAAGCACATAGACAGACATAGCTCTGTTACAGCTTTATAATAGTAGAGATATGTAAATAATATATATAATAGTAAGAAGTAAGATTAATACTAATGGGGATTAATGTCCATGTCGATAATACGCCATCTGCCGTGACATGATGGCAGTAAACATCCTCATTATAATAAGATACTCATAACTAAGTTCGCAAATATTTTCATATCAATTTCTTCTTCGAATACTTTGGTTATTTCCATGGACGTAAAAATATACTGGTTGTATGTAAAAAAGGGGGAAGTACCTCATGAACGCAGACGCTTAGCATTATATTTATGTACCTACACGTTTCCTTGTTTGGTATCTGGCTAATGACCGTGATTCATCTTATGCCTTTATTAAATATGAATTAGTTACGTGATATTTTTGGTTTACAATATCTATATTAGATATAAGGGATAAAAACATAGCAATATGTGCAATAGCCGTCAACTTTCTCTGTGGCATAGTTGCGGTGGTTGGCGATCCCTATGGAATATCCTATATAGGTACTTACTTATACTTTTAATTTTCAACCTTTTTTCTGTCCCACTATTGGGCAGGGGTCTCCTCTCATGGCGAGAGGGATCAAACCATAGTTCACCACGCTAACCCAATGCGGGTTGGCAGACTTCATAAGCTTCGAGAAAATCTCTCAGACATGCAGGTTTCCTCACGACGTTTTCCTTCATCAAACAGTGATAAATTGTAAACAAGTATAATAAGAAACGGCCAAGTTTCAGTAATTAAAGAGGCACCGAGGGAAGAAGAAAGAGTTAGTATTATATTTTAGTACTTAGGTATAGCAGTTATCCGTAGATGTAGGGCCTGAATAAGAGTGGGTGGCAAACATTTTGAACATTTGGTATAAATTAATGACAAATCATATCATGATCATATCGTGGGAACCTCTTAGGATATCTTTTTTTCTATTTTTTGTTGAACGGCCATAACTTCTACTAAACGCGGTTTCAAGGTTATCCAATAATTACCGGGCACCCGGTATAAGGTAATAACCGACAAATAACACACTCACCCCGATCAAATCAAATCTTACTTGCTGTAAACATTCTTAAAAATGAGTTAGGTTATAAAATATATTATTAGGTTATTTAAATCGAGTATGTCAAACTCACGGTCATTTCAATACAAAAAAGAAATAGTTAAGATCAATTTATAGTAAAGTAAAATTTCAATTATAATAAAAATAAAGAACAAATAACAATAAATAACAAAGTGGAAGGATGTAGGTACAGGGGGAGATTAAGACTCACCTACCTTGACCAAATCAGTCATCTATTGATGGAAGATGGAATCAGGAGTCTCCGAGGAGCGTGTATGAAGAGAATCATGAATGTTGAGGAAGCGAGCGATGTATGCAAGAATTGAGCCTTTTGGCACTCTGTTCTCTCTGCCTACCCCACAAGGGAGATAATGAGAAGGGTGTAATGATAAGTAAGTAATAAATAACAAAATATTGAAAGAAAATGAACATGATTAGAGTGTAGTCCCTTGTGTGAGAGCTAAATATAAACCTTTATAATTAGTCGGTCGATCTTTTGGGAAATTAATGACCGTTTGTGGGACCGAGGAAACATGTTCTCCGGAGACCGTACGTTATAATTTTATATCAATTTATTAATGCGAATAATTAATTTTCTGCAAATGCTAAGCCCAGATTGATTGATGTGTTTGAATTGAATCTATATTTGTTTAAATGTTATTATGATTGAATAACATGTATGTGTTATACGAATGCTATTACCGGGGAGATATATCTACTTCTTACTTTTGGTTCCATAAAAAGGTTATTAAGATTTTATTACATTGTTATATGAAGTTTTCAAATATGTATTTATTTTAATGGGTTATTAAATAATTAAAAAAACCCTGAAGGGTTCATTTAATTAATGATTAAATATATAAATTACATTAATTATAACGTGTGTATAGTTACATACAGCTATAATTGTAATACTCAACGTGTTAGTTTAAACCATTAAGTATATATCAAAATTAAATTATCAATATCTTGTGGCAATGATTCTAAACTTTCGTGCCGAAAACTATTTACAGCAATTTTTTTTTAATAGTCTAAGGAATAATCCTTGTATCGCGGGGGACCTTACAAACATACAATTTCACGAACACAAAGTACAACCAGACTCAGAACAACGATTTGTGAATCACACAAAGAATTGTCCTGTGTGGGAATCGAACCCACAACTCTCGGGTATCTAAACCACTCCGCCATCTCACCATTGAAAGTTACAATAACATTTTAATGGTAAATTTAATTATTGCACGCCTCATAAGCAAAGCGTTGAGGTGTGTTCTACTCCCGGTTTACATGGCACAACTGATTTTTCAAACTTAAAATGTCTCTATTTATCATATATTGCACTTGTAAAATAATATATACACAAACATATAAAGAACAAACACTATTTTTAACACTCATGATATTTTTGATGTCATTTTTGTTATTTAAACTAGTTAAAAAACTGTTTGAAAAAAATCTGGCTTGGACGTCCGTGAGTTGTAGGTAATGTATGTTAACACGATAACGACCAAAATACTTAATTAATCGCGGCTTTTTTTTTTCGTTTACGAATTATTATGACTAGGAATAGAGCCCTATTACTTTTCACGTTCTGATTCGATGTGGTTTAATTGTTATTAAATAAACAAAAAAATACTGAATATTTACGACATTTACGCTCGACGCGACACTAAAACCAGCGCCTTTCATGAGAACTACCTTTTTACGTACGCATAGCCACCGGTGGTTTTACTATCGTCAACAGAACAGAACGCCGTTCGCCCGGCCGGTACATTGTTTTTTGTTAAAAGAAAGTTCTTACCTTTGCTTGACGAACTGATGATATTTGTCAAGTATAATAACTATTTTATCCATAACAATAATTAAAAACACTAAACACACGTAAATAATAACACACCAACGTTATAAAACACGAAAAAAACATATTTTACATTTCACAATTTTTTTTGCGTGCTTTCACGTAATATCTGCCGTGAGTGTGTGTGTTTTATGAGATGTCGTATTCAAACGAGGAGTATTTTAATATGTTGATGTGTCTTGGAAAATGTGACTGCAATTATGCAGAGGCGCGCAGAATTTATGAGGAACTCTTCAGTGTTCCACGGAACATTGCATTGCCATCAGCGATGGCATTTCAGCGTTTACATGTACGCATGTACAATACTAGCAGTGTGCACGGTCATGAACAACAGCGTATTGACGCAGGAAGGCCAAGACTGCATGGCAATGTCGAAGAACAAATCTTGGATATGTTTGGGGAAGATCCCACGCGAAGCACGCGTTCAGTAGGATGCCAGCTCGGTGTAAACCATATGCGCGTTTGGCGAGTACTCAAAGATGACGGCCAGCACCCATACGAAGATAGTGTCTTCGAGTTCAGTCTCTACTTCCTACCGACTACGAGCCTAGAATGGAGTACAGCAGATGGATCTTAGATAAAGTTCAAGAAGATAGAGATTTTTTAAACCACATACTGTTCACTGATGAGTGCTCCTTCGTTAAAACAGGAATCTTTAATGCACACAATGAACACGTATGGTCTACCATTAACCCTCATTGCATAAAACCCAGTCACTTCCAATATCGATGGAAGATAAATGTTTGGGCGGGAATTATGGGTAATAAGGTTATCGGCCCTTATTTTCTAGAAAGGACCATGAGTGGTAGCAACTACCTTCGTTTCTTGCGAGAAGAACTCAGTGAAGAACTTGATGAGTTAAATCTCGATCTTGTGCGTCGTATGTGGTTTCAACGCGACGGCGCGCCACTGCACTTTTCCCGGACTGTGAGAGATTATTTAAATACAGAATATGGGGAAAGGTGGATTGGCCGTGGTGGACCAGTTAATTGGCCAGCACGGTCACCTGATCTCACTCCATTAGATTTTTTTCTCTGGGGAACCATCAAGCAGTCTGTATTTAGAAAAGCATGCGATACCGAGGACGAAAGGCGTTTACGGATAGTCTCGGCGTTTGACCAAATTATATCCGATACATCAGTGCTACAACGTGTTTGTGAAAACATTCGTAAACGATGCGAAAAATGCGTAGACTTACAAGGCGGACATATTGAACAACATTTCCGTAACCATCAAGTTGATGTGATAATAAATTAGTATTATTGTGTGTGGTATTATCGGACAAACCAAATTAAAAGTTACTAACTCGTCTAGTAAGGTGATGAAATTTAAAGAATCTAGTTACACGTGACGAGGTCATGACCCTTGGTGTAGGCATAGTTAGTTCGCTGAAATACGAGCGGCGCTCTTTCGTCCCGAACATAAAGGAGCTGCGCTGTAGGTATACAACGTTACACTCAGAATGTCAGAGGTAAAAAATCGATTTAATTTTACAAATCCATCCATCCATCCATCAGCCTTTCAACGTCCACTGCTGGACATAGGCCTCCCCAAGAGAACGCCACAACGAGCGGTCCTGTGCTGACCGCATCCAACGGCTCCCCGCGGCTTTGACCAGATCGTCGGTCCACCTTGTGGGGGGCCGTCCTACGCTGCGCCGTCCGATACGTGGTCGCCACTCGAGAACCTTTCTTCCCCAACGGTTGTCGTTTCGTCGAGCGATGTGGCCTGCCAATTGCCACTTCAGCATGGCAGCCCGGCGGGCTATGTCGGTCACTCTCGTTCTCCTACGGATCTCCGTATTACGGATTCGATCACGTAGGGAAATACCAAGCATAGCCCGCTCCATAGCCTGCTGAGCGACTTTGAGCCTTGAAACGAGGCCAACATTCAGAGACCACGTCTCTGTTCCGTATGTCATCACTGGCAACACACACTGGTCGTAGACCTTCGTTTTCAGACACTGCGGAATATTGGACGAGAAGATCTTCCTTAGCTTCCCGAACGCTTCCCAGCCGAGTTGGATTCGTCGATTGACGTCTTTCTCGAAGTTGTGCCTACCTAACTGGACCGTTTGTCCCAGGTCGACGTAATGGTCGACAACTTCGAGAAGCGCACTCCCGACTAGGACCGGTGCTGAAATGACATGGACATTAGACATGACTTTCGTCTTGTCCATGTTCATTTTGAGACCTACTAGTCGGGAAACCCTGCTGAGATCATTGAGCATGGTGCCAAGGTCCTCCAGCGATTCTGCCATGACTACAATGTCGTCGGCATATCGAAGGTGAGTGATGTATTCGCCATTGATGTTGATGCCGAATCCGATCCAGTTCAAGAGCTTGAAGACATCTTCCAATGCAGCGGTGAAGAGTTTCGGGGACATAACGTCTCCCTGTCTAACACCTCTCTGCAGTTGGATCGGTTTCGTACTCCTGTCCTAAACACGGACTGACATGGTGGCGTTTCTATACAAGCACTTCAGCACTTCAATGTACCGATAGTCAATTTGGCACTGCTGAAGTGACTGCAACACCGCCCAAGTTTCGATCGAATCAAAGGTTTTCTCATAGTCCACAAACGCCAGACACAGAGGCCGATTATATTCCTCGGTTTTCTGCGTATGGATGTGGTCTATGGTACTATAGCCTTTACAGAAACCGGCTTGTTCGGGAGGCTGGAAGTCGTCAAGCCTGTGCGTGAGTCGATTTGTAATGACCCTCGAAAACAACTTATAGACGTGGCTCAAGAGCGAGATGGATCTATAGTTCTTCAAGAGGGTTCTGTCACCTTTCTTGAAGAACAGCACCACCACGCTTCTGGTCCACGACTCTGTTCACGAGTCCTACTAACGCGACGGGCCTTGAAGTAGGTTGACCCGACCGCTTGGACAGTTTGCACGAACCTGCTGTTCAAATCGCTCGCTGATTCGCACTCATCTAGACATTGGAAACAATTTTGTAGTTCGAGCTGAAAGCTCTCGGGGTTCTGGTATTGGGCAGGTGTTGGTCGGAGCGTAGACTTCATCAAGCGTGACCTCTCGACTTTCGTGCTAATATTCAAGATGCCCCTGACTAGTCGGTGATCTCTCCCAGTTTTAATCCTGCTGATCACTGAGACATCATTGAATATGTGTCGTTTGTCCGACAAGATGAAGTCTATCTCGTTTTTTACTGAACCATCAGGGCTGATCCAGGTCCATTTCCGCTGGGGCTGTTTCCTGAAGAAGGAATTCATCATATAGAGGCCTTCCTTCTACAGAAAATCAGCCAGCATCTGGCCCCTGTGATTCCTCTGCCCGAAACCATAGTGCCCCACTTTCAGCTCATCGTCTGTCCTTTTGCCTAGTTTCGCGTTAAAGTCTCCTATAACCACCGTGAAGTAGGTTTTAGACGAGTGGATGGCCTTCGAGATATCCTCATATAGGGCCTCCACCTCGTTGTCGGAGCGTGTCGAGGTCGGTGCGTAAACCTGTATGACCTTCAATGAATACCTTTTGGTTATTCTGAGTATAAGGTACGTTACCCTACTCGACACACTCTCAATCCTCTCCACGTTGCCTACAAGAGACCTGCGAACGATAAACCCGACACCTCCTTGGGACTGGTGGTCGCCCTCCCGGTGGAAGAGCAAGTTCCCGGACTGGAGGATTGTCGTGCCCTCACCCTCTCTTCGGACTTCTGACAACCCTATAATGTCCCAGTGGATCTTGCTCAATTCCTCTTCCAGCTCGATGATTCTCTCGTCGGTCCGAAGTGTCCGAATGTTGTGCGTTACCAGGGCCAGAGGTCGTTGTTTGTGGTAGCCTTTCCGCGACCGGAGATTCTTCGCACCCCCTGCTCCGCCGTTACCGGGCCCGCTACCGTTAGGCCACGGAATAGCGGAGCTGCCGTGACTGGGGGCCAATTTTTGTTGTGTGTGCTTATCATGGGGGATAATGCCGTAATCGCCACGCTTGGCAGGCGGGTTGGCGATCGCAGTGGATGTTGTTAATACTCGAGGGAGTGCTGCTGCCCACTCCTACGGTATTCCCTCAGTCGGCTCTTATGACTCCCGTGGGTAGAGAGGGGTGGGACAATTCTAAAGCCGGCCCCACACGGCCAATTTTACAAATATTAATTAATTAATATTTAATATGATTTTTTTAAATTGAATATTTCCCAAAATTACTTGTGTTGTTACATTTGGATATCGATAGCGATAAAGTAGCTACGATATCAAACGTAGTTTAAATTACACGCTGTATACTCGTATAGAGCCACAATATTGCTTTTTTTGTAAGGAAACTAGCGATGTCTTTTTGTTTTCATAAATTGTTTTTGTTTACAGTTTAATAAATTATTCAATTTTACATGTTTATATATATGCACTTATACAGGTATATATGTAAACTCATGGATTGTTGTTCTTACTAATTGCCAGATGGCGCCTTGCAAAACGACTGAGAGGTAGACCAATTTAGAAGTACTTCTTAAAATTAGCGCTAGATGGCGTATAAGACATGAAACCCACATTAGTACTTTTGAAATTAGCGCTATCTACGTGATTTATTGAAATCTACTTAGTAAAACCAATACATTATTAGTTACTTATCAAATAATCAATTTTATTGTGAAAAATGAAGATTATGAGGCGTGCAGTTTTGGATTTTCCAAAGTATTTTAGTCTGCTACCGTTGGCAATAAAAATACCTTAATGTATAAAATCTGCTAACATTGATGAAGAAAGTCATTGTAAAGAAGCCTGCATACCTGTAATATATATTCCCGCCGGGATGAGACACTCGTCATTTTCATTAAACCAGTATCATTTCATTCACTTCAAATACTCGCTGAGTTGTATCGTGAAGAGTGAATTAAGTGTCGATATAAAACGTAGCATTATACAATTGTCAACCTTTACTTCCCTTCGGAGAATATTTGTAAAGCCTAAACATATTTGTTTAGTCGCGTTTGCGTTGTACCAGCTTTCGATACGATTATGTGATAAAGTGATGGACAAATAATACAATGTCTCTCAGTGGTGCCATCTGTCATGCGCTTATGATAATAATTGTAATATAATTTTGCTTATTGGACTATTATTTTGCTAATATAAATTACACACACGGGTGTTGTATTTAATTTAGAGAATTACTATTATTGCTCTGTGTATTCAATAAAAGCCACATACATATGGACTGAGAGAAGCAAAATAATATAAAATAGTTAAAAAATCATGCCTTATAATTTTCCATTTTTCCTATTGATTTTTGGCCGTCAAAGATTAACTACTTGCGAATATAATAGATTGAAGTTAAAAAATAGAGACCGTATATTGGTCATATATGTAACGTTTATATTTTTAAATTCACTAATCTACGCATTTCTTGGAAGACACTGTTTCTTTGCACCCGCATCACTAATCGACTACTCTACTGCCACCTTCCATATTTTAGATTTTTCGCATCATTCACGCTCGTTATATACTTCGTATGTGCTGTAGCAGTAAACCTTATGTCAACTTCTTACTCTCTTTTTGCATCTTAGTATATATTATCATAACACGCTTTGTTTCTGTTAACTTAGGAGGCTAGGTACCTGCGTTGCGCTACTTCGATATGAGAACTGCGTGCTTATCATGAAGTTGTCATTCGACAAGTTCTAAAAATAATTATATTTATAACAACGAAGACACTCATCTATATAATAATCTTAGATACATTAATTATGAACGCAATTAGTGTAGGTCGAAAAATTTATTATGGGCAACAAGTTAATAATTCTATAACATAAACAAGGAGACGATGAAATTACTAGAGTTTCTGAAGCTCTAAGCTACTAGAGTTTCTGAACTTCCAGCTGGGAAGTTGGTTCACAATGCCCTTCAGAAGTTCTTCGATTTCGTTGCTCTCGGGCAGGAGTGTTATTTTAAATCAACTATCATTATTGAGTTTCTTATCTTTGCTATTTAGCTCTAAAACATCTATAAAATATAAGTCAATCGAAATTTACATGTTAATACTAGTCTCGCAATTTTCTTACATTCAGATTTCAGGTGATTTTTGTACCTTGACGTAATTACGTATTGAATTCAATATCTGACCTCTAGTTTGTATTTTTGCCTGTTTTATTTTAACATATTTAATATATAACTGTCTATGTATGTGTAGTCAGATTACCTTCACAGTATCATTGCCCCATTATATTCTGTGTGTGTGTGTGTGTGGTAAAAGTTGATTAGGGTAACAAAAATTGAAAAAAGTTGACTGCAAGAAGAATTAAAACTTAATATCATTATTAAAACTTAATATCATATTCACTTGGGTAGACCGTTAAGCTCAGCTAATTTTCTATCCACTGTGGCCGTGAGACTCGTGAACAGTAATCACAAACAAGCTAGCTCAAGCTATTTAAAATATTAAATTATTATTAAAAAACGATACTGATGTGTTAGAGAAATCTCCTCAAATACCGTATTGTGTATTCGCGCTGACTTCAATAAGAGCACATCTAATTTTTAGTCCTACACTGGCCCTGAAGTATACTTCTATTAAAATAAAAGGAGTAGGCAAGGTTATTTGACTGAGGTAATCTGCAGTTATAATTCAAGGTAGCATGGGTAGTATGGAATTGTTGGTCAATCGCCCGTGAGACGCTTTTGAGATAACCAATGGATTTCCCATAAGGTTTTATAGCACATTACTAGTAATGGTTTTGGTTCCCTCAGTGAATGGCATATATTGATCATTCTGCGTATTAACGCAGTAACGAATTCGGACTGAATAAATGGGGATATTTTTTTTTTAAAACATAAATTATTTTAAATTATAAATTATTTGTGAATAAGGAAAAAGTTTTTAGTAGGAGCGGGAATCGAACCCGTGTCTTTTCCAATCCGGGGAAGTGCTCTAAGCCACTGAGCTATCCTACCGATCTTTCAATCATCCCAATTTCCTCACCACATTTGTCTTACGACCAACGCCATCTATCGGCAAGCATTTACATGCATCCAATATAGTAAGTTTAATTTTGCAATTAAAAGGAGAGAGCCATTTTTCGCCCTGTACGGTAGTAGCATCGGGGCTATGATAATTATTAATAATTTTTATAATAATAATTGCATATTTCCATTTAACATGGACTAGCTCCATGTCATAATGAAGAAAAAAGTATTCGAAGGGAGTGTTTGTAGGTACATCCGATACGCTGCCATGTTTACCTGAAGTACAATCATCAATCAATAGAATCGTTCTTTAATTTTTTTTAAAGCATTGTTAGGTTATTTTTAAATCTGTAATTACACTTTTGGAATTGATTTAGAAATTGTGTGTAAAATTAATAAAATTAGACAAAAATCAGAAGTTTTGTTTTATTAAAAGCTTTTGGATCTCCCAATTTGTTTTGTCAATAGATTTTGTTAATAGATGTCCCTGCTTTTATAAGACTTATGTTTATTATCAATATTAAAGTTTGTTAATAGATGTCACTGCTTTTAATAGACTTATTTTTATTATTTATATAAGACAAACTTAAAATGTTATTCTGAATTAAAATAATAAAGTAATAAGTACTAATCTGTATTGTAAATAGAAAATAAATAGTTAAAATATTTTTTGAAACACGTAAAATATTAATAGAGCTCCATCTAGCGTTGGAAATACGCAACTTTAGGATTATAATCCAACTGAATTGAAAACTATTACAAGAGGTAGTGAAACACCAATCTACTGTCATACGTAAACTGGGCCATTTACATTCCGGCTTCATTGTTTAATCAGACAGTATTTGTAATAGAATGATTTTCCAGCTAGTCCGCTAATAAATTATAATTCTATAGGAATTCAGTAATATGTTTTAATACAACACATGATCTAGTTTTGAGGTTTTTTCAGGGCAAATTATGTATGGACACAGAGCAATGTCTTTTATACTATTTGATAGCGTGATTTTTTAAACATTTTAGATCTATATTTTTTAGCAATTGACATGCTCCGCTACTTTTTAAAGTATAAATTATAAGTATATAAGAGCATGTCAATTGCTAAAAAATATAGATCTAAAATGATTATTTATTTTGTTAAAAACACCCACGCAATATGAGTATGTGAAACATAAAAAAAAAATATGCCATGTCTCGTTAGAATTTTCTATTGAAACAAACATAGCATCACGCCTGTATTCCCCGAAGGCGTAGGCAGAAGTGTATTACACACCCACGACTCGCCAGCTATGTTTAAGTCCCACGTAATAGGGGGCGAGCCTATTGCCGTCTTACCGGGCACATTTTTCTATTGATTTTTGTTAGTTGCGTTGTTATAGAAAAAGATAAATAATAAATAACTTTAATAAATAATATATCTTTGCCAATGTCCTGTAAATTGTATATCTAAATTATATATTCAAGGAACATTAAGTAATATAAGATTTATATAATATATTATTATTATTCCTTTATTTACAATTCTTTTTTCACTTAATACATTTTTAAATATAAATATATTATAAAAAATAACATAATATTTAAAAATATAAAAAGTTCGTAGACCCACCGGCAGCGAGTATAAGGACCAAACTGCCAGTGGTTAGGGTTCCAGAGACAGGAACTTCCTCAAGATGCGTGCCGTGTCCAGAAGTACCGCCTCCTGTATCAGACCCTTAACCCAGCCACCTAACGCGAGCCTCTTGAGATGTTGATCGAGGCTCTTGGCTATCAGTCCGTTAACTGAAACAACTATCGGTACAATGATAGCCGAATCCACATTCCACACGTCAACAATCTCGTGCGCCAAGTCCAGATACTTCATCTGTTTATCTTTTTCGGCCTTCACGAGATTCTCGTCATGCGGAATGGTGATATCAACAATCATTGCTCGGCGCTCAGATCGATCAATCACCACAATATCAGGTTTGTCGGCCACAACAGTCCTGTCTGTGATGATTGATCGATCCCAGTACAGCGTGATACGACCGTTTTCGAGAACTGGCTCAGCTGTATACCTGTAGTAAGGTATCTCGACGTCCATAAGCCCGTATTTCAGAGCAAGTTGTTGGTGGATAATGCTGGCCACTTGGTTATGTCTGTGCAAGTACTCGACGTTAGCAAGACGAGAACAACCCGAGACAATATGCCTAAGGGACTCACCTGGACGGTGGCAGGCACGGCAGATATCGGCAGTACCGTCCCTAAGGATATACCTCCGGTAGTTGTTCGTCATGATAACTTCATCAGCAATTGCACAGACAAAACCTTCGGTTTCCCTAAAGAGGTTGCTAAAACGTAGCCAGGACACGGAAGCTAAGAAGTCTACATCAGGCCCATGTAGGGCCCGGTAGAATCTTCCGTGGAGCTCCTTGCTCTGCCATACGGCCCTGTGTTCATCAGTACTCAGCACTACTGGTCTGGGCCAGTTCTCCTTAGCCAAGGAGAGTGGAGTGAGTCCGGAATCTACAGTGACCACATCACGATGCATATCTCTATCAGTATGCAGGAAATATTCCCTAAGGTTGCACACCTCACGATTGTGCAAGGTCTTGGCATTTAAGAAACCTCGACCTCCACACTTTCGAGGGATGTACAACCTCATAACTGATGAACGAGGATGATGCATACGATTTGCGGTCAAGAAACTGCGGACCCTTCTATCCAAGGTGTCAAGTTCAGTCTGAGTCCACTTGAGTATGCCGAAAGAGTACATAAGAAGTGGCATGACCCAGCCGTTGCAGGCGCGCACCTTGTTTCCACCTGATAAAAGTACTTTCTTTAGGCGGCCAAAGAAGCGCTCCCGCCACGATAGTTTCATGTCCAACTCACTAATGCCTAAAGCTTGCCACATACCCAAGTATTTATAGGTATCAGTAACGAGAAGAGGTCGTAAATAAGTAGAATCCGAGAGTTGAATGCCCTCGGATTCCACTACTCTTCCCCGTTTTACATGCATGACCGCACATTTGTCTACACCAAATTCCATCCCAATCGAATTACTAAAGGACTTGGTTAACTTTAGTAACTATTAGTTGAAATCTGGTGGAGGCAAACAACTTAAGGTCATCCATGTAATACAGGTGGGATATTTCACGACCATCACCTCGCAACCTGTAGCCTAGCCCTGAACTCTCTAATAGTGTACTGAGAGGGTTCGTGGCTAGACAAAACCATAAAGGACTCAGACTGTCACCCTGGAATATACCCCGCTCAATCCTTATAAGCTCACCGCAGCGAACCAGAGTCTGCCGACACGCTGGATAGCTAAGAGCTGTTCTCCAGTGCCCCATACATGATTCTAGGAAGGTGCATAAAGTAGGATGAACTTTATATAATTTCAGCACCCTCAAGAGCCATGTATGTGACACAGAATCAAATGCTTTTTTATAGTCTATCCAGCATATCACCAAATCCTTTTTCTTACAGCAAGCATGTTGGCTAATTGCCGTATCAATAAGGAGGAGCTCCTTAGTACCACGGCCCCCACTCCTAAATCCATTCTGAGAGAAAAACATGACCGAATTTGTTGATTAGAAATTTTTGTTCTCAGAATAGATGTAAGGAGCTTATAGAGTGTAGGTAAACACGTAATTGGTCTATAATTACATGGTTCCGTGGTACTGCCTGATTTATGAAGCAAATAAGTGATGCCAGTAGTCATAAAATCCGGCAACGACCCCGATTCCACAGCCGATTGAAACTGAGAAGCCAAACGAGCGCGTGAATTTCGTAGCTACTTAAGCCAAAAATTGTGCAGTCCGTCCGGTCCCGGAGACTTCCAATTTACCAAAGAACGGACTGCACAGGCTACGTCTTGTTGTTCTATTTTGATTTGTTCCATCGCTGGGATTTGTTCACAAGCTCGTTCAACATTCTCAATCCAATCGCCCTCAGTATGTATGATGGGCACCGACCAGATGTTGCGCCAAAATTTATTTGTTGTGTCCGGCAGCTGTACATCACACACACCTTCACGAGGCCGCTCCCAGCTTCTATAAACTGACTTCTCATTTTTTTGAAACATGCGATTCACAGTGTAGCGTTCCATACGTTTTTTGTATCTGCGAATTCGATTAGCCCATGTATATAGTTTTTGTTTCAGGAGGTCGATGCGCTCTGTAACACGGGACATAAAATCTTGAGGCCTAATTCCAGTCCCCAAGAATGCCCGTTTTACGAAACGCATCACTCGTGGACGTGTATTGCCCATCCTGAAACAATTCAGTTTACCAATTAGCACCCTTGTCTCGGCGATACGGCACTCAATCCTGCACTGCCATACAGGTTTCGCATACAGCGGCCGTATAGTGGATTCCTTTTTTAAAATAGCGAGTCCAGCCATACGGCACGCCGTAACGGCTGTACAGTACAAGATGGAGTGTGTATCGGCAAGATTTTCACTAGTGTCTAAGTAACTAGGCAAAAGCGAATCAAGGGTACTAACCAGCAACATGTTCCTCCTATGCATGGGTAATCGAGGCAGATAGGGCCTAAATTCTATTGGTTTGAATCTATACTCACAATTTCAAAACCTCTCTTACCTCATCGCAGTACCGAGTGTTGACAGAAATAGTCTCATCACCCACATTCTCGTATGACCTTTGTGGAACATGGTCTTGAACGGATGTAACAGTTATTGGTTGCGAAAGAATGCGGGTAACATGACTAGTCCGTATAAACTCCGAGCGTAGCCGATCAAGTACGGTGTCGTCCAACATGCGAGATCGTTGAATGGCCCGTACTTGGTCCGATAGTCGTTGAGCCGAGACGTTGATGGCTGGTTCCAGGCCCTAAAACAGAAGCAGCATACGGTCACGGTAAGCGGTAAGGCAAGTTCCTCCCTCTGTGGCCCCAAAATAGGCGCGCATGATATTTTCGTTTATCGAATTCGTCCATTTCATGCGCTGCACTTTACCACTGGCAGTGGGAACCCTGTTTGAAGCCGGTGGGCCTCGGGGTGCCAAACTAGCCGGTGGCTGGCCTCTCTTTCGCCGACGTACTGGTATTGGCGACGTCGGCGCTGAGTAGTACTCATCACTGGAAGAGCTCGGTGCGTGTGGTGTGACCGGTACCACTGGTGCGATCACTGGTGGCTGCAGCGCAGAGCTGTGTGACGAGCCCGTTTGGTCTCGTGTCAAATGTCATATTGTAATTACTTTATGCTTTTTTTCGCATTTTATAAATTTTCCAATAGATATAATATATAATTTGCGTTCTTCAGTTCTTTATATTTTACTGGATGTTGTTAAAAATATATAAATATTATAAAATAATATGTTTAATCAAAATCCATTTACAAATACAGTTAGCCGTTTTAGTGTTGCCAGATCATTATTATTATATGAGATGTAATTGTAGAATATTATTAATCTACTGGGTACTGATCCCAACCTTTTTTAATGTTGAGTACGGATTCAACAGCATTATTTTAATATAGGAGTTATGTACAAAACTATAAATATCTTACCTTTATCATTTTTGTAAGAATAATTTTTTGAAGTTTATGCGGTATGTTTTCATTTTATGAACCTTTTTTAAGAATATGAAGTGTTTCAGGCGATTTAACCTAAACAATAGCTTACCCGAAAGCCGAATTATACATATATACATAGACTCACACTTGTCTTCCAGAAGAGTAAGCAGGGGACAATGGATTGGTACTTGCCATACAGCAGCCTACCGGCAAAAAAAAAGTACAATTGCCAAAAGAATTACCAGTATAACGGGGTTAAATATAAAAATAACTTAATTCAAGTCAGTTTTCAAATATTTCGTGTTAATGCATTTTTCAAGCTTATGTAGGATTACGGTTTACCAACGAGAAATTTTCGAATGCACTAAAATATTTGAAACAAAATACCATTAATTAATGTCTTCTATAATATATAGCTCTATATGTTTTCTATAAAAAATTCGCAGTTTCTATTCATTTTATGAGCCTAGGGATCAAGTTTAGGCGTACTAAGATGCGGTATAGCGACGGCTTTGTATAGACTAACACTTATGTCCCGAATGCGGTCAATAGTCGTAACACAGCCACACGTCGTGTACTACAAATCGTGTCAGAAAGTCGAGATTCTATTAGGTAGGTCTAGCACCTACCTATTACTAGTCCAATGGTCCACAAACTATTGATTCGGGTCTCTGTATAATTTTAAATTATAGGGTTCCTAATGCGAGATACTGTTCTTAAAATATTTAATTTGAAATTCTGTTTAAGTTTAATCCGGCCCTGTTGATTATTTAATACCGTATGCTATAATATCTAAGGTAGAGGGTAGACGTATGAACATTGACATTTGTTCTTAAGGAAAATGGAGAAAATTACATTATATGAAGAATGGTTTGGTTATTCTTTTACCAGGGATGGATTTTAGACGTGACTTTATTTGCATATTAGGAGGGTAGCTTATCAACATACACCAAATATGCATATTAAAATATGTGAAAATTCACATATAGATTGTTTTTTTTTTTTACCCTAGTTACAGTCTCTTTTATATTTTCGTAGCTATTTTAACAAACTTTTTTTGGTGGTGTGGTATTTGTATCTATCGACTATTTTTTTATTCGGCCGTAAAAACAGTTTTATTTAAAAGTAATAATTAATGGCCTAGGACTGCAAAGACAATGGTATCGAGTAAGTATGCCAACTCACACTGGGCCAGTGTAGCGGAAACATCCTATTTGTTAATCCATGTAATAAACTATCTATGTGCCAAATTTCATTTAAATCTGTTCAGATGTTATTGCGTAAGGTTAACTTACAAATATCCCAAGTTCCAACATACAAAATGTCATGTTTATAATAGGTATTAGTAGCTTCTGCACGATACCTCGCCTGCGTTGACTAGGTATATGCCACGGGATTATCGGAGTAAAAACATACTTCCACGCCATATCTGATACAAAATTTCGTACATTACCTAATTACCGTTTCGTTGTTAGGTCATTTGCGAAAAATATAAATTTATAAATTTTTCGAGATAAAAAATATCGAGTCTCATCTATTTACCTAAAAAAATTTTCAAAGCAGCCATGGGGACTGCTGACAGAAGTGAAAACTTAACACAAGCAGTTGTTATTTTTGGATACACAAATTAATTGTTTGATCTTAAATTAAAACTTGTAAATTAAAATTATTCATTCATTCATTAAAAAAAAATATTTAAAATTATTCATTTGTTCATTAGCAGAGCTGGCCCAGCGCAATAATTTATACTAATAGGAACAGATATAATGTTACCGTTAACACATCACGATGACGACTTACATGAATTTATTCCCTATCCAAACCTTCCTATAGAAAGAAGTTTTCACTTCAAAAATTTCTACAAAATTATTTCAACCATCTCAATTGGATGTAAACTATTTCAAATATTATAGTGTAGTAGGATTATATATTGTAGTAGCAAATCATTTAAGCGATCTGATGTAGTAAAAATATTAATGTATTATGCCTGCGATGTGTGGAGCTTGCAGAGTCTGCCACTGATGATGTCACAAATGCCCCATAACACTCTGGTAAGTGTGGGGTGGTCCCCATACTCAGGGCCTTTATTAACAATTCAAATGCTGTTTTCTCATTATCACATAACACCTGTTGTCGGCTGCTTGTTTTGCGTAAAATATAAAGTCATTGAAACATATTTTTGACAAAGAAACTTTCTAAGAGTTTATAAAAGAAAAAACCTTTTAAAAATGTATAAATGAAAAAGTTTATAAAACAAAATGCAACAATAAAATCAACACAAATTAAACAAACAAATTTATTTTGATATTTAATGGAGTTGCCTTGTCGAATGAACACACAATATGGTAAGCGCCACGATGGAGCTTAGAGATCTTAATTTACAACTTCGGCTATAGGTTATATTTTGCTTGCGGCGGAGCCGCGGGCAGTAGCTAGTTATTGTTATACTTACTTATCATCACGCCATCTCCGTTGCAAGGTAGAACAAAACAGAGCGCCAATAGGCTCTTGTCTTCCATACATCTCTTGCTTCCTCAAAATTCGTAATTCTCTCTTTTTAATACACGCTTGCCGGTTTCGGAGACTCCTATTTGAGAAAATATCACTATATTGATATATACATATAAAATGATTGATTGATTGATTGATATTCGGCTACTCAGACTCTCCTGAACAAACAAACAGACAGATAATTTTGTAATAGGTAACGTAAATACTTTTAGTAAAAAGCTGTTATTTAGACATTACATTTTATATATTTTACATTTATTTTATATATTTGTAGATATAGAGGAGTCAACGCACTAGCTTTCTCAAAACATATTCATTCTTAAACAAATCCATATTGGGACCCAAACTCCATTACCAAAAGAAATGAAGCAAATCTTCCGTTCGGACTGATAGGTTATAATATGGGCTACCAGCTACCCTCATTTTGAATTTCATTCAAATCCATTGAATTATAATACGAACATATGACTAACATAAACACTATTGTTGTTATTGATATTTGTGTAAAGTTTAAATCATAAAACATATGAAGAAGCAGAGAAATCAACGATTACTTTTCTTATACACGATTACGTTTCTTTTACCTAAATTTCAAGTGCGTGCGCGTTATGCTGAAAGTGGTAATTCCAATTCGGAATGGAAGATTTTTTCATATAAAAGCTTTATACGCCGCCATAATACTTTTTTTGGCGGGTAACTCTACACGAATGGCAAATTAAACGTACACACATCTTCGCTATGATGTTGGAAATCTATTTTATCGGAATTTGAGCTTTATGGCGTCAGGACGATAAAGAATAATTTTATGATCGCGTTAAGTTTCTTTACGTGAAAGAATGTTATTAAATATGTTTACGCTATATTTGTAGGTCACTGTACTTGCTTTATTTTTTTCCGTGTGGGGCTTGCTTTAGAATTGTCTCACCCCTCTCTACCCACGGGGGTCGTAAGAGCCAACTGAGGGAATACCGTGGAGGTATACGGGAGTGGGCAGCAGCACTCCCTCGAGTATTAACAACATCCACTGCGATCGCCAACCCACCTGCCAAGCGTGGCGATTACGGCATTATCCCCCCATGACGGGACCGCTCGTGTGGCGTTCTCTTGGGGAGACCTATGTCCAGCAGTGGACGTTGAAAGGCTGATGGATGGATGAATGCATGGACTGTACTTCCTCGTAGGTATTATGGTATAAGTGTGCAATTTTTAACCGTATCGTGCATAAAAATGAAGTTTTAGTGTTTTTTTATCGAAGTATTGTCAGGAGCAGCGTGAAGGACCAGTAGCACTACTGATTCCACTGAAGTAATGTCACGTAGTTCCAGTAGTCTATCAATACAGGCGGAGGTGGAACATGGCGGGTTTATTTAGTGGGTGAGGGCCCTACACTACCCTGTTTATTGCTCCAAATGAGGGGGTAGGCACGTTTTTCCCCGCCTTAACAAAAAAAGAAGCAGCGCGAAGGCACAAGTCGAGCTCGCAGATAGCCATAGACACGTTTTCATTCCTATTAGAGACATGGTCATATTTACGAAAGTTATAAATGAACCGAATATTATTGAGAAGGCGATTCAGTTTGTTGAGCAGATCTGCATTTGAGGCGAGATAGCGCACATCACCATAGTCGATAAAGTGAAAAATTTAAGCTTGCACAAGCATTCTCTTTGTTTTGGATGGGAGAAAGTTCTTAAGTTTATAAAGAGTCAGCAGAATCCCGGTAACTTTCCTACTAACATTCGCTACTTGAGGCCTCCAATTTATTTAATGAGGTTTTTTTATTGCATGTAGTGGAAGACTAACCACGGCCTATCTAATGGTAAATGGTAACCGTCGCTCATGGACTCACCATACCGAGAGTATTATTAAGCCGCTGCTCACCATTTCATTTCACAGATATGAAATGAAAGAATAAACAGCTATCTCCTGCTACAGCCAAAACACAACGATGTGCTTCGTGGCCGGTCACACGGGAGACGGTGGTACCAACCCGCTTGGGCCCTATACCAAGTGAGTACTCCCACTTGGTATCCAGCCCTACCAGCAATGCTGCAATGGATGATAATTGCTTACTTCCCTTAGTCGCCTCATACGACATCCATGCAAAAGAATTGGGTGGTGACACTTGTATTCTTAGTCCGTCACCACACAGTTAAAGGGTGATATATAGGTACTCCAAAATATTTAACGCTAGAAGCTAATGAAATAACACCGCCATTAAAAGTCACGGGTTAAAATGATGCCCTGCCATACCTGATAATAGCCATGAGCTATCGTTCAGGATGGCATGGTATTTGGATGGATTTACAGCAAAGATTTGGCTTTGCATAGCAATATCAATTTAGTCATTGTTATCTATACTATTATAAAACTTTAACAGAGCTGTGTCTGTACGTACATTCAAGATATTGGAGAAAAAATGACTGTAATAGGTTATATAGCCGTGTCTAAATACAAAACAATTTTTTTTAGAATTTTTGTCTGTTTATCTGTTTGTCTGTTTGTTTGTTCGCGCATCACACAAAAACTACTGATCGGATTTTGATGCAACTTCTTTTATTTGAAAGGCCTTGATTAGACTTAAAAACTGGTATACATTTTATCCCGCTACTATATCGGGAACCTGAGATATAACCGAAAAACTAGAAAATTATTTAAACTAGAATTTTTTGTAGAATTTATTTAAAAGAACTACTAGATGGATTTTGATGCAACTTTTTTTATTTGAAAGGCCTTGATTAGGCTTAAAAACTGGTAAACATTTTATCCCGCTACTATATCGGGAACCTGAGATATAACCGAAAAACTAGCTTTTGGTTGCGGCGAAGCCGCTGGCAAAGGCTAGTGTAAAATAAGACTATACAAAAAAAAGAGACTATACAAAAAAAAATAAAGAAAGTTGCATTGTGGGCCATGACCAAGAGGGTTCCACGGAGAATAATCTGCATCGAATTACATGACAGTGTTTATTTATTATAGGAAAATCAACAAAATTGATTTAAATAATACAAACAATTATTTACATGGCACAGATCAAAACAAAGTGTAATCAATTATTTATTGATTAGACTTTGTTTGTGTGTTGCTGATGCCATTGTACGTCATTGTGGCCAATTTTAACCCTTACCACCGAAGGAATGTAACATAGTAACAGTGGCCAGCCAATATAGGCGGAGAGAAGGCACACGGCGGGTTTCTTTAGTGGGTGAAGGCCCCACACTACCCTGTTCGTTGCCCCGAACGACGTGCGGTTAGGAATATTTTTTCCCGCCTTAACAAAAAAAAGGGCATTGAGTTATACAACTCTAGAACCATTTATTCGTACTGTGAAGATATAATCTGTGCTATGATAAGTTGCTGGTGTCACCACTATCTGAGGAGGCCAGGAAGCAACTGAAGATTATACTTTTCTTACCTAGCGGAGTGTGGTTGGTAATAGTTATAATAGTGTAGGGATAAGTAGTGTTAATGTAATTTTGCTTATTTGGTTTTGTTTGCTTGTAATCACTTGCCATATTTTAGTAAATATTTTTGATGTGAAACATCTAATGCGGAGGGAGGCTAAAATCGGCTGTTAGCGTGGCGACGCTTTTCAAATCAAATCAACTTGTCCCGTTTAAATCATGCAAGTTAAATTTGACACACTTCATGGTTTCTAATTGAGCTCAAATTTTACACGCGTATGTGTATCACGTGACATTGCAATAATATGATGACATGGAGCTGATCTGATGATGGAGCTGGAAGCTGGACATTTAGGAACTCTATAATGAAACGGCGCAACCCCATCGAGTTTGGGCTCGCATGACTTGTCTTGTCGAGTACTTTGTCTCTATGTGATATCCAGGGTCTGGTGATGAAGCTGGAAGGAGACCGCAGTAACTCCATAATGAAACGACGCAACCCCATCGAGTTTAGACTCGTTTGATTCGTCTTGATAAGTACTTTGGCTTTAGATGGTATCCAGGGTCTGATGATGGAGATAGAAGGTGGCCATAGGAACTCCGTTACATAACGACATAACTCCATAGAGCTTGGGCTCGTATGATTCGTCTTGACGAGTAATTTGTCTCTAGATGGTATCCAAGATCTTATGATGGAGCTGAAAGGTGGCCACAGTAACTCTGTAACGAAATAACGCAACCCCATCGAGTTTATATTCGTTTGATTCGTCTTGAGGAAGTACTATGTTAAGTTAAAATCATTTTATTTCTACAAAATAATGTTGTTGTTTTCACATCTAGTAGACGTCCCACGACGTCTAGTTTTTTTAAGTTTGTAATTACGGGTTGATATAGTCATTGTTTGACTAAAACTCCCAGGAAAATAAATGAAAAAAATAATATATACCTATAATAAGTTGGTTTAAAGGCGGGCAAAAGCTAGTAGTAATATAAAACTGTGATGGTTCAAATTAATATACAACATTTTATTGTAATAAAATATGGCTTCTTTTTTCATTTATATAACTCAATAGATTTTGGACTTGTCTCTAAATTAATTATTTTTATTTCCCTTCACAAAGCATTTCAATAGCTCTAACCCCTTAAACATAAAGTGAAAAATGTGAAATCAAAAATAACAGTCACGATCAGGATTTGAACCTGCATCTCCTGGATACAGTCCAGATGCTTTGCCAATTCAGCCATCGCGACAATTGCTCCTGACTGCTAATCTCGATAACACACTCATACTTAACGTCTTTGGTTGACGCCTGCACCATCCGTCGGAAGTATTTTCATACATTATACCGACCAGGTAAACTTAATTTTATAATTAAGATTTTTACCTAATAATGACGCAAACCCTATAAATATTTAGATATTTTTATATATATTTTTAGCATTTGACATGCTTAGCACTATACATTACACACAAAGTGAAAAATGTGAAATCGAAAATAACAGTCACGAGCAGGATTTGAACCTGCATCTCCTGGATACCGTCCAGATGCTTTGCCAATTCAGCCATCGTGACAATTGCTCCTAACTGCTAATCTCGATAACTCATTCATACTTAACGTCTTTAGGTGGCGCCTGCTAAAAAATATGTTAAAAATATATATAAAAAAATCTAAATATTTATAGGGTTTGCGTCATTATTAGGTAAAAAAACTAGACGTCACGGGACGTCTAGCAGATGTGAAAACATCGAAATTATTTTGTATAAATAATAATAAAAAAAATAATCATAGCTTGACAAAGTACTCCTCAAGACGAATCAAACGAGTATACACTTGTTAGGGTTGCGTCGTTTCATTACAGAGTTACTGTGGCCACCTTACAGCTCCATCGTCAGACCTTGGACACCATGTAGAGACAAAGTACTCGTCAAGACAAATTATACGAGCCCAAACTCGATGGAGTTATGTCTTTTTATAACTAACTCCTCCTATGGCCACCTTCTAGCTCCATCATCAGACCCTGGATACTATCTAAAGACAAAGTACTCATCAAGACGAATCAAACGTGTCCAAACTCGACGGGGCTGCGTCGTTTCATTATATAGTTACTGTGGCCACCTTCCAGCTTCATCATCAGGCCCTAGATACCATCTAGACACAAAGTACTCGGCAAGACGAATCATATGAGCTAAAACTCGATAGGGTTGAGTCATTTCATTATATAGTTCTTATGTCCACTTTCCAGCTCCATCATCAGATCAGCTTCATGTCATCATAATATTGCATTGCCACGCGATATACACATGCGTGTAAAATTTCAGCTTATTCGAAAACCAGGAAGTGTGTCAAATGTAACTTGCAAGATTTGAACGGTACAAGTAAAATAAAAGCGTCGCCACGCTAACAGCCGATTTCACCCTCCACGCATTAGATGTTTCACATCAAAAATCTTAATTGTAAAATTATGTTTACCTGGTATTATGGAAATACTTCCGACAGATGGTGCAGGCGTCACCCAAAGACGTTAAGTATGAATGTGTTATCGAGATTAGCAGTCAGGAGCAATTGTCACGATGGCTGAATTGGCAAAGCATCTGGACGGTATCCAGGAGATGCGGGTTCATATACTACTCGTGACTGTTATTTTTGATTTCACATTTTTCACTTTGTGTTTAATGTATAGTGCTAAGCGTGTCAAATGCTAAAAATATATATAAAAATATCTAAATAGCTCTAATCCCTGCTTTTTTTTATGCAAGTTAATTAAGAAAATATTGTCATTGACGGAATTATCAAGATCTCCACAAGGAGCAAAATTTATTCATTCATAAAGAAAAGTCCATATTTTTTCTTTATGTCACTTTCAGTAACAATGAAATAAGAGCGTAGACTGGCAAACTAATTATAAAGTCATGTTACGCTTAGAAGCAATATTAAACTTTCAATAATATTTACATGTTCTCTTAATGGGTCACTGGGTCTGCGAAGACCTTAGAGACGACTCAGACATCGAGCGTAAGCGTAGGGCGTTGGCTGTCCGATGTGACATGTTGGCTCATAGATTTGCACGATGTACTAAACAAGTGAAGGCTACACTTTTCACAGTGTTCTGCCAGTCCTTTTACACGTGCAGTCTGTGGGTTAACTATACGCAGAGGGCATACAGCGCCCTGCGAGTACAATACAATAATGCGTTTAGGTTGTTGATGAGGTTGCCACGATACTGTAGCGCCTCAGGCATGTTCACTGAAGCTGCAATAGATGGTTTTCACGCCATTATCAGAAAAAGATGCGCCTCCATCATGTACAGGGTGCGTGGCAGTCCCAACAGCATCCTCAGCACAATAGCGGATAAGTGGGATAGCGCCCCATATTGGGGGATTGGATGCGCCTACACAGACCCGTGGCGTAGTACTTAGGTTTTAATTTAATTGTAATTTTTTTTATTCCTACTATTACTAGTATTGTAAGGTTAATGTACAAGTACTAACAAAAAATGGGTAAGAAGCCTGAAATAAATTATTAATATTATTAATGCACTTCTTGTGTATCATCTCTGGAGTCGAATCATACTATAATCAATACTTGTAATCAAACCCACAGTTCATGTTTTATTTGTAAACAGAAATAAAATATACTAGCCTTTGCCCGCGGCTTCACCGCAGCAAAAAGCTAGTTTTTCGGTTATATCTCAGGTTCCCGATATAGTAGCGGGATAAAATGTATACCAGTTTTTAAGTTAAATAAAGGCCTTTCAAACAAAATTTCTCTGAATGTTGGCCTCATATCAAGGCAAAATTCGCTCAGCGGGCCATGGAGCGGGCTGTGCTTGGTATTTCCCTACGTGATCGAATCCGTAATACGGAGATCCGTAGGAGAACGAGAGTGACCGACATAGCCCGCCGGGTTGCCATGCTGAACTGGCAATGAGCAGGCCACATCGCTCGACGAAACCGTTGGGGACGAAAGGTTCTCGAGTGGCGACCACGTATCGGACGGCGCAGCGTAGGATGGCCCCCCACCAGATGGATCGATGATCTGGTCAAAGCTGCGGGGAGCCGTTGGATGCGGTCGGCACAGGACCGCTCGTTGTGGCCTTCTCTTGGAGAGGCCTATATCCAGCAGTGGACGTTGAAAGGCTGATGGATGGATGGATAGAAATAAAAAAAGTTGCATCAAAATCCATCCAGTAGTTTTTACGTGATGCGCGAACAAAAAAACAGATAAACAGACAAAAAATCTAAAAAATATCGTTTTGTGTTTAGACACGCCTATATAGCCTAATAAAGCCATTTTTTCTGAAATATATTAAATGTACAGCTTTATAATAGTAACTATAGAAGATGAACGATTTAACGGTTATCTCCTGCTACAACCAAAACATACCAATGTGCTTCTTAGCACACACGGGAGATGCTGGTACCAACCCGCTCGGGCCTGATAGCAAGTGAGTACTCCTTCTACTTAGTAGTACTCCTTCTCTCACTTGGTACCTAGCCCTACCACCAGTATTCCAATGGGTGATAATTGCTTACTTTCCTTAATCGCCCCTTACGAGACCCGTGGGAACGAATATGGTGGTGACACTTGTATTCTTAGTCCGTCACCAAACGGATAACAACAATACAATTTACTTAAAAACTTTACCTGTATGTCTCGAGTGTCCACTTTATTTTGATATATTCTTCAGAACGTTTAATTAGATTCTGCCCACGATTCGTCTGCGTAGACTTAAGAATCGGATTACAATATAAGTATCTACTAGCTTTTATTGAATTCGTTCCCATTGAATAAGGTTGTCACTATTCCTAGGGAAAATATGTGTTATGAATAGGCTTTACTTAATATATCTATTCTTGGTAGGTTCAGAAAATAATACTTACTTAGTTACTTATCATCACGCCATCTTCCTTGCAGGGTAGGCAGAGAGAACAGAGTGCCAATAGGCTCTATTTTTGCATACATCGCTCACTTCCTCAACATTCATAATTCTCTTCATACACGCTCGCCGGTTTCGGAGACTCCTGACTCCACCTTCCTTCAATACATGACCGATTTGGTCTAGGTAGGTGAGTCTCGGTCTCCCCCTGTACTTTCCACTTTGACATTATATCTTCTTAACCCGCACGTCCGTCATTCTTTCCACAAGTCCGAATCAGCGTAGCATTCCCTTTCGCAGATAATAATAACGACGCAGAATTTCAAGTCAACCGAGTTGATAGTTTTGGAGATCTCGTAATGGGTGAGTGAGCAATTAGTATTTCTGTAATTACTCTACTTAATTATCACTTTGCAAAAATAGCTAAGGAATCGTCTATTATTCCGTGATAAAAAGCCTAAATATGTTTTTACCGTGCTTGGAACTATTATATATCTCACAATAATCGATTAAGTGTGAAAGACATTTATAATATTTAGTTTAAACCATCGCATCGGGGCCTTATATTTCAATAACATGTTTTTCTATAAAGAGGTTTGTTTATCTCAACGAAATTTGTCTAACCATAGTTTCACACAGCTGCCAATACAACTCTTGCATGCCTTACGCGCTAGAACGAGACAAACCTAAATTGCTTGCTGAGTCATGTCGCATTACGTTCCTCTTTTATATTCAGTCATCCATTCAGTTTTAATTAATTAAAAGCTGGCTTAATATAAAAGATTGACGATTCAATTTAATCTATTACTAACATTTAATTTTGGATATGTTTATACATACCTAATAATGATCAATTTTATAAAATCCTATAAATATATTCAGAATAACAAGCACTAAAAATTCTAAAGCTAGTTTTAGGTTATATCTCAGGTTCCCGATATGTCAGCGAGATAAAATGTACACCAGTTTTTAAATCTAATCAAGAGCTATTAAATAAAAGAAGTTTCATCAAAATCCGTTCAGTACCTTATGCGTGAGGTACGAACAGACAAAAAAAAATGAAGTGTTTTCAGACACGCTTATATAGCCTTATACCGCAATATTTCTCAAATGTCTTAAATGTACAGACACAGCTCTGTTACAGCTTTATAATAACTAGGATGTGAAAGTGAGTGTATTATGTTTGTTACTTAACTCTTGACGCCGTAACTGTTTCACTAATCATCACGAAATAAACGTACGTATGGCGTATATATATATATATATATATATATATATATATATATATATATATATATATAGCTCAAAATACAAAGAAAGACATAGGCTAATTAATGCTTATCTCTAAAAAACTAAGGGTTCTTGAGCGATGGCTATTTTTGTGCAGAGATTATTTTTGTGAATTTGTTGACGTAGGTATTTAGACTAGTCTAGTAGTTTTTATTTCATTACTTTACAATATTTATATACAATCTTATACTATATTACAAACGATAAATGAGAATAAATACAATATAATATATAAATATATTAAAATAAAAATAAATACAAATAAAAACTACTATGATCACTTGAACCTTCGATCATCAATACCAACAAGATACGGTGTCACGAACAAAATCAAGCTAAAACCTGTCCGTGTGAATATATAATTATACAGCTACATCTGTTTACTAACGAACTGAGACAAAGGTTTTAAAACAGTTTTAAGTTCAATCTAATTACAATCATGGCACTTAGTAATAAAGTCACAAATCTTTAAAATAAACTTCTCATCAGAAAAATCAGGAGTTTATGTTTTGTAAGGATTATTAGAAAAATGTGTATATTTAGGAATATATGTCAAATGTCGTTTAATAATGAAAAGTGTTGTGGCATTCTATTCCATTCCTTTTGGATTGCATTTTGCAGCTGGCTAAGTGTTTCTGGGGCAGGATCTTTTGCACGAATTTGTCTTTTTAATTCATTCCATAGATGTTCAATCGAATTCATGTCCGGACTTCTTGCTGGCCATTCCATAATGGAGATAGCGACTTCTGTAACATAATCTCGTACGACGCTCGCAGTGTGAGCCCTAGCATTAACGTGCATGAATATGAAACCGTTGCCAATAAAATGTGCATAGGGCATCACGTGAGGCTCAAGACACTGTTCGATGTACTGATGACTGTTTAGTGCAGGCAGACGTGGCCCAGACACAAAGACAAGTTCTGTCTTACCGTCGGCGCTGATTCGTCCCCAAACCGTCCACGAACCGCTACCATAGCTGACCTTTTCTTCAATGCAGCATTGTGCAAAGCGTTCTTCATCTCTTCTGTAGACCTTATTGCTTCCGTCGTTACCATACAGCACAATTTTACACTCCACAGAAAAGAGGACTTTGTTCCACTGGAGGTATGACCAATTTAGGTGCTCACGTGCATAGTTAAGGCGCGCTCTTCGATGGTCTGCAGTTAATTTCGGCCCATTTGCTGGCTTGTGCGGTACCAGTCCACGTTCCTTCGACCTTCTTCTAATTATAGAGTCACTTACAGCCACCCTACGTACAACATGAAGTTGCTGCTGCAGGTGAAAAGCATTGAGGCGTCGATTTTATAAAGAAGTTGTTACAATAAATCGATCATCTCGCTCAGAAGTGACCCGATTCCTGCCACATCCTGAATGGCGCGTGAACAAACCAGTCTCCCGATAGCGTTTGTAGATTCTATGAACAGACGACAGGCTTAGATGTAATCTTTCAGCCACAACACGCTAAGTCCAGAATCCAACAATGCCACCACTTGGGCGCCTTCTGCGGGTGAAGTATCCATATATGTTTTAGAAAAAAAACTTTTTCAGACGTCCCAAAGTCATATTGCACGCACAGTATACAGAACACACAACAAAAATTTTAAGATAAGTGCTAATTTTTAGTTTTCAAAGGTGAAATGTTCTCCAACTCTTGGTTAGGGAGCTGAGTGTAAAAAGTGGAAAATGTGAAATCGAAGATAACAGCCACGAGCAGGATTTCAACCTGCATCTCCTGGATACCGTCCAGATGCTTTGCCAATTCACCCATCGTGACAATTGCTCCTAAGTGCTAATCTCGACAATACATTCATACTTATCGTCTTGGGTGACGCCTGCGCCATCTGTCGGACGTATTTTCACACATTTTACCGACCAGGCAAACTTAATTTTACAATTAAGATTTTTACCTAATAATGACGCAGCCCAATAAAAATTTTATATTTTTATACATATTTTTAGCATCTGACATACTTAGCCATATACATTACACACAAAATGGAAAATGTGAAGTCGAAAAGATGCAGGTTCAAATCTTGCTCGTGACTGTTATTTTCGATTTCACATTTTCCACTTTGTGTGTAAAGTAGTTCATTGATATAAAAGAATTACAACTTTTAATTTATTTTATAATACGCTTTTATTAAAGAACTAAATATTTGAGATTGCGGAAAAAGAGAACTTTATATAATATTACTGTGAGCAAGATAGCAGTAAAGCTTTCTTTTTCCACATTCACAAGGAGCATGTCAAGTGCTAAAATACAGATCAAAACGCTTTTATTAACTTCGTTTACATCTATCTAGCCGTGTGAGCCCGGCTTTAGAATTGTCCCACCCCTCTCCACCCATGGGAGTCGTAACAGCCGACTGAGGGAATACCGGGGGAGTGGGCAGCAGCACTCCTTCGAGTATTAACAACATCCACTGCGATCGCCAACCCGCCTGCCAAGCGTGGCGATTACGGCACTATCCCCCATTCTTGGGGAGGCCTATGTCCGGCAGTGGACGTTAAAAGGCTGATGGATGGATGGATGGATATGATCAACAAAAAAAAAAAATCGTCGACGACGCTTGGCAGTGAGAGGTCCCCCCCTATTTCCGCGACGAGTTCACGGCGCTGCTCGGCCCAAGCCGGACACAACTCGAGCACGGCGGGTTTCTTTAGTGGGTGCAGGCCCCACACTACCCTGTTCGTTGCCCCGAACGACGGGGTGTGCGGTTAGGAACATTGTTTCCCACCTTAACAAAAAAAAATTAGCTACCCGCCACTTTGTCCACGTGGAATTTAGTTATTTTGTCCGTGTGACAGTCCGTCACGGACTAAGAATAGAATTGTCACCACCCCATTCTTTGCCACGGGTGTCGTATGAGGCGACTAAGGAAGTAAGCAATTATCATCCATTGCATAACTGGTGGTAGGGCTGGGTACTAAGTGGGAGTACTCACTTGGTATCGAGCCCAAGTGGGTTGGTACCACCATCTTCCGTGTGACCGCCCATAAAGCACTCCGTTGTGTTTTGGCTGTAGCAGGAGATAGCCGTTTATTCTTTCATTTCATCTCTGTGAAATGAAATGGTGAGCAGCGGCTTGACAATACTCTTGGTATAGTTGAGTCCATGAGCGACGGTTACCATTTACCATTAGATGAACCGTGGCTCGTCTGCCACTACATGCATTAAAAAAAAAAACTTTTTATGGTCCAGAACTTTAATTATTTTTCAAAATTAAAAGTTACCTAAATTACTCCTTACAGCATCAGCTATATGCCAGTGAAAACTCCGTCAAAATCCGGCTGGTCGGATTGCGCAGATTCGCCGGAACAAACAGCGATACAGACAAAAGCTTTAAAAAAAATTATTTTTTTATATTCTTTCATATTTTTTTTGTAAACTACTTATATTTTCGCACTTTAAAATATTACAATCTAGTTTTTAATGACTAATAAGTAATTTAAATTTAACATAAACTGTATACTAAAGTATTGTATCTCTAAAAAAATGTCCATTGGCAATACTTAGTTTGTTAAGGGGAAGACACTTTGTATAATGTGTTCTATTATTTACACTTTGTTCATGTGTTCTACTATTTAACTAACACTTATCACTTAGCCACTATTAGCACTACACTAACTTAAAAGGTTTAGTTCTTTTGAGCCTTCTTTTTAAGTCCGTGTTATCGAGAAGCTGAATTGCTTCTACGTTCACGTGCTGATTAAGCCTCTTCTCATGCGCTTCTGCATATTTTTGTATAACTTTCGTCACTAACTCCACTTGTAGGTCCTTGTGGAGGTCCTCGTTTCTTACATACCAAGGAGCGTTCACGATATTCCTTAGTACTTTGTTCTGGAATCGCTGTATAATAAGCACGTTACTTTTTTTGGTACAGCCCTAAAGCTGAATTCCATATGTCCACACTGGCATCAGGATTTGTTTGTATAGCAATACCTTATTGTGTACGGATAAAGTAGAATGCCTTCCTAGTAGCCAGTATAGGTTTTTTATAGCGAATTTCAAGCTCTTTTCGTTTCTTTTTTACGTGAGTTTTCCAGCGTAGCTTTGTGTCTAATGTCATACCAAGATATTTAGCTGTATTTGCATAATTATGGTATTTGCTTTCCATTTATAAAAATAGGCCTATGAATAAGGTTTTTGTTAGTAAAGTCGATATGAATGGATTTTGATTCATTCAATTTAATTCGATAGGTTTTTGTCCACTCGTAAATGTCATTTATTGAAGCTTGGACCTTTGTTATTGCTTCTTCGTGATTATCTCCAGTCGCCATTATAGCAGTATCATCTGCAAAAGTAGCAATGGTGTTCTCTTTTGGTTGAGGAATATCACAAGTGTATAATAGGTACAGGACCGGCCCTAAAACACTTCTTTGTGGCACACCAGCTTTAATTTCTTTTAATTCAGAGTAGGCATCATCTTACCTTACTCTGAATGCTCGATTAGTTATGTACGACTCAAATAGGTCAGGATATTGCTTAGGTAGCCTTAATTTTAACTTATGAATTAATCCTTTGTGCCAGATCTTATCAAATGCTTGAGCTACATCTAATAATACGGTTGTGCAGACTTTCTTATCTTCTAAGCTTTTTTCAATAACATTTGTTATTCTATAGATTTGATCAATAGTGGAGTGTTTTTCTCGGAAACCAAATTGATTATCTGGAATTATATTTTGTTCTGCAATTATCGGTTTTAACCTTTTTAGCAACAATTTTTCAAATAATTTTGACATAACAGGTAGTAGAGAGATGGGCCTGTATGAAGACGTCTCATGATGTGGTTTGCCTGGTTTTGCAATCATAATAACTTTAGCAATTTTCCATTGACTTGGTACATGTCTTAGTCTGAATGAAGCATTTATTAAGTAAGTTAGCATTACTAATGCCTTCCTAGGCAGTTTATGTAGTATTTCTCCCGTAATAAGGTCATAACCAGGAGATTTTCGGGGATTAATGTAGTGTTTTATTTCATTGTATACTTCTTTAGCAGTGACATATCTTATGTTTCCCTCATTTTGTTGTATAAATTCAAAATTTTATTCTGCACAACTTTCGTTTGGAACAAATATATTTTCAAGATGTTGGGCAAATCGTTTTGCTTTGTGATTATTATTGATTGCCATTTACCATTTTCTTCCTTTATAGGAGGGATGTGTATAGTAGGTCTCTTCATTCCATTTGTAGCTTTCCAAAGAGAATAGTTTGTGTCTTTAGTACTACTTAAGCTACGAAAGTATGAATCCCTTGATTCGTCTTTGAGTGTTTTTATGTTTCTGTTTAGCTTCTTAGTTAGATTGTTTTATCGAGTGGCGATCTGATTTAGTGCCACTTCCTCCTTTGTTGTCTTTTTTTAGCTACAAGGCGTTTAATTTCTGCTGGATAATATTTTCCAATTAACCGTTTATTAAGTATTGGAGTATTATTCCAAGCAGCTTATTGAATGCTTATAATATATTTTTCTACTTCTATTTCTAATTGTTCCTTAGTCTTTAGTGGTACTTTTAAATCTACAGTATTTTCTAATTCTACTTGAAAGCTCTTCCAATTTGTATGATTGTTAACTAACGTTGTGCTAGGTTCTTTTTGAATTGGTATTTCGCTTATAGTTAGAGATATTGTTGAGTGGTCCGAGTTCATGTGAAAACCTTCGTCAACTTTCAGATAATCAGTCGATATGTTTTTTAAATAAAGAAGTCAATCAGTTCTGGAACTTTTTGAGGATCTGTTGGCCAATATGTTGTGTTCCCCGTTGAGATAACCTCGCATTGCTTTTCGTTTATAGCACTTAGGAGCTCTTTTCCTTTAGTAGTAGTAAGTCTTGATCCCCGATACGTATTCTTGCCATTAAAATCGCCTCCTAGAATAAATCTTGTTATTAAAAAGCTATGCAGACATTACAAACATACACTTCAATTTTGTTTATTTGTATAGATTATTTGATGTGACAAATTTATTAATTTTTATTTCATTTCGGTACATGAATAAATATATAAAAAAAAGATTATAGCTAATTAAACAAATATTGGAATAAGTTTTCATTCACAAATGCAAAAGAAGAAGTAATCTAGGTCCCGTCTGCCTGGAAAATATAAAGCTTTAATATTCTCAAAGAGAAACGCTGCTTACTCCTTGTTTTATTTCTGTAGTGGTCTTGGTATATAAGTAAGCTGGCGGATTCGTGTATTAAAAGTTGTCATGAAGCTACTGCTTAAACAAGTTAAGATTTCTAGAGAAAGACTAATGCTGCACTTGTTAAATTAAAGGTGTAATCTACCACTAGTATTTCCATCAATATATATAACTTGTATAACGGGAAGACCTGTATCGGATCTGATTTTTCTATAATAACAAAATTCTCTAAGCCCGCCACTCTCAGGCCAGTGCTTATGCAAGTAGGAGATCGCTAAGCACCTTTTGACATTCTCTGTCAATCAAGTCACCTCTACGTAAATAAATTAATCATTATTTAACATTAGTCACGACCCGCGCCACCTATCGGATGCATTTGTAATAATGTATGTAACATTATTCCAATATAGTAACTAAGTTTAATTTTTCAATTAAAATTCATACTATTTGATGGCGCGACTTTTTAAATATTGTATCTGTATTCTAGCATTTGACATGCTCAGCTACTTTACTTAGCAGTCCAGAGCACTTCACCGGACTGGAAGGTATGCAGGTTCAAATCCTGCTTGCAGCAAAGCTCTCTTTTTCCAATTTCACAAATAAATTTGTTATTCAAAGTAGCTGAGCATGTCAACTGCTAATATACAGATTACAATGGAAAAGAATGCACACCAGAAGCCACTAATAATATAGGGTCATAACGTAGCCCTTCTCTTTTATCGTTCTTTTTCTCTTATCAATTGGTTGCGTATAATGCGTAGTTGTATGTCACTATAATGTTCAGAAAGATTTAGTTGAGTGCTAAAGGCCGGTCATATTTTTAAAGTATCAGAGAACTAATTTCCGCCAGATGACAGGCTAATCTTGTAGATGACGAGCATCGTGAGCCAGCCTTTTACCGAGTTTATTGGCATTGCTGCTGCAGTCGGGTTGGAGTTAATATCTTTTAATATTATACGCACGTTTTACCTTTACAGTTTTATTTTTTTATTGTATGTATTGGCAGATGAGCCACGGTCCATCTGATGGTAAATGGTAGACTTCGCCCATGGACTCGACTATACCAAGAGTATTGTCAAGCCGCTGCTCACCAATTAATTTCACAGATATGAAATGAAATATAAACGGCTATCTCCTGCTACAGCCAAAACGCAACGATGTGCTTCATGAAAAATGTTTTTATTTAGATGCATATTTTATTCATTAGTTCTATTGTAATTGAAGTAATTTCTTGTTTTATATTTTCTAGTGATTTTGATTTTACTATATCTGTGGTGCAGTGGTAGTATAAGCGACTGCTGTTCATGAGGTCTCAGGTTCGATCCCCGGGTCGGGAAGTGTTATAGAGCTTTTTCGTAAAAAGAAAAAATTTCAGTAGCAGCCCGGAGTTTATAAATGCGCCCAGTAGACGGCAATAGGCTCGCCCCCTATTTATATATATTATTACGTGGGACTTAATAGCTCTCGAATCGTGGGTGTGTAATACACTTCTGCCTACCCCTTCGGGGAATACAGGCGTGATGGTATGTTTTATTTTATAAAGTTGCGTAGCCTTTCAGTATATAAATACATAACTCTACGGCATACTAATTAGCCTAGGTCCTCATCTTGACTTCAGACTACAATGTACTTATGCAAAATTTATATTCACAAATAATTTGTTCTCTAAAGTAGCTGAGCATATCAAGTGCTTTAACACATGTATTTTATACAGATCTAAAACCACCTTTGAGATATTGTAAGGCTAAATTACGGTACTTAAATTCTTAATGAAATCCAATACGATAATCACGAGTTCAACGTCTAGGTACAAGCTGAAATATCTCTAAGAACCTTAGATTATATACTGGAATTTAAGATTAAATTGTTATAAATGTGTACTGATAATCCAAAACAACTGTAGAACGAAAAATCTATTAAAATAAACAGTGTGTTTTCGACAGTGTTGCCATGTTTTTGTAGAATAATGATATACTGCGGTTTTAAATCATTATAAATGTTAGCTTTGTATCTTATATCTGCAGTGCAATACTTTAGCAATTATAATATTCTATAATTAATTTCAGTTCAAATTGATATACTTGAACAAACGTTTATGCGTTGGTAGTTAAATCTTTGCTACTCCCAGCATGAACGGTAGCCTAAGTGATTCGTACGGTGAGAGAGAGTGCTGGAACATTATCTCCTTCCTCATCCTCTCCCTATAATATTTCTTCTCCACTTTTCTATATCTTCTCTTCTAACTCCTTTTACTTTCGCTGGTGTTAGCAATATGTGAGTGATACTTTTAGCTGCGGAGCCGCGGGCGAAGGCTAGTATTTTATAAATCCTGCTAATAGTTTAAATGAGAATGTTTTATAAAGATGTTTATATGTTTGTCCTCCAATCACGCCTCAACGACTCTTAATAACCTGGATAAACGCAGAACATTTTTGATACCGATAAAAAGTTCATGTGGGATACACGTAAACGACTTGGATGGATTTAATTTTTGTAGTCTACGCAGACGGAGTCGCGGGCACAAGATGGTTATGATTTAATTGTGAAATAGAAAAAACCTACGGCGTCACTTTTTTTTTAATACAACACCCTGTACTACGGAATAATCCTTGTATCGCGGGGGACTTTATAAACATACAGTTTCACGAACACAAAGTACGCCCAGACTCATAAGCACCATTTGTGGATCACACAAATAGTTGTTCTGTGCGGGAATCGAACCCGCGACACTTGGGCGGGACGCCAGTATCTAAACCACATCGCCATATGTGCAGTCATTTATTATGTTACTAGTATACAAATATCACGTTTTTGTGTATTTGGTGGCTCAGTTATTGATTTGGATAGGATTTTCAAAAGATTGTGGTTTTGTAACCACCCATGATGATGTTTTTCTATTTAGTTTTCAAGAAAAATATTTATATCTGCAGCAAACAATTTTATTGCAGCTTGCTTGAACAATTTTACTGTCAGCGTTTTGTCGCAATACGTGGATTTTACTACAGACAGTATAATATATTGTGCACGTACGTAATATACGTTTTTCTTCGAATTAAATTATGTAGTAAATAAAAAAGTCTTTCACAAATTAATTTAAAGGTTGGACTGTTGTTAGTTGTGTTTCATTCGTATGTCTAGACGTGTAGATGTTTTAAGCTTAATGTGGTAAATAGCATTCTCACATGTATTATTAGATACTAGGATTCTTTTTTTTTATGTTACGTGAGTGGCAAACTAGCATATATACCTGATGATAAGCGGTTACCGTAGCCTATAGATACACACAAGAGGCATCATCCGCACGTCACCATCTCCAAGGAATAATATAGGAGGTGGATACAAAGAATAATAAGGAGAAGATAGGTAGGATACTAAGGAGATGGTAGGAAGGATAATAAGGAGAAAATAGGGAGGGGGTTTCGGCGTCCGGCACTCTCACTCACCATATGAAACACAACAGTAGGAGTAACTACCGTTGTTTCACGTTGATCTTTTGTGAGAAGGTGGTACTTCCCCGATCGAAGCAGCCCATTCATTATGCAAGGAACTAAACACTAGTACTCAATAAAATTCTCCTATTATATGTGTTTCCAAAACACACAGAATTTGTTGAAGACACGTCCATTATTTAGTCTTAGATCATGCAAACTATCCTTACCTCTCGCTTGTTTATGGTACCTGGCTCTTTTACTGGCAGCCGAATTTTTGATCTTCTCACCAGCCAACTTTTATGTCATAGCGTTCATTTGTTTTGCGATGTTGTTTTGTTTGTTTAAGGCATTGGAAGAACCATCAGCCTAACAGTAACTTATAAACATCGTTATTCTCTCATCACACGTAAGTTTAGTTCATAAAACAAGTCTTAGTCGAAGTCAGTCATATAAAATTAGTCAGTCAAGTCAAAGTCCCACTCCAGTAAGACGATGACGATCTTATTGAAGCTTCTATGGAGTTTTGGAGACAACAGGAAAAAACACGTTATTTCGCATTACATCACTTGCCGACACTTATGCATATACACAAATAGTTAATAAGCAAAAGGCCACCACTTTTACACATTAATACTTGAAATAACACTAGTTTAGGAAAATAATGCAGAGCGACGACATGATCTTCTTCGTGTTCCCGCCAAAACACCAGTTTTGCGATGAGAACATGCAAAATTTTGTTCCTTGTCAATTTATTTAACAAATATTTTTTAAATTGATTATTTAGGGTAAGAACAATAGTAAGTGATGGATGCGGTAGCTCACAGTTTCTGTTACCTCGGACCAAAAACAGAACTCGCATACCCAGATATCCTCGATTTGAGCGGTTGGTTGATTTTAGCGATTGTAGCCCTTCTTTGTGTTAGGAAAATGAGAAGGGTTATGCCTCACCTCCATATAACAAACGTCGTAAGTATATAAACACAAAATTGATGGACTGATACGCCAAGTAGGTTTTGATAATTATGATTATAATTATTGTTACATTCATTGATCTTAGAACAGAAGATCTAATCATACGCGGTATATCTAATTTATCCATGTACAAATTATAATTTGTGAATAAGGAAAAAGAGTATTTTAGTACGAGCGGGAATCGAACCTGCGTCCCTTCCTTTCCGGGGAAGTGCTCTAATCCATTGAGCTATCGTACCATTTCTAGAAATACCGGATTTCCTCATCACATTTGTCTTAAAGACCAAATATCCATGTAGTTCAGATAAATTTAGTTAAGGTAGATTTATAATAATTGCCGGAGTCTGGAAATGTGCCCGGTGGACGGTGGTAGGCTCGCCCCCTATTGTGTGAGACTTGGACATGGCTGACGAATCGTGGGTGTTGTGATGTACCTCAGCCTGCCCCTTCGGGGAGTACGGGCGTGCTACTATGTTATGTTTATTAGTGATTTTGAGGAATGGAAAGTAATTCCTTTAGCTAAGAAAGAAAGACTACAGGTAATTAATAAGCAACGTTCCGATACGTAAGCATATTAAAGGAAAGAGATACGAATTATAATTGTTGCAGACATATTCAAGGACTCCAGACTTTGTATCTAATGATATACATTTAAAAAGTAAATGAGAAACACCTGTCACCTCATTAGAACTAAAAAACTGTCACCTCATTAGAACTAAAGATTATCAGGCTTCCGCTAAAAATATGTTAGTAGGATTAACTAATGCTTAATAGATATTCTACAGCAAAATTATTAAGGTACTTTCAATATTTACTCAGCTGGGTTGCTGGAAACCCAATTGAACTAAATCCAATTTTTTTTTTATTCAGAAAGGTAACTTTCGGTTTGCTGGAACCTGGTTCAATTCTACATAAATTTTTCGAGAATACAATTCAAAATATTTGAGTGAATCTATAGAAATTATAAAAGAAAAGATTTAATCAAAGGATTTATTATCCTAACTTATAAGCAACCTTGTTCCCTCAAGTTAAGAATACCTATTTAGTGGAGAGATAGTGCAGGCATCATCCAAGGTAAGGAGGGAATATGTTGTCAATATCAAAACAAAATAAATGATAAGCTGTTTAAGCAGGACAGCATTCAGACACAGCAAAGTGCCACATATTTTCTTTTTAAAAAATAAAAGGTGATTACACAGAGTCACCAAGACTTTCAAGGAGGGTGTTTATGACTTGAAGCAACACAGTTCATAATAAATTAGTTACTAAGGGACGTTTATCTTTAAAGATAAAATCACCTGTTTAATATGTGACAATCTCAATTTACTAAAATGCTTCAATTCAAGACCTTCTCCAGAGATGATAGTTGTGGTAAAGGACTTAAAACCAACTGAGTTTGCAGGTACTATCTATTTTGAAATCTAGCTTTCTCTCGTAGATGCCTCTTTTAAGAAAACAGGCCGTAAGTTGGCGTTCAATAATTGACCTCAGAGGACTTTACAGATAAGAACAAGTAACTTTCAATTGATGTTCCTAATAGATGCTGCTACTATTAGATGGCAAAAATAGACCAACCAGCAGCCTATTTTAATTTTCCCATATTAAAACCACATCGCCTTTTCATAGGGATGCTTTACATCGATATAGTTCTTTAACTAACGGTACTACTTTTTGGCCTGTCGATTGCCTATGAACTTCTGCTACTGTCTAAATGGATTGCAGGAATCTTACGTGCTCGGGGCATAAGGTATCTGTGTCACATCAACTAAGACCTTACCACTGTTGGAGATAGACAGAGTGAGGGCACCAGTAGAAAGACTTCTACAAGATGAGCGTTGCACTCTTCGGGAGAGTCAATTCCTATTAGGACTATTGAATTTTGCAAGCTTGACAATAGTCAGAGCACGCTTACGTTTTCTGCTGTCTTAGGAGTTTTCTGAGATAATTTGTTCAGACAGAAGATCTCAAAAGAGATATCTCCCACCTTGTGTATAGTGAGCTAAGCTGGTGGCGGAACGCCACAGACTAACGTTCCATGGTCTTGTACAAAAAAGGGGTGATACACTCGGTGACCACAGCCGCAGCGGATGCGGGCTGAGATGCTCACCTAAACAAAAAATATCTCAAGGGCAGGTAGATGGTGTGCCACCCCACACTAACCTGTTCGTTGCCCCGAACGACAGGGTGTGCAGTTAGGAACATGTTTTCCCGCCTTAACAAAAAAAAAAATGTAGATGGTGTGCCAAAGGAATTGGCATTTAATCAAGGAGGAACTGTTTGTGGTGTATGGTCCCCATAAATCATTGTCATATATTCCTGCATAATGCACACATATTAGTTCTTTACAACAAAAGTACTCTCGTGGTTTATACTCGGACCGAAAACTCGACACGATCTGTAGCCGTACGTATGGAGCACACGCCTAAAAACCGCTTTTAAACCTGACATAACGCCTGAATGTGACTTTGTCGGCGGCGTACCTTCGGGAGGTACAACGGAATAGCCGACCGCCTATCCAGGAATTGATTATTGCCAAGTAACCAAGGATTTCTTTATGCAACAGATACTTAATGCTATATCTATAATTAAAGTTTTTTTTTTATTAGCCCAACAAAACAGCGAGATCAGATATTTTATACGACATATCTCGTAGAAACATTATTATCTTATTAATGTTTTTGAGTCGAAGAATACTTACAACAATTTGAGCGATATCTAAAGACAACTGTATGTAATAATGTATATATAATATATATGAAATTAAATAATGTTGTGGCCAATAATCGTTTCGAAAAAAGATAGGTAACAGCGTCTTGATGAGAGCATTATGTCCTGTTATATATATTGTAAAATTAGTAAAAGCCTTAGGGTGCTCGTCCAAATTTTACCCCAAGCAAACGTAGACTCAGAAAAAGGTCTAGTACCTTCTACCTGTCTGGTGGACCAGTGCTGGTGTTATTCACTCCAGCTTCCTAAGATCTGGCCAGACAATTACGGCAGATCTGTATTGTCAACAAAGGTTATCAAGTATTATTAAATAGGGGTACCAAGAGTTAAACCTGCCACTCTCACTATTATGGGTTGATAAATATGCAAAGTTTTAGTCAAGCCCGCATAGTTGATTTACCAGGCAATGTAAGGTCAGCAGTTAGTTATCTCAAGAATTTTCTTAAAAATCTAGAGAGTGGAAGAATTCTTTGAACAGGAAATATTAGAAGTTCTAATATTTTTTAAATGGTTTTACTGACGTGGATAGAAAAAGTACTTGATTACATTTTAAATAACGTTTTAATCCCGGAATGTTAAATTAACATTAAGAGTATTTTAAGAATTTATGAATATGTTTAGGTACTAAAGTTATTTTTCCTTACTTTCCGATAATTGTACATTAGAGAGATCGAGTATCTCGAGTATGTACCTATCTTATAAGTTTGTCCTAATTAAAATATTAATGATTATCATTTATATATTTAATACCATTCAATTATTGGGATTTGCTTAATATCATAGCGTTCATTATACCTGTATCTATTACAGATACTTGTTTCACCAGCAGATATCAAACAGGTCTTCAACAAATGCTGTGTGTTTTGGAAACACATATAATAAGACCGTTTTGCATTAAAACAAAATGGTTATTATGTGTGTGGAAAAACACACAGCATTGAAGCAAGTTGCTTGCTGGTGGTTGATAGACGACTATGACATATAAAGTTGACTGGTGAGAAGATCAAAAATTCGGCTGCCAGTAAAAGAGACAGGTACCATAAACAAGCGAGAGGTAAGGATAGTTTGCATGATCTAAGGCTAAATAATGGACGTGTCTTCAACAAATGCTGTGTGTTTTTCCACACACATAATAACCGTTTTGTTTTAATGCAAAACGGTCTTATTATTACTCAATAAATTTATATAATATACTAGCTGACCCGGCGAACTTCGTACCGCCATATATTTTTTTATGAATAAATATTGCAATTATAAATTGAGATATAAAGTATCCAATCTCTTAAGTTGGAACAAAACACAAATTTAAAAAAAAGTTAAAATCAGTTCAGTAGTTTCGGAGTTCATCCGGAACAAACATCGTGACACTGCAATTATATATGATAGATATAATAGCCGTGAAGTATCTCATCGTTTATCTAGTTGCAGAGGAAGGTGGTTGATCGTATTTCCACTATTTTCATGGTGAGTATCGACTGGCCTCTTGTTATTGCAGAGTATAGGAGCAGGGGTTGTCACATAGTAAAAAGTCACAGCGATGTAACAATACCAGAGCGATTAAGTCAATCACAATGACACGATGCGATGTCGATACGATTTAGTGAGATTCCAAGTCATTTTCTGGGTTGCAGATAATATGCAAAGTTCCATGATGAATCAGTTCAGTATATACCTACGCAAAATGCTATGATGAAACAGTTCAGTAGATACCGCGTGAAAGCATAACAAATATATAAACTCACTTTCGCATTTATTATAATAAGGGCAGTAAGGAACTACATGCATAGCTCTGTTACAGTAGTTAGGAGAATCTGGAGGATAACAGTAGGATCTCATGTCGTTGGCCCGCCAATAAAGGCGGAGAGACGGCACACGGCGGGTTTATTTAGTGCGTGAGGACGCCACACTACCCTGTTCGTTGCCCCGAACGACGGGATGTGCGGTTAGGTACATTTTCCCGCCTAAAAAAAACATGAATAAAAGGATGTCATGTCGGAATATTTGAGGATACAGATTCTTCATTGTGTTATCGATGTTTATGAAAACCGAGTAGGTATAACGTCATATGTCATTTCGGAGGGGCAAATGAATAATATTTACATTCAATTATTTTTTGCGTTGTGTTGATGTAAATCAAAGATGGCAAGAGATCTTTATATGCACACTTTTTTGTCTTCTCAACGCTATTTTTATATGCAAGTTGATAGTTTTATATATTTTTTTAGCATTCGACATGCTTAGCTATATACATTAAATTACCACAAAGTGTGAAAATGTGAAATCGAAAATAATAGTCACGAGCAGGATTTGCACTTGCATCAGCTGGAATATCGCCCCGGATGATTTGCCTATTCAGCCATCGTGACAATTGCTCGGGACTGCGAATTTTGTTAACACGTTCATTCTCGTCTTGCGTGACGCCTGCGCCATTTGTCGGAAGTATTGGCATATATTATACCGACCAGATAAACTTAATTTTATAATTAAAATTGATACCAAATAATGACGCAGCCCTATACCTAAATATATTGATATTTTATATATTTTTTAGCATTTAGCCACATAAATTGACACAAAGTTTGAAAATGTGAAATCGAGAGAGTTCGTGACTGTTAGCAGGATTTAAACCTACATCTCCTGGAATACTATCCCAGATACTTTGCCAATCCAGCACAATCAATCAATCAATCAGCCTATTGCAATCCACTGCTGGACATAGGCCTCTCCTAAGACGCGCCATTGCACACGGTCCTCCGCCTTCCGCACCCAGTCTGTCCCAGCGATCTTTTTCAGGTCGTCTGTCCGCCTAGCTGGGGCCGTCCTACCCTACGCTTACCAAGTCGCGGTCTCCACTCTAGGACACGCTTGCTCCATCGGCCGTCGGTCCTTTTGCAGATGATGATTCCAGCACACTTTGTGTTAAATCATAACGTTAGATTATGTGCTAATATACAAATAAAATGTATGGTGTTAATAGTGTTTTACATAAGATTTAAAAGTATCGTCACTATCATAATTCTAAAATTTTGATTTCCATTAATAATTTAAATAGTGATTGATTAATGTTCTCCAGAAATTCTCCCTGTTCGATCTCTATAAGTATAAAAGCTGTCAAAGTTTGTTGCGAGTTGCTCAATCAAATACCTTCTTCCATATCGCTACTACACGCTGAAGTCATCTATATTCCAAACGGCGTTAGATCGAAAGTATTGTGTACTTTTTCCAGTGAGCGTGATCCATATTATAACAGATTACATAAAAGTTTTCATTAATTTTGCTTTGCTTTTATTTATTTGTTGATAAGCAAAGATGCCTATGTCCAGCAGTGGACGTTGAAAGGCTGATGGATGGATGAAACAAAGACGATGCAAATTAATATTCACTGTACAAATATTTGAAACTGTTAATAAGGTGCGCTAAAGCTAGCCTTAAATAAAAAAAAATACAAAGCAGTCATGAGGACTGCCGATAGAAGTGAAAACTTAAAACTATAAAGAAACAGTTGTTATTTTTGAATATCCAAATTAATTTTTTGATCATAAATTAAAACTTGTAAATCAAATATTTAGATATTTTTATATATATTTTTAGCATTTGACATGCTTAGCACTATACACTTTGTAAATCAAAATTATTCATTCATTCATAAAAAAATAATTAAAATTATTATTTAAATTATTCATTTCTTCATTCACAGCTGGCCCAGCGCAATAAGTTATACTAATAGGAACAGATATAGTGTTATCGTTAACACGTCACGTGACCAAAGCATTCGGTGACGATGATGGGAGTTCCATGATTTTTGTTCACCCACAAATTGCTCAACGCGCCTAAAAAAGTTTAAATTCAAACACTATCGAACCCGCATCTTTTCCAATCCGGGGAAGTGCTCTAAACCACTAAGCTATCCTACTGATCTTTCGATCATCCCAAATTCTTAACACAAATGTGATTAAGAAGGTGGTAAGACAAATGTGAAAAATCTCTTTTTCTTTATTCACAAGTTATTTGTACTTTAGAAAAAGTAGCGGAGCACGTCAATTGCTAAAAGAAATAGATCTTAAATGTATTGTACATATTTTATTGTATTACAAAATTAAACCATGAACGGGCATTCGTCTTTAGCACCATTAATGGAATATTCGATGAACGTAGTCGCCTTCACGACACCCGCGGGAAGGGATGGATAGTATGAATGGTTGTTTAACTGTTTTTAATTAAATACATAGGTAATGTTTACAAACATAGCTATATATTTATTTTTATAAAAAAATCTTTTACCCATGTAATACCTATAAACTATAAGTCTTAAGTACATTGGTTTGTAACAGAAACAGATTGCATATTAGAACTACTGCGATAACATGAAAAATTGCTCTAGGATGAAGTAGTTAGCAATCCCTACTGGATTGCTAATTAGAGTATTTTTAATAAGTAGTTAAGGACTTTAAAATTTAAATAATAAACGTCATAATATTGTATACTTACATAATCTAAATAAGTAGATACAAATTATAAATGAAACGAATAATCGTTGGAAATGGTTTGTTAACTAGACAGAATCTACTGTTTGACATAATAAAACAAAATTTAAATAAAGAGTTTTATGACATGGAGTTAATTGGATTTTGTTTTGTTTATATTAGTTAAGTTTATGTTAAACAAAATTATAACAGAGCTATCTTACGGTATTTCTTTTATGTGTCGCGCGGCAAAAATATGAATTTATTACGAACATTATTTTCTTTAATTTTACGCTACATTTCTAAAGTTTATAGCGGAAGGGAAATCTTAACTTTATATGTTGCGCAACATAAACTAAATACACTAATATCGTAAAGTTGAGTCATCGTAAAACCAGCTATTTTTTTAATATAATTTTCTGCGTAGTTCCACGACGATGTAACGGGATTTAAGTAGGTATTATACTGCTAGATTATAGTGCAATATAACCGAGTTATTAACAGATACTCACAGCATAGTTTCTAGATAGTTTACAGCAAGAAAAGTAGGTTATATAGGTATTACGTCAAATAAGTTCTTATTTTAACTTGGTATTTCATTGTATAAGTTTGTCTGTATTATGGTTACTACTAAACGGTTAAACCTATTACTACCTATCTAATAATTCCTAATCTTAGACTAACTAAAAAATAAAGACCGCATTGTTAACTAAAAAGTGAAGCCACTTTTTGAAAGATGTGTGCGTGAAAGTGTTGTCACCGGAAAAAATAATCTCAATAATTTGGGCAAATTTAAAAAAAAATTATGTTTAAAACATAAAGGAATATTTATATATATTTTTAGCATTTGACATGCTTAGCACTATACATTAAACACAAAGTGAAAAATGTGAAATTGAAAATAACAGTCACGAGCAGGATTTGAACCTGCATCTACTGGATACGTACTGGCTGAATTGGCAAATCTGGACGGTGTCCAGGAGATGCAGGTTCAAATCCTGCTCGTGACTGTTATTTTCAATTTCACATTTTTCACTTTGTGTTTAAAACACAAAGGAAGTAAAAGTATAAAGTAAGTTTATAGCAAATCATATAGAGAATATTATGGCGCTGACGACGTATTCATGTACGTAACGTACGTACGAAATCGTCGAGTCATTTGGAGTAATTTTATATCATACTCTGGTAACACTCGTGTTTATAACACTTCGTTTTGGCATAGTTTTGTTCGTATTTGTGTAATTACAAGTTTGGCATGGTTTTATATCACTCAATTGTTCGTAATGCTCCGTCTATATTTTATAGTTAATCTGAGTTTCTAATATAATGCACTTGCGTAAAATTTTCAATTACGTCTTACAACTCTTACAAGCAAGTTTAGTACTTGCTCGGGGACGATGTACTCGTATCTGTAAAGACCATCAACAGTTATTTAGCAAGCGTAGTAATTTAGATACGCAACTCTGTGGAATTATTACGGACTCAATTTCCATATGGGACTAATCTTGTCCGTGTGGTGACGGACTAAGAATACAAGTGTCACCACCCCATTCTTTCCCACGGGTTTCATATGAGGCGACTAAGGGAAGTAAGCAATTATAATCCATTGCATGACTGGTGGTAGGACTGGGTACCAAGTGGGAGTACTCACTTGGTATCGGGCCCAAGCGGGTTGGTACCACCATCTCCCGTGTGACCGGCCATGAAGCACATCGTTGTATTTTGGCTGTAGCAGGAGATAGCCGTTTATATTTCCTTTCATATCTGTGAAATGAATTGATGAGCAGCGGCTTGACAATACTCTCGGTATAGTCGAGTCCATGGGCGACGGTTACCATTTACCATTAGATGGACCGTGGCTCGACTGCCACTAGATGCAATAAAAGAATAATAATAATGTCGATGTGGTGAAATAGCCGTTTTTTTAAGGCGGGAAAAAATGTTCTTTACCGCACACCCCGTCGTTTGGGGGCAACGAACAGGGTAGTGTGGGGCCTTCACCCACTAAAGAAACCCGCCATGTGCTATCTCTCCGCCTTTATTGGCGGGCCACTGGAACCATATTACATTCCTAATCAAGAAGCATAATTTTATTATGAAACCGATAGTCTTGATTCTGATCTCTATCGGGTTATATGATTGCCATTCGCTATTCAATAATTAGAAGATGTAAAATAATGGATTGCAAAAAAGACCTTTTGTAGATAATGCAATTAATTTTACGTTTTGGAATATTCTGGACACATATCAATTAACGACCGTTCCATGCAAACATTTCATTTCAGCGTATATTCTGTTTTTCGATTATCTCCCTGATATCTGACCACTCTGTGGTGAGCTGGCATTTTGCCACTTTGAGAGCAGTGTAGCGTTGGCTTCCTAACGTATTGTGTTCTTGTAGAAATATCTATTAAAAAAAACAAGGTTTTGTTAACTTCTGATGTAAAAAGTACATAGTTTATAGGAACGTAAACATACAGAAAATGTTGAGTAGGTACATAAACTAAATTAATGTCTTAAGAATATATTCAGGAACAGGTCGTAGCCTAGGTATGTCCTTGCAGTTCGAACAGTTGGCGAGGTTAAGCAGCTTTCACTCGAGGGGAAATTAGATGGGTGAGCAAAAAGTGACACCTATTTGTGGACACCTGACTTTCTCCGTGCTTCACAAGGCACGTTAAGCAGTGGGTTCCGGTTATCAAATAACATTCTGGCAGTCATTACAGGTTGTCAGTCCTGAATAAAAAACAATCAAATCCAGACTGTTCAAGGTCACCAGTTTTCTCCTTAGTTGGGTCGTGGTGATCATCTAAGCAGTCGCTCCGTGTCTCAGCTCCAAGCAGATCGAAAGCCGAAACTTTTTTTTGTTAAGGCGGGGAAAACGTTCCTTACCGCACACCCCGTCGTGCGGGGCAACGAACAGGGTAGTGTGGAGCCCTCACCCACTAAAGAAACCCGCCGTGTACCATCTCTCCGCCTTTATTGGAGGGCCACCGGAACTATATTACATTTCTTCAATGGTATCGGAATCTGACCCTATCAAAATAAGTTTTGAATAAAGCTAGAGAGACTACGACGTCTTAGGAAAATTTTGAGCTTTGTTATTTATGTTATAGTTTAAAAAAGGAAGGATTATATATAAATAATATTATATTTTCCTTATAACAACAATAAAATTGAGCAATAAATAACTAAATGCTAAATCTTGCAAATCATGTTTTCGTTTACCGTGAGTGGTTTATAATACAATTTCCTGGAAGGTATTTTAGATGTCGTGCACATGATCAATATATAGGTAGGTACTCTATTAATTTAGCAATGATAATAATATTCTTTTCTTTTTTTTACACCCTGCACTAATGATATAATGCTATATATGCTATAATGCTATAATGCTAGTCGCGGGGGACCTTAGAAACATACAATTCCACGGACACAAAGTACAACCATTTGTGGATCATACAAAGAGTTGTCCTGTATGGTTATCGAACCCAACTCAACACTCGGGCGGGAGGCTGGTATCTAAACCAATCCGCTATCTGTGCAGTCTGTGTAATATCTTTCCCATCACAAGACATATCTCTATAGAATAGATATAAAAACATTATTAATATTTATTTACAGTAATGCAATGAACATAAAGTGTGAAAATAATTTGAACCTGCATCTGCTGGAAAACCATTCCAGATGTTTTGCCAATTCAGCCATCGTGACAATTGCTTGGGTCTGTGAATTCGATACCAACACATTCTCCCAAGACATTTAAGAAGGAATGCGTCGCCCTGGCACGGCTTTTCGATATCCATCCATCCATCCATCCATCCATCAGCCTTTTAACGTCCACTGCTGGACATAGGCCTCCCCAAGAATGGGGGAAAGTGCCGTAATCGCCACGCTTGGCAGGCGGGTTGGCGATCGCAGTGGATTTTGTTAATACTCGAAAGAGTGCTGTTCCAGCTTCATCATCAGACCCTGGATACCATGGGTCTGATGATGAAGCTGGAAGGGGGCCCACAGTAACTCTATAATGAAACGACGCAATCCCATCGAGTTTGGACTCGTTTAGTTCATCTTGACGAGTACTTTGTCTTTAGATGGTATCCAGGGTCTCATGATGGAGCTGGAAGGTGGCCACAGTAACTCTATAATGAAACGACGCAACCCCATCGAGTTTGGAATCGTTTGATTCGTCTTGACGAGTACTTTGTCTTTAGCTGGTATCCGGGGTCTGATGATGGAGCTAGAAGGTGGACATAGGAACTCTGTTATAAAACAACATGTCTCCATCGAGATTGAGCTCGTATATTTCGTCTTGACGAGTACTTTGCCTCTAGATGGTATCCAGGGTCTGATGATGGAGTCGGATGGCCATGGGCACTATGTTATAAAACGCCGCAATCTTATCAACTTTGGAATCGTTTGATTCGTTTTAACAAACTTCGGTCCTAGATGATATCTAGGGCCTGATGATGACGATTTATTTCCATTTCCGTTATTTTACACATGTCATAATTTTATACAAGCACACATTGATAAAGTTATGATCATTTTATTTCTACTCATTATTTCTACAAAATAATTTCGATGTTTTCACATCTTGTAGACGTCCCGTGACGTCTACTTTTTTTTATTTTTTGTCTGCTTATCTGTTTATTCGTTCGCACATCACGCCAAAACTACAGATTGAAAGTCTCCCTCTTAAGCCTTTGCAGCACAAATTAAATAAAATACAAAAAATATTGCAGGAACTGCGTAATGCCCGCAAAAACTAAAATGGGCATCATTTTATTTATAAAGACGTAATTTGTCTCTGGTTCGTTAGGAAAAGCCTTTGCAAGTGAGTTATTAATGTCCGAGGAAAATGGCCAGCGTTGGCACCTTGCCCGTAGCACACCGTTTATACAGCTTAGCAAAAGGATGTGTACTATTTTCTTTTGTAGTCAGTAAACGATAGAAAATCCGGTTAGGATTAGAATTATCTACAACGCGATCAGTCTGTACTCCGGTCAAAAGACTTTCCTGTTGTTATTACAATAATAATATTATGTTTACCGTAGGGGACGATGTAGCCTAGTTGTGCACTTTTGCTCACATTAATGGCAAGGTTAAGCACATTTTAACCGTTCTAGGTCAGATGGTTTGACCATAGTTTGGTCTTGGAAGTCATCTCCAGTTCTTCAATACTGGTGATTACCCAGTTATCGAACAGTTCAGAAGCAATAAAGTCAGGGAAAAAGCTTGGAAAGTGATGAAATAAAATACAACGTACAGATTGATTTTCTAATCTTACATAAGTTACGGACTTTCGATAAAATCTTGATTTACGTACAGACAGTATGCCAAAGAATGTGATTGTGGATGCCGGTGGACCACAGAAGTAATGTAACATGGTTCAAGTGGCCCGCAAAAACAAGCGGAGTGACGGCACGCAGCGGGTTTATTTAGTGGGTGAGGGCCCCATACGAACCTGTTCGTTGCCCCGATTGATGGGGTGGGAGCCTCTAGGCAGTAGTTACCATCCAGCAAGCTGAGCTGAGCTAGCACAGGTACATCAACGATTAAAACAGGATTATATTCATATCAAGTAGAACTCCAACTATGTTAATGAACGCAAGGCACTATTTACAAGTAACTTTAATGAGCAGTTATCTCGTCAGCCATCATAAGTAAACTAAGAATAGGTATACCTGTAACTAAACTTAATAACACGCCATACACGCCGAATAAGTTCAGACAGAAGATAGACGTTGATACTTTACTAGTTTAAGTATTCACGCAAATATGTTATTTTAATTACCTTATAATCCTGCGTGGGGCCGGCTTTAGAATTGTCCCACCCCCTTCTGCCCACGGGAGTCGTAAGAGTCGACTGAGGAAATACCGGGGGAATGGGCAGCAGCACTCCCTCGAGTATTAACAATATCCACTGTGATCGCCAACTAGCCTGCCAAGCGTGGCGATTACGGCATTATCCCCCATGACGGGATCGCTCATTGTGGCGTTCTCTTGGGGAGGCCTATGTCCAGCAGTGGACGATGAAAGGCTAATGGATGGATGATCCTGTAACCAAATGTATGTATGGTACTAGCTATCCTAAACTGTTACAATAAGAGTTTTGAATAGTTCCTTGAGTATACATAAATTATATGCTGATGTAACTAAATGCACTATTTAGCTTAAAATATATATTTTTATTTGCTAATGGTGGCAGACGAGCCACGGCCCGTCTGATGATAAGTGATAGATGATAACCATCGTTCATGGACTCAACTATACCGAGAGTATTGTCAAGCCGCTGCGCACCATTTCATTTCTCAGATATGAAATGAAAGAATAAACGGCTATCTTCTGCTACAGGCAAAACACACTGACGTGCTTCATGACCGGTCACACAGGAGACGGTGATACCAACCCGTTCGGGCCCGATAGCAAGTGAGTACTCTCACTTGGTACCCAGCCCTACCACCAGTAATGCATTAGGTGATAATTGCTTACTTCTCTTAGTCGACTTGTACGACACCTGCGGGAAAGGATGGGGTGGTGACACTTGTATTCTTAGTCCGTCAACACACGAAAAATATAACGGCAAATTAATGAATAAATAATATTTTAAGAGGAATAATATACCTTTATATGTTTATTGCCACAAATCAATCAAAAGCCACTGATTGAAAAGGACAATAAGTGCAATATACTCGTATTTTATACACATGAACGAACTGTGAAAATAAACAACGTTTTCACTGAATAACATTTTCGAGAGCAGTCAGTATATAAATAAAGCATATTTGTCTTGATCACACAATCAGCGTTCCGCTCGAATTCTTCCAATAACAGTTAATTCTGTTGCCGACTATTCACGCGTTATAATAAACGAAGCGACACGCACAGAATCGATACCGCATTAATTTTATTCAACAAATAAATAGTATTCAAGTATTAAACCCAAAGTAAAAAATGTGAAATCGAAAATAACAGTCACGAGCAGGATTCGAACCTGCATCTCCTGGATACCGTCCAGATGCTTTGCCAATTCAGCCATCGTGACCCTTGCTCCTGACTGCTAATCTCGATAACACATTCATACTTAACGTCTTTGGGTGACGCCTGTACCATCTGTCGGAAGTATTTTCATACATTATACGATTTCACATTTTTCACTTTGTGTTTAATGTATGTTGCTAAGCATGTCAAATGCTAAAAATATATATAAAAATATCTAAGTATTCAAGTATCTATTATTGGAGTTTATTGCTGGGACCTTTTTCGATCTGTATATTCCTTCCTTCGATCTTTCACCATTCAGTGTGTTCTAGATGCTGTCTTTACAGGAAGCTTACGATTACTCTTCTTCTATATGCACTGATTTATGCTTTACACTCAAGGATATTTGGGCCCGATGAATCTTTGACAAACATTTCTAGCCACTCCCGCTATTAACTCTTTACTAAGCTGTGATATCTTTATTGAGCATAAACATTTTTGACTATGAAATAAAACTGCTTTTGTAGAATATTTCGTGTTGACTTGATTTTCTACAATTCCAAAGTTTCGTATACTCTACAGCATCCATGGTCATGGTTGGACTGTAAAGTATTCCAATGTTAAATCATGTAAACGCGATCGATTCCACAAGAGCAGTTTAGTTCATAATCAAAAAATAACTAATTTATTACAGGCAAGGTTAAGGACTTTTTAACCGTTCTAGGTCAGATGGTTTGACACATTTCTAAAATCCCCAAGAGCAGTTTTTTTTGTATCATTACTTATTTGAAGAGCAGTTTTATTTCATAATCAAAAAATAACTAATTTATTATTACAATTAATTTTAAAATAAATTCATTTAGAAACTAAAAGAAATTTTAAATTAATATTTACCGTTACGAAGCTGTTAAAGATTTTAGAAATTACAAAAGTACCTACTAAGTGATAAAAGAAGAGTGCTTACTCATTTTAAAATAATGATGATATTTTACCAAAACTGTTGTTGTAACCGTTTACAACGAATTCCTTAATTACATAAAACAAAATTTCAGTGATTTGCGTAATTTTTCTTGAAATAAAAGTACAATAGCTTCAAAACTAAAAGCATAGCTATCTTGACTTTGGCTATAAAATGTTGATTCTTAAAATATGTATATTTTTGCAGATCCTTTTAGTGTAAGAGGGAATAAGCATTAAGTAAGCTAGTGCACTTTATCACCTAAAACCAGACTTTGAACCACTTTATCATCTAAAACATTTACATCTCCCGGGATGAGCAGGCTTGAGGTGTGATTTTGCAAAACCATTGCAGTGATCAGAGCCAAATATAAAATGAAGTCAACATTCTAAGATCGTAAATGTGTATGTTTAATATCCCTAAGTTAGGAACCTACCAAACCGCCTCCTATTTTTTTATTATCAACGCAGGCAGATGTGCAAGTTGCTCACCTCATGGTAACTGCCGCTCATGGACTTTGGCAACACCAATGGCACAGCCAAGCCGCCGCCTACCATGAGCAAAATGCTCTTCTAAAAACCTCGTTTAAAGTAGAAATGTCGTAGCGCTGGAGAAACACCACACATATTCCAGAGCCTACACGTGCTTGGTAGAAAAGAGCCCAAAAACTAACAGTATTAGACGGGATCGTTTCCAAGTGGTGTGATGACTGTGGATAAAAATAAACAAACACAATTTTATCGCCCATATCATCAGCATTTTTTAATAAAAAAATAGATTACTATGTGATTGCTTAGAAATCATCTATTGTATTTTTTTACCAATAGTTCTTTAAATTTATACGTGTAATACTAGCATAGAAGCCGACAGCTTGACTAACAAAGTTTACATGGGATATATATAGTGAAATGTTAGTATGTACTTTTGAACGTCTGCATATTATAACATCTCCCAAACAGAATTTAAATGCCACTGTGAGTTTAAACGCAATACCTAGCAAATGCCCCCAATAGCCTCTACTAGGTACCTCTCTATTGGTCTGGGTTTAGTTTTAAGTCTAATTTTTATGTCCATAAGGATTGAGGAGCCACTTCAGATTTTAAAAGGAAAATCATCGGCATATTTAGTAGGAAAGCAAATAATTTTGTAGGCCAAATCCTGAAATTTGTAGTAAAATATATCCAAAGATATACCAATGTAAAAATCCAAACATCTGAATTGAGGAGCCACCTAGAACACGGAAAGTATTTACGTAATATTTTTGAAAATGTTCTATCATTTAGTAGTAATTGTTTATAGTGCCTACTAAAAATCTGAGTCCAGTACTATTGATATTCAAGAATATACAATACTTTTAATGTGGCTCCTCAATCTATACATAGGCATGTGATTTTTTATAGAAGTAATGGTCAACTTCCACACCAAAAAAACTTTTAGTATTGAGTGTGTTCGAACTTGTAGCATATGGAGAAAGTAGTAAAACTCAGTGAATTTAGTAAATAAATGCATTTCATTTGGCTCCTCAATCTTGACGTTCAGCTTAATAAATAGTTGACTGTAGCTACCTCAGATCACATCGTAATCAAAAACCAGAGACTTTTAAGGATGACCATGTTATAGAAATGAAACCAAGTGACTAGTTTATGAAATTAAATTTTTAACAAATTACCGAAATTCTAAGCAACTATTGTAATATATTTATATTTCTTTTATCTACTATTATAAAGCTGTAACAAACAGTGTACACTTAAGATATTTGAAAAAAAATACTGTACGTACTTAATAGGCTATATAGGCGTGTATAAACACAAAATATTTTTTTTTAGAATTGGTGTTTGTTCATCTGTTTGTTTGTTCGCGCATCACGCAAAAACTATTGCAGGGATTTTGATGCATTTTTTTTATTTGATATCTCTTGATTAGACTGAAAAACTGGTATACATTTTACTCCGCTACTATAACCGGAACCGGAGATATAACAAAAAAAACTAGCTTTTGGCTGCGGCGAAGCCGCGGGTAAAGGCTAGTAAATAGTAACTAATCATTATTTGATGCATTAGTGACTAAAGCAACAAAATCCTTATTATTTATTCGTTATTTTATGATTTTTCGTTATATTTTTTATTATTTCTTTCCCGTCTCTTCCTATGGGAGTCGTAAAAGCCGACTAAGGAATTACCGGGGAACCGGGCAGCAGCGTTCCCATGTGTGCTAAAAACATCCACTGCGATCGCCAACCCGCCTGCCAAGCGTGGCGATTATGGTAAAACCCCCATTTTGGGGAGGCCTATGTCTAGCAGTGGACGATGAAAGGCTGATGGATGGATGGATGATTATGATTTTCTTCAGAATCAGCCAATATTATAAAAACAAGACGTCAATACTATTTTATAAGCCCTATTCTATACAACAGAGCTAATACAAAGCTTTAAATTTATTCTCTTACTGCTCGTAAATATAGATCAGTATAAATGGCTTAGTTCCTTAAAGTATGAAGAAATGAAAAATTTATTAAAACATAATCTCGGCCACCAGACCTTCACCTTTTAGACCTTCCAAAACCACACACACACGCTCACGCGCGCGCGCACAACATATTTCTAACACAAACAACAATTTTTATTGTTATATATTTTATTCATGGACACCCTTAAAACAATTTGTTAGGAAATTATAGGATAGCTAATAACTTCGTAGATATTGAATTTTTTATGGTATGATTAAACGTGCAATTTGTATAAATTTATATAAAACATAAATGTTTATTAAAGTACAAATTATAATTTGTGAATAAGGAAAAAGAGTATTTTAGTACGAGCGGGAATCGAACCTGCGTCCCTTCCTTTCCGGGGAAGTGCTCTAATCCATTGAGCTATCGTACCATTTCTAGAAATACCGAATTTCCTCATCACATTTGTCTTAAAGACCAACGCCCTCTATCGGCAATGCATTTACATGCATTCATCCAATGTAGTAAGTTTAATTTTGCAATTCAAATTCATACCATTTGATGGCGTGATTGATGAAATGTTTATTGTTCCAAATTTCGTCACAAGTATAAGTAGATAGAGGCAAATCTATTTACGGAAGCATCTCAATTGAGGAGCCCGATAAAATGTGTCATATCTCCCAATTCATTAATTTTTAACTACTGACTCTTGTCCTACAAATCTAATATACTTACTACAAAATGTTCAAAAAATTGCGCATTAATTGAATAACTGCTTCTTTGAAAATTGATGAGTCATATATATATGGTCTGAGGAGCCACACATAACACATAATGTATGGTAACTTTTTAGTTTTGATACTAGCTTTATCTGAGCTCAGTCAGATTTTATCTTCTAATTACTCTCAAATGCTACAAAATCATACCAAATTTTGATAAATATTCATCTATCATATTCCTAGTTCTGACATGGCTACTCAATCCAAACATTTAGATTGAGGTGCCACCTTTATGTTCATAGGTATAACTTTTGAAGTATTATACTACAAAATCGCGGATCGATCCTACAATTTTTTTAAACTTACTACTAAATAAGTATAATAATTTCATTAAGATACGAAAAGTGGCTCCTCAATCCTTACGGACACTAATTTTTAGTAATTCAACGTTATGTTTAAACGTTTTAACAATATTCTGCGAAACATTATTCATATTACTAAGTACTTCATGAAAAGTGAATAATATTTTTACGTGTGTTTTACAGCTGATACATGGAATTTGGCATCAGTTCAGGCTAGCCAATATGCGTACATCCATAAATAGCTGCCGAATCCAAAAAAAATCCTACTCAGTTAAAGAAGGTAAGCGACATGGCATCTTAGACTATAAATTTCATATAATATAGGCTATAGGTGTCCAATTACGTACTTATTATACACCAGTTTTCATGAAGATCGGTTCAACAGTTCTTGAGTTATAAATATACATACTTCGAGACATATACTGACAGACAGACAGGAAAAATTTACAGAGAGACAGCTCTTAAAATGAATGAAAGTTTACCAGAAAATTAATAAAAAAGGATTCACAGACAGAGTTTTCTGTCTGTCTGTCACCTTATTAGAACATATTTCTAAAATATCTGAATGGACGTCTATACCACATGTTATTTTGACGGATAGATAGAGCTTGGCTTGGAACAAAATTAGGTATTTTAACCAGGAAAAATAGTAATTCTTATTTAAATGCCCACGCAGACAAAGTCGTGGGTGTCAGCTTGTAAGGAATATATTAAAAATAAATTTTACAGTTATTAGATAGCACATTCTCAACTTTATACATTTTGTTGGTAATTTTAGTACCTCAAAAGCTTAGCTGTGCACACCACTTTAATCAAAACGTTGTTTCTGAGAACGTTTGCTGAGCTTATCTTTAGATTTATCATACAACATGTTATTAATTTACAGAAGTAGTTTATTATACGAATATGTTTCTGTTTCTACTTCTAAAGCCAGCATAATTAAATTTTATTTTCAGTTGACACTACTAGTTCAGGGATACTGTTGTTCAGAGGAATAATATCGGACGCATCTAAACCTGGACCCGTAGAATGTAACTCACTAAATCGTATCCACGTCGTATCGTCTCGCTTGTGATTAGTAGAGAAACCAACGCGTGATGTCGCAATGATCCCTTGGCCAATCACGTCGATCTCGCAACCCATGACAATGACACAATATGATGTCGATACGATTTTGTGAGTTATACCAGGGGGGTTAGGCAGAATCTCATATCTCACATGTCGATCGTATCGTGATCACTGTGATTGGTTGAGAGACCACCGTGATTGGCCAACGGATTAATGCGACATCACGCGTCGGTTTCTCAACCAATCACAGTGATCACGATACGATCGACACGTGAGATATGAGATTCTGCCTAATTCCCCTGTTTAGTGATTGTCTAGAGGTAAAACCCAGGATTGCAAAGATAGTAGTATCGAATTTGATCCCCAGTTCTCAATGAGTCAGTCCCAATCCTCGCAAAGTCCTGAGGAGACCTGCATGCCTGAGAAATCGACTTGACGGTTAGTGAAGGATGTCAACCGGCACTGGACTATCGTGGTGGGCTACGGCTTAAATCCCCCTCTCTCTAAAAGGCGACCCGTGCCCGGTGTGCCCAATGTAATGGGTCGAAAACACACACTGTACATGGATGGGTTGAAAAAAATCTATAGCTGCAAGGTTTAATATTTGACTTCTGTGCTTTGTTAATGGTCATTCTCTTATTTATTTATTTATGTACACACACATAGCAATACATATATAAACTAAATTAGAAATGTGGGGCCGGCTTTAGAATTGTCTCACCCCTCTCTACCCACGGGAGTCGTAAGAGCCGACTGACGGAATACCGGGGGAGTGGGCAACAGCACTCCCTCGAGTATTAACAACATCCACTGCGATCGCCAACCCGCCTACAAAGCGTGGCAATTACGGCATCATCCCCCATGACGGGACCGCTCGTTGTGGCGTTCTCTTGGGGAGGCCTATGTCCAGCAGTGGACGTTGAAAGGCTGATGGATGGATGGATGGATTTAGAAATATTTGAACAAGTCTCTTAATTAAGTATAGCGTTAAATCTTCGCAATTTTGACGCTTTGGATGTACTTCTGGTATTGTTAGTTTCATAAGGGGCCGTTTACCAGTCACCATCAGCTAGGCTGGTGCTTACTACATCGATTCGGTCGCTGGAGATTCCCTTGCGGGGTAGGCAGAGAGAACAGAGTGCCCAGAGGCTCTATTCTTGCATACATCTCTCGCTTCCTCAACATTCATAACTCTCTTCATACACGCTCGCCGGTTTCGGAGACTCCTGACTCCACCTTCCTTCAATACATAACCGATTTGGTCTAGGTAGGTGAGTCTCGGTCTCCCCCTGTACCTACATCCTTCCACTTTCGCATTGTATATCTTCTTAACCAGTCGCTCGTTCGGCATTCTTTCCACATGTCCGAACCATCGGAGAATTCCCTTTCGCATCTTTACACCAATACTCTCTTTCATACCTACTCGCTATCATACGTCGTCATTACGAATGCGTTCAGTCAGACTCACTCCACAGAATCTCCGCAGAGATCGCATTTCGACCGCATTGATTTAACTTTAATGCTCCTTCTTGGATACCCAACTCTCGCTTTCATATAATAGGGTTGCGGCAAGCAATGCGTTGTGTATTGCGACAGGTGCCTTCTAGCTGAGATGACGGTTGCCGAGAAGTTGTCCCAATGCTCCGTTTACTCTATTTCCCGCATTTAGTCTTATATCTATATCATTGCTGTACCTTCCATCCCGACTGAATCCACATTCAAGATATACAAATTCATCCACTTGTTCGAGCACACCATTTCCTATTGCTACTCTAACATCTGTTCTGGCATCTTCTCTTTCAAAAACCATTATTTTGGTTTTGCTCACATTCACACGTAGGCCCCTTTTCTTTCAGTCTTCTACCATTACGTCGACTAGGGTTTGCAGATCAGTCGCAGACTGTGCTAATAGGACCGCATCATCTGCATATGGCAGAGAATTAACCACTGAGTTGCCCATCTGAACTCCCACATTAATTTCAATCAACCTTTGTAGACATTTATCCAGATGTATGATTAACAGTCTGGCTGATAGAACGCAGCCCTGTTTAACGCCGATATTGACATCAAACCAGGGTGACATTCCATCATCCAGCCGCACACAAGCTCTGCAGTCCATGTAGTTGGACTGCACTGCTTGTAGCAGTTTACCGTTAATACCATACTCCGGCAAAATGTCCCAAAGTTCCTTTCATACAACCGTGTCAAATGCTTTCTCTAAATCCACAAAACTGCAGAAAACCCTCTGGCCTACAGCCAGATGCTTCTCCACAATGTTGCGCAGAGATAACACTTGATCCATGCATCCCCTTCCACACCTGAAACCTCCTTGTGCCTCACACAAAAATTCATCAGACACCATCCTCATCCAATTTTGAACTATGTCAATATAAAGTTAATATAATTTTAGTAATTTAAAGTCCTTTTCGTATAATTTAAAGAGAAAACATTACTTAGTTTCTAAAATACAGAAAATATACAACAAAGTGAATTAAATTTTTACTGTATCTATTCTACTAAATGTGCAGATCCTAGTCAATTATCTAGCAAACAACTAATTGATTGGACGCTCCAAGATAGAATCGCAGCTGCAATTGTTCTGCAAATAAATATTTGCTTTAATCGTAAATATTGCGTTGTGGTATTGGCAGAACGAGTAATGCCGGCAAAAGCTCATGAAATAATAGTTTAGCTTTGATATTATACCTACGTTTTAATCATATCTCTCGTTTTCTATATAATAAAGAGACAGAATTGCATCACCTTCTAAATCTAACCAAAAACTATTAAAAAAACAAGTTTCATCAACAGAAGTTTCGTAGTATTAGCGTGACGTACAAATAAACAGACAGAACAAAATATCTTATTTTTTATTATACTACGGGGGTGACAATCACGCATACGACCGACCTAATGGTAAGCGGTTACCGTAGCCTATAGAAGCTAACAACACCAGAAGCATCACTCGCACATGGCCATCTTGAAGGAAAGGGATAGGAGGTGGAGTGGAAGGATAGTAGGTTAAGCACTAGTGAGAGCGCCGGAGGCCCAAACCTAACCCTCCCTATCAGTAGATAGGGAGAGACTTATTATTCTTCCTATCCTTGTAGTATATATCCGGTAGGATACCTATCCTTTCCTTACTATTATTCCTATTCCCCTATCCCTTTCCTCGGAGATGGCGGCTCGCGAATGCCTCTAGTGTTGCTAACGTCTATAGGCTACGGTAACCGCTTACCATCAAGTGAGCCCTATGCTTGTTCGACACTCAAGTAGTATAAAAAAAAACACCTATTAAACCAGCGTGGTAATAATTGTCTCCTCTCATGCCGAGACGAGACACATATCCGATAGTGGACTTTCAAAAACTACAGCAGCTACTAACTACTGCATCTACTAATTAGTACTGTGTACATAAAAATCACAATAAAACTGAATTAGTAATAAACTATTTAGAGTGGTAGATAAGACTACATCTCTTGTTTATCGTTTGCAGGAAGTCTTTAGTACTGACGGGCTGTAGTGGTGAGGGGATGGTCGGCGAATTACGTCGTTTGCGACGGTTATGTCTCTTACACATGGCTGAGAGAATTGCACAGCAAGATAACAATAGCAATTTTTTTTATTTAACCGTATTCCAATGCAAAAAATATCTTCGGGCGACCTGTAATATATTTATACTAGCTCACCTGGCGAAGTTCGTACCGCCGTTTTATTTCGTGAATATTTTGCAATGAAAATTATTAAAGTACTAATATCGCTATTTTTAATAGCGATATTAGGAGCTGGCAGTAGAAGGGCTAAAATTTAGGGTTGTATGTATTTTTTAATGACGAATCATAAAAAAATAATATAAAAATTTTTGTCCAAAAAGTAAAACAAAAATCCTTATCACTTAGGGGTGTAAAAAATAGTTTAAATCCTATTCTCAGATACATACAACATTTCATAAGAATCGGTCAAGCCGTTTCGGAGGAGAATGGTGACAATCACTGTGACACGAGAATTTTTTATATTTAATTATTTTTTGTTTAGGCAGGAAAAAATTTTCCTAACCGCACACCCCAACGAACAGGGTAGTGTGGGGCCCACACCCACTAAAGATAACCGCCGTGTGCTGTCTCTCCGCCTATGTTGACGGGCCACTGGTACTGTGTTGGATTACTTCAGTGGTCCGCCGGCGGCTTACCCTCTCGGGTACCCTCAATTGAGCGACGTATCCGCACACCTTGAGGCCTTGCAGCGTGGCGGACGTTCCCCGGTCCATCCACACGCAGCCTCAGCTAGGGCGGCATTAAGCGCAAATATTCACGCCTGCGCCACCCCAGTTGCTGGCGGCGGTTCGGGTCTGCGGAAGGATCGGCCTCTCGAGCCCTCTCCGCCGCTTCCTTCCGCGAGATGACAACCTCGCAGAAGGCAGTGATCGCGGCCTAATTCCTGTCGCTGCCAAGCATCTCTCTGACGACGCTCATTAGCGAGAGGTCTGCCCCTATTGCCTCGACGAGTTCACGGCGCTGCCCATCCCAAGCCGGGCACGACTCGAGCGTGTGCCTTCCGTGTCCTCTTCGCAGCCGCAATGGTGACAGCCCGGAGTCGCTTTCCTCCTTGCGACTATGTGCAGATATCTGCCGAAGCAACCGTGCCCCGACAGCACCTGCACCAGTCGGAAGGTAAGGGCTCCGTGCTGTCGCCCCGCCCACTCCTCCAGCACATGCTGGAGCGCCCCTACGGTCCAGAGACCAGCTCAGGGCGTCTCCAGCCGCACCCTCCAACTGGCCATGGTAGCACGGCGGGCCTCGCCCTGCCACCTGGCCACCTCGCTGGGCAGGAGGCGACCGCCCCTAGCCCGCTCTTGCGACGCCCGCCAATACACCTCGGCGAGCACCTCCGCCTCCAAGTCCCACGGAGGGGTTCCGGCCAACGCGCAAGCCACCTCGGTCGACACCGAGCGGTATCCGCGTATGAGCCTGGACGCGACGATTCTTTTTGGTTTCCACAGAAGAGCCCTGTTCGGCACGTCCAGGGACTCCACCCACATAGGTGCACCGTACAGCGCCATCGACCGGACCACCCCCGAGTAAAGCCGTCGGCACACATTGTTGGGTCTGCCCATATTCGGTATGAGCCGTGCAAGGGCGGACGCTGCGCCGACGAGCCTCGGGGACAGTTGGCGGAAGTGCTCGCGAACGCGCCACCGCCCGTGCAGCATTATGCCCAGATAATTGATCTGGGCCGTCACCTCAATTTGGACCCCATCCACCGTGATCGAAGCGCTATCAGGTGGCCGACGTCGGGGCCCATAAAAAAGTAGGGCCTCCGATTTATCCGGGGCCACCCTAAGCCCCAGCGCCCCGATCCTCCTGACCACCTCCGAGGTCCCTAAGGTGGCCAGGAACGCCGCTTCTTCGAAGATTCCACCCCAGGCCTCGACCAGCGTGTCATCCGCATAGCAGATTGCCGCCAGCCCGGGGGGGAGCCGACAGCGTAGCACCCAGTCGTAACCGATGTCCCACAGGAGCGGCCCTAGAACCGAACCCTGTGGGACACCGCACGATATGGGTCTTCTCACAACGTCCCCTATGCGGCTCTCATAGAGAACGCTGCGGTCTTCAAGATAGTCCGCCACCAGCTGCCTCAGGTATGCAGGCACCCCGTGATACCGGAGCGCCTCTCTGATGCAGCTGAATGGCAGACTATTGAATGCGTTGGCGATGTTAAGCGACACCGCCAACAGCACTCCACCGCCAGTGACGACCGCCGCGGCCGCGGCCCTCAGGCGCATGATCGCGCCGACCGTCGAACGACCGGCTCGAAAACCGAACTGGGTGTCCCACAAGTCGGGTTCGACGTCGCGCAGGTGTTGGACGATGCGGGCAGCGAGGATTCTCTCCAGCTGCTTACCCGCCTCGTCCAGCAGCACGATGGGCCTGAAGGCCCCGACCGAATCCGGTGTTCGCCCCGGCTTCGGCAGGAGTACCAGCCTCCCCTCCTTCCAGCAGTCAGGGAACCGTCCGGATGCCAGGCACGCGTCGAACAGTCCCCTGAGGCGGGGCTCCAGGTGGTCCAGAGCCAGGGCAAGTACCCGGGTGGGTATCCCGTGAGTGCGGAGGCCCCTGAGTGCGGAGCTTGTTAAGCGCCGCTTGGTACGGGTGACCCCATTTGAAAAAGAACGGTTGAGACCGTCCACCATCTCCGGCCTTTTCTCTGTTTTGGCGCGGCAGATGGCCAACTTGAACGTGGCCCGAAAAGTGCGGTATGCCTCGTACAGCTGGCCCGCCCGCTCCCCATCGCGGTTGCGCCGCCGACTGCGGGTATAAGACCTCCGGGCACGAATGCTCGCCGCACGGAGGTCCGCCAGATCCTGGGACCACCAGTAGAGCCCCTTCCTCGGAGGAGATCATCGCACACGGGGCATGGCCGAGTCGCACACCTGGGTAATCGCATCAAAATCGGCCAGCCTTTACGTCCACCCACTCGGGCAGGGCTGGTGAGGACAGCCACGATTGAACGATAGCTGCCTCCGCCAGTAGGTCCCTATCCAGCCTGCCCACAGGCCATCGCGAGAACGCGGGAATTCTGCGCGCCACGTGACTCCTACTGCGGCCCTGAAAGGACCGGGAGACCTCAATCCGGATGAACCGATGATCGGACAAGGTCTCAACCTCCTCCAGGACACACCAGTTCCTCACTCGTGCTGCGACGTCGGGGCTAGCGAACGAAAGGTCCACTATCGACCCGCCCCTTCGCCGCACGCACGTGTTGACGAAGCCTCTGTTTAGCAAACAGAGGCCCGTCGACGCTGCCTACTCTACCAAAGCCGCTCCACGGGCGTCCGTCGCAGGGTATATATTTTTTATAAATGAAAATAAAATATAAATATTTACAAATTCATTTCATTGTTATATCGCAGTATTGACGAACCGAGGGCGGACGGCACGTATAAAGTGCCCATAATATCATCGTATCGTGTCAATACGTTAGTGAAAGAGTGAAAGAAAAAGATTATCAGTTTATGCTTAAAATTACACATGGCAGACACCGCCGAATTTTTAGAATTATGCTCATTTATTGGTAAATTTTAGTGTCTGCTTGGTGAAGGTAATATTTAGGGATTGAGGGCTTGTGTAATCTGCTAGCCTGTATTAAGTCTCATGTCCACCACTATGATCTAACTACATGAGAGGAAACCAGAGCTCAAAATTTGGATGATAAGGACTTGTGACAAAAATAGGTATATATCGACGATTACAAAAAACTATTTTACCACAACTAACATTGTATAACAAAAATCATACACAATTTATTCAACATCTTTATAAGCTAAACTTTCTTGCGAACCGTATGTGATGGGTATGTAAGCCGCTAATGTCAAAAGGAAGCGCCGATATCAGAATGTTGTGGGCTATTCGATAAGCTTTGTCAACATATACCGCATGTGACATGACCGTCTCAACTAATTGCGACATCGTTAGCACGAACTTCATTAATAACGAGTTTTGACGTAAATTTTAACTATAAATAGATAAAGGAACATAGAACTTAAAGTTAGGAATGTAAATATATATTCACAGAGTATATGCTGAGCATTATTAACAGACATTAAACTAGAGAGGAGCAGTGTCGAGTAGGCACGTGGAATATAAGAGGTGGTGTGGAAGTTACACGAGCTGGTAACCGTCATGTCGGACAGACAGCTTGATGTGCTCTGTGTAACAGAGACCAAGCGAAAGAGTAGCGACGCCTGTGATCTTCCTGGTGGCGGGTTAGCTCTGTGGTCTGGTGTACCGCAGAGCGCTCGGGCCAGCATGGGAGTGGGGGTGTTGCTGTCCGCTCGCTGGCCTCAGGTGTGAAAGACTACGGAATGTTTGATCCCAGACTTCTATGGGTCCGAATAAAACTAGGTGTCACCAACCAAACAATAGGTGCTTTAGAATTGTCCCACCCCTTTCCCCCCATGGGAGTCGTAAGAGCCGACTGAGGGAATACCGGGGGAGTGGGCAGCAGCACTCCCTCGAGTATTAACAACATCCACTGCGATCGCCAACCCACCTGCCAAGCGTGGCGATTACGGCACTATCCCCCATATGAGCGAAACACATGTTGTGGCGTTCTCATGGGGAGGCTTATGTCCAGCAGTGGAAGTCAAAAGGCTGATGGATGAAACCAAAATACCTATGTTCGCATACAGACCTAATGACTAAAGTCTGAAACTTTACGCATACGAAGCTATAGAAAGCTAAGCATCCCGAAGGTAAAATACATATTGCAAACCTCATTATTGATGATTATTTTCCGATTTGTGAAGTTATTTATAATGTTTTTTGTCCCTCTAAGCACCCATAGGCATCAAGTAAATAATGTTGAAAGGTTGGCGCGTAAAAAGTACTATCTATCTGTATTTATTAAGATTCCATAATAACTTACTAATTCTTAAATAATAAGTCTAGTACTAACGTTGCTCTTTAAAACAGTCCTGTCTTAGCGGCAATGTTGCTAACAAACTACCAACTTTGTGCATACAAAATGGATTGCTTCTGAAATTATGACAACGAGCGTGCCGCTTTGGTTAATTGTCGCTAAACTCGACGCCTAATGAGCGTTTGCTCGCGTGATTTCGTTTTCTCTAGTTTGTAGTGTAATTTAAGTGCTTTGAGTACGTTTAAAAGGGTGCTTAGCGAATTAAGAGTAAACATATTTGAACCGAATATTGGCAGATTTGTCAAAGATAATTATAGTGACTACTAGTTACTTACTGCCTAGGCACTTCTAAAGTCATAAGAGTCCGAGTTGATTAAAACCAATGATGTTATATTAAAAAAATGAGTAGATATCGACCACTAGCGCGCGATAATTTTTGAGCATGAATTCAGTCAATTGGCCGAATTTGTTTTAGTCGGTGATCTTCCGTCTTTTTCTGTATCATGCGTTCCGTATTATCTAGCGCGTATTGTCTGCACACATCTATAAATTAGTACTTTGTCATAATGCAACAATATAAGCCGTTTAGTATGAACGTAACTCATCTTTACTTAAATATCATTGATTAAAACGGGTAAACCAGTCGTAGGTATTTGCACAGGTTCACTGACGTCACTGAGAATCCTGGTAAATGTGTTTATAGGATAAGATAATCTTCTTTAACCATATTTCTCCTAATGATAATGGTGGTTCTTACCGTTCTCACAACGGTTTAGCTGTGCCTGTAGAATTGCTAAGGCATTGAGCGTGGATTACTATCCACTATAAACTTGTCAGACACAGCTAGTTGGTATATTCTTATCCTAATTTCCATAGTTATATTATAAACTAAGCCTTTGCCTGCGGCTCCGCCGCAGCCAAAAGATGGTTTTTAGGTAATATCTAATTTTCCTGATATACTAGCGGATAAAATGTATACCAGTTTTTAAGTCTAATCAAGAGCTATCGAATAAAAGAAATAGCATTAAAATCCATTCAGTATTTTTTGCGTGATGCGTTAACGAACAAACAGATAAACAGACAAAAAGCCTAAAAAAAATTGTTTTGTGTTTACAGTAATTTTTTCTCAAATGACGGGCCTCGTGGCGTAGTCGGTAGTGTAACCGACTTCCGTTTAAGAGGTCGTGGGTTCGATTCCCCCTAGGACAATTATTTGTGTGATGAACACAGATATTTAAACTGCATCTGGGTGTTTTCTATCTATTATATGTATGTATTTACAAAAAAAAGTAATATATGTATTATATCCGTGATTTGGTACTCATAGCACAAGCATTAAGCTTAGTTTGGGACCAGAGGACGTTATGTGAAAATGTCCGTGAATATTTATTTATTATTTATTATTCTCAAACATCTTTAAATGTACAGACACAGCTCTGTTACAGCTTTATAATATCTAGTTAGGATGCGAAAGTGCACGCCGTATCTACAAAACAGATCAGAGGCAATTTCAAGATAAATTGCCTGCATAATCATATATACTACGTTACCCTAAAAGGACATAGGCTTCTTTCTATCTCGGAAAATGTGGCTGTTCCAATGGATAGCTGTTTTTGCATAGAAATAATTATAGTGCCGTAAAGTGGTATATATTTATATTATATCATCCAAATATATTAAATTCAGGCAGGCGGAATCGATCAATGTTTTATTTATTATACGCATAAGTAATATAAGTAATGAAATTTACACACATCGCCAAAGCTATAGCTACGAAGAATAGATCCCATCTTGCTGCAGTATCCTCAGATGCAGTTAATGGCAAGTATTCCGTTGGGTGACATCAATGGAACGGATTGTTGTCTGCAAATAGGTTTTCGTAACTCTACATTTTAGAAAATGTATTGCCATTGATTACTTACTTGTGTTCTTGTCGTTCCAAGGAGTTCAATATAAAACTATTATATAATACATATTTTGGAAGTCTAGTCTTGGCGATTTTATTGATATGCTTTTATCATATTCTCAAAAGGAAAGGAGATTCTAATAGAGTTTAAGTTATATAAAGAGGTGGTTAATCAGACATAGAAGAAATTTTGTTTTTTTATAATTATGGACCTCTTGATTATTTTTTAAAAACCCTGTACATATACACACATTAGTAGAAAGTGAAAAAATAGCGAAGTTGCTATTTAAGAGATAAAAATACCTTTATTATGTTTTTTTCTTTGCCTTTGCCCGCAGCCCTGCCTGCCGTAGCTAGCTACTTTTTAGGATATATCTCAGGTTCCCGGTTGAGTTGCAGTAAACGGATACCAATTTTTGTCTAATTTAAAATGACTCACCTCAGCCAGAAGGCACGTGTCGCAATACACAACGCAGTGCTTGTCCCAACATTATTGTACGGAAGCGAGAGTTGGGTATGCAAAAAGGAGCATGAGAGTAAAATCAATGCGTTCGAAATGCGATCTCTGCGGAGAATCTGTGGAGTGACGCTAACTGACCGCATTCGTAACGACGACGTAAGAGAGCGAGTAGGTATGAAAGAGAGTTTTGGTGTAAAGATGCGAAAGGGAATGCTCCGATGGTTCGGACATCTGGAAAGAATGCCGGACGAGCGACTGTTTAAAAAGATATACAATGCGAAAGTGGAAGGATGTAGGTACAGGAGGAGACGGAGACTCACCGGTAGGTGAGTCTCCGTGACTGATTTGGTCTAGGTATAGACCAAATCGGTCATGTATTGAAGGAAGGTGGAGTCAGGAGTCTCCGAAACCGGCGAGCGTGTATGAAGAGAGTTATGAATGTTGAGGAAGCGAGAGATGTTTGCAAGAATAGAACCTCTTGGCACTCTGTTCTCTCTGCCCACCCCGCAAGGGAAATGGCGTGATGATAAGTAAGTAAGTTAAAATGAAATTGGCTCACTGAAATAATATCACACATTTGCATTGGTACAGACAATGGTCAGGCCAATACAGACTTAGACCACACACGGCAAGTTTATTTTGTGGGTGAAGGCCCAATGCTACCCTGTTAAATAACCTAAACTACGGGATTTGCAGTTCAATATAAATTTCTTCCCGCCGTAACAAAAAAGCCTTAATAAAATGATAATGAATGTCTTAAAATATCTCTAAATGATAAACGACAGCTATTTCAGCATTAAGCGGTAAATTCTAGGTTTTATCGCGAAGGTTCATTTAATTTATTATTATATTTAATCGACGCCAGTAATGGCCAAAAACGACGACTCAATTTGTGGGGATAATCATTTGTTTCTGCACTGAGATAAATTTTAGAAGTACCTATTAAATCGATGTTTTTATGTGGTGACAAGAAATGTAACTGGATTAGGCGATTAACACACTGCCACGCACCACGCTGCATGTTGCATGTCGACGCATCTACGCACGTACTTGCGGGAGTGCAGATCTGCATCATCGTGCGGGTTTTGCACTGCGGCGGGCGGGACTCGGTGTGCCATACCTTGCGTCTTGCCCGCACCCACGCGCGGTGTTGCATGTTTTTCCGCTTGTATGCTCGTGATCTGCATGAACGCGCGTGGATGCATTTTCTGTTTGTTGAACTGTGCGTGTTTTCTATACAAACGGAGATAATTACAAACAACGCTAGAACACGCATTCACGCGCTACTCTCCGTGGTGCATGTCAGTGTGCGAATCGCCTTATATTTTGAGATTTGCATTGTTGTATTTCTTTTTATACACGAATGCCATGAGGGTAATATTTTCAGGATACACGTTCGTGTGAGTTTCTTTATCCCACCAAATCATTTAAATGCTTGAATAGATCTGGATGTGTGAGGTATAACTATTCCTTACATTAATTACTTACATCATTCCGGTAGACACTAGCTACATAAAAAAAGATAAACATCAGTACGGTTTGAGCCAAATTTTTGGATCGATACCTTTCATTAAAAAAAAAACTGTCTCGGTGGTGCAGCGGTAGTGTGAGCGACTGCTGATCATGAGGTCTCGGGTTGGACAATGTTATTGAGCTTTTTCGTAAAAAAAATTAAATTCAGTAGCAGCCCGGAGTTATGAAATGTGCCCGGTAGACGTCAATAGGCTCGTCCCCTCTTGGATGGGACTTAAACATAGCTGGTGAATCGTGGGTGTGTAATAAACCTCTACCTACCCCTTCGGGGAATACAGGAAAAATTAAGACAGGACAACGTCTGTCAGGTCTGCTAGTATTATCTAATATCTTTAAACGAGCAAGTATGCAGGGGTTTCGGGGGCGATAAATCGATCTAGCTAGGTTTCATTTTTAGAAAATGTCGTTTTATCCAGGTTTTCAGGCAATGAAAAACTGCTACCATATTATTAGAATACGACGGTAAATTTCGCTACTATCTACAAGGTTTATAATAGCTCAGGTGGGCAATCGGGTGGTCCCAAAACCAAAATTACCCCGGTTCGAGTCCAGATGTCTCCAGTTCGATTTTTTTTTCCTTTTTTTATTCAATTCTTTCTTTTGTGAGAAAAACTCACAATTTACCAAAAAAAAATACCGTGGTTAACTCGGTAATCCAGGTACTGATTATCTTAAAGCACGGAAGCTTTAATTTACTTTAAAGAATATAACGCCGTGATGCTCTTTTGTAAACCAAGTACAAATTGATTGGCAAATACAAGTACTGTTACGGACACAAGCATTCGCAATTGTAACAAACTAGCTGACCCTTTTTTTGGGGCGGAATAATGTACCTATCGCACAACCCGCTGTCCTGTGAGAGTTAGGGAGTTAGGGTAGTGTGTGGCTCTCACCTACTGTCCAACCCACCGTGCGCCTTCACCCGCCTTTACCCAGCCGACCACTAGTACCGCGTAAATTCACTTCACTGAAAACTAGGTTTCATCCACGTAGAATTTTTTTAAGTACGTGTGTTAGATAATGATATATTTTTTGAAAATAAGTATAGAGGTTGATATAATAATTATAATAACATAAACTTTATGCACCTTCCTCAAGTCTTTTATGGGGCATTGGAGGACAGCTCTTTGCTATCCAGTATGTCGACAGACCCCGGATTGTCATGGTGAGCTTGTAAGGATTGAGCAGGGTATATTTCAGGGCGACAGTCTGAGTCCTTTATGGTTCTGTTTAGCCATGAACCCTCTTAGTACCTTATTAGAGGGTTCAGGACTAGGCTATAGGTTGCCAGGTGATGGTTGCAAAATATCCCACCTGTATTACATGGATGATCTCAAATTGTTTGCCCCTACCATATTGCAACTAATGGAGTTACTAAAGTTAACTGTATCCTTTAGTAATTCCATTAGGATGGAATTTGGTGAGGATAAATGTGCGATCATGCATGTAAAACGAGGACGGGTAGTGGAATCCGAGGGAGTTCAACTCTCGGATTGTACTCATTTGCGATCACTCCTCGTAACTGACACATATAAATACTTGGGTATGTCGCAAGCTCTAGGTATTAATGAGGTGGACATGAAGCAATCGTTGCGGGAGCGTTTCTTTGGCCGCCTGAAAAAAGTACTGAATAGTCTTCTATCAGGTGGCAACAAGGTGACATGTGGGTTGACATGTGGGATGTAGATTCGGCAATCATTGTGCCGATAGTAGTTTCAGTAAACGGACTCATAGCCAAGAGCCTCGACCAACATCTTAAGAGGCTCACGTTGGGTATTTGGATCAAGGGTTTGATACAGAAAGCGGTACTTCTGGACACGGCAAGCATCGTGAGGAAGTTTCTGTCTATAGAGCCCTAACCACTGGCGGTTTGGCTCTTGTGCCCGCTGCCGGTGGGTCTAGTCTACACACTTTTTATATTTTTAAATATTTTATTATTTTTCATAATATTTATATTTAAAAATGTATTTAGTTGTAAGATATAATGTAAATAAAGAGATAATAATATTAACTCATGATCATCAGAAAAACGAAACAAGAAAATGTATGTAAGTATTAAATTGATTAAGTACAATTGGCGGTCCTATCGCACAAGATAATCTCTTCCGGACAACCATTGGATGGAAACAAAAAAAAAAGTAGTTTTGTAAATACATAATGTTATGGCGTACACAATAATAAGATATTATAGATATGTACTGTGGAGCTAGCCAAGTTGCATTCTATAATCGCTAACGCTGTAGAAAATTATTAAAATGTATAGGAATTTGACATCTTTAACGATATCTATAACGCTAAGTCACGCGACTTAACGTTAGAGATGCCAAATTCCCTTACATTTTAATAGTTTTCTATAGCGTTAGCGATCATAGAATGCAACTTGGCTTGGCCCACAGGTTTTCGTTAATGCTGAATTCCGCGATGCGGCCGAACTCCCTATATATAGCCTTTGTCACGAATTGTAATATTTAATGCATAAAGTATTATTCAAATCTGTCTACTTACTTACTTATTTCCAGAGATTAGTGTAATACAAAAACATTCTTTAGCTTTATTACATTTATAAAAAAATATCAGCGTGTTACAATATTACGAATAAATACGTTTGGGTTAATAATGTCTAGACGCCACATTATATAAGTGGCACGGTCTAGAAAATTAGGTTAAATTTTGACGAAAGTGCTAAAATGTGTTTGAGTTAAGCTTTTTCGGTTAATAATGCGAAATGAATGGGGGCAAGGAAAGTGCTGAGTAATAAGCGTGGAATATTCTAGCGTTTTGGACTAAACATAGAGATAATTAATTTTATAGTTATTAAACTATAAGTTTTAAAGGACAAAATATCCTTACTAATATTATAATAATGCGAAAGTGGATTAGTTCGTTTGTTACGCTTTCACGCCCCAACTAGTAAACCAACCATTTTTTTTTTTTTTTTTTTAGGTGGGCAAAAATATCCTACCGCACACCCCGCTGCCCGGGGAGACAACGGGGTAGTGTGGGGCTCTCACCCACTAAAAACCCACCGGGCGCCTCCACCCGCCCTTACTACGGCGGATCACGGGTACCGCGTCGTTTCGACCGCGATCCGCAGGCGGCAGCCCCTTCGGGCACCCTCTCTTGAGCGACGCCTCGCGCACTTGGGCGTCGCACCTTCGAGGTAGGCTTCCGCGGACGGCAAGGTACTCCCCGACCCCACCGTCCGCGGCCTCGGCTAGGGCGGCATCAGGCGCAGGTAAGCGCGCGCACGCCGCCCCGCGCGCCGGTGGCGAATCGGGTCCGCGAAGGAGGATTCCTCCCGGGCCCTCTCCGCCACCTTCTTTCGCGAGATGACAGCCTCGCAGAAGGCGGCGACCGCGGTCCAGGCCCTGTCACTGCCAACCATCGCTCGCGCAACGGCCGGCAGCGACAGGTCTATGACTGCAACGAGTTCCCGGCGCTGCACATCCCAGGCCGGGCACGACTTGAGCGTGTGCTGCGCCGAGTCCTCGTCGCAGCCGCAGTGGTGACAGCCTGGGGTCGTCTCCCTCCTAGCGATCATGTGCTGGTATTTGCCGAAGCAACCATGCCCCGACAAAACCTGCACCAACCGGAAGGTGAGGACCCCGTGCTGTCGCCCTGCCCATTCTTCCAAAATCGGCTGGAGCGCCCCCACGGTCCAGAGACCAGCCCGGGGCGTCTCCAGCCGAGACTTCCACTTTAGGACGGTGGCGCGGCGGGCATCTTCCCGCCACGATGACATTGCGCTCGGCGAGGGGCGGCTGCCCCCCGCCCGCGCCGTCGACGCTCGCCGATAGACGTCGGCGAGTACTTCCGCCTCCAGATCCCACGGGGGCATTCCGGCCAACGCGCAGGCTGCATCGGTCGAGACCGTGCGGTACCCGCGTATTGCCGTGACCGCTACGACCCTCTGTGGACGCCACAGAAGGGCCCTATTGCGAGCGGCCAGGGACTCCGCCCACACGGGCGCGCCGTACAGGGCCATCGACCGTACTACCCCCGCGTAGAGTCGTCGACACGCGAGACTCGGTCCGCCCAGATTCGGCATCAGTCGCCCGAGGGCGGACGCCGTGCCGACGAGCACTAGTAAACCAACCATCATTATACATACTACACTAGCCTATGCCCGCGGCTCCGCCGCAGCCAAAATTTGGTAATATCGCAGGTTCCCGATATAGTAGCGGGATAAATTGTATACCAGTTTTTAAGTCTAATCAAGAGCTACCAAATGAAAAAATTGCATCAAAATCCGTTGAGTAGGTTTTGAGTGATGCGCGTACAAACAAACAGATAAACAGACAAACAGACAAAAAATCTAAAAAAAATCGTTTTGTGTTCAGACACGCCTATACATAACCTAATAGAGTATTTTTTTCTCAAATATCTTAAATCTACAGACACAGCTATGTTACAGCTTTATAATAGTATAGACTATCCTTTGCCCGCGGCTTCGCCGCAGCCAAAAGCTAGTTTTTAGGATATATCTCAGGTTCCCGATATAGTAGCGGGATAAAATGTTTACCAGTTTTTAAGTCTAATCAAGAGCTACCAAATAAAAGAAGTTTCATCAAAATCCGTTCAGTAGTTTTTGCGTGATGCGCGAACAAACAAACAGATAAACAGATAAAAAATCTAAAAAATATTGTTTTGTGTTTAGACACGCCAATATAGTCTATTACAGTATTTTTCTCAAATATCTTAAATGTACAGACACAGCTCTGTTACAGTGTTATAATAGTATAGAGAGAAAGACCAGAAAAGGATATAGGCTAGCTTTTATTCCGAAAAAATGGATGGTTCGTGTGTGATAGCTATTTATTTTACATAGAAATAATTTATGTGTGTAGAAATAATTTGTGTGTATTTACATTATGAAACACTCAGATGAAGTCGCAGGCAGATTCTAGTAATTACATACGGCCTTATCATCAATCTATTATTAGCCTCTTGAATTGAGCTTTGTTTTAAGAACAGCAGAGGCGGTAACGCTGTGGTGATTATGCGAATTGCATATTATAATGTCGCAATCACATATGTATATATAGAGGCTAGTATGTAAGGAGGTCAGTCGGCCACAGAACGCGATGTAAAGTAATATACGAATATAACTAGTGCTCACCGACGTTTCATTATCATCCCCACAAGGAGCACCACAACGCCATTATCCGGGCCCTCCGATTTCACAAACTGTCTAGAAAATCTTTTATTCATGTGGTTTCCACAGTTTTATGTAGAAAACCGGTTCCGTTGCGCTCGATGGATTAAGGCACGTGGTTTCTATAAGGCAGGAGGTACATTCAAATCTTTCTTAGATTCGAAGTCGAAATCTCACCCATCGCGAAAATTAATTAACGAAGCTTGATGTTTTTTTTTTTTTGCCATTGGGCGTGGAGACATACACGTCTATTAACCCGGCCCCTGGGAGAATAGAGTTACCTTTTCTATTCTTCACTTTCACTCAAACGGCTTTTGTGAACCAAATATCAGCCAATAGCAACACATGGAGATCAATAGCGCTAGGAAATGACCCTGACTCACTTTGGCAATCTGCAAAAGAGCTAATAAAAGACATGGTACGCTTGACACAGCCTACGCAAACTAAAGGGAAACACCAACACTGAATATCAGACGACACCTGGTGCCGTGTGGAACACCGGCGTGAGATGAAAGCCAAGGGTGCATCTGTTCAGGAACTGAATTCAGTGAGTGCTCAAATTCAATCTTCATCTCGCAAAGATCGTAACCACCACCTTCAAAACATCTGCTTAGAGTTGGAAACAAACGCAGAGCGCCATGAAACGAAGGATTTATTTAAGAACATTCGTTACATAACTCGTCAGTTCAAACCTAAAACCTGGGCGATTGAGGATTTTAATGGAACGACTCTAATGGAAATAAAGGACATTGTGGGTGTGTGCAAACAGTATTGTAAGCAGCTTTTTGCCGATAGCAGCGCAACATCATCAGGCACCGCTAGTACTGTTTTAGAAACTGCTTATGATGATATGGAACCATCTGTGCTAATAAGTGAAGTTCAAGCCGCAATCTGTCATCTCAAGAATAACAAAGCTGTAGGAGTTGACGATATCCCGATAGAGGTTTTCAGAGCGATGGGCGTACACGGTGTTGAAATACTGCATATGATCTGCAATCGCATCTGGGAGACAGAGAAATGGCCTCAGGACTGGGCACATTCTGTGTTCATACCACTACACAAGAAGGGATCAACAAAAAAGTGTAGCAACTATAGACTAATAGCTGTGATTTCGCACGCTAGTAAAGTACTTCTTCATATCGTCAACACCAGATTGCAAGCTTTCTTGAACTCTGAAATAGCTCTGGAGCAAGCAGGTTTCGTCGAGGGTTGAGGAACAAGGGAGCAGATTTTAATTCTTCGACAAATCACCGAAAAGTCTAGAGAGTTTAACACCCCCCTCTATATCAGCTTTGTCGATTTTTGAAAGCCCTTCGACACCGTGAAATGGCACAAACTATGGAACGTACTTAGTCATACGGGAGTACCTAACCATCTAGTACGTCTCATATGACGACTTACGAGGATAGAACTGCGACTGTTCGAATAGACGATGTTGACTCAAAGGGTTTTCAGACATGTGATGGTATTCGTCAGGGATGCATACTGTCTCCACTCCTGTTCAATATCTACACGGAGTGCATTATGAGAATTGTGTTGGAGCAATGGGACAAGGGAGTTTCAGTGGGAGGTCGGAAGACATCGAACCTAAGATATGCCGATGACACAACTCTTCTCGCTCAAACAAAAGAAGATATGGAACAGCTGCTGACACGCCTAGAGGCAACAAGCCTCTCCTTCAGGCTAGCAATTAACAGACTTAAGACGATTTCGATTTCATATTTTTCACTTTGTGTTTAATGTATGTTGCTAAGCATGTCAAATGCAAAAAATATATATAAAAATATCTAAATATTTATAGGGTTTGCGTCATTATTAGGTAAAATCTTAATTGTAAAATTAAGTTTACCTGGTCGGTATAATGTATGAAAATACTTCCGACAGATGGTGCAGGCGTCACCCAAAGACGTTAAGTATGAATGTGTTATCGAAATTAGCAGTCAGGAGCACGGGCCACGATGGCTGAATAGGCAAACCATCTGGACGGTATCCAGGAGATGCAGGTTCAAATCCTGCTCGTGACTGTTATTTTCGATTTAACATTTTTCACTTTGTGTTTAATACATATATATAATTAAAATTCCAAGAGTGAAGTATATTTTGAAGTACTCGTAGACGAAGTCATGAGTAAAATCTAGTGAGTAACAATAGTTAAAACTACTAATTGTTTTTTAAGAGTAAGTTGAATGGCTCAAGGGCTTTTATGTAAATACAGGAATCGATTTATGTTCAAAGGACAGATTGCGGTTAAAAATTACTGTCGACTCTGTACCGTTTGTGGTCAAAACTGTAGCTGAACAGCGATTTCGCGGACATTAAAAACATTAAGCTGCGAAACGACATTTGAAAATTTCCCTTTTACTCACAAACCGTTGAAAATTTATGTGACGCAATTCATGATTTAGCCGACAACATTCAGGGTAAATTTTAGGTTAAGCGTAAGGTATTTTAAACCAATTTTAATGACTATATTGAAACATATATACTCCTACGAGCATTTGGACTGGCTCTGCCGAGGAAGTACAACTCTTTCGCAGAAGAAGATGTAAAGCAATGACCAATCATTCAATGTGTTTTAGAAAGATAATAAAATGAATATAACAGTGTCATTCTTGAGGAGTATGTGTTTTTTTAAGATCTTAAATTACGGTTTGCCATGGGCACTTACAGAAAAACTCTTTCATAAAGTTATAGTTTGCCAAAACAGCATAGAGAGAAGGGCAAACGGGGTCAAAAGAAAAGATAAAGTAAGACTATCACATATAAAAACTACTACACAATTTCGCAATTTCTACACAGTGCTCAAATAATTGAAATGGAGATGGTCAGGACACATGAGAAATGGTCAAGAATAATTACGAAATGGTACCCTCGAGATGGCAAAAGGAATAAAGGATGACAGCGTAAAAGATGGGAGCTTGACACAAAGAGAATAGCCGGTCCAGCATGGTCTGGGGTGGCGAGAGAAAAAATAGCATGGAAAGCCCTAGAGGAAGCTTATGTTGAAAGACAAGCTGTAGCAATTATTCCGCTTACCGACGGAAACTAGTATAACTAAACAATTATTATATTATTTTTAGATATAGAATTATTTGGTAAATTGTAAGAATTTCCTGCAGCAATAAAGGCTTATTATTATTATAATACGGTTTGCATTTAATATTTTACTATAAACCTTCAAAGTTATAACATTGAACTGTCAAAATTATAAAATTAATCAAAAAATTAAAACGTCACGCGGTGCTAGAACATTTTATATGCAACACACAAGTTTATTACGTGTGACTGTCATCAAATAGAAAAGTTTTTAGCACAGCGCGGTCATAATTTAAAGTGCTTAACTAAAAGTGGGCCAAGCCTCATGTAAACTAAATTAAAGCTGTCTACTTAAATCTATTTTTTACTAGCTAAAGGTATAAAAGAATAAAAAAGTACTAATTTCACTTTTAAAAATTGATAGTAAAAATCCTCTTATACGACCAAGGCCATATTCTGGATTTAATTATGAATCTAAATCGTCCCTGGATCCACTCAAGCCTAAACATTCAGCATTCAGTTAGCTCTTGATTGAGAGTATGCATTGCTATGCGGATGACAGTACAGGTGATGCGCGATATACCGGCCATCAGAAAGTCCCTCGGAACATGCTGAGAGAGATGGACCCAACTTGTGTCTGAAGTAGAGCGCTCTCTAGGGCGGGCCTCGGAATGGGGAGAAAAGAACTTGGTTCAATTCAACCCTATGAAGACACAGGTATGCGCGTTTACTGCAAAGAAGGACGCATTTGTCGTGACGCCCCAGTTCCAAGGAGTAGCTCTTCCAGTCTCCGTGAGTATTGGGATCCTCGGCATCGACATATCCAGCAAAGTCCAGTTCGGGAGTCATTTGGAGGACAAAGCCAAATTGTCGAGCAAGAAACTGGGCGTCCTGAACAGAGCCAAGCGGTACTTCACCCCGAGGCAGCGACTTATGCTGTATAAAGCACAAGTCGCTGCCTCGGGGGGAGGGCGGAGCCCTCATATGGAGTACTGCTCACATCTCTGGGCAGGCGCACCAAAATACCAGCTCGACCCACTTGACTCCCTGCAAAGACGTGCTGTTCGGATTGTCGATGATCCTAATCTCACGGATGAGCTGGAGCTGTTAAGGCGGCGGAGAGACTTTGGGGCTCCCTGTATGCTCTATCGATTCTTTAACGGGGAGTGCTCTGAGGAACTGTTTGAGGTGGTACCAACATCGCCATTTTACCACCGGACCACGAGACGCTGTACTAGGGTTCATCCATACCATCTGGAGACGATCTCATCCAAGACGGTTCGTTTTCAGCGTTCTTTTCTACCACGTACGTGTGTGTACGTACCCACTAAATAAACCCGCCGTGTGCCGTCTCTCCGCCTTTATTGGCGGGCCACTTAAACTATGTTACATTACGTCAGTGGTCCGCCGGCGGCTTTAATTTCATGAAACGTAACCCAACAAAACCTAAACATTTCATGAAATGGTCGAGAGTGAGATATTCAGCAAGTATCTACCACCAATAAGTAATCAAAAAACATCCCATCTTTCATCGTTCTAACTACTCGTACCAACCGCGATTACACATATGAATCATATCTAGTAATACTAGATTCTTCATATTGCAATATATATACCTAGTAGAAAATGTCAAAATAAAAAGGGTAAAAAAAGAAAAACTCACTGCTTAGCAATCTGAGATCATGGAAATAAATATAAATCCCTCTTCACACGAAACCCGTTAGATATCTGGTTTTACAGCTAAGAATTCAAATACACTCCTTTTTTCTGGTCGTGCAATAAATCGCTTCGAATCGCAACCATATATCTTAAGACTTGCTAGCTACGCTTGGTAGATGATTTTTCTTTCTTATTTTAGATTCCAAAAAAGGGGTAAAGGAAAATTTTATTTTATCGTATATACAAGGCTACTAATCGTTATAATTATACCGCATTTACCTGAAATGCACTATTTAATAATATTCTAGGCTATTGCATGTCTTTAAAGTAAGGTTTAACGACAACGATTAACTTAATTTGAATTAAGGTCAATTTTTAATATAAATAGCGCCAATTATAAATAGTTAAATAGCATAAAATTTTGTAGCATAATTTCATTACACAGATGAACAATAGGACAGTACATATTGGTACTTAGTCCTTACAAAAGTCCGTGTGGTGACGGGCTATGTCGGTAGTACAATTACCAGAGACATCACTCGCACGCTGCAAAGCCCTGCAGCCCCCTTAGAATAAAAAACGAAACGTTAAACTAACTTTCGTTTCACTTCATTGTGATTGGTCACCTGAATCACGCGTTGAAATCTCGACTAATCAGAAATCACGCGTTGGACTGTTGATAAATCACAACGACTCGAAACGAAAGTCGTCTAACGTTTCGTTTTTCATTCTAAGGGGGAAGGAGATAGAAGGCGAAGAGGAAGAATTCTATACTATATTGGTCATAAAACCTATTAACAAGTTTTATTCCGCTTCTAACCTAAAGCTACTTATTAAAAAAGACAACCAGGACTTCTTATCAAAGTCACATGAACATCATGAATACAGAAGATTAAAGAAGCATCGGATAAACAAATAAATAAGCGGGTGGCGACTTAATTTGATACTGTTTAAAGATGACATTCTATAGTGTTCCATAAATACACCTTATTTGTATTATCGTCCTTCTTATTATATACAAGTTATGTTACCGCAACTTTGTCCGCGGGGATTTATTTAGTTACAAGCGTCGCCACGCTAACAGCCGGTTTTACCCTCCCTCCGCATTAGATGTTTCACATCAAAAATATAGGTTCCGGATAAGTAATCACCAATATATCATAATACTAATACCTTCTCCGAAATACGTTGCATCTTATGGTATAAGTATAATTCCGATTGGTTAAGTAGTTTTCGCAGTATAACCGAACAAAAAAACCGGCTCTCCAATCATTAGTATAGATGTTCTAAGAGTTGTTTTTTTCAAATTAGTTAATTAGACTAATATATTAATATTGTCCAATAACGCATGTGCGAGGAAGCCTTTTTTTGTTCTTTTTTTTTGTTAATTCACAAATACATACGCGTGTGTGTGTGTGTGTGTGTGTGTGTGTGTGTGTGTGTGTGTGTGTGTGTGTGTTAATGTATGTGTGTGCGCGTACATGTTCATTTATTAAATGGGATTGAATTGGTTGTCTTGGATGAATGGGTTAAAGAGTCTGTCTATATAATTATGCTAAAAATATACATGTATTTTTATACACATATTTATTTCAATTCATATATTTAAGACAATTTTCTGCTGCCTCATAATCTAGGCATTCAAGCCAGCGAAGTATTGCCTTCCTTAATCGATAGCTATTGAGCGATTTCAATGGCTCCAATCTATTAAGTGTATTATAAATATCCACACGGGTTGCCACATACATAATTTTCAAAAAAAAATCTTACTACAATCCCATCCATCCATGCATCAGCCTTTCGAAGTCCACTGCTGGACATAGGCCTCCCCAAGAGAACGCCACAACATGTGTTTCGCTCATATGGGGGATAGTGCCGTAATCGCCACGCTTAGCGATCGCAGGGGATGTTGATAATAACCCGACCCTCCCTCGAGGGAGTGCTGCCGCCCACTCCCCCGGTATTCCCTCAGTCGGCTCTTACCACTCCCATGGATGGAGAGGGGTGAGGCAATTCTAAAGCCGGCCCTACACGGCAAATATAAACAATATATTGATACAAATAATAAAAGTTTAAGCATTGTGAATAATTACAATTGATTCACGCATGGTCAAACATATTTCACAACTTTTTGTGCATTACGATTGGTATCTCTTTTTTTATAGGTACTACATGGGTGGCAAAAAAGCATCACGGAATCTGTCGCGTTTACTTAAACACTGGTATAAATTTTATCCCGCTACTATATCGGGAACATGATATATAACCTAAAATGTAGCTTTTGTCTGAGCCGGAGTCGCGGGCAAAGGCTAGTATAGAATAAGGCAAAGGCAGCGTGTATTTTCAATATTGATGAAGGATGTTTGACTGAGGAATTGATGTTAAAGTTTGACAGTTTTTGTATCGACATCAGTCAAGAATGTCGCAGGAATATTAATCAATCAATCAACCATTCTCTAATTTATATATTTCTGCTGAAAGTCATAATTTTGTTGGTGTTATGAATCAATCTATTTACTTAATTAATAATTTCTGATGTTTACACTATGAAGGAATATTAATCATTAGATTAAAACTCTTTTTACAAATTACACCTGATTTAAACTAATGAATAAAATAAACCAGAGGACGTTGTGTGAAATGTCCGTGAATATTTATTTATTTATTTAGCTTATACAAGCTGTATTCAAGTTCACTTATATACTACAAGCTGTATATTCAGACTGTATATACGCTGTATAAGCGCTTTTACAGTCCTTTTAAGTGCAAAATGGGACCATATTATACAGCTTTTTGCGGAGCTGTGTAGTAACCGTATAAGCAATAGAATAGGCTGTACAACAGTTGTATTAGAGCTGTTATTTGGTGTTAAAAGGAACCATTGCATTAGGTACTTTTATAACATCTTTTAAATATTTTTGATCTATATCTTTTAGCATATGACATGCTCCGCCACTTTTTAAAGTACAAATTATTTGTGAATAAGGAAAAAGAGATTTTATTGTACTAGCGGGAATCGAACCCGCGTCTTTTCCAGTCCGGGGAAGTGCTCTAAGCCACTGAGCTATAGTACAGATCTTTCGATCATCCTAATCTCCTTATCACATTTGTCCTTACGATCAACGCCATCTATCGGAAGTATTTACATGCATTAAACCAATATAATATCTTGTAAAGATAAATTTGTTCTAAACAGGTTTTTGAAGAGAATCGATCAATATAATAAAAATTATACTTTTAGAGTTAGGTACAATAAAATTATATAATAGTGTGCTAATATGCCATATTAAATATTTTTTGTTGAAATTAATTATTAATTTGGACTTATTTCGGAAGTATTTTCATATATTATACCGATCAGGTAAACTTAATTTTACAATTAAGATTTTACCTAATAATGACGCAAACCGTTTAAATATTTAGATATTTTTATATATATTTTTAGCATTTGACATACTTAGCACTATACATTAAAATCCTGCTCCTGACTGTTATTTTCGATTTCACATTTTTCACTTTGTGTTTAATATATAGTGCTAAGCATGTCAAATGCTAAAAATATATATAAAAATATCTGAATATTTAAAGGGTTTGCGTCATTACTAGGTAAAATCTTAATTGTAAAATTAAGTTTACCTGGTCGGTATAATGTATGAAAATACTTCCGACAGATGGCGCAGGCGTCACCCAAAGACGTTAAGTATGATGTGTTATCGAAATTAGCACTCAGGAGCAATTGTCAGGATGGCTGAATTGGTAAAGCATCTGGACGGTATCCAGAAGATGCAGGTTCAAATCCTGCTCCTGACTGTTATTTTCGATTTCACATTTTTCACTTTGTGTTTAATATATAGTGCTAAGCATGTCAAATGCTAAAAATATATATAAAAATATCTAAATATTTAAAGGGTTTGCGTCATTACTAGGTAAAATCTTAATTGTAAAATTAAGTTTACCTGGTCGGTATAATGTATGAAAATACTTCCGACAGATGGCGCAGGCGTCACCCAAAGACGTTAAGTATGATGTGTTATCGAAATTAGCAGTCAGGAGCAATTGTCAGGATGGCTGAATTGGTAAAGCATCTGGACGGTATCCAGAAGATGCAGGTTCAAATCCTGCTCCTGACTGTTATTTTCGATTTCACATTTTTCACTTTGTGTTTAATGTATAGTGCTAAGCATGTCAAATGCTAAAATATATATATAAAAATATCTAAATATTTAAAGGGTTTGCGTCATTATTAGGTAAAATCTTAATTGTAAAATTAAGTTTACCTGGTCGGTATAATGTATAAAAATACTTCCGACAGATGGCGCAGGCGTCACCCAAAGACGTTAAGTATGATGTGTTATCGAAATTAGCAGTCAGGAGCAATTGTCAGGATGGCTGAATTGGTAAAGCATCTGGACGGTATCCAGAAGATGCAGGTTCAAATCCTGCTCCTGACTGTTATTTTCGATTTCACATTTTTACTTTGTGTTTAATGTATAGTGCTAAGCATGTCAAATGCTAAAAATATATATAAAAATATCTAAATAGCTATATAATAGATATTTTTTACTTAGGCTGTTTATTATTTCTTATTTATAACTTAAAATCTATTTAGAGATACGTATAAGAAATGAAACACCTTAAGCTCAAGATGACTTTGATCCCTTCCTTACTTTATTTTATCCCTACTAATATTATAAATGTGAATGTAAGTTTGTTTGTTACGCTTTCACGTGAAAACTACTCAACCGATTATCATTTCATTGTACGTTTTTTCCACATATATTTGATGAATGATACGCGCTTTATATATACAAATCGGTCGAGTGCTATCAGTAATACAGAATAAAGCTGTACTATAGTTGTAATATATTCTTTTTGTTTAAAAAAAAAACTAGACGTCCCGGGACGTCTCTCAAGACAAATCATAAGAGCCCAAAACTCGATGGAGTTATGTCGTTTTATAACGGAGTTTCTTTGGCCACCTTCTAGGTCCATCATCAGACCCTGAATACCATCTAAAGACAAAGCACTCGTCCAGATGAATCAAATAAATAAATAAATAAAATAAATAAATATTCACGGACATTTGCACACAACGTCGTCTGGTCCCTTTTTTTTTATTTTAGGTGGGCAAAAATGTCCTACCGCACACCCCGCTGCCCGGGGAGACAACGGGGTGAATGGGGCTCTCACCCACTAAAAACCCACCGTGCGCCTCCACCCGCCCTTGCTACGGCGGATCACGGGTACCGCGTCGTTACGACCGCGATCCGCAGGCGGCAGCCCCTACGGGCACCCTCTCTTGAGCGACGCCTCGCGCACTTGGGCGTCGCACCTTCGCGGTAGGCTTCCGCGGACGGCAGGGTACTCCCCGACCCCACCGTCCGCAGCCTCGGCTAGGGCGGCATCAGGCGCAAGTAAGCGCGCGCACGCCACCCCTCGCGCCGGCGGCGAATCGGGTCCGCGAAGGAGGATTACTCACGGGCCCTCTCCGCCACCTCCTTCCGCGAGATGACAGCCTCGCAGAAGGCGGTGACCGCGGTCCAGGCCCTGTCACTGCCAACCATCGCTCGCTTAACGGCCTGCAGCGACAGGTCCACGCCTATGACTGCAACGAGTTCCCGGCGCTGCACATCCCATGCCGGGCACGACTCGAGCGTGTGCTGCGCCGAGTCCTCGTCGCAGTCGCAGTGGTGACAGCCTGGGGTCGTCTCCCTCCTTGCGATCGTGTGCAGGTATTTGCCAAAGCAACCATGCCCCGACAAGACCTGCACCAACCGGAAGGTGAGGATCCCGTGCTGCCGCCCTGCCCATTCTTCCAAGATCGGCCGGAGCGCCCCCACGGTCCAGAGACCGGCTCGGGGCGTCTCCAGCCGAGACTTCCACTTTAGGACGGTGGCGCGGCGGGCATCTTCCCGCCACGATGACATTACGCTCGGCGAGGGGCGGCTGCCCCCGCCCGCGCCGTCGACGCCCGCCGATAGACGTCGGCGAGCACCTCCGCCTCCAGATCCCACGGGGGGGTTCCGGCCAACGCGCAGGCTGCATCGGTCGAGACCGTGCGGTACCCGCGTATTGCCCTGACCGCTACGACCCTCTGTGGACGCCACAGAAGGGCCCTATTACGAGCGGCCAGGGACTCCGCCCACACGGGCGCGCCGTACAGCGCCATCGACCGTACTACCCCCGCGTAGAGTCGTCGACACGCAAGACTCGGTCCGCCCAAATTCGGCATCAGTCGCCCGAGGGCGGACGCCGTGTTGACGAGCCTTGGCGCAAGACGGCTCGTCAAAGTGCCACCGTCCATCCAATACCAGGCCCAGATATTTGATGTGGGCCTGGATTGGCAAGCCCACCCCATTGACCGTTATCGAGGCGCTGGAGGGCGGGCCCCGTCGGCGCCCATGGAACAGTAGGGCCTCCGACTTTTCAAGGGCCACCCTAAGCCCCAGCGCCTCAATCCGCCTGACCACCTCCGCGGTACCTGAGGTGGCCAGCGTTGCCGCCTCCTCGAGGGTCCAGCCCCGGCCTGTGACGAGCGTGTCGTCTGCGTAGCAAATTACGCCCAGCCCGGGGGGAGCCGGCCACGGAGGACCCAGTCGTCCTCTGGTCCCAAACTAAGCTTAACGCTTGTGCTATGGGTACCAGATTACGGATATAATACATACTACGTGAATCATAAAGGGTAGTACATGCCTTCAATGCTAGGTTATGTGAGCCATATGCAATAGTATTGTTACGTTTAAATTTTAATAAGTCAATAAAAAAAAACCCTACAGAATAAAAATATTATTTTTCAATTTCTTTTCTTAGACAACCCTAAATTTTGAAGAGACCGCCACTTTTGGGCGGAGCCTTTGTTTGTAAACAAAGTAAAGTAACCTATCTATGGTCGTAAGGCCTGCCATAAACATAAACACAGCGTAGGTACATACCATTGTTGCCGTGTGGGGCCGGCTTTAGAATTGTCCCACCCCTCTCTACCCACGGGAGTGGTAAGAGCCGACTGAGGGAATACTGTGGGAGTGGGCAGCAGCACTCCCTCGAGTATTAATAACATCCACTGCGATCGCCAACCCGCCTGCCAAGCGTGGCGATTACGGCATTATCCCCCATGATGGGACCGCTCGTTGTGGCGTTCTCTTGGGGAGGCCTATGTCCAGCAGTGGACCACATCACATGTTGGTTTTATTTTAGCTAATTAGTAAGTTGTTAGGTACTTATGTAATTATTTGATCACTAGTACTTTCAAAGCAGCACAGGTACCTCACAACATGATACAGGATACAGATAGAAGTAGGTAGGCAGGTTTTGCAACCACACTACTAAAAGAAGGGTTCAATGTGCCGTCCCTCCCTTTTAATACATAATTCGGTTTGATGAGCTACGGACCGCGTCGCATTCCGGAGCATTTGTGAGGAGACCGTGCTAGAAGCAGAAATAATTTTGTCACGTATTTCTTGGACAGTTTTACACTTGACACTGTGCCGTCGCGGCCTATCCACATCGTAAATCGGCGATCCAGGTATTCTCGGATACCATGGGTGTAATGCGCCGATGTGCCGTCCTGTTGCAGCACCATATCCCGGTACAAACTTACTGGCAATTCTTCCAATGGAAACAGGAGTATGAGGGAAGCCTCCTATTCCGGTACCGACGGTGTTACAATTCGCGGGCGGCAAGCAGATTGTTATTTCTCACCGCACCGACACACAATATCATGTTGTAACATTCATTGTTTCCATAATCTGCCATAATTATCACACGAAGTCACTGCAATCCAAAATAGTCCAACGCAACGAACTAACAAGTACGACAGCCGGAAGACTACTAAACTTATTTTGGTAAAGTAGGTACTTAAATATCGTTTGAAATTGCGACATAATTAAGGTGTATGCACACTAGACCGAACCACACAAGAGCGAATAATACGGAAAGGCATGCACGTGGCTTGTGTTTATGTAAGTATTTCACATACAATTACAATAACACTTCTCGTTATTGAGTAACAGTATGACAAATAAATAAAATAAGGAGCTACATAACATAACGTAGTTTCACGCCTGTATTCCTGAAGGGTTAGGCAGAGGCGTATTTTTTGCCACCCACGGTTCGCCAACTATGTTTACGTCCCACGTAATAGGGGGCCAGCCTATTGCCATCTGCCGGGAACATTTCCAAAAAACCCAATAACTATTTTTGCCCGGTCTGGGAATCGAACCTGAGACCTCGTGATCAGCGGTCGCATACACTAGCCAATACGCTATGGAGGCAATATGAACTAACAGCAATAATTGTAGGTACATAAGGTTCGAAAGTAAATACAAATAAAACAAGTAAATAAAAAAATAAAAGAAATAAAAGTAAATAGACATTTGGAATGATTTTCAATGTCAGCTAAAGAAAATGCACACACAAAATAAGTTCGTCTTCATGGCAAAATGGGATCAAAGTTAGGCATTTTACTGTGATCTGATACTATGTCACATCTACGTTATTGATCTTTATTAGGTCAAAGAAAGTTCAGAAAAACAGCTGATTAGGGTTGCAGGACGCATATTTTTTGCGAAAACTTAGCAGATCAAAAATCGTATTAAAATATAATGCAAATTAATTTCTGACTTCACATAGTCATTAGTGATGACCTAAATAATGTTTCGTCTGTCTGGTTTCGACTATAGTACCTATATGCATAAAGTTTCGAATTGTATATTACTTTTTTTTGTAAATACATACATATCATAGATAGAAAACATAAAATGATTCCAAACTCGATGGGGTTGCGTCGTTTCATTACAGAGTTACTGTGGTCACCTTCCAGCTCCATCATCAGACCCTGGAGATATCATCTAGGCACAAAGTACTCGGCAAGACGAATCATACGAGCCCAAACTCGATGGGGTTGCGCCGTTTCATTATAGAGTTCCTATGTCGGCCTTTCAGCTCCATCATCAGATCAGCTCCATATCATCATAATATTGTATTGTCACGCGATCTACACATGCGTGTAAAATTTCAGCTCCATCGGAAACCGGTATCGAGTTATATTATAATAACACTTAGAACTGTAATAAGTACCTAAGTTATCAACATGCAATATACAGCCTCTATACAGAATCAACGATAAAACCAGATTGAAGTGTCAGAAAATTCTTAAAGTTGTATTGTAGAGTTTTAATATAATGCACTCTTTTTTTTTTTTTTTTTTTTTTTTTTTTTTGTTTAGACGGGAAAAAATGTACCTAACCGCACACCCCGTTGTTCGGGGGCAACAAACAGGGTAGTGTGGGGCCCTCACCCACTAAATAAACCCGCCGTGTGCCGTCTCTCCGCCTTTATTGGCGGACCACTGGAACTATGTTACATTCCTTCGGTGGTCCGCCGGCGGCTTACCATTTCGGGTACCCGCTTCTGAGCGACGCACCCGCACACAGTGCGCCGCACCTTCGCGGGAGGCCTTGCGGGTGGCGGACGTTCCCCGGTCCATCCACCCGCAGCCTCAGCTAGGGCGGCATTAGGCGCAAATACTCACGCCTGCGCCGCCCCAGTCGCTGGCGGCGGTTCGGGTCTGCGGAAGGATCAGCCTCCCTGGCCCTCTCCGCCGCTTCCTTCCGCGAGATGACCTCGTCGCAGAAGGCAGCGACCGCGGCCCAGTTCCTGTCGCTGCCAAGCATCGCTCTAACGACGCTCGGCAGCGAGAGGTCCCCCCCTATTGCCGCGACGAGTTCACGGCGCTGCCCGCCCCAAGCCGGGCATGACTCGAGCGTGTGCTGCGCCGTGTCCTCGTCGCAGCCGCAATGGTGACAGCCCGGAGTCGCTTCCCTCCTTGCGACTATGTGCAGATATCTGCCGAAGCAACCGTGCCCCGACAGCACCTGCACCAGTCGGAAGGTAAGGACTCCGTGCCGTCGCCCCGCCCACTCCTCCAGCACAGGCTGGAGCGCCCCTACGGTCCAGAGACCGGCTCGGGGCGCTTCCAGCCGTGTCCTCCATCTGGCCATGGCAGCTCGGCGGGCATCGCCCTGCCACCTGGCCACCTCCCTGGGTGGAGGACGACCTCCCACCTCTCGCTCTTGCGATGTCCGCCGATACACTTCGGCGAGCACCTCCGCCTCCAAGTCCCACGGGGGGGTTCCGGCCAGCACGCAGGCCGCTTCCGTCGACACCGTGCGGTATCCGCGTATGAGCCTGGACGCGACGACTCTTTGTGGTCTCCACAGAAGAGCCCTGTTCGGCGCGTCCAGGCACCCCGCCCACACAGGTGCACCGTACAGTGCCATCGACCGGACAACCCCCGCATAAAGCCGTCGGCACGCATTGTTGGGTCCGCCCATATTCGGCAAAAGCCGTGCAAGGGCGGACGCTGCGCCGACGAGCCTCGGGGACAGTTGGCGGAAGTGCTCGCGAAAGCGCCACCGCCCATCCAGCACCAGGCCCAGATACTTGATCTGGGCCTTCACCCCAATTTGGACCCCGTCCACCGTGATTGAGGCGCCAGCAGGTGGCCGACGTCGGGGCCCATGGAAAAGTAGGGCCTCCGACTTGTCCAGGGCCACCCTAAGCCCCAGCGCCCCGATCCTCCTAACCACCTCCGAGGTCCCTAAGGTGGCCAGGAACGCCGCTTCCTCGAAGTTTCCACCCCGGGCCACGACCAGCGTGTCATCCGCATAGCAGATAACCGCCAGCCCGGGGGGGAGCCGACAGCGTAGCACCCAGTCGTAACCAATGTCCCACAGGAGCGGCCCTAGAACCGAACCCTGCGGGACACCGCACGACATGGGTCTCCTCACAACGTCCCCTATGCGGCTCTCATAGAGAACGCTGCGGCCCTCAAGATAGTCCACCACCAGCCGCCTCAGGTATGCAGGCACCCCGTGATACTGGAGCGCCTCCCTGATGCAGCTGAATGGCAGACTATTGAATGCGTTGGCAATGTCGAGCGACACCGCCAACAGCACTCCACCGCCGGCGACGACCGCCGCGGCCGCGGCCCTCAGGCGCATAATCGCGCCGACCGTCGAACGACCAGCCCGAAAGCCAAACTGGGCATCCGACAAGTCGGGTCCGACGTCGCGCAGGTGTTGGACGATGCGGGCAGCGAGGATTCTCTCCAGCAGCTTACCCGCCTCGTCCAGCAGCACGATGGGCCTGAAGGCCCCGACCGAATCCGGCGTACGCCCCGGCTTCGGCAGGAGTACCAGCCTCCCCTCCTTCCAGCAGCCAGGAAACCGTCCGGACGCCAGGCACGCGTCGAACAGTCCCCTGAGGCGGGGCTCCAGGTGGTCCAGAGCCAGGGCAAGCACTCGGGCGGGTATCCCGTCCGGGCCGGGGGCGGTGTTCTTGGAACGAATCCGCGAAACAGCCGCCCCCATTTCCGACGCGGTGACGGGCGGTACACTGAGGTCGGCCTCCCGGTCGCTACCTGGCATTGCCATAACCGGGGGCGTGTGCTCCGCCCGTCTAGGGAATAGGCCCTCGACCACCTCGGTGAGGAGGCTGGGCTGAAGGGTCTCTGTGAGGGGGGGGCCCTGAGTGCGGAGCTTGTTCAGCGCCGCACGATATGGGCGACCCCAGGGGTCACAGTTGAGACCATCCAGCATCTCCTGCCTTTTCTCTGTTTTGGCGCGGCAGATGGCCAGCTTAAACGCGGCCCGCGATGTGCGGTACGCCTCGTACAGCTGGCCCTCCCGTTCCCGATCGCGGTTGCGCCGCCGACTGCGGGTGTAGGACCTCCGGGCACGAATGCACGCCGCACGGAGGTCCGCCAGCTCCTGGGACCACCAGTAGAGCCCCTTCCTCGGAGGAGGACGTCGCACACGGGGCATGGCCGAGTCACACACCTGCGTAATCGCAGCGCGAAATCGGCCAGCCTCAGCGTCCACCCCCTCGGTCAGGGCCGGTGAGAACAGCCACGATTGAACAATGGCGGCCTCCGCCAGTAGGTCCCTATCCAGCCTGCCCACAGCCCACCGCGGGAACGCGGGAGTTCTGCGCGCCGCGTGACCCCTACTGGGGCCCTGAAGGGACCGGGAGACCTCAATCCGGATGTACCGATGATCGGACAAGGTCTCAACCTCCTCCAGGACACACCAGCTCCTCACTTGTGCTGCGACGTCGGGGCTAGCGAACGAAAGGTCCACTATCGACCCGCCCCGTCGCCGCACGCACGTGTTGACGGAGCCTCTATTTAGCAAACAGAGGCCCGTCGACGCCGCCCACTCTACCACCGCCGCTCCACGGGCGTCCGTCGCAGGGGACCCCCACGCCGTGGATTTGGCGTTGAAGTCCCCTACGACCAGGACGTGGCTAGGTGCCAGTCGCCGTATCGAGGTCTCTAGGCTGTTAAGCCAGACCTCGAAACCAGCCAGACTCCGGTTGGGAGAGAAGTATACGCCATACAGCGTAACTCCCCCCCAGTCGGCCGCGACGTATCCCGTACCCCTGTCTCTGATCGACAAGGGCGGGGAACGAAGCGCCGCAGAGCTGACGATTGCCACGGAGCCATCGCGGCTGCCCACCCAATGAGGGCGGTCAGGAACACAATAAGGCTCCGCAGCTACGGCTACACCAATCAACCGCTCCACCATAGTTTGCAGGAGAAGATCCTGCGCCCTGGCGGAGTGATTGAGATTCGCCTGAAGGAGGACAATCCCACCTCCTTCCCATGGCCTGACTCAACCTTACGGTTATACAGGCCGAATCACGGGAGAGTGCACTGCTACTTGCCGGTGGCTCTTTCACAGTGCACCTTCGTCTCCCTACAAATTGTTTTAAATCTGTCTCCTTGTCCCTAGAGTCCTTCTCCCCTTTCTGGGGCGGACGAAACTCGTGACGCCTTCGGTGCCTTCCTGGTCGTCCGAGCCCACCCGAAGTGGTACCGCAGTCTGACTCCCTTCTATGGTCTTCACCTCTTCTGCGGCATCTTCTTTCTTCACCTCTCTCTCTCTAGTCCACTCCTAATCTTATGCCATCGTCGCGCGAAATCCTGTAGCTGCCTGAAGTTCGCCTCCGATCCCACGAGATCCTGGTAGTACACCGGGCCCTCCCCAAGCGCCTTCACGTTGTCTAATAAAATCCTACGCGCTTCCCCGTAGAGTTCGCACTCCCACAGTATGTGGTGCACGTCCTCCACATCGCTAACCCCGCAGTAGCATGAGCCCACATCAGTGAGTCTCATGCGCTGCAACCTACCCCTAAAACAACCGTGACCTGTGAGTATCTGGGATGTTTCATAGTCCGGCTCTACCCAAGTCGCCTTGAGACGAGCCGACACATCCGGGAAAAACCGATATAGCTCCCTACCCTTATCCGACATGTCCCAACGTGCCTGCCATTCCGCAAGCACGGACTCAGTTTCTCTGAGTTTGACACCTCTGATGTCCTCCCCGGCAAGCGCGGACTCGCGCGCACCACCTAGTCTGCCTGCCCGAATTACCTCGAGGTCGGCCGGCAATACACCGGCGAGTACCGGTAATGCGGCGGAGCTCGTCGAACGATACGCCTTAGTCAGAAGGACTAAGGCGGGTCTCTGGGTCCGCAGGAGTGCGCTCCGCACAACGTGAAGGGTCGCACGCTCATACCAACATGCCGCCGCATACGTCACCGTGGCGATGTAAGTGCCACGGTACAGCACCCGAAGGGCTCTGTACCGTATTCCCCAAGAGGACGCCGACACTCTCGACATCTTGCCGAAGCAATTTGCCGCCCTCTCCCCTATCGACGACGCATGCTGCGCGAACGAAAGGCTCGAATCGACCACCACTCCGAGCACCGTGGTCGACGTGACGCTCCTCACAGACTTCCCCCGGAACCGAATGACTGGAGGGCGCTGGAATCTCCCCCTGATCGTCATTGTGACCGACTTCACAGGTGAGAATTCCAGCCTGTTTCGGCTGCCCCAGTCACCCACGAGCTGCAATGCCGTAGAGGCTGTGGCCTCTATGCTCGCCCGAGAATCGGATTCTATCAGGAGCGTCACGTCGTCGGCGTAAGCCACGATACTGACCCCCCCCGGGAGGGGCAGTCGAAGCAAGTCGTCCATCAGCACGTTCCAGAGCGCGGGTCCCAGCACAGACCCCTGCGGGCAACCCATCGTTGATGCCTTCCACACAACCCGATCGCCCACGAAGAAGCCCACTCGGCGATTCACGAAGTATCCCGCCAACATCCTAAAGATGTTAGGCGGGCAGCCTCCGCGCTTCACCTTGAGCAAAATCATGGGCCACCAGGCGTTGTCGAAGGCTCCAGAGATATCTAAAAATATCGCTTGAGCGTACTTCGACGATCTCCCTCGCGCTGCGCCTAAGATGGTGTTCAGCGCAGACACCGTCGACTGACCTCGAGTGAACCCGTGCTGGCGGTCCGATAACCCCCTGGTTATTTGCGGGGCGCACCGTAACATTACGCGTTCTAAAATCTTACCGAGGATAGGCAGCAGGGTGACGGGCCGGTATGCCTTCGGATCGGCAAGCGGCTTGCCGTTCCCTTTCGGGAGGACAACCAGCCTGCCGTGTTTCCAGAGATCCGGGAAAGACCCCTCTTGGACACATCGCCTATACATTTCAGAAAATTCCACCGACGCGGCTGCCCATGTGTGTCTAATAATACGAGCGGTAATCCCATCGATACCCGGGGCCGTGTTGGGAAGGTCCCGGACTATACCCTCCACAGTACTGTAGGTGGGAGGAGGGGCATCTTCTCCTGAAGGTGTAAATGACGCCATTAGCCGCACTTGCCTGTGGTACTCCGTGTCCTTGGACACATCGTCGTCCGGACACAGGGCATACAAAAGGCTGTGCATGGCCTCGCTCACACTCCCAGCATAGCCTTCGGCAAACTTCGTGCCATTTATTACGTTACGGGGAGGTCTAGTCCTCCCATTCGCGACTCGGTAGGCCTGTCCCCAAGGATCCAGGTTACCGGAATTAGCGGTGTTTCTAAAATGCAAAAGTTGCGCCTCTTCCATTGCTCGACGATACCTACCCCTATGCGCATGGAACCGTTCCCTTGCTTCTGCCTCAGGGAGACCACCGCCACTACGGGCGCGCTGCCAGGCCCTTCGCAAGGCGTTATTGGTTTTCCTCGCAGAGTCCAGTTCAGGCGTCCACCATTCATATCTCCCCTTCACTTTCAAGCCTTTAACATACCCCAGTGTCTGCTTTGCGGTGCTCCCTACCATTTCGGTGAACTGAGCACAGACTTCTGAGGCAGAACGATTCCACCTTATGCTGCCTACCCGCCCATGGATCCGACGCTCGAAGAGGCCCCAGTCGACCCCCCGGTCCCGAAGTCTCTTCGGCTCTTCCGACAGCTCAGCGCGAGCAGGAGTGGACTTGCTTGCCACTTCCATAACTATGAGACGATGGTCGCTCTCAATTTTGTTCTCAAGCACTCTCCACCCTGTCACCAGGGCGCCTCTTGTAGTTAGCGTGAGGTCGATGTTGGACGATCCGTTCGCTGTGGCGAACGTCGGTGGTTCTCCCTCCTGATTTTCCAACCGAAGGTCTCGGGCCAGGATGAACGCTTCCATGGACTCGCGGCGATGCGTGACGTCTGGCCCACGTCCAGTATACTGTCGCGGTTCACAGTACCACATCGGAGAGTGTGCATTGGAGTCTACCCCAACCACGACGCGTTTCCCCTTCAGGGAGTCCAGCACAAAGCCTAGATGTTGAAGGTGGATGTCTATGTCGTCGCTGTACTGAAAGTACGCGGACACCATATACGTGCCTTCCTCGTCGTTTAGTACATGGCACACTAGACAGTGCGTGGTCGACAGATGGTGTAGGATGGCACATGGGAGGTCCGTACGACGGACATACACACCCGCCTTGGCTCGCTCGCCACACTGCAGCCAGTTCGCATCGTCGTATTGGGTCCCAGGATAATGCTCTTGAGCCAGAACGACGTCCAGGCCCAATTCCTCTGCAACAATCGGTAGCTCCATTGTGGCAAGCTCTGACCCCGCCAGGTTTACTTGGCCGACTGTACATTGCTTACATAAGGGAGCCATTAGTAAGCCGTGCTTTCTACCATTCTCCTTTCCGCATGGACTCTCGCGGGGCAGTCGCGGGCACCGGTCACATGGGTATCTTGTCCTTTCTGGCCGAACTTACGGCATGTGGCACATACCTCCTCCTTTTCCTTGCAGTCCGCTGCCGTGTGTCCAGTTGCACCACATTTGGTGCACGTCGGGTTCTCCTGCTTACACTTATTTTGATTGTGCCCATATGTGCAGCACTTACTGCACATAATGGCCGTCGTAAAGTCTTCTACCCGGCACGAATCCCATCCGATGTACAGCCGGCCATTGGTGATCAGGGCCTTCCGTAAGCTTGGTGAGCAGGCTAGCACCATGGCTGAGGTTGACGAACCTTGCCTACTCTTCCGGAATGCCAATCTGCAATTTTCCATCACCTTTTCGTAGGTCCACTGCGATTCACGGAGGTTTTGATGGACCACAGCTTTCATGACGTCTTCCAGTTTAGGCTCTCGGCCTTCCAGGTCCCTGATCACCACTAATGGCGCCTTCCCCTTCAGTTCGTTGGCTCTAATTGTATCCGGCAGAGCCGCCTTCAATTTGTCCAGGTCATCCCTTGTGCGAGTCTGCACCAACACACCTGCATTCCCCACTCGGCGCACCCGGTCGACATTAATCTGTAGGCTGGCGGGGGCTATGGAGGTCTTTAGCACCTTCTTCGTTTCTTCGGAGGTTTTCATGTTGGCACCCTCCACTGGGTACAGGGCCAACATAGGGCCCGGTGGTACCCTTGTCCGCAACTTCTCCGCGTAGCTAGCAGAGCCAGCCACGACTGGCACACGAGTGCCATGCGAGCCTGCAGCAGTGGCTGCTGTTACTGCCGCTTGTGCAGTTTGAGCCGCCACCTCCGCACGATTTGTGCGCTCCCTCTCCTTCTCCCTTTCGGCGTCCAGTACTGCCACCATCTTCCTAGTGGAGCGGAGTTCTCCCTTGTCCTCCTCGTTAATCAAGGCCAAGTGGCCAACTATCTCCAGCATCGTCTGGAGCTGGGTATTAATGGCCGCCAGGTCACTTTTATTCAGCCGTGACGCAGGTCCTCCGGCCACCCTGGTTATGCCCCGAGCTGCAGCGTTCGCACGGGCCAACAGTTGCCTAGAAGTAGCCCTTCCTAGGTCCGTGGTCCTGCCATCCGCATCAGCAGTCCCCTCATCCTCCGAGCTGTATGGAGTCCCATACTCCGTCGCAGGTGTTGAGGCGAGGATGGTAGAGGGGGCTACAGGAGCGAGGGAAGCCGGCAAGAGGTGGCCACGTATACGCCTCTTCGGTCGTGTGATCACTGTCTGCTCATCTGGCGACAACATTCGTTTTGAGACCTGCTGCGCGGGGGGGACGGATATTCCGTGGTGAGGGGGGGTTTTGGGGGAGTTCTGGGGGGGCGGTGGCGACTCCTTTGCCGGCGACAAGGTCTCCAACGCCATCTTATATGCGGCATCCGCAATGGCTGCCGCAGTCTTCATCGCTGATGAAGGAGTGTGGGGCGGAGAAGGGGGGGGGGGGCTGCGCGTCGGTGAGGATGTCAGCGACGGTGACTTGCGGCGTACCGCATCTCGGCTCGTAGTGGGCGGAGTTCTTCTTAGTGACTTCCGCGGCCTAAATACCTGAAAGTCCTCCTCTTCAGAGGGGGGTACTCCCCCTCCTTCAGAGGTGCTCATGGTACAGCAGGGAAGGCCCTACTGTGCAACAATAATATGTACCACCTGTACACAGAAAAGAAAACTCGCCAAAAATATACGGCGGAATTGTCCCTAACAATGGCAACCGGAAACGCACCCTTATGTTGACAACTTCACCTGTCAACGTCAGGTGTCAAAGTCAAAAATACTGACAACTGACACACAGCTGTCAGTTGTCACACGACGCACGTGGCGCAACGACAAAATGGCGTCCCGCGTTGCACACGCGGTGACGCACCCTTAAAAACTATGTTATTGCTAAATGTTCGTGTAATACTACTACAACTCACGATTTAATATCGTCACACTTATACCTAGATGCGTGTCTATGTCACTCTTATACTAATAAAAAGAAAACTTACCGAACTATCACTATTGTTAGGGTACTTAACACTATTGGCACTTAAAACACTAATAACTTCGTCAATATCGGTTCAATATAATTAGTTTTTCACTGGTACGTGGGGCTTGTACTTGCACACAACACTACGAAATACAAATACAGCCAAAACAACAATTAACAAGAATATGAATTTTCCTTGCGGAACACTTCGGGACGCGTGCGCACGGCGCGACAGTTGGCACCGAAGCCGCGCACGCGGGGCAGTGAGGGGCGGCAGTGCAGGTTGCCGCCCGGTGCCCTGCCTGACCGCAGCGGAAACAAAGACCGCTGCAGTCAAAACAGTTAGTGCACGTCGGCCGGGTGTGTCCGACCGCCATGCACTTAAAGCACCTCGCGGGCCGAGGCTCCAGCACGGTGACCCGCGCGGAACTCCAGCCCACAAGGAGCCTGCCTGCGTCGGCCAAAATTTTGGCAACCGCGACAGGGCAACTCGCCCAGGCGGCACCTACACCGCCGGGACCGGTCCGAATGGAGCCCACTCTGACGGCATTCGAGCATCCGGTTTTCAAGGCAATAGCCTCCCGGACGTCGTCCGCCGTCACTGAGTCATCCAGACCGGAGATGCGCAGTTCAGCGCACTTTACCGGTCTGGTGACGCGGACTCCACTCCCCTCGCCAAACAAACTCTTAAGCCTTTCGGCCACCTTGTCGGCCATCCTGGGGCCCTCCGCCCCAGGGAACTCGAGAATTCGAGCCCTTGTTCGGGCTAGGCGGGTCCGGGCGGCGACGATTCCGATGTCGGAGACGTCGATTTCCTCCCGGGCCTTCCTCAAGATGGCCTGGTACGACAGGCCCACTTCCGCCTCCGGCAGCATGGTGATTACCACCGCTGCCGTTTTTGGCGTCTGAAGCTTGCGCGGCTTCTTGGGGCCGGGCTTGCTCCTCGACGCAGCGGGTTCCGCAGCCCGGGCAGTAGCCTTGGACGCGGCCCCCTTCTTCCTCTTGCCCCGGGATTTCCTCCTCCCGCCGTCCACTGTCTGCCAACCCTCTTCAGAGGGCGCAGGGCCGGACGGCGCGGGAGTTGGGACTCGAGAATCCCGGGACACGATTGCTGGGGCACGCGATGGCTGGCCAGCACGCGAGAGAGGAGGGAACTCCTCCCTGGGCTGGCCCTTGGAGCGCTGCCCAGCCTTCTGCACCGCTTTCACCTTGGCAGCTTTGCCCTGCCCCTTGGGCGGCGCAGCTGCGGCCGCGGAGTAACCGGCCACGCGGCCACCCTGACAGGGCAGCGGCGTTGGGCCTGAAGGCGGCGCGACCTTCTTGTCCGCGGCCAATGCTGGGCGGAGCCTTGACTCCGGCGGCACCCTAGCGTTTGTGGAGCCGAGGCGGGGCTCATAGACCGCATTGACGCGATCCATGACCTGGCATATCTGCTCCTCCGTCAGAAGACCAGGGGCCGGAGGCCCGGCGCCCGCCGTTAAGGCAGAGGCTCCTGGCCCGGCCTTGGCGAGCTTGGCGCGCTGGCTGGCGAGCTCCTTCCGGAGCTCTGCCACCTCCGCTTCAAGGCGCCTGCAGCGGCAGGGCGCCTCCGGCCTCCCAGTCCCCGCCGGCGCCAGGTTACGCCGGAGCGACTCCACCGAAGTATTAACGACCTCGGAGGCCTTTCTGAGGGTCTCCGCGAAGTTGCCCTGGAGGCTCCGTGACCCATTAGCCACCGTAGAAACGATGGCGAGGGCGTCGGAGACCTTCCGGGCAATTTGGTCCACTGAAGGTGGACCATCCTCGTCCGGAGGCACCTCGTGGAGCCTCGATGTGAGGAGGGTCACCCTCTCCTCCACCGACAGCTCCGCTCCCAATTCCCTAACTATAGCCTCGTCCGCTTGCGATAGCGAACGCGGCACACCACCTGTGTACTTACCAGTACTACGGCCCCTTTTGGCCGATCTTCCTGGCCTTGCCGGCGGGGGCATCGATGTCGAGCTGCCCTCGGACTCCGAAGCGTTACCCTCCTGCGCAATTGAACGCTTCAGGAGCCGCGAAGGCTGCCCCACCGAACCTGACGCATCTTGTTGAGACCCTGAGGGTCCCGCAGAGACAGCGCCTCCAATCGCGGCGCCACTGCCACCGCCATCCGAATCTATATCGGCACCTTCCACAGCCGAGCTGCCAGTGCCCTCCGTTGGGCTGCCCGCGGGTGTGGGTTTCCTCCCACGGGTAGTCCTCCTCTTCGACCTCCTTCTCTCCTCCACCTCTCCTTTCTTCTTGGCGTCAGCTGCTCCCCCCAAATACGCGGAGCTGACAGGGTCGGTATTGCTACTCGGCCCTGTGAGGGATTCTCCGGGAGCATCGCACCCGGTACCCTCTTGGGGACTCTTTACGTTCTTAACTTTCGCCATGATGTTTAAGTTTAACGTCCTCCGACGGGCCACCCTCGCGACTGAGCTCCCCTCAGCCATGCATCCCCTGGCCGGGCAGCAGAGCACGGGATTGGGGTAATTTTTTATAGGGGTTTTCTTCCCCGCGGTCCAAAGACCGCTGGCGAAGCAAGCGATGAGCCCGTCGCCCCTAAAGCTCAAAAGCCACTTATCCGGGGACGGGGGGGTCACTCTGACCCCGCCATCACCCTCCCAGGGCCGGGGGAGCCACTATGACCCCGCCGGCCCTCCGCGGCAGACGGTCAGTTCACTGTGGGCAGTGAGCCCGTCGCCGCTTGGGCTGAAAGCCCCGCCTCCGTGGACGGGGGGGTCACTGTGACCCCGCTGTCCCCACCCCAGGGTCGGGGGGGCCACTGTGGCCCCGCTGACCCTCCACGGCGGACGTCCGGCCTATCCACTGTGCCCTCTGCTAATCAGAGGGACACGCGGAGACCCGTCCCCTGCCGGGATTCAGCCGCCGGCACTAGTGTGCCGACGTTGCCCGGGGTGCACCAACGCGGAGGTATCCCGACCCGCACCCCAATATAATGCACCCTAAGCTTATGGAGATCTCTTAGTAAAGATTTTATACAGATTGAGCTGTGTAATATATCATAAACCACTCTTATACAGATAGTAACTTTTTTGACACTCTTGCACGTCTCTAAAAGAATTATAAGTTCTAAATGAACTGATATTTATGTTAAAAACGCTTGAATGCTGCTTGGGTAGACTCGCCCCCTATTACGTGCGACTTAAACATAGCTGGCGAATCGTGGGTGTATAATACACCTCTGCCTACCCCTTCGGGGAATACAAGCGTGATGCTATGCTACATACCCATTGTTTCTCGAACGAATACTTTATAGCATCTATAGTTAGCACACGATAATCGCAACTATTACAAAATTCGTTTAATTTTAGTTTTACTTCAAGATTAGGTTAAAAAATATAGGTACAAATTTCTCGTAACACAACATTACGCCGCGCCGCCCACCGCCGCCGCGCCGCTCCCATTGACTTTGTGTCCGAGGCCTTATATATATTCATAAGTAAAGCACAAATTGTTAATATTAAGTTGAAATGTGCTAGCTAATCCTCGATACTATATCAAAGGGATAGCCATGCCGTTGCCTACCGTAAAAATAGTCCTTGGATAAAATAAAAAAAAAGACTGTACAGAGAAAACTGTGCCGTTAGTCATGATGCCTTAACGAGCCTTAGTATGTGAATATAATGTATAGAACATGCGAATAGAAAGCAGACGCTCTTGAACAACTTTGATAAGTGTAAAATTGCTCGTATATTGCATGCACTTTGTCCTTTGATACTAAAAGCGATTGTCTTTTGACATTTTAGGATGTTTCAATATGTGTCACTAACTTACGATAGAAAATATTTTTCATTACTCATACTCTGAAAGTAGACCTGAAGTTGCCTGAGGAGCGGGTTGAAAGTAATACTTTTCAGACCTAGGGAGAATTACTTTCAACTGACAGCTGAGTAATTATAAAAAAAAAAATAGTTCTATGTTCTGTACAGCCAGTCAATTACAGCGCAATGTAAAATTGAAATAACATAAAGTTATGTATTTATTAAAGAATTTGTTTTTTATATGACTTTATTTTAATATAGTTGCAACTGATCTTTAAAATAACGAAGATTTATATTTTTTCAATGAATATAATGACAAATAATGGCTGAATAACTGACAGGCCACAAAACGGCGATTCCGAATTCAATTTTTTAAAGTCTCTCATTTTTTCTTTAGCTAATTCTTAATTTTTATTTTTAGTTTCCTCGTATTCGTAATGAAAAGCACAGTGTTTACCTCGGGATAAAGAAATATTTAGTACAACAAATAAGTTACTTTCACCCCTAGGGTAACAATGTACTATTAAATTCCTCCACGTGCTTGTAAATTCTAGAACTTTAAACAATAAAACAACAACTCTAATACGTAAGTATTAATAAAAAATTACTGATAATGTTATGTGAAAGTAACTTTGTTTTTTAATTCTTGACACAGTAACTATTTAACCGATCAACATGTAAATTGGCATACCTATACATACATATAGTCAAGAGTACTTTCAAGATTGAAACTATCAAGTGAGTATAATTTAAAGTAACTGTGGGGTCCTAGCTCACGGAGATAAATAAAAAGCGAGTGGACTGTATAGCTATGCTGGTATATTATAAGGTTTTTAGAATACAACTTGAAGCTGAAGAAAAACATATCGTCTAACCATATGTATTGAAAGCTCCAATGAAACACACACGTATGTCGGTTTAAATTTATGTGCAGATTCCATTGGTTAGCAAAAAGCTGTTCCAATACATTCTCCTCGATGTATGTAATTTTTTTACTTTACGCCATTAGACTTTCTATGTTACTTAAATACGCGTCGTTTTATTTTTCGACACTGAAATCAGCTAAAAACCTCGTTCTTCTTAAAACTAGTATACCGGAATATCTAAGTCGGTACAAGTACAGAGGAGGAAATAGGCTTTATATCTCGAAATTGAGGTCTCCTGAAGGATATCTATTTTGTAGAGACATTATTTATGTATCAATTAAAGACGTAGTTATATTAAAGGTGGGTGCTAGCTATTCATCGATACTATTATTTTTGAAGTATTAATGTAGGCAATGCCTCATCTTCCCTTAGATGCAATATGAACACTGTTTTTCTTAAGTCATTACTGTTATACTAAAGGGCACGAGTCTCCTCTCAGAACGAGAAAGATTTAAGTCATGGACTACTGCGCGGATTGTCAGACTTCACACGTTACTACGAAAATCTCCAAGAATAAAGGAAAATATGATGAGGAAACCTTTCAACTTTACACAATTGTGATAATAAATTAGTAAAGAATAAAATAATTTTAGCAAAAAAAAATACTTTGGAAAATCCAAAAGTGTACGTCTCATAATCTTCATTTTTCACAATAAAATTGATTATTTGATAAGTAACTAATAATGTATTGGCCTTACTAAGTAGTTTTCAATAAATCACATAGGTACTGCTAACTTAAAAAATACTAATGTGGCTCTTATGTCTTATACGCCATCTAGCGCTAATTTTAAGAAGTACTTATATATTGGTCTATAGAAATAGTCAAATTATCACGAAATAAGGTTTAGCGCTGGTCTTAGTGTACCATTGTGCCATCGAGTCGAGCGTAAATATTCACATTTTTTTTGTTTATTTAATAATTAATTAAACCACATCGAATCATACCGTGAAAAGTAATAGGGCTCTATTCGTAGTAAAACTGAAGTTAAAAAGAAAAAAAAGTCTCGATTAGTAAAGATTTTCGGTCGTTATCGTGTTAACATTACCTACAACAAACGGACGTCCAAGACAGAATTTTTTTAAACAGTTTTATAACTAGTTTAAATAACAAAAATGGCATCGAAAAAAATATCATGAGTTTTAAAAATCGTGTTTTTTCTTGATATGTGTGTGTATACATTATTTTACAAGTGCAATATATGATAAATACAGACATTTTAAGTTTGAAAAGGCCGTGTGGGGCCGGCTTTAGAATTGTCCCACCCCTCTCCACCCATGGGAGTCGTAAGAGCCGACTGAGGAAATCCTGGGGGGAGTGGGCAGCAGCACTTCCTCGAGTAAGGTATTAACAACATCCACTGCGATCGCCAACCCGCCTGCCAAGCGTGGCGATTACGGCACTATACCCCCAATTTGGGGAAGGCCTATGTCCAGCAGTGGACGTCGAAAGGCTGGTGGATGGATGGATGGATGGAAGTTTGAAAAATCAGTTGTTCTGAATGAAACGAGAGCAGTACATACCTCAACGCTTCGCTTATGAGGCGTGCAATATAATTATCTCCATATCTCCTTAGCAATTTGCATCCTCACCACTTTTTTTAAAGTCAACAAACACCCTGCACTAAGGAATAATCCTTGTATCGCGAGAGACTTAACAATCATACAATTCCACGGACACAAAGTACACCCAGACTCAGAACAACTATTTGTGTATCACACAAAGAGTGGTCCTGTGTGGGAATTGAACCTACAACACTCGGGCGGGAGGCCGGTATCTAAACCACTCCGCCATCTGTGCAGCATTAGGCAATAACTGCATAACCCACCGTAGTTGTTTCATACATCCATCTTCCATCAGCCTTTAGACGTGGTCTGCTAAATGTAGACCTCCCCAAAAGAACACTATAACGGGCGATCCTGCGCAGACTGCATTCAACGGCACCCCACGGCTTTGACTAAATCGTTGATCCACCTGGTTTCCTAAGCAGAGAAGTCCTACGTGGTCGCCACTTGAGAACCTTTTTTTTCTAACGGCTATCGGTTCGTCAGACGATGTGGCCGGCCTTATATCTATACTATTATAAATAGTATCAATTTTTATTGCAAAATTAAACTTACTAACTTGGATTTATACATGTAAATGCGTTCCGATCGATGGCGTTGGTCGCTAAGATAAATGTGATGAGGAGATATTTTTATATATATTTTTAGCATTTGACATGCTTAGCACTATACATTAAACACAAAGTGAAATTCGATTGGGTATGACCGAAAGGTGGTGCGGATAGCTCAGTGGATTAGAGCACTTCCCCGGATTGGAAAGGACGCAGGTTTGATTCCCACTCGCACTAAAGTTATCTTTTTCCTCATTCACAAATAATAATTTGTATTTATTTTTCAATTAATATTAGTAGGTGCTGTACTACATTATTACTCTTTATTTTCCTTAAGAATAAAGTCTGGAGCATTACACGATATCAGTTACTGATTAAAATAACGAACGAAGTGAATAGTGTAATATGCACACAATTTTAATGAAAGTGTATGCTTGTTTCTTGCTAGTCATATAATATTAACAAGGTACCGCCGGTAATGAGAACTGAAGTACTTTTTACTGCAGCCCAGACGTGCTCTTGTTTTTTGTATAGTAGTCCCGTCACAGTGGATATTATAGAACGTAGCCGTTTCCATTTACGTTTTAGTCTTATTAACGTAGAAAACCTTTGCATTAGGTGGCTTTATATGGTCGATCAACTCTATTATAAGTAAATACAACCCAAATGGATACTGCTGACTTTTTGAAGTAAAAACTTCTTTAGGCGCGTTGAGCACTTTTTGGGTGAACAAAAATCATGGAACTCGCGTCATCGTCACTGAACGCTCCGATCTTCTTAAGGCGCGTTGAGTATTTTTTGGGAGAACAATAATCATACAAATCACGTCATCGTCACCGAACGCTCCGATAGAAGTTAAAACTAAGTAACTTGTGAATTGTATCGTCGAGCTATTAGATTATTATTTTTGAATTATTTTTGGTTTGTAAAAAAGTGTTAACGACTAAAGGAAAAAAAAATTATGAAATGTTATGATCAATTTTGGTCATTTCACTTCTATAGGCAGTGCCCAAAGACTGCTCCGTATGTTTTATTTTATACTACACAGGTGACAAACAAGCATACGGTCCACCTGATGGTAAGAAATAACGGTACCTACCGTTGTTTCAGGCTGATCTTCTGTCATAGGGTAGAAATTACCCATTCGAGCCAGCGCATGGATGCTAGTGCAAACAAGGTTCTATCACTAACACTTAAAATCCTTTAGACAAACGGAGAAGGATTATCTCTGAGTGCTTTAGCTTGATGGTTTAAAAGAAGAAGTCGAAATTTATTCTACTTTTAAACATTTGACTGAAGCTTTATCAATAATTTTTAAAAATAAAAAAATTATGGCTTTTTTATACTACGTGACAAACAAGCATACGGCTCACCTGATGGTAAGCGGTTACCGTAGCCTATATATATAGACGCTAGCAGCACCAAAGACATCACTCGCGCATCACCAACCACAAGGAAAGGGCTAGGAGGTGGGGACAACGGATAGTAAGGGAAGGATAGGATGGATACTAAGGAGAGGGAGGATAATAAAGAGAGAGTAGGGAGGGGGTTCGGGCTGACGGATTTATAATAATTAGTGGAATTGCGTCTAACCTATTATTCTATTTTTTTATATCTAAAGTAGGCTGTACCAAGTCCATTGGCTTCACAATTTATTCTAAAACTAGCCTTTGCCCACGACTTGGTCTTTAGAACTAATCTTTGAACTATCAAGTGAAGTATTTTATTGCATTTGATATCCCAGTTCTTGAAAAGGCTTAACATCACGTTACGACCCTCAGGGGTAGACCAAAAATAAAAAATAATCAAGCGTCATCTGACATCACAAAATTAAAACTAGACTGCGATATGTAAAGTATAGATAGGATGTAACTGTTCTAAAAGTACTTTAAGTTATAATTCAGATCTCTTTTAATTTAAAAGGCGGGTGAATGCTTGGCATAGTTAGTTTCACGATAAAATGTATAAGTCATGTAAGTTGCAGAAACTAATCTACAGAAATCAGTACGTCTTCGCGAACTTATGCGAACTAGTTATGTAACTAGTTCATATAAGTTGAATAGTAGTATTACTAGTTCGTATGACTTTACGAATATATTTGAAACTAACATGCGTAACACGGTATAGAGTAACGGAACTTGATTACTGTACGCCAAAAGCTTCCAAACCGTGAATCAGCAATATTTATGCATAAAAAGTAGCTATATTTTGTAATTTGAAATCACAACATGGTTTGCAGCATTATGTAGTATTGTGATGTACTGCTGATCCAAGGACGATATTCAACGTGACGGCGGCTGTACACACTCGTCTATTCGTCTCGCGAACCTCTCATCCACTCTCGTCTCGTAGAAGCTCGACATGAGAGCACACCATGTACACGCTCGTTGTATCAATTGAACTTCGGATGCCCGTCGCGATGGACGTGGAAAAAACAATTGCGGCGTTTATTTTTTCATTAGTTATAGTACTTTTTTAATCGTTTACCATAAAAAAAAATATTAAACCATGGCGTAAACGAACTTTTTAACTATTCAACAGGAATATATTTTTTTTAGATCTTCCACCAGGATATCCAAAATCGTTGCTTATCCGCAACCAAGCGTCGTGTAATAGTTGCTTATCCTTGTGCCTGACATTCTTAGGATTCCATAATAGTGATTGCCTTTAGTAGCGTTAGAACACATCGTTGTCGCACGCAGAAAGCACGTCTTTACGCGAACGCAGTTGGCGGGCAACTAAGAAAACGAATGTGTACAGGCGCGGTCTCGTTTTATCGCGAGAGTCACCGAGACCCTTTGACTCGAGCACAAAAACCGACACTCTTCCGAGACATAGCGAGAGCCCCGAGACGAGACGAGGCTACCATGTACACACTCGCCCTCAGCCTGTCTCGACGAATGTGTACAGCCGCAGTTATAAATCGATGAACGCCGGCTGCACGCACGAAAAAGTGTCACGTTCCGCCTGAGTCGAGCGTGCAAACGAGAGCGCGGAACAAGCGATAGGGAGGCACGATCGGCCTAAGCGGCTTGTGACGCATCTATCGACATATATGAAGTTATCAAGTAAAATTATTAAAAAGACAAAGGTCTTTTCGTAAATTAGTTCTAGCATGGACCCACAATGTAAAACTGTAAAAGTATGAAATAATGTCGTTATTTTTCATTACTGCTCAAGTCCAATACAAGTGATAATACTCTCACTTGGTACCAAATCTTACTGCACAGATGGCGGAGTGGTTTAGATACCGGCCTCTCGCCCGAGTGTTGTGGGTTCGATTACCACACAGGGCAACCCTTTGTGTGATCCAGAAATGGTTGTTATGAGTCTGGGTGTACTTTGTGTCCGTAAAATTGTGTGTTTGTAAAGTGATACAAGAGTAATTATTACTTAGTGCAGGGTGTTAACAAAAAAATCTATCAGTAATAATGCAATGTGTCAGAATCGCTTATAATTCGCTTCGTACGAAACCCGCGGGAAGCAATAGGGTGGTGACTCTTGTATTCTTAGTCCGTTACTACACGGATAGAACACATATCTATTATAAGAAAAAATCCCCCCCTGTATCTCCAAAGGGGTAGGCAGAGGTGTATTACACACCCTCAGTTCGCCAACTATGTTTAAATCCCACGTAATAACAGTCAAGCCTATTGCAGTCAACCGGGCACATTTGCAAATTCCAGGCTGCTACTGAGAATTTTTCTTTTTACGTAAAAGCACAATAGCGCTGCCCGAAACGGGGATCGAACTCGTGACCTCATAAGCAGGAGTCGTATTCTACCACTGTACCAACGAGGCAGTTCCACCACACATACTAAAAAAACGAGTAAATAAATCTATAAAAGTTTCGAAGCCCTTACATGAAGAGAGAAATTTGTTAATAAATAATAATTTTTCTCTACTACACGACTATCATCATGAACCACTGGTATATTATTTTACGCAACACAAGCGAGTGACAACAGGTGTTATGTTATAATGAGTAAACAGCCTTTGAATAGTTAATGAAAGCACCGAGTGGGGGAGGTGAGTGCTATAGGGCACTTATGACGTCATCGGTAGGGTAAAGCTACAAGCGAAACAGCGATATAATTGCATCGTTATAATGTAAAGTACTGAAATACAGGTATAATATTTGAGTTTTGTTTTAGCTTGTTTATCTTTGCACGTCTCTTGTCCATATTTTCGTCTTCATTATTTGCGGATATCGTTGGATGATCGTAGTCCCACAGGGACTATCCAAACAGAATTAACCCAAAAGAATAAGCTATAGTATATTTTCCTGTACGGGAATCGAAAACAAAACCCCGAAAGAAATGAATCGAACACAGAAATTTGTGTATTTTTTTGATGTACTACTCTGTCAAGAAAGTACCGGAAAAGATCAATAATACACGAAATTTTTGTTATTCATCCAAATTTATTTTATCACCTACGAAGTATGCTCCTTCAGAAACGATAGACTTACGCTAACGAATAATCCAATCATCAAAACATTTTTAAGCGCTGTTTCCGGAGTTGAGTTCAGTTCTCGCCGCGAATTCTCCTTTATGTCTTCTACCGATTGAAAACGGGTGCCACGAAGTGGTAATTTGAGTTTAGGAAAAAGAAAGAAGTCGGCTGGAGCCATATCTGGTGAATATGGTGATTGCTCGATGGTATTTGTTGAGTGTTTGGACAAAAATTCATTCACAATGATGGCCTTGTGCGAAGGCGCATTATCGTGGTGCAAAATCCAAGAATTTTCTTTCCACAAATCTGGCCTTTTTCGTTGAATTTGCTCTCTTAAACGCCGCATAACTCTCAAATAAACACGTCACAACAACAGTCAACATGACTTTGACTTTTGATCGACTTTGGCGTGGTTTTTTCGGTTTCGGTTCAGTTGGAAGTCGCCACTCCGAAGCTTGTTGACTAGTTTGCATGTCAAACTCATAAACCCACGTCTCATCACCAGTAACAATGCGTTTCATGAATGTTGGGTCGGAATTGACTCGTTCTAGCATGTCCTCAGCTACTCTCATGCGATTGAGTTTTTGGAGAAATTTCAGGTCTTTTGGGACTAGCTGAGAAACATGTTTCATACCCAAGAGATTATTTAAAATGGTACGGGTCGACTTGTGAGACACAGAAAGTTCGGCGGCTATCTCTCTCAAAGTTGAATGAGGATTTTCAGTCACTATTTGTGATAATAAGTTAGTTAGTTATTTCCTTCACTTTTGCAATGTTAACTTCAGTTGCAGACTTTGATGGCCTACCAGAGCGAGGCAAATCTTCCATCACGTCTCGACCGCTTTTAAACACTTTGTACCACTCATAAGCACGTGTTTTTGATAAAGCCGATTCACCGTAAGCCTTCTGTAACATTTTCACTGACTCCGAACACGAAATTCCATTGGCGATGCAAAATTGAAGACAAACTCTTTGTTCGATGTTTTTGTCCATAATTGAATTCGCAATACACACTAGATATGATATAACTGTGTGCCAATCTAACAACAACAAAAAAAACAAATTTGAATTTGGAACCATAAACGAATCATCCATTCCCAATCCTTTCTTGACTGAATGTATGACATACCTAAGTGCTAGGTTTGCGATGGATACTAAAACATGACACCCAACTAATGTACCAGCAAAACTATTTACAGTAAATGAACACGAAGTGCGAAAATGTGAAATCGAAATTAACAGTCACGAGAAGGAATTCAACCTGCATCAGTAGACAATACTAATGATATTTGACCAATTAATAGAGTGAATTGTTTGTCTATCTTCAGTTTTTAATCTCCGATATAAAACGCTTTATTCCTCTGTCTGTCTGTGGCATCATAACTCTAAAACAGCTAAACAATTTAGATGTTTTTATATACTATGGCCTATGTCCAGCAGTGGACGATGCACAGAGCAATGAAAGGCTGACGGATGGATGATATACTTTTTTAGCATTTGACATGCTTATAAATCAACACAAAGTATGAAAATGTGAAATCTAAAATAATCTCTTTTGTTTTTTTTTATTTAGTTTTTTTGAAAGTGACTCAGCTTTTTGAGTTGATGAATGGATGTGGAAGCCTTCCCACAAGCCTGATTGAGTTGAAATTGAGCAGCACAAATACCTTGAAATGATTATGTTGGAAAATTACTTGGAATTTCCAGAATACCTCCTACCCAATTGCATTACCGATGTATAAAGGAGGTGTCGTGATTTGGCTAATTGGAATGGCCTTGATTAATAGGCTATAACGGTGATCGGGGCTTAAGAATGGAGTAAGGAAGATAACGTCCGCGTCTAGTGGTTTTTAAACTTTTAATTACATATTGTTACATGCACATGTAGTTGCAGTGTCACATTAATAAAACATCAACATGGACACCCTTTGTAATGTATTATTAAAATTCCAACTCTTCTAGACATAAAACACAAAGTGAAAAATGTGAAATCAAAAATAATTCAAAATCAAAAAGAAACATCACTCAAAGACGTTAAGTATGAATGTGTTATCGAAATTAGCAATCAGGAGCAATTGTCACGATGGCTGAATTGGCAAAGCATCTAGATGGTATCCAGGAGTTGCAGGTTCAAATCCTGCTCGTGACTGTTATTTTCGATTTCACATTTTTCACTTTGTGTTTAATGTATAGTGCTAAGCATGTCAAATGCTAAACATATATATAAAAATATCCAAATAATTATTCTAGAATTATACTACACTAGCCTTTGCCCGCGGCTTCGCCGCAGCCAAAAGCTGGTTTTTAGGCTATATCTCTGGTTCCCGATATAGTAGCGGGATAAAATGTATACCAGTTGTTAAGTCTATTCAAGAGCAATCAAACAAAAAAGGTTGCATCAAAATCCGTTGAGTAGTTTTTGCGTGATGCGCGTACAAACAAACAGATAAACAGACAAACAAATAAACAGACAAACAGACAAAACATCTCAAAAAAATAGTTTTGTGTTCAGACGCCTTTTTTTTTTGTTAAGGCGAAAAGTAGGGCCTCCGACTTGTCCAGGGCCACCCTAAAGCCCCAGCGCGTCGGTCCTCCTGACCACCTCCGAGGTCCCTAAGGTGGCCAGGAATGCCGCTTCCTCGAAGTTTCCACCCCGGGCCACGACCAACGTGTCATCCGCATAGCAGATGACTGCCAGCCCGCGGGGAAGCCGACAGCGCAACACCCAGTCGTAACCGATGTCCCACAGGGGTGGCCCCAGGACCGAACCCTGTGGGACACCGCACGACATGGGTCTCCTCACAACGTCCCCTATGCGGCTCTCATAGAGAACGCTGCGGCCCTCTAGATAGTCCGCCACCAGCCGCCTCAGGTATACAGGCACCCCGTGCCCCGTGCCGCAACGCGCCTAAAGAAGTTTTCACTTCTAAAACCACAGAACTGATAAACAAAACTGATACATCATTGAAACAGTCAAACAAACTGAAATAGCAGACTATTACCTGGATCCAATACCTACTACTCATTTTATCGGCTGATTCATGTTAAAAATAAACGTCTCTGTCCTTTCGTGTCTTTAGTAGGTAATAAGAAAAATTACGCAATTAGGTGACTAACATTAGCGCCTATCTATGTAATTTATCAGTACGTTATCTAATAACTTATTAGCTTAGTTGCAATAAAACGTTCACTAAATTGAATTGCGTTTCATAAGTAAACAGTTTTTTCTTTAAATACATCTATCATGTCTTGTACATATACTATATAAACTTCATAAATTTGTATATTCAGAAAGAAGAAAGAAATTAAAGAAAATTATGTTTTATTGTCACGTTTCTGAATGAAAATAACATTACATATTCCTTCCTTCCATTCAGCAATATTGCTGCAATGTTACGTAATTACACTGCAACGCTTATTTTCAATGAGAGCCATCCCTTTTTTTTGTTAAGACGGGAGAAATGTCCCTAACCGCACACCCCGTCGTTTGGGCAACGAACAGGGTAGTGTGGGGCCCTCACCCACTAAAGGTGCACACATATCAACTCGGAAAGGGATCGGCATCGTATCAACTCGAGGCGTTCAGTATTACTTGTATGAAACTAATTACTGCAAAGCACACTAATCGGAATCGTAACGTAAACGACTCGCCTCGGAACAAGCTCACGAACCGCCGTACGGCCATACTGGTTGACCAAGGCTGATATGTTATTTCGACGTCTATCATCTAAGTCCACCCGTGATCATGAATGCTGTAAAGTATTCGAAACGTCGGGATAGTAGTAAAATCAAGTAAACGCGATATATTCCGTAAACGTAGTTTTATTTCAAAATGTGTAATATTCGCGTAAATATTAGAAAATGCTACCCATCATAGAAAGTACCAGGTGTATATTACCTACCTATATACTATTGGCCATAGCAAAGCCATTGCCTACCACCCACCACCACGCTCAAGATTGGTTATAGACTTAACCCTTTTCCGTTACAACCGAAACAAATAACGATATACTACGGGTGATTTAAACTACAAAACCTATCAATTCCGATCCGGAGACTTGTCTCGATAGTAGTAGTAATAGTTGATGTGTGGAGCTAATGCAAAAGTACCAGAACATATCCACTGTGACATTTACAATTATATATTTTATAATGTAGGTAGGTACCTATATTACGCAAAGTGTGAAAATGTGAAATCGAAAATAACAGTCACGAGTACCGACGAATACCGTCCCAGATGCTTTGCCAATTCCTTGCTAAGCATTGGCGAATCAAAAATATATAAAAATATCAAAATATGTAATGTAGGTATTTTTTATATTCTACTTCACTATCGTAAGCCTTGTATTAAATCCAATGGAATATCTTGAACAATGAATTTTGATACGGTTTCCACTAACACTTAAGACTTACACATACACTTAATTAATTAAGAAAAGTTTGACATTTTTTTAAGTAGAGACTTTTAATGAAGTCACGAATAACAGATTTTTATAGCTTTGACACACGACTGGAGTTAGTTAAGTACGATTGTCTTTGCATCTGCGATAGAGAAAGAGGGTAGAATAAACGCATCTCTTGTAATATTGAAAGCATTTATCATATATTATATTGCACTTGTAAAACAATATATACACACACATATCAAGAAAAGCACTATTTTTGACACTCATGACATTTTTTATGCCATTTTTGTTATTTAAACTAGTTAAAAACTGTTTAAAAAAGTTTTGTCCTACGCCCGTTTGTTGTAGGTAATGTCTCTGCAAAATGCGGCGGTGACAGTATTCCGTCGCCCTCTGTAACGAATAGTCGGTGACGTACCTTGTAACGTCGGCGTCAGCTGTATACAAGTATACACATAAGTACATGATTAAATTTGATTCATAGTGATAAAGCAAGCTCAAGGTACGTTTCATAGAAGGGGGCGGGTTACAATATAAATTAACCCAAAATGTGGAAATGTGAAATCGAAAATAACGAGCAGGATTTGATTCTGTGTATTTTCGATTTCACATTTTCACACTGTCTTAATTTATATGACTAAGCATGTCAAATGCCAAAAAAATATATAAAAATATCAAAATCGTTACAATCTCGAATCAATAATACACTGGACGGAGTCTTAGCTTCAAATGCGTGTCAATTTTTTATGTGTGCATTTGACGTTTTGTCATTGTGTGCGTAATCTAGTGTTGTGGAGAATGACGCCACGATGTCGATTATCGATAACCAGACTACCAGTACTATCTTTTATTATACGTTTACTGCCTGGTTAAAGTTAGATTAAATCAATAATGTTTAATTTTATTTCCATAGTGGTAAAGCTATATAATTATATCTCAGGTTCGCGATATAGTAGCGGGATAAAATGTATACCAGTTCTAAGTCTAATAAAAAAAGTTGAGGGGAGAGCAAGAGCTATCAAATAAAAAAAGTTGCATCAAAATCCGTTCAGTAATTTTTGCGTGATGCGCGAATGAACAAACAGACAAAAACTAAAAAATATTGTTTTGTGTTCAGACGCCTATATAGCCTACAGCTTTATAAAAGTATAGGATCCTAGAGTAACGTGCCGTGTGGGGCCGGCTTTAGAATTGTCCCACCCCTCTCCACGGGAGTCGTAAGGACCGACGAATACCAGGGGGAGTGGGCAGCAGCACTCCTTCGAGTATTAACATCATCCATTGTGATGGCCAACCCGACTGCCAAGCGTGGCGATTACGGCACTATCCCCCATTCTTGGGGAGGTCTATGTCCAGCAGTGGACATTTAAAAGGCTGATGGATGGATGGATGGTGAAACGTGCACTCTGTTAGGTATAATATTTAGGATATCCTTTAAATATACTTGGTACTGCATCAGATTTTACTTTCATTATTTTTAAACCAGAAATAAAACAAGATTGTTCAAAATGCTCAGAGCATAGGCGGGAATATTTATTTGGCACCCAGTTTTCTCTTCTTATGGACTTGATCCACGCTTTTCTAACTTCAGGATATTTTGGAAAACTATAAAAGAGAACAAACTTTATAAAACCATAAAAAAGCAAATCAGTTCAGTTCAGTTGGTTGAACTATCGAATAAGTGTAAATGACTATTGTCTACATCACTACAAAGGACACCTAAAACAATGGATATTATTTTAATAATTTTAATTAATAAACGTGTTTTTATATCAATGTATAATAATATAATCATATTGATAATATCTAAATCTTCCAATATCTATAAAATTGTTATTGGGTTTCGTAGTTATTTAAGGTGAAAATAGCTGATATAGACTTACGTGTGAAATTACAAATTTGGATTCTTTACATCTTCTTGCGTCGTTCTGGATGAACAGAAGACACACACGATATATTTAGCAACTTCAATAGGACTTTCTAGTATTTCACTTTTATGATGCACCAAATCGCATTGTTTTGACCTACTAGTCGGTCAGCGTGTGACACGAATTTCACATACAGTACGTCATTGCCAAAGTTATATAAGCTATCTTTTTTACTCCTATTGAAACTTCGAACAATAGACAGAAATAACAATACTGTGTTTGACAAATGAATACAGAACGGCAACAGCGCTATGGCTCCGTCCAGTAGTATACTTTGTCTATGGTTACAATATAGTACTTAAATAGCGATCTCTTTGCACTGTATTTACATATTATACATCATAGGTGCTAAATTATTTCACAACATATTGATTAATTACTATACATGTTACTTCCATGTTAATTACGTAACTTTGCTACGCAGAATATTATGTAAAGAGTTTGCATTAATAAAGTTAATACTTCAAATGACACCTGGTAGTCCGAGAACTCCTACTGCCAGTTTCAACTTTATAAACCAACCATCCCTACACGTATAAACAAATAGGGTTTATATGTGGTGGGATACAAAATAGATCGCGAATTTAATTACCCGAATTCATATTTATTTATTCTCTCTCTCTCTCTCATAAGTAAAACAGTTAACATAACATCACGCCTATATTCCCCGAAGGGGTAGGAAGAGGTGTATTACACACCCACGGTTCACCAGCTATGTTTAAATCCCACGTTATAGGGAGCGAGCCTATTGCCGTATACCGAGCACATTTCCAATCTACGGGCTGCTACTGCGAATTTTTCGTTTCACGAAAAACCTCAATAACACTGCCCGATCCGGGGATCGAACCCAAAACCTCATGATCAGCAGTCACTCATACTATCGCTGCACCACAGAGGCAGGTAAAACAGTTATTAGAGGGTATCCGAAAGGGTAAACCGCCGGCGGACCACCGAAGGAATGTACCATAGTTCCAGTGGCCCGCCAATAAAGGCGGAGAGACGGCACACGGCAAGTTTCTTTAGTGGGTGAAGGCCCCACACTACCCTGTTGCCCCGAACGACGGGGTGTGTAGTTAGGAACACTTTTTGCCGCCTTAGCAAAAAAAGGTAAGACAGTTATGTTCAATAACTCTATCTTGCATAATTTTTAGTGCAGTTGAATCGAGAATTTCTACATTGTTGAGATCAATTTTTTTTTCATAATATCACCATCCATCCTACTGCCGAGTAAGGATCTATTTTCAGTCTGAAACATTTTTTTTATGCTACATAGGTGGCTAACACATCACACATCAGGTGGGCCATATGCCGGCCGTATGATGATGCCCACCTGATCCATCACGCTGGCCTAATGTGGATTGACAGACTTCACAAGCTGTCCACAAAACCTCTTGACCTTGCACGTTTTCTCACGATGTTTTTCATCATCGATCGGTGATAATTTGTCAACAAAAACACACATAAAAATTACAAAGTCTCTTGCCACCTGTTGGTAAGTGGTAACCGTAACTCACGAAATAACTAGTACGCTTCGTGTACTGTCAAGCCCCTGTGTGCTAATTTTCATTTCCTTTTGACGTGAAATGTTAGAATGCACTGCCCATCCGCGTTAATTCGATTAATACCAAATTATAAATTATCTCTTGTATCGTGCCTCGAAATTATTTATATTCATATCTATGCGTGGTATAATAGATTGAATTCCTTCCCCTCATGGTCAAAATTTGGACCTAAATAACGGACTATGTAGAAAATAGAAGAAGATAGATATCATACAATATTTCACGCCCTACTATTTCGTACAAAGTAAACATAATAATAATTCCAATAACGCTCAGCAAAATACTTTTGTAATAAACTTGAGATATGAAGTACAGCGTCAACCGCTCGATTGAAGTCGACAAACATACAAAAGTCGGATCACGTTCGGGTCCACTTAACGCGAGTTGGTGTCGTCAAATAAAATAAATTGCCAACAAGACGACTGAACCTGCTTTTGGACACTACAGTTATTTACGAAGGACACAGAGGGGTCTCATATAGAATGTCGTATGTTGTGATCTAGTGAATCAAAGTAAATTTAAAAGATATTTGTTACAGGCAAATGTTAAGTGAATTGAAAAAAGTTTTACTTGTAAATATAGCCTTATAAATGCTAATAATAGGTATATAACAATACCTATAGCATTGTTAATATGCTATTTTGTAAATCTAGAATGTAGTAAGTTGTAAAATATATTCGCTGAAGTACATTTAAAAAAAGAATTTGGATGACAAATGTGTTTGTGTTGCTCAAATAAAAAAAAAGATGTTCGTTTTATTTATTGTATAGTTGCACTATTTCACGATCACTATACGATTGAGGGACATATAAGAGAAGCGAATAAGAGATTATATTGTGTTTTTTGGGTTATGTACGATAACATAATATAATGTAGGTAGTCATATTTATAGCCAAACAAATAAAAAATATATCTCAATCAAGTAAGCTTCCCATTGGAGAAAACTGTTCAAAGTACTCTTACATCCACGCAATCGATTACAGAATCGCAAACACATCACTTTTTATTCACTTCGGGGTAATATTTTTTTTATAGTTGCTATAAAACTATTAACTTATTCAATATCCATAAAAGCTATCCACTTTTCCGATCTTTACAAACACGTCTGTGACTGAAGTTTCTTCTAAGCTAAGGTAATAATCCCGTAGAGCTCTTTTGAGAATGCCAATTATATTTTTTTCGAGACCTAAACTAATCTATACTATTATAAAGCTGTAACAGAGCTGTGTCTGTACATTCAAGATATGTGAGAAAAAATGACTGTAATAGGCTATATAGGCGTGTCTAAACACACACACACATTTTTGTCTGTTTATCTGTTTGTTTGTTCGCGCATCACGCATAAACTACTGAACGAATTTTTTATTTGAAAGGCCTTGATTAGATTTAAAATCTGGTATAGGTACATTTTATCTCGCTACTATATCGGGAACATGAGATATGACCGAAAAACTAGCTTTTGGCTGCGGCCAAGCCGCGAGCAAAGGCTAGTAGAGAATAAAAAGGTTATCTATCTTAACCTTTGTAAAAATTAAGCAAATCTATACTATTATAAAACTGTGTGTACGTGAACTGTATCTCCGTCGCTTGGCAGAGTCCCCTTATGATACTTCTTATCAACTCGATACTTATTATATATTTATGTAAGTATATTTATCATATATATGTTTCTTATATTATTTTAGGTGTGTATATTATGTAGGTTTATCATAGTATTAGTTATATGTATTGGTATATATTATTATGTATTGACATTTATTTGTCTATTGCACCTACCATTGTTAATTTCTGCTCCACCTCAGGTCGACTGTAAGAGAATGCCTAAGGCATTAAGTCCGCCTTATACCTTATATAAGTGCAAAAGTTTTAAATAAATAAATAAAATAAAATAAATGAGCTGTGTTTGTACATTTAAGATATTTGAGAAAAAATGACTGTAATAGACTATATAGGCGTATCTAAACGCAAAACAATTTTTTTAGATTTTTTGCCTGTTTGTCTGTTTATCTGTTTGTTTGTTCGAGCATCACGCAAAAACTACGGAACGGAATTGCATGCAACTTTTTTATTTGATAGTACTCGATTAGACTTAAAAACTGGTATACATTTTATCCCGCTACTATATAGAGAACCAGAGATATTACAAAAAAAAAAAAATTCAAGTTACCGTTGTAAGATGTTTTGCTTTACATACCTAGGTATTGGTACTTATAATGGAACAACCTTTTCTTACAAGCAATATGAAAGTCTTACTTACTTAGGTTATTATTTCAAATACGTACTTAAAATAGCGGTTCAATAAAGAAAAGAACAAACTGCCCTAAAATCACGTTAATTGCCCAAGTAGTAACATTGTATTTCATTTAGATCAGATTTACATAAATAACGTAGCCTATTTTGTTTAACATTATCAAGTTCCCGATTACAGAAGCCGGATAAAACGAATACTAGTTTTTAAGTCTAAAGCTATCGAAAAAGAAATGTGGTATTAAAATTGGTTCAGCGAGTTTAGACACGTCTAAATATTCTAATATAGCTCTGCTACCATTTAATTTTAGGGATATGAAATAACAAAATAATAAAATATATAACTTAGGGCTGCTTGATGGCCGTTCAAAAGGGAGAAGGTGAAACCAACCCGCTCGGACCCGATAACAAGTGAGTACTCTCACTTGGTATCCATACCTACCACCAGTAATGCAATGTGTGATAATTGCTAACTTTCCTCATAGGTCTCGCACGACACCCGCGGAATAGAATGGGTGGAGTGGTCCGTCACCACACAGATTAACTATGTACAGCCTCCGAAAAAACTTATATCTAAAATGTACTTATATACACAGCTCTGTTACAGATATCTCCCATTATATATAATAAAATTTAAGTGTCTATTTGTAATGTCTAAATAACGGGTTTTTACTAAAGAGCATTATACCTATAACAAAATACCTATTGCACGCCTCATAAGCGAAGACTACTAGATTGCGAGTGTGTCCTGTCATTGCAAGGAAATGTTTTAAAAAGACTTTTAATATCCGAATGTGGAAAAGATGAGACGGTATCTATACCACGAATTCCCATAATATCGTTGAATTTTCGCTTTAAATTCAAAAGACTTCAATTTCAAAGGTTGATTTATTTATTTTTATGAAATTCCACGTGGACGAAGTCGCGGCTAACAGCTAGTATTTTTTATAAAAAAATGAGGCTGACACAAGTTAGTTTATGTTTTTATACTACGCGGGTGGTAGACAAGCATAGCCCACAAGAAAGCCCACCTTGTGCTAAGAAGCTACCGTAGCTTATAGATGCTAGCAATATCAGGGGCACCACTCGCGTCAGGCGCATAAGGGAGGATAATAAGGAGAGGATGGCGGGTAAGTGGGGGGTTAGGCCTCCAGCGCTCTTACTCACCGTAAGAAACGCAACTATAGGAACCTACCCTTGTTCCACGCTGATCTACTGTGAGAGGTTGGCCATTTAAGCTGGGAAAAACAAGGCTACTTTGCGTGAATATTTTTCCTTGTTATTTAAATGTTTTGCAGACAATTAACCTGAATGCGGCATATTATCATGAAAACATAACAGTTAATAAATAAAATATGTACGTTATAATAATAGGTATAATAATACCTAGCCTTTGCCCGCGGTAGCTAGTTTTTAGGCCATATCTCAGGTTCCCGATATAGTAGAGGGGTAAAATGTATGCCAGTTTTTAAATCTAATTAAAAGCTATCAAATAAAATAAAAAACTAGAGGTCGCGGGACGTCTAGCAGATGTGAAACCATCAAAATTATTTTATAGAGATAAAATGATCATAACTTAAATAAGTACTACTCAAGACGAATCAAACGAGTATAAACTCGATAGGGCTGCGTAGTTTCATTACAGAGTTACTGTGGCCACCTTTTAGCTCCATCGTCAGACCCTGGATACCATCTAGAGACAAAGTACTCGCCAAGACAAATCACATGAACCCAAACTCGATGGAGTTATGTCGTTTTATAACGGAGTTCCTATGGCCACCTTCTAGCTCCATCATCAGACCCTGGATATCATCTAAAGACAAAGTACTCGTCAAGACGAATCAAATGATTCCAAAGTCGATGGGCTTGCGTCGTTTCGTTGTAGTGTTACTGTGGCCACCTTCCAGCTTCATCATCAGCCCCTGGATACGATCTAGACACAAAGTACTTAGCAAGACGAATCATAAGAGCCCAAACTCGATGGGGTTGCGCTGTTTCATTATAGAGTTCCTATGTCCACCATCCAGCTCCATCATCAGATCAGCTACATGTGTAAAATTGCATTGTCACGTAATATAATAAACATGCGTGTAAAATTTCAGCTCAATCAGAAACCGGGAAGTGTGTCGAATTTAACTTGTAAGATTTGAACGGGACAAGTACAATACTACAATAAAAGCGTCGGCATGCTAATAGCCGATTATACTCTCCCTCCGCATTAGATGTTTCACATCAAAAAGTTGCATCAATATCCGTTCAGCAGTTTTTGCGTAATGCGCGAACAAACAAGCAGACAAACAGATATAATTCTAAAAACAAACGTTTTGCGTTTAGACATGCCTATATAGCCTATTACAGTATTTTTTCTCCAAATATCTTAAATGTACAGACACAGCTCCGTTACAGCTTTATAATAGTGGTACTATTGCCATTGCCCGCGGCTCAGCCGCAGTCAAAAGCTAGTTTTTAGGTAATATCTCAGGTTCCTGACACAGTAGCTGGATAAAATATATACCAGTTGTTAAGTCTAATCAAGGACTATCAAACAAAAAAGTTGCATCAAAATTCGTTCAGTAGTTTTTGCGTGATTCGCAAACAAACAAACAGACAAACAGACAAAAAATTTAAAAAAGATGTTTTGTGTTCAGACACGCCTATATAGTCTATTACAGTCATTTTTTCTCAAATATCTTAAATGTACAGACACAGCTCTGTTACAGCTTTATAATAGTATAGATAGATAAATAAATGTCTGACAGCTCTATACACTACACATAGAAGCAGTACATTTCACTACCATAACTGACACCGACTAAAGGATTTAGGGATGACACTTAGACTAACGATATGGATGACTCATCGTATTTTAGGTCCACGACATACGTTAAAAACAAAAAGGAAAAAAGCGCTTGAAATAAAAGTTATAGACAAAACACAGTCATAGCACAACGGAGACCGACACATTGTATTATTTACTCAACATTTTATTATGTTTGTCGCATTGAAAGTTGATGTAAGAGAAAATTTAATACCAACATGTCTAAACAAATACGGTTGGGCTCCTGTAAAAACAAACCTCGTTCCCTGGAGGTAGATAAAATATGTCAATATGTGTTATATTGTTTTATATTGACACCTTGTGTGGAGAGCATTATGTCTGGAGCGAGATATTTAATTTTTTATTTATACTTATCTCGTGTATTTATGCGTATGCTTGTAATTCAAACTATGCTGCACAATAACAGCAATGCCCTACGCCAGGCAAAAAAAATTCAACCCGTGTCAAAACTTAGGTTAGCCAAGTGATTAAAAATATTATTAGTAAACATAATAACATACTTAAAAGGCCGCGTAATCTTTTGGTATTGTAAGAACTAGGTTTAGTTGATCAAAACAATGTAGTCAGCGCTGGCCTCACCCAAGACATACAGATGGATTTTTTTATGCAAATTGATAACTCCGAGTGAATGTCACAATAGTTCATTTGGAAGAGAGTCTAAACGATATTGAGAAGGCCCGCGGCAAGTCTCTCTCATCGAAAATATTTTTCTATTTCTCATTTTCTCACTTTGTAAAGCAGATATTTCCCAATTAGGTTAATTATGCAAAGAGAGCACAAAATCCAGGTTTTTCCACAAAATTTGATCCCGTAGCTGTAAGTACACTTGACTAAGACCCGGGAGCGTGATCAATCGCTTCGTCGGGCTCGTGTCTTCTGTAAACGCCTTCTAAGCATTACTCTGAGCATTACAGACATCTCATTAGTAAGCATAATAACTATCGAGGGTGACTCATTGCACTAATGAAAGGGGACCTTGGTATGTTAGAGAAGCTACAAAGTGAATTTGAAATGGAATATAAATCATGTTCACTAGTTATTAATTACATTGCATGTATGATAATATTGCCTTATATTGAAGAATTTTGATCAGGTAGCCGGGTGATCAGTAGAAAAGACATGTTAAGAAGACAAGTACGTAGTAGACTAGCTGCTGCCCGCGATTTTGTTTGCGTAAAATTCTAAAGATATCCTAGGAGAACTCTATATAAAGAATAGATTCTATAATATGTTATCCAGCGTTTCTAGATGAAACGCTAACGCTCTAACTACCAAATGTCATTATAAAACATCCTACAGGCATGGACGTATAAAGGAGCGGACAGCGCCTTGCTAAGACGAAATTGAGGCTACGCAATGGCTGCAGCTATCTATGTGTAGATGAATTTAGGGTTGCCATGTTAGCCAAATTTACCCTTTTTATTTTACATATTAAAAAAAACAGGTTGGCAGATAAATTTATTGGAAATGTATATAAAATATACCGTACTATTATTTAAAAGGTTAATAGTGCAAAAAAATAAGGTTTTACTGTATTTATTTATTTAAAACTTAAAATAAATCATAATCAGCAGATAATGAGTAATAAAGGATATCAAAATTATGTCGATAATAAGGGATTAACTTACATATTTACTGCGTTGACAATTAAAGTGTTTTCGAGGAATCCGACGCAGTTTTAATCGGTAGAGTTATTGTTCTAGCGCAGATGGGGTTCACAGAATTCTAGGCAACTATTGTTCTTTTTTGAGGTGAGCGGAATACACAAAGCTTATTGTTTTAAACTGTTTTATGTTATCTATACGGGCTGCTACAGTTTCTAATTGTGAGCAGATTTATTATTATTAAAATAGAATATTTTGAGGAGTGGCTAAAGGTAATTTTGACGATTTCATTTTGTTATTAGATAACGCTTCTTACCACTCCCATAAGGTAGAATAAAACTGCCACTACAGGGTGGCGTAAGGTCCAGTTCAAAAGCAGCTACACTAAAAAAATGTAAACCTGTAAATTTTTACTTACGAGTTTCCGATATTTCGGCACTGTTGCAAGCGCCATGATCACGGAGCAACTCCGGAGTTGCTATTATTGCTGGTATAAATCCCGTAAAAACGTTTAGAATTATAAGTGACCATGAAAGTTTGAAATTCTATAAAATGTATACAATTAATATCATTAATACACCGATTAAAGCAAAATTACTGTAAATCATTACTAAAGAAAAGGCTTATTATCAAAAATTATAGTTGATGAGTTCATTGTCGAGTATGGTGTCAACATCTCAAATGATTTCCTTAGCACTGGAAATTAAATCCCATAGAACTATAGTTGCGGCACGCTATGATGACCGTTTTGACATATATTACAATAGTGATGTGAAATGTCAATTTCTTCTCGTAAAAAATACGTACGTAAGTTACGAAGGCGTATAATTAACTCACGTGCCTGACTGTTTAGGACAGTTCTCTGCATACGTTCAGCAATATCAACGAAATCCACAACAAAAGGCGTAAACAGAGTCCAAATTAACGAGCAAGGGTCGACAGTAATGCAGTATCCGAAATCTAAACCCAGGTCAAAACTATATCACAATCATAGTGCACTCACAGTTTGTACTTTTCGAAGCAACGTCAAGTCGAAACTGCTTTGTTTTGCATTGAGCATTGACGCGAGTTTGCCGGAGGTAGCAGTTGTGCTGGTCAGCGATCCTAGTGACGATCACATAAGATTTATTTAAAAAAAAAATTGAATTTCAAAAAATAAATGCCGAGTTGTGTGGTAAATCCATAATTATAATCTTATAAAAATAAAAAATAAATGTTCGCGTGACCCTAATATATATAGGTTAGAAATCAATGTAATAAATACATTTTGTGTCCTAACATTATACATTCGATAAATTTTATGACTAAGCACGTCACTATTGACAATAAAAACAGCAGTTTGCTCCTGCAGATGTAATTATTAATTAATACAAATAACAAAACGGCATAGCGTGTCGATTGTTTAATATGGGCACAGGTTAAGAGGCAAATCGCAAGAAATAACAACAGTTTTGAAATAGCCGAAATTAAAGAATTATTTACTGACGGGCTAAAGTTGTTGACACTGCAATGGTAGTTGAGATATTATATAGAGTATGTTATAAACTAACGAAATGAAATGATGCTACTCGTTTACCTTACTGATAATGTAACAGAAAGATTCTTAGTAAATGTAACAGACTCTGATTCTGAAAGTAATAATTCAGAAATAAATAGTGATTAAGAAAGTTTGTCTTTTATTTTTTCCATTTTGACTAAAATTATAATAAGCCGACAAATAGGCATCTACGGTGGGCATCTATCACCTTATTTTATGTCGCTTTCGTTAAATGGGATTTTCTTATGAACATAACACTCGCAAATGCAATTTTATTACGTTAAAACATATTAAAATAGGTATGATTACTTTAATTTAGATTTTGTAAATGCCAATAAAATAATAAATTCATGCTACTTATAATACTGATCAACGCAAATTCAAACCATCAGAAAATTTATTATAATAAAAAGATATTAATAATGTGTTTTCGATGATATTTTTATATATATTTTAGCATTTGACATGCTTAGCACTATACATTAAACACAAAGTGAAAAATGTGAAATCGAAAATAACAGTCAGGAGCAGGATTTGAACCTGCATCTCCTGGATACCGTCCAGATGCTTTACCAATTCAGCCATCCTGACAATTGCTCCTGACTGCTAATTTCGATAACACATCATACTTAACGTCTTTGGGTGACGCCTGTGCCATCTGTCGGAAGTATTTTCATACACTATACCGACCAGGTAAACTTAATTTTACAATTAAGATTTTTACCTAATAATGACGTGCTAAGGATGTCAAATGCTAAAATATATATAAAAATATCTAAATATTTATAGGGTTTGTGTCATTATTAGGTAAAAATCTTAATTGTAAAATTAAGTTTACCTGGTCGGTATAGTGTATGAAAATACTTCCGACAGATGGCACAGGCGTCACCCAAAGACGTTAAGCATGATGTGTTATCGAAATTAGCAGTCAGGAGCAATTGTCAGGATGGCTGAATTGGTAAAGCATCTGGACGGTATCCAGGAGATGCAGGTTCAAATCCTGCTCCTGACTGTTATTTTCGATTTCACATTTTTCACGTTGTGTTTAATCTATAGTGCTAAGCATGTCAAATGCTAAAATATATATAAAAATATCTAAATATTTATAGGGTTTGCGTCATTAGGTGAAAATATTAATTGTAAAATTAAGTTTACCTGGTCGGTATAGTGTATGAAAATATTTCCGACAGATGGCGCAGGCGTCACCCAAAGACGTTAAGTATGATGTGTTATCGAAATTAGCAGTCAGGAGCAATTGTCAGGATGGCTGATTTGGTAAAGCATCTGGACGGTATCCAGGAGATGCAGGTTCAAATCCTGCTCGTGACTGTTATTTTCGATTTCACATTTTTCACTTTGTGTTTAATGTATAGTGCTAAGCATATCAAATATTAAAATATATATAAAAATATCTAAATATTTATAGGGTTTGCGTCATTATTAGGTAAAAATCTTAATTGTAAAATTAAGTTTACCTGGTTGGTATAGTGTATGAAAATACTTCCGACAGATGGCGCAGGCGTCACCCAAAGACGTTAAGTATGATGTGTTATCGAAATTAGCAGTCAGGAGCAATTGTCAGGATGGCTGATTTGGTAAAGCATCTGGACGGTATCCAGGAGATGCAGGTTCAAATCCTGCTCCTGACTGTTATTTTCGATTTCACATTTTTCACTTTGTGTTTAATGTATAGTGCTAAGCATGTCAAATGTTAAAATATATATATAAAAATATCTAAATATTTATAGGGTTTGCGTCATTATTAGGTAAAAATCTTAATTGTAAAATTAAGTTTACCTGGTTGGTATAGTGTATGAAAATACTTCCGACAGATGGCGCAGGCGTCACCCAAAGACGTTAAGTATGATGTGTTATCGAAATTAGCAGTCAGGAGCAATTGTCAGGATGGCTGAATTGGTAAAGCATCTGGACGGTATCCAGGAGATGCAGGTTCAAATGCTGCTCCTGACTGTTATTTTCGATTTCACATTTTTCACTTTGTGTTTAATGTTTTCGATGACTCAGACTACAACAACACTATTAACGATACGTGGCAATCAAATGCCATTTTAGTCTACGAACTAAAAAATCCAAATATAATAATATTAACCTAAATAAAAAAATAAACCATAAAATTCCCATATTTCGGGTAATTTCCACTAGTGAATATTAGCAAGCATTGTGATGAATTATTTTGTTCTGTTGAATTAATATATAATAATACACTCAGTATTAGGCTATTTTGTGTCTTAACTGGAAACATTGCTATTAGAAGCAGTTTATTAATCCACGCATTACGTAAAACTACTAACCCCATTCAGATAAAACTTATTTTATTTGATAATTCTAGGTTAGACTTAAAACCTTAGAGAATATATAAACTATAGAGCGCGCGCATCGCTTCGGTTCAGTTGTGCCAATCGCAAGCAAATGTGTTATAAGTACCTTAGCTATGATATAGCGTTTTTATAGTGACGTTCCATGCGTGACGTAATTTCTGAAAATATATCAATTGTTTTCCGGGAATATACTTTAGTTAGGAATTAATTAATTCCATCCATCCATCAGCCTTTCAACGTCCACTGCTGGACATAGACCTCCCCAAGAGGATGCCACAACGAGAGGTCCCGTCATGGGGGATAATGCCGTAATCGCCACGCTTGGCAGGCGGGTTGGCGATCGCAGTGGATGTTATTAATACTCGAAGGCAGAAGCGGCTCGTGACTTTTCTTTATGGGTGTTCACAAAAAAAATTACAGAACGCCTATGTATAAATGTTCTATACATATCATACACAAAGCATTTAGGCCATCTTGCGCCATAGTGCGCGTAAACGTTTTTATTTTTTTTAATTGTATTGTTCGCTTGAGATATTATTATTCTAAGATTGTTCCATAAAAACACGAAACACCAATAGGTACAACAGACACAAACCGATTTTTATAACATTTAAGACAAAATGGGCTAATAATTACCGACCAAGTTTATAGCGCGAAAATTAATGGCGTAATTTTAGATTAAATATAAAATAATATTAATCTAAGGGCGTAATGTTTATTTACATAAAATTGGCAACAGCGCATGCATGCGACGCACAGGTACGCGAGCTCGCAACGTTGCGCAGGAGCGGCGCTCCTGAATTGCCTAATTTCTCATACAAAATCTTCTGTTTCACGCGCCCGACTGTAGAAGGTTTTCTCTTTCGCACTCATAGAATGCAGTACTGATATTTGTACTGAACTATATCCCATAGGAGCGCAATCGCTAGCGCTCAAAGAGTAAAGCTATATAAACTGGAAGCTAGCGCGCCACGGTTTAACTTGACTAACACCAAGTATAATATAATATATTTCTAGTGAACTGTTATATTAAAAATAGAGTAAAGATTTGTTATATTAAAAATAGTGTATGTGATAATATGATGTACATACTGGTCAAAAAACATTATTATTATATTATTATTATGGGTGTTCATTGCACCAGCGCTCTTTAGGACGAGCCGCCTCTGCTCGAAGGAGTACTGCTGCCCACTCCCACGATATTCTCTCAGTCGCCTCTTACGATTCCCGTGGGTAGAGAGGGGTGGGACAATTCTAAAGCCGGCCCCACACGGCAAAATTAATTAGTTATATGTTCAATATTCTAATAAATAGCGAAGCGGTAAAACCAAGGACTGCAAAGACAGTTTTATCGATTGCAATCTCCAGTCTGAGGTTTTGTAAGGCATACTTCTCTGACTTTCCGAAGTTATGTGTGTATTTGTTTACAAGTTATTACTGCTCGGTGAGGGAAAACATCGTGAGGACCTGCACGCCTAAGATTTACTCCACGGCTACATGCTTGTGAAGTCTGCTAACCCGCACTGGGCCAGCATGGTGAACTACGGCCTAAATTGCTCTCAATCTGAGTAAATAGGGTTGGAAGAATAAATTTGTCGGTTTGCTATGATAGGTATAATTAATACTTACAAATAATTTAAAAAAGGTATTTAGGTATCATTTGTTAAATTTTAAAATTATAAATCTTAACTTTTGTCTGAATTAACAAACTCAGATCATACGTAGACCATTATTGCCCCTTAAACAGCGTTAATTATTATATTATATTTACATATAATGTATTTTGTTGTTACGTCTATATATTTTTCCACTAATGCACGTGTCAAATTAATAATATAATAGCATACATGTAGGTAGGTACCTATATTTATATTATTTAATCACCAGATTATTTATTAGACAGAAATAATATTTTTATATAAAATTACACTATTAAAAAAATATCGTATAAAAATAAATGCGGTACAACACTATATCAACGTGAAGAAAAAATGACGGTTGATAGCATGCCGGGACGACCCGCCCCGCGTGTCCCGCGTACCCCTCTAAGACCCTTATGAATTTTGCTAAAACAAGTGATTTAGTAACTAAATTCTACTTATTGATGAAAAGAAATGTTACTATTCCTTTTATTTTACTGCCGAGACTCGTATTTACAACACTGTAAATTTCACCATTTTTATCAAAAAATAATTGCTCTCCGACTTAATATGAACCGTATTGTTATGCTACTGATTGAGCGTTTCAACGACGCACGATACCTGTTCATACTTGTGCTTACGGTTCATACTTAGTAAGGTACGCCAATAGTATTTATACTCTAAGCTAAAAACTGATAAACATTTTATCTCAATACTGCGGCGGAGCAGCGTACAGAAATTAACTCGTGTTAAATATTATAAAACTAATTTCTTGATACTCAAGATCAGCATTATTCTTAGTATGACACAGCTACCATCACAATCTAATTCACAAATGTAAGAGCCAATAAGAATTTTAAATGAAGCTAGCACCACGTTCGTCCGTTTGTGTCGTCTAACTTTTCGTTCAACCAATAATGGATCCCGTCGAAGTTATTCAAGAGTCACGCCAAAACTGAATTAAAGCTGATAAAGTGAAAAGCATATAATGTTAGTCGAGTTTTCTTTTAACTGAAATCGATTCGTGACATGGCGAATGAATTTAAAAATTGAATAACTTTAAACTTGAGCACTGCGATTGAATTTCAATGGACCGATCTAGTTTTAATTGCGTTAAAAAGTCCAACATTTGATTAAAAAATCCATCAGTAATTCGTTTTCTATTTCTTTCAATTGTTGGAGTTTTTGTTGTCTTATTTCTAAGAATACCGCTACTTTCATTGTAGAAACCTAGAAAGTCCTATTAATTTATGAATGGTCGGGATTAGTTAGGCATACAATTGTATTATCTTGAAAACTCAAAGCCATAATTGCGTGCGTGACTAGAAAATATTCGGCTAAATATGAATCGAATAAATTATTTCAATTTGCAATAAAATCATAACGGTCTTTACAGAGCATTTTTTCTTAGACCCATAAACGATCATTAATTTCCCCAAAGACCGACTAATTGTAAAGGTTTATTTTTAAATCCCTCACGAGGGACTAAATTATACTAGCCTTAATTTTCTCTCGATATTTTATTTTTCGTGTTTATTAAAGACAACATTTTTTCCACGTCATTCGGGAAATAATGCTTTAAATTTTGAAGACAGTTAATAAAATCTCCACTTTAGTGGATTTAAAATACATTAAAATACGCGAGGATTTAGTTTTATCTCAAAATTAGGATATTTGTTTCCATAAAATTTGATATAGGTAAATAGATGCATATAAATATAAAGCTTATATTCTGCATCAAATCAAATTCTATCTCTCCGTGAGGACCGCATGAAGATCTATGCAGTCATTTCAGAGATGTGTGCTAAATAGACAAAACATAATTGTTTGTTTTACTTTTTGATTATCGTCCTTTCCAATTCTGTTACCTTGCCATACTGAGTGCTACAGTTATTATATGTAAGTATAGACATTATAAAAAGAAATAATTTGGTGGACATTTTACAAGTTGGTATACGTGCTTGGGGAGTGGGCAGCAGCACTCCCTCGAGTATTAACAACATCTACTGCGATCGCCAATCCGCCTGCCAAGCGTGGCGATTACGGCATTATCCCCCATAACGGGACCGCTCGTTGTGTCGTTCTCTTGGGGAGGCCTATGTCCAGCAGTGGACATTGAAAGGCTGATGGATGGATGGATGGAAATTAGTACCGATCATCATCAAATTTATGCATATGAGCGCACAGGACCGCTCGTTGTGGCGTTCTCTTGGGGAGACCTATGTCCAGCAGTGGACGTCGAAAGGCTGATGGATGGATACGTGCTTAGAAGAGGCTTTCTATACATACAATGACATTTATATTTATACTTCATAATATATAAAACGTACTAGCCTATTCTAAAAAGTAACGCTCGTGTTAAAAAAAGTAATTGAGTAAAAATATATATTTTAGGATATTAAATAATTAATAATTAATTTATTATTATTTTTTTTTATATATATTTTTTTTTTATTTTTTTTTTATTTTTATTTTTTATATATATATATATATTTTTTTTAATATATATTTTAGGATTAAAAAGAAAATTCTTGCAGCAATACCTTTACATTAATCGTAAAAATTGATAATCTGCATTAAAATATTTTTTTATTTTCGGGTATATAATAGATATTATAAAACATTCATTTAATAAATAAATAAATATTCACGGAAATTTTCACACAACGTCCTCTGGTCCCAAACTACTTTGAACTTTGCCAAAAACCGACATTCACTCCATTCAACGGCGAGCGCGTACACAAGCAGCCGGGCAGCCACGGGCAGACCGTTCACACGCTTGTTCCCGTGCTCGTGCCCGTTGAATGTCGCTTTGAACGCAAGCGTGTGAACGCACCATAACGTTTGTGCTAAGGGTACCAGATTACGGATATAATACATATACCTATTACTTTTTTCTTGTAAATACATACATATATATAATAGATAGAAAACATCCAGGTGCAGTACAATATATCTGTATTCATCACACAAATAATTGTCCTGAGTGGGAATCGAACCCACGATAATAAATAATAATAAGCTCTATATAGGGTATAAATGACATCTTACCGATAATTGATTCAATGGGTTCAGTTCTCGATTTTGAACACCCAGGTGGTGGAAATTTGCATCGGTCTTTTCAGGAGAATTGCAATTTCTTTTTCATTTTTTTTTTAAATTGAATGTGAGGTAAAGTCGTTATATTGTTCTATCTTAATTCAATTTTAGGAACTAAAACCATTAATCACTGATTTACTCCAAAAACTACAATGGATGGAAACCTTTGTCATGCTTTTTAGTCGCGTTATTTAATGTTTGCTTACTTTGTAACCCGTCGTTGTCGACTAAAATGATATGGGGCATATTACGAGCAGTTATAACTGCCTTGGTGGTGTAGCGGTAGTGTATGGATCTGCTAATCATGAGGTCTCGGGTTCGATCCCCGGGTCGAGCAAAGTTATTGAGATTTTTCCTAAAAAATAAATTCTCAGTAGCAGCCTGGAGTTTGGAAATGTGCCCGGTAGACGTCAATAGGCTCGCCTCCTATTACGTGGGACTTAAACATGGCTGGCGAGTCGTGGGTGTGTAATACACCTCTGCCTACCCCTTCGGGGAATACAGGCGTGATGCTATGTTTATTACAGTTATTTGGTTACATCTTTGCCCGGAGTTATCGGTATGATGTCATTTAGGCTCAGTATATCCCTATAAATGGATGACCTTCACGCTAAAAGTACTGTAAAATCTATTGATAGGCAGATTTTTAGAACTACTATCTAACCCACCTTACCCTTAGAACACCGTTGTATTGTACCCACCGAACATTATGAATACATTAGAAAGAAACAGAATTCTCAAAAAATGTGGAAAGGTCAAAGGTGTATACCGTGACTTGGACTGGGGATCGAACTTGTTACCATTGTCTTCGCAGGCCTTGTTTTTACCATTAGACTATTACTGCAAAATCCAGATGTGATTTCTTAATTATAATAATATTGCTATAAAAAATCATCTTATCTAAATGTCATAAAAGACAAAAGTAAGAAAATCAATGTAATCTAAATAAGTATAAAAGGTCGCTTGAGTACTTACCCTGAGATCGTGACAAGAATAAATCGGATGTATCTGACCCAAATTTCTTAAGGACCTGTATTAAGTAACCTCTCGTAAGCCCTAGATCTTAGGCTTTTGAAAGGCTCTTAATATAGTTGGATAAATACGTCTTCAAAAGTATTGAAGGTGAAAAACCTTCAATACCTTTGAAGACGTATCGTATATATTTTTCACACGGGTTCCATTAAAATCCTGCGAGCCATTACGGCGGCACGATCAGCAATATTTTATGTGATTTCGTATTAAGTTTGTTAACTTTCGGACTGCTAAAAATCTATCAAAATAAGATAAGAATAAGAAACAACATATTAAAATTGTTAAAAATACCTAAGAACAGCAAAATATAATTATCCAATGTTTTTAATTAGGCAAATTAAGAGTGCAGCCATGCTAATTGTTAATAAATAGAATAGTAGTTTCCATCCATCCATCCATCCATCAGCCTTTCAACGTCCACTGCTGGACATAGGCCTCCCCAAGAGAACGCCACAACGAGCGGTCCCCTCATGGGCGATAATGCCGTAATCGCCACGTTTGGCAGGCGGGCTCGAGGGAGTGCTGCTGCCCACTCCCCCGGTATTTCCTAAGTCGGCTCTTACGATTCCCGTGGTTAGAGAGGGGTGGGACAATTCTAAAGCCGGCCCCACACGGCCAATAGTAATTTACCTAATCCAAATCTAATTGACAGAAATTAATATCCTACTCGTGGCTATCATTTTTTATTTCACATTTTCACACTTAGTGACCTATAAATGGCCAAGGCCAAAATAATAACATATCCAATTAATTATGTAAATTGTTTTAATTTAAGATATAAAATAAAATTAAATAAATATTAACAAATGAAATAGCTAATAGTAGGTGTTTATTTATATATATTTTTAGCATTTGACATGCTTAGCACTATACATGATGGATCCTGCTCCTGACTGTTATTTTCGATTTCACATTTTTCACTTTGTGTTTAATAATAGTAGGTGTCTAAGTTGATCTTATAAACATAAAAACATAGCATCACGCCAGTATTCCCCAAAGGGGTAGGCAGAGGTGTATTACATAGCCACGGTTCGCCGGCTATGTTTGAGTCCCACCTAATAGGGGGCGAGCCTATTGTCGTCTACCGGGCACAATTTCAAACTTACGAAAAAGCTCAATAACACTACCCGACCCGAGATTCGAACCCGAGACCTCATGATCAGCAGTCACTCACAGTACCGCTGCACCACAGAGGCAATTAAGTTGATCTACGCACTTATAATAGATCTACACAGTTTTAGCAGTGATAGTCAAGAAAAGTTCCAGTGGCATTCCTATAGATTGCCAAGGAGAATTTATTTTCTTCTGTCAATAAAGATAGTGGGATAATTTAGAACCCCTAGCCGCTATTACACTATATAATCTCATCTGCCTCGGTAGTCCAGCGGTAGTAAATGCGATCTCGGATCACGAGGTCCTGAGTTTAATTCACGGGCTGGGCTAACAAAAAAGTTATTGAGTTGTTCTGTCAAGAGATTTTCAATAGCAGCTTGGAGTTATGAATTTGCCGTTATTTTACCTCTACATGCTTCGGAAAGTATATATATAGCTATACATAGCTAGTGAGTCGTGGGTGTGTAATACACCTCTGCCTTCCCCATTCGGGGAATACAGGCGTGATGCTATATTACATACATACTCACGCATGTGCTCCAGAGATTTAGGCAAAAAACGGATTGTCACTTCTCATAGAACGGTTTGCCGTTGCCCACTTTTCACCCGCGTGTAGACTTGACAAAAAAACATCTTGGTTAGGATTTGTTCAATAGCCGTAAGTGGGTACAGAATAGAACAACTGTGCTAAATTTCAAGTCGGTAGGGTGTAATGTTTTGAAGATCTCATTATGAATGAGTGACTGATTGACTCGTATTTCACCTATAGTTATTAGTACTGCCAGAAAATATGCAAAAAAAATAATAATAATTACTGTTAGTGCTTGTAAGATATTTGATTACTTCCATTCTAAATTTAAAGACTTTCTCACTGGTGATTTTAATATAAAGATATTAATTTACAATCAAGCAATCTATAGAAAAACTCTATACCTATACCTTTCTCCAAAACTCTCATTAATGAAAGTGCTTATGAAATCTTTGTTCGCATTCACAGAACTTACAAAAACTACGGTGAGTTATCTGCGGATCAATTTGAAGACATTCATGCTTATTGTTTCCTCAACAAAAGGGCGGTGGTGTCAGAGGCAATTGATCACGTAGGCAGCCATCCCTGTGTCCGTCCCGATAATCGTGAGGACCCTACCCAAACGGATGGTGAGCCGCAGCGATTTGTTTTCGTGAATTAGTTTTATCTATTTTAATCGAGAGACGTGTTGTTAGTAGATAATGTGAACTAATAAAACAGAATAGTCTGTTGTAAATTAATTACACTAGCAATTTGCCCTGGTTTCACATGGGTACCTTACTAATGAAGAAAATCTTAAGGATTTTTTAAGAACTACATACGAGTACAACGCTTTAGTATGTTAAAAAAACAGTGTATAAGGCGTGCCTGAACACTAAATAATTTTTGCTAATTTAAGTTTTGTTAGAAAGTAGACATGTTTTTTCATTCTCGCATCACGCAAAAACTGATAGCTCTTGATTAGACCTAAAAACTAAAGTCAAATAAGTTGTTAACAAATACTTATTTATATATAGACTTTTACAAATAAAGTTAACGTGCTGAAAAATCATGGTAAGTAACTAATTTAATTTAGATTACTAAATGTAATGCTACATTTTAAAACACTTATTTTTTTCGTAAATACGATTCTGCCATTATCCTTTATGTCAAAGAGACTATTGTTCAAAAACATTTAGTAGGTATAAAGTAGAACAATAATCGATTTTCAGCTATTTATTAGTGTAGTCTATGTGCTTCTTAAGCGAAAACCTTAGAGCGCTTCAATTATCTCGATCGTAGTGACGGGATGGACACGAATTGAATTAACGTTTGGAAAAAACGCTTCACAGCGTATCAAGCTGGTTGGCCGTAAGTTGATGGATGATAGCTAAGCTATCTGTATAATTAAATGGAATATCACGTGTTTAGGTATAGAAATTAATTTATATGTAGTGGAAGTTAAAGCGGAAAAGTATAAAATAACAAATAAAGCTTAAAAACTATAGCCCGACTACGGGAATGAAAAAGTGATCTAAAAAGTACGTAACAAAAAAATAATTTAGGCAGAAATTAATAAATCCATAGGTACAAAAATGGTCAAGCTGAGTGGTTAGAAACTTTACACTGTATTGTAACCCCGAAAGGGTAGGCAGAGGTGTATTACATATCCACGGTTTGCCAGCCATGTTTAGGTCCCACGTAATAGGGGGCGAGCCCATTGCCGTCTACCGGGCACATTCCCAAACTCCGGGCTGCTACTGAGAAATTTTATTTTTATAAAAAACTCAATTAAATTGCTCGACCCGGAGATTGAGCCCGAAACCTCATAATCAGCAATCGCACACACTATTGCTGCACTACCGATGCAGTTGAACTTATTTTTTTTTAATTAGGTATATAAAGTGTCTTATTAGCGAAATACGAATATTGTCATACTTTCGAATATGTGTTTGTTAGGCTATATACGTCACAATAAATTCTTAGAAAGGTGTTGTATTATTGGCTAAACGAAAAAACTACAAATAATCAACTAGCACGAAAACATTTTTAATATACTGAAACAATAAGCTAGTACTTCGAAATCGGTTAGGTAACAGTTGTTGTGAGTGAGTCGCAGTGTTGTGTACTGTTCGTAAGCGAACAACTTAACTAAATGTAAGCCTTGTTAAGTAAATGAAAGTTTCTTAGTGCGTATAAGTTTTTTGGAACGATTTCCTTACGAAGCATTTTCTTGCTGTGGAACTATATTAAGTATATGCTTCTCAGAAGCTCTGTGACATTTAATATGTATTTTTGTAGTAGGTACACGGATGGCACATAAACTAATTGTTATCAACTGTAATATTATAGTTTAATTATCCACAGAGTAATGCGTAATAACCAGAAAGTCATCCATTAGCCTTTAACTTCCAATGTTAGACTCATTCCTACTCAAGTCGCGTCAACAAAAGTGTACCAGCCCCCTTAGAATAAAAAACGAAATGTTAAAAGAACTTTTGTTTCGCTTCATTGTGATTGGTCCCCTGAATCATGCATCGAAATCTCGACTAATCAGGAATCACGCGTTGGACTGTTGATCAATCACAATGATTTGAAACGAAAGTTCGTCTAAAATCTCGTTTTTCATTCTAAGGGGGCAGCTCCATTTGCAGCTTTGACTCTCTCAGTTTACCTGATGGGAGGTCATGCTATACTGGGTGGCACAATGCCCACGTTTTTATTTTATGAATTGGTATATGTGGTCTGATTTTACAGAAATATGATAACATATTATTATAGTTAATCATGGTATAATACCCACATAAAGATATATATGCTACTATTATTACGGACATGTACAGGAATTCTTTATAATTAAAAACTTTATATTGCCAGCCATTCACCTCCATTGTGATTGGTAGAGAAACCGACGTGTGGTGTCGTAATGATCCCTTAGCCAATCACGGTGATCTCTAAACCAATCACAATGAAACGATGCGACGTCAATACTATTTTGTGTGTACATTCTAACCGCCTTGGATAATTGATTCAAATTTCCACTATACTTAAAAAAAGGTTAGATTCCTTCGATCAACAATACCGTTTTCCTATTAGTCATCATATTATGAAACGTACCTAATGGCTGGGTTCCACTGACATGTAGTGCGTTTCTCTACAGGAATTGCTTACGGGTATATTTCCAGCGGGATTATGTTACTTGTACTTGGATAAATGACAAATACATCCACAGAATTATTTAACTTTTAGCTCTGCTGGTACTTATGTTATAACAAAATTATATCATACTATTGGTGGATTTATAGGTTGTAATATTAATTAACGATACCGCTCGGGTGTTGAACTCACATTCAAGGGATGGCTCTAACGTGTAGTGATAGATACTGAAAGGTATAGACTAAAGAAAATAAACTATATTATTAATAATAATTAACGAATAATTTAGTGAGAGACATTAAAGTTAAATTAGATTTATATAAAACAATCAAGATATGTAACTTATAAAGGGTAATGTATGTGCGGAACGAATAGCAAAGCGTTCTAAAGTAATGTCCACCGAACATAATATACTTATATTATATACTTACGTCAGAATATACTCCATCCATCCATCCATCAGCCTTTCGACGTCCACTGCTGGACATAGGCCTCCCCAAAATGAGGGACAGTGCCGTAATCGCCACGCTTGGCAGGCGGGTTGGCGATCGCAGTGGATGTTGTTAATACTCGAGGGAGTGCTGCTGCCCACTGCCCCGGTATTCCCTCAGTCGGCTCTTACGACTCCCATGGGTAGAGAGGGGTGGGACAATTCTTAAGCCGACCCCACATGGCAGAATATACTATATCTATGGAATATACGATGTATGGCGCGACAAACATACCTAAGCGGAGCGGATTGCTCCAAAACTCGGCGCTATTATTCCAGTTGGTGCGGATAGTCTGGTGTGCAACTAAGTACCTACTTACATGATATTATAAGATGACTGGGCTAAAATATTGTGCGAGGTAAAATATTTGCTATTATTTAGTAAATATTCTAGAAAAGATAAAAGTAAATTCATATTATAAAACCTAATTTGTTTTTCGTTAAAAATCGAATAGTACATCCTCCTCATGGCGTATTCATTAAAATCAAAATATATTTCATTTAATGAGAAATATGATAATGCAAAAGATAATATAACCAATGAAATAAAACCATTTTAAATTTACATTTTATAGGAGTTATTCGATACAAGTACCTATATCTATAATTTTATTATCAGCCAGCGATCTACCAAATGAAAATCTATCAAGTCATTGCCCACGACGAATAACTGAAATAAAGGAATGAGAGGATATTAGAGTACATAATAGGCAGGTTGAGTAGAAATGCTTTAGCTATTCTTTCATAGGGTATGTTCTGAGGAACCGTTTGACGTGCTAGACGGCACTGGACGTAGTATGTAGTCCGTACCATGCGAAAACGATATCGTCTTTTTCGTATTCAGCGCACTTTTCTAGCAGTGCTCTGGTAGTAGTAGTGCTTTAGAATAAAGTTCTTGCTGGGGTGATTCCCCAACGCTACGGCATGCCTTTTTTAAACTAGGTTTGAGATGAGTACTTACGGCCGTGGCTTGGCTATGCTTCTGGTGTTGTTAAAGTCCATGAGCGGCGGTTACCGCTTAAATGCTGCTATACGCCATTTAGTGTCTCCTACTAACTGCCTCGGTGGTGTAGCGGTAGTGTATGCGACTGCTAATCATGAGGTCTCGGGTTCGATCCCCGGGTCGGGCATGTGCCCGGTAGACGTCAATAGGCTCGCCCCCTATTACGTGGGACTTAACATAGCTGGCGAGTCGTGGGTGTGTAATACACCTCTGCCTACCCCTTCGGGGAATTCAGGCGTGGTGCTGATTTTTTTTTTTTATTATCAAATATTGTAACAAATGTTTTCAATATTATTTTTTTTGTCAACGCCGGTTCATAAGTAGGTATGTTAGTGAAAAAATAAATTAGTGAATGCAAATTAGTGAAGTGTTGGATATACTCGAACATATAATAGATAAAATGAACTCAAATTTACAAAAATGAGTAGACTTAGTCAATCCCGTGATGCACCCGAATGCTTAGTAATCGCACCGCATGTCCGTGTGGTGACAGACTAAGAATACAAGTGTCACCACCCCATTCTTTCCCATGGGTGTCGTATGAGGCGACTAAGAGAAGTAAGCAATTATCATTCTTTACATGACTGGTGGTAGGGCCGGGTACCAAGTGGGAGTACTCACTTAGTATCGGGCCCGAGCGGGTTGGTACCACCATCTCCTGTGTGACCGGCCATGAAGCACATCGTTGCGTTTTGGCTGTAGCAGGAGATAGCCGTTTATATTTCATTTCATATCTGTGAAATGAATTGGTGAGCAGCGGCTTGACAATACTCTCGGTATAGCCGAGTCCATGGGCGACCGTTACCATTTACCATCAGATGGACCGAGGCTCGTCTGCCACTACATGCAATATGGAAAAAACAGACAAATGAATTCGAAATATTAAATTCAATAAAGTGCATTTCCAAATGATTTATTGCACGCCTCATAAGCGAAGCGTTGAGGTATGTACTATTCACGTTTACGCAGAAAAACTGATTTTTCTAAACTAAAATATCTCTATTTATCATATATTGCACTTGTAATAGTATTGTTAACCTAGGGATGAAAGCAACTCCCTCGAACTATTAGAGCCCTTGCTACGTTCGGGCGCCAGACCCCGTCTCGGCACTAAATAAGTCTTTATCCCGAGGTAAACACTGTGCTTTTCGTTACGAATACGAGGAAACTAAAAATAAAAATCATGAATTAGCTAAAGAAAAAATGGGAGACTAAAAATTTAATTTGGAATCGCCGTTTTCCCGCCGATTTTAGTTTTTTTTTTCTGTGGCCTGTCAGCTATTCAGCCATTATTTTTCATTTTAATCATTGAAAAAATATAAATCTTCGTTATTTTAAAGATATTTAGTTGCAACTTTATTAAAATAAAGTCATATAAAAAACAAATTCTTTAATAAATACTTAACTTTATGTTATTTCAATTTTACATCGCGCTGTAATTGACTGGCTGTACAGAAAATACAACTGTTTTATTTTTTATAATTACTAAGCAGTTGAAAGTAATTCTCCCTAGGGCTGAAAAGTATTACTTTCAACCCGCTCCTCAGGCAACTTCAGGCCTACTTTCAGAGTATGAGTAATGAAAAATAATATATACACACACATATCAAGACAAAACACTTTTTTAACACTCATGACATTTTTGATGCCATTTTTGTTATTTAAACTAGTTAAAAAACTGTTTGAAAAAGTTCTGTCTTGGACGTCCGTTTGTTGTAGGTAATGTACCTATGTTAACACGATAACGACCAAAATACTTTACTAATCGAGGTTTTTTTTGTTTACGAATTAGTATGATTTCGAACAGAGCCCTATCACTTTTCACGGTCTGATTCGACGTGGTATAATTGTTATTAAATAAACAAAAAAATAGTGAATAATTACACTTGACTCGACACTAAAACCAGCGCTACACTATACCTTATTTCGTGAGAACTACTTGAACTATTTCTATAGACCAATATAGAAGTACTTCCTAAAATTGGCGCTAGATGGCGTGTAAGATATAAAAACCTCATTAGTACTTTTTAAAATTAGCGCTTTCTATGTGATTTATTGAAAACTACTTAGTAAGACCAATACAGTATTAGTTACTTATCAAAAAATCCATTTTATTGTGAAAAATGAAGATTATGGGGCGTATTATCGAAATCAGATAACCTTACGGTTTGTCTATCGGAGCTTAGAGAAAAGAAAAGAGCAGTGGATGTGCTGTGTGTTACCGAACATTTTATAATGGATGGCCATGAAAATCATCTTTACATACCTAACTATACACTAGCAGCTTATTTCAATCGGAAAAAAGTAAAAGAGGAGGTGCTTGTATTCTCGTCAGGAATGGAATCAAATGGATGGAACTACCGAGAATAGCAAAGATGTTCATTAGCGGCATGTTTGAATGTTGTGCGATACAACTAACTGAAATTAATGTTATTGTTGGTTGTATATACAGAGTACCAAATCTAAATAATATTCATGAGTGTTATATGAAGCTTAATAATTTGTTAAGGGAGTTGTCAAAAGGTTGCACTAAAAATAAAATTGTTTTAGCAGGTGATTTTAACATAGACATATATAAAAAAAACATACTATAGAATTTGAAACTCTTTTACTAAACTATAATTTGAAGTTAGCACTTAGTCAACTAACACGATTAAAGAGTCAGACATGCATAGACAATTTTGCGCACAATTTCGATAGAACTTGTAAAGCCACGGTCTTAGAATTAGCTCTATCAGACCATACAGCGCAGTTACTAAAATGCCCAACAAAAGCAGTAAGTCGCTTTGACAGTTGGAGTATAATGAAACGCGATTACAGTAAGGAAAATATTCAAAAGTTTCGAACATATTTAAGTAGCTTATCTTTCATCGATGTGAAACGTCACGATGTGAAACGTCACGTGACACAAATTTTGCTTATAACGCCTTTGTTGAATTATTCTCATTACTTTACGACCAATGTTTTCCAAAAATTCTAGTTAAGGTAAAAATAAACAAAAACAAAACCTGGATATCTAGAGGCGTAAAGTTGTGTAGCAGAAAAAAACGTAAACTTTTGTGGCAATATAGATTAAAACCTTCGCTGCATAACTAATATAAATATGTTCAATATTCTAAATTATTAAAAAAGATAATTAGTTTGACTAAACGTGCTCAAAATAACGACAACAACGTCAAATAATAAATCTAAAGCTATGTGGCAATTGGTAAATGAACATAAATTAAATCTACCCAAAAAATACATAAATTCCCTCAAATTAAATAATGATACAGTCACAAATCCAAAGGTTATTGCAAACTTATTTAATAATTACTACATAGATAAAATTAAGCCAACAAAATCATCTGCTATATCAGTAACCCAATATATACTCACCAGTAAGGACTCCATCTTTATGGCACCATGTATAGTGCAAGATATACAAAATATAATCCGCTCATTAAACAATACCAACTGTGTGGGCTATGACGGCATAAGTACAAAAATAGTAAAAGCGGTGGCTAATGAAATAAGTGGTCCTTTAAATTATATAATTAATTTATCGATAGCTGAAGGTACTTTCCCTGATGCACTAAAAGCTTCTATAATTAAACCCATTCATGAAAAACTCGATAGTGGACAGTTAGATAACTACAGACCTATTGCACTTATACCCGTTTTTTCCAAAATATTTGAAAAATATTATTATAAGCAATTATATACCTACTTAGAAAAAAATAACATATTATGTCACGAACAAAAGGGCTTTCCATCCATCCATCCATCAGCCTTTTATCGTCCACTGCTGGACATAGGCCTCCCCAAGAGAACGCCACAGTGAACGATCCTGTGCCGCCTGCATCCAACGGCTGCCTGCGACTTTGACCAGGTCATCGGTCCACCTGGTGGGAGGCCGTCCTACACTGCGCCGTCCGTTACGCGGTCGCCACTCGAGAACCTTTCTTCCCCAACGGTTGTCGGTTCGTCGAGCGATGTGGCCTGCCCATTGCCACTTCAGCATGCTGACCCGGCGGGCTATGTCGGTCACTCCCGTTCTCCTACGGATTTCCGTATTACGGATCTTATCACGTAGAGAGATCCCAAGCATAGCCCGCTCCATAGCACGCTGAGCGACTTTAAGTCTTGACATAAGGCCAACATTCAGAGACCACGCCTCTGTGCCGTAAGTCATCACTGGTAACACACACTGGTCGTAGACCTTCGTCTTCAGACACTGTGGAATATTGGACAAGAAGATCTCCCTCAGCTTCCCGAACGCTGCCCAGCCGAGCTGGATTCGTCGATCGACCTCTTTCTCGAAGTTGTGCCTACCTAACTGGACAGTTTGTCCCAGGTATACATAGTGGTCGACAACTTCGAGAAGCGAGCTCCCGACCAGAACCGGTGCTGAAATGACATGGATATTAGACATGACTTTCGTCTTGTCCATGTTCATTTTTAGACCCACTAGTCGGGAGACACGGCTGAGGTCGTTGAGCATGGTACCAAGGTCCTCCAGCGATTCTGCCATGACCACGATATCATCTGCAAATCGAAGGTGAGTGATGTATTCGCCATTTATGTTGATGCCTAATCCGGTCCAGTCCAAGAGCTTGAAAACATCTTCCAATGCAGTGGTGAAGAGTTTCGGGGACATGACGTCTCCCTGTCTAACACCTTTCTGCAGTTGGATCGGTTTCGTGCTCTTGTCCTGAACTCGGACAGACATAGTGGCGTTTCTATACAAACACTTCAACACTTCGATGTATCGATAGTCAATTTGGCACCGCTGAAGGGATTGCAGCACCGCCCAAGTTTCGATCGAATCGAAGGCTTTCTCGTAGTCCACAAACGCTAGACACAGAGGCCGATTATACTCCTCGGTCTTCTGTATAATCTGGCGCAGCGTATGTATGTGGTCTACGGTACTATAGCCTTTTCGGAAACCGGCTTGTTCGGAAAGGGCTTTAGGGAGAATAAATCTATAAATATGGCAGTATACGATTTCCTGAATGTTGTATTAAAAAATATGGACAGTCGTACACCGGTTTCTTCTATATTTTGTGATATGACCCAGGCATTTGATTACGTCGAACATAATATTCTTTTAAAGAAAATGGATGCGTATGGAATTAGAGGCAATATTTTACAACTATTCAAATCCTATATCAGTGATCGGAGGCAGATAACACACATTACTAAAATTAATACAAAAAAGAAGAAAAAACATTTTCTTCAAATGAACGAAGAGTAGCTTATGGTGTACCACAGGGGAGCGTACTCGGGCCATTGCTCTTCACACTTTATATTAATGATCTACCCAGAGCCATTGAACATCCATTAACACTTTTTGCTGACGATAGTACAGTTACGATAACATGTAAAAACCGACAACATTTTGAAAAAGACATAAGTAACGCATTACTTTCAATTGTTGAATGGTTCGATAACAATAATTTGAAAATTAATTTAAAAAAGACATTATTGATGAATTTTTACCAACGATTGACATCCACAGATATTAATATTAAATACAATGAATATAGAATTGACACAGTTAATACAACAAAGTTTCTAGGTCTAACAATAGATTCCGTTCTTAACTGGAAGGCTCATATTGAAATAATAAATAAAAGAGAAAGTAATAGCTCGTATGCACTATTTAAATTATCACGAACTCTTAGTACGGATGCGCTACTTACTGCCTATCATGGTTTAGTTGAATCTGTACTTCGATATGGAATCATATTTTGGGGTAATTCCACAGAAAAAAGAAGTAATTTTTAAAATTCAAAAAAGATGTTTAAGGTAAATGTTCCATTTGAAAATTACAGATAGCTGTCAACCCTATTTTAAGCAATTCAAGATACTAACTTTGCCATCTCTATATATTATGGAAATATAGATTTTTGTCAAATTAAATCCTAATTTATTCCCGCGTGTGGCAGATGTTATTGCACGAAATAGACGCGATAATAGCAGACTGTGTGAATTTTAACTACTTTTATTCACATTATTACCATAATAAAATTAAGAATTTTGATTGGACATATACTGCAAAATTTATTGTATTTTATGATTATTTTTTAATTATTTAATCAATTTAATGCATTTTAGAATTTAATGTTACTGTTCGATTTTTTTATAATCATTTTTAAATTTATACTTAGAGCTATATTTAAAGTTTGTTTTTGCATGTGTTATAATTATTGTTTTTAATTCATTATAATACCTATTTACACTTAAACATTTGCACGCCAATAGAAAGTGGCAAACATGTCTGAACAATTACTTTTAAGAACTATTTTAATATCTTGCATGCATCATTATTGTATGTACACACATGTTTATGCAAATAAAAATTATCTTATCTTATCTTATCTTACACTTTTGGATTTTCCAAAGTATTTTTATTTACTGTTACGCCGACTCCATTTACAGCAAAGCCTTGAAGATATTTAACAGCTTCAATAGGTTTTGTTACAATTTCAATAGAATAATTTAGTCAACATTCGGTAGTTGAATAAAGACGAAATTCATTTATGTTCAAAAGGCTCTTTGATAGTAGGCCCGCGCGAGCATCACGTTTGGATAAGTAAATTATTTTGTTCTAAACTAATTTAAATAAAAAAATATTATTGTGAATAAATACAATGAGTGTTTGGAAGTTCCTTAGGTGCAGCGCAGATGACACACTTATTGTGCCATCGAGTCTGCGGCGCACTGAAGTCTGCATGGCACACAAAAAGTCCATCGCGGATTTTTCACAGACTTAAAGTACACGAGGCACATCTACGATAATTCTGTCGAGAGTGTGCAGAGATCGCGATGTGTTATTGAAGTTGTGGGAATAATAGTATTTTCCGTTCAACTTCCTCCCTATAGATATATTTACTGTTGTGAACCGATTGATATATATTTTTCATTGATGTTCTATAACCTAAACAGGAATCATCTAATGTGCCTGTACGAACCCTTCTGGTCCCGGTACAAAAGTAATCTCTCTATCAGTTTGTGTTATTGTGTTACTGAATAATAATATATACTTAAAATCCTTCATGGTTTACATAGGCAGGCATTTTATTAACGATTTTTTTGTGATTTTATATAAATAATCGTGCCATCTAACTAATTGTATACTCTTATTGTGTGGTTGTTACAAAACATTATAATCATTGAGCAAGGTATCGTGTATCATTCCTCCAGAGCACGCATTCGAGACATGAGAACTTGACGACGAGATTAACATTCTGATGGTACCCATATTCCCATAACATCCAAAAAGGTAAATATATAATAAGTATAAGTCCAAACAGGAGCGGCATAAATATTACAGCACACTTCTTTCCACATTTTTCTCTTCAAATATCTATTATAATATTCTGGCTTATAAGTATTTATCATAAATAAATTGCTGGGCTGTTTTGTACTTCTTGTATTAACATCGATACATCTATCTCTGGCGCCATACTTTACATCCACCACTTAACAAGTCCGGTTGCAGATTAAAGTGTGCGCTGTCTGCGTTAACGCTCGTTGTGAACGTTCTATTTTTTTCCGTGCACTTTTTGTGCGGCGCGGCGCGGTCTGCAAGAATTACGCGCAAATAATTATATATTATGATAATTTCTTACATTTTAAATCAAAAATTCTAAATATTCAATTATAATTAGCTGCTTTCGTTTCCTTCATAAAACATTTATTGATAGTTTCCACTAGTTTACAAACTGTACTTTTATTTCCAGATTTTTTTATTTAATTCATATAGTTTATATTAATATCGTGTAGTTACTCATATTCTCAATTTTAAATGCAAATTTTATATTTGTTACGTTAAAGCCTGGTGTTCAGTACCCAATAATGTGGAAGATGTGCACACCTATATAAGTGAGTAGCCTTTGCCCGCGGCTTCGCCGCAGCCAAAAGCTAGTTTTTCGATTATATCTCAGGTTCCCGATACAGTAGTGAGATAAAATGTATACCAGTTTTTAAAGATAATCAAGGTATTTCAAATAAAAAAAGTTGCATCAAAATCCGTCCAGTAGTGTTTGCGTGATGCGCGAACAAATAAACAGACAAACAGATAAACAGACCAAAAAATTCTATAAAATATTGTTTTGGGTTTAGACACGCCTATATAGCCTATTACAGTCATTTTTTTTTCAAATATCTTGAATGTAGAGCTCTGTCTGCTCTGTTACAGCTTTATAATAGTATAGATAAGCTTACACAATTTTAAGTAATAAGTTAAAATTTTATGTATTTCCAATATTAATCATGTTGTTGGTGAGCTTTTTTAAATAAATAAATATCTTTGCTATTTGAATTTGTTTATGCTTCAGCTAGACATGCTATTGTTTTATATTATTATTCTGGTATATCCAATATTCCTTTCTACATTTAATTGGGATATTATACATTGTTCCCTTTTAGTACCAGTTAGTAATTTATTAATTTTTGAAACTAACTAACTGCCTTTTTGGTGCAGCGGTAGTGTAAGCGACTGCTGATCATGAGGACTCGGGTTCGATCCCCGGGTCGGGCAGTGTTATTGAGCATTTTCCTAAAAAGAAAAATTCTCAGTAGCAGCAGGAAATGTGCCCGGTAGACGTCAATGGGCTCGCCCCCTATTACGTGGGACTTAAAAATAGCTGGCGAGTCGTGGGTGTGTATACACCTCTGCCTACCCCTTCGGGGAATACAGGCGTGATGTTATGTTGTTAATTTTTGAATCATCATCATTATTAATACCTATATTATTTTATAGGAAGAATAACTAAATATGAATTGTATTATTTTATTATTAATTAGTTAAGACATACCTATAAATGTAAAACATAGTACATAATTATAATATTTTTGGTCAACCTAAATTGACGGACTTCGTGGCGTAGTCGCTAGTGTAACCGACTTCCGTGCACGAGAACGTGGGTTTGACTCCCACTCAGGACAATTATTTGTGTGATGAACACATATATTTGTACTACATCTGGGTGTTTTCTAGCTGTGTGTCCGCGTGGACTTCAGTACATAAATACGTCACTCTTGGCACACTAGTTATATCCTTGCAAAATTACTTAAACTATAGGAACTATCCATTTACTTGCGTTCCAGACTACATCTGTGCAAAATTTCATGATATATTGGTTCTGTAATTACAGCGTGAAATCGTAAAAAACTAACTCATTTTCATAAGTAAGAGTTTAAAATTAGCCAACTTTTCTTTACTCAATAGAATAGTAGCAGTAATGAAATTATTTTGACATCATAGCTCATTTTTAAATTAAAGGATATTCCACACGTATACGCTGGCTCCAACTACCTATTCAGTCACGCCGCACTAACATGTAGTTTATCTCATAAGCACGTGTGAAGGCTCTTGGTATGCGCTCTTATGGAGTAACACGTACGCGCGGTAGACACGATTTACTCGTAGCGAGAGAGCTCCGTTTTATTTCACTCTTATTGCACTCAAAACAAACATTCTCATGTTTAACTCAACGCTAGAGAATCGTATCACGAAGAAAAAACTCACTATAAATACGGATTAGTGGGGCTGGTTGACTATTTTCATAAGCGATGACAATCACTTGCCGTCAGATAGGAAGTATGTATGGTATGAATTGACGGGCCTCGCGGCGTAGTCGTTAGTGTAACCGACTTACGTGCACGAGGTCGTGGGTTCGATTCCCACTCAGGACAATTATTTGTGTGATGAACACAGATATTTGTTCTGCGTCTGGGTGTTTTCTATCTATTGTATGTATGTATTTACAAAAAAAAGTAATATATATAATATTTTATATATTATATCCGTAATCTAGTACCCATGGCACAAGCGTTAAGCTTAGTAGTAGCCAGAGGACGTTGTGTGAAAATGTGCGTGACCGTAAATATTTATTTATTTATTTAGATGTAATAAACAGCAAAAATATTACAACACAAAAGAAAATCTATTAATATAGATTTTTATACTCACCCCCTTTTTCCGTCCCACTATTAGTCACGGGTCTCCTCTTATTCTGGGAGGGATTAGGCCATAGTCTACCACGCTGGACCAATGCGGGTTGACAGACTTCACAAGTCGTCGAGTAAATCTCTCAGGCATGCAGGGATAAATTTTAAACAAATACACACATAAGTTCGAATCTTAAAAAGCCAGAACTGTGTGGCGTTAGCAGTAGGGCAGCGCTAACGAGCTTTTTCGTAAAAAAAAATAGGGATAAAATCTCAGTAGCAGCCCGGAGGTTGGAAATGTGCCCCGTAGACGGCAATAGGCTTAAACATAGCTGGCGAATCTTGGGTGTGTAATACACCTCTGCCTACCCCTTCAGGGAATACAGGCGTGATGCTGTGTTTAAGCAATGCTTCCGCTTAGGAATATTCCACTAATATTGCGAGAGGTGGGACCCAGAAGAGCAGGCAATAGGAATCACATGAAATGTCGCCTCTACCTTAGTATTTTGAGAAATCCTTATTGAGTAAAACTAAACCTTACTTTTATAGTAATAGCGTATAAAATGTAATAAACATTATAGTGGTTCGAATAGTTAACGCATATCACGCATTTGGATAGCTAGCTCTGCCCAGGTGGAAGCGGCGTGATCGATTGCCTCCTTGTAGCATCGCACCCAAGGCCTTTATTACGAGAAGTATTACTTCAGCTGTCATTACTCTTTGCTTTGATGAATAGCAGCCATTATATTGTAGTAACCATCCTTCAAATGGCGTAAGTTTACTGTTAAATTCAGTGAGAATAGAGTTGTACAAAAATCATTCTCAAGTAGTTTGGAAAACCTACTTGCGGATGCAAGTAGTTGGAAAACCTACTTGCGGATGCAAGTAGGTTTTCCAAACTATACTACACTTCTACTTTATTATATCTTCATGTGCTTCGTGAAAAGAATAAGTCAGATTCACATTTTTAGTAGTGGAAACTTTTTGAATTGTTTTTGCTGATAGTGGTTATAGCACAGAATAGATACTAGTCCTACGGTTATAGTATCTAACCCGTTGTCCTAGGTGAACGACAAACGCGGTAATACGACGCGACGCGACACGACACGAAAATATCAAATAGAGGTTGTATGTACTTATGGCCTACGTTGTCGCCTGATATGAATGCGACGAAACGCGATTAAAAGTATTAGCTGCAATACGTCGCATCGTCTCGCGTCACGTCGCTCACCTACGACAACGGGTAAGTAGGCTATTACAGAATCAAAAATAGTATGCACGATACATTCTGATAGGAAATCTCGAAGTTGCAAAGCTTAAAGTATGCGAGTAATAAAGGTTTATTTGTAGTTAGCTAGTATTTAACTGCCCGCACTGTAGCAAGCGTACACATTACGAATAGATAGATACCTATCTAATTTGTAAGAAGGGAAAACTTTAATGTTGTCAAAACCAATGTTCAAAGTGACATTTTAAAGATTTTGAAAATTTCTCTCATAAGTCGCTAAGGTCTTAAGTGTAAACGTAATGGTTATTCTCTTTGGTTTTAGTGCATCAAACCATCATTGCAATTAAGCATTTTAAGACAGATATGGATATATTTGAATAAGTTTATTGAATGAAGTCAAACGCCTTAGTTACATATTATTACGGGTTCCGTCTGCGCGGAGTGTGGCTATATTCTAAGGTTCTAGTTTCTTCTTTCAGTTATGCTTTTGTATACTGGGTCCCTAACACGACTCTAATAGATGTTCATGTCAGGCGGCAAAAATTAAGCTATGAGGTGCTAAATTTTTCTACTTTCGTCAATCGTGAAGGGGGATAAGCGGTGACGTACGCATTTATAGTCCGTCACCATACGGAAAATAATAAATGCTGTTTGCTGAAACACCATATAAAGTCAAATAAGATTTTTACTATGCGACGACTATTTGTTACTGTTTCGTTCGAGAAAATTTGCTTTTTGCCAGAATATGGCAGTCATAAATATTTTTATGGTTTTCTTCGCCCAATACTGAGTGAGTCATAAAGGTTTTTACCAAGAAACCTCATACATGTCAAAGCATATTCAACGATATTTTATGTCCTACGTAGTATTTTCATTGTGTGTTTATTATCTTTGTTAACTTCCAAGTTCAATAGACGCTATCACAATATATTATCAGTGTTTGTTAATTAACTTTGCTACAAAGGAAACTCAAGCACGATAAATAATTAAAAGATTATATTTTTTAGTAACTCAGGCCTAGTAAATGCTAAAATATATAAAAGATTAGAAGATGAATGAATTAGCCAGAACCACCTTCTTTTTTTTTATTGCCAACGGTGGCAGTCTAGTAAGCGGCCCACCTGATAAGTGGTAACTGCCGCTCATGGACTTTAGCAACACCAGGGGCACAGCCAAGCCGCTGCCTACCGCAAGTTAAGTGCTCTTCTCAAACCTCGTTTAAAGAAGGACATGTCGTAGCGCCGGGAAAACACTATAGCAGGTAGGTTATTCCAGAGCTTACACGTACGTGGTAGAAAAGAACGCTGAAAACGAACTGTCTTTGATGAAATCTTTTCGGTGGCGTGGATGAACCCTACCGCGACGTTTCGTGGTTCAGTGGTAAAATGGTTATGTTGGTATCACTTCAACCAGCCAGACAGCAACCTTAGATCAATCATATAATTAAAGTTATAACTATACCGAGAGCATTGTCAAGCCGCTGTTCACCATTTCATTTCACAGATATGAAATTAAACAATAAACGGCTATCTCCTGCTACAGACAAAACGCAACGATGTGCTTCATGGCCGGTCACATGGGAGATGGTGGTACCAACCCGTTTGGGCCCGATACCAAGTGAGTCCTCCAACTTGGTACCCAGCCCTACCAACAGTCATTGCGCAATGGATGATAATTGCTTACTTCCCTTAGTCGCCTCATAGGACACCTGTGGGAAAGAATGGGGTGGTGACACTTGTATTCTTAGTCCGTCACCACACGGACAATCTCTGTATTACAATACAAAAATAAAATCTGTTCCAAATTAACTGATCCTCTTTAACTAACTCTACTGTAAACGTTGTATAACCTCTGAATAGTTATTCATATTATGTCTTTGTCACTAATATGACAGTTTCACGTTGAGAGAACGGAAGAAAACACTGAAAACTATTCGAAGCTTCAGCTTCAACAATGTTTATTCGTAAGAGGGTGAATGTTTTACTTTATTGATTTAATTAATTTTATGCTATTTAAATGTTTGTCTAATATTAGTATTCTGATTCAAAATTGTTTAAGGGTGTGCTAGAACAAATGGATGAATATGTATATATTGGATGTGGATTCAGTCAGGATGGAAAGTACACCACTGATGTAGAGAGAAGAGAAAATGCGGGAAATAAGGTGAACGGAGCATTGTGACAACTTCTCGGCAGCCACCACCTCAGCCAGAAGGCACGTGTAACAATACACAACGCAGTGCATGTCCCAACATTATTATTTGGAAGCGAGAGTTAGGTATGCCAAAATCTGCAGTGAGAGTAAAATTAATGCGATCTCTGCGGAGAAACTGTGGAGTTAAGCTAACTGATTACGCCCAGGAAGTATAACTTCTAATGCGTATACATAAGTACACACACACATCTTTTTGTTTTGTTAAGGCGGAAAAAAATGTCTGTTTATAAGATCAAATTTGTTATGTTACATTCCTTCGGCGGTGAGACTCACCTACCTAGATCAAATCGGTCATATTATTATATTGAAAGAAGATGGAGTCAGGAGTCTCCGAAACCGGCGAGCGTGTATGCAGAGAATTATGAATGTTGAGGAAGCGAGAGGTGTATGCAAGAATAGAGCCTTTTGATAGTCAGTTCTCTCTGCCTAACCCATAAGGGCGGCATGATAAGTAAGTAAATATTCTAGTTTATGTCCACCCTTCAACAAAACATTTCCTTGTTGTTATACAATTCGGATAAATAATGTTATAATTATATTCCACTATTTGAAACATTATGTTAAAATTTATTTAATTAACTGTTGTTTTTTTCCTTTTTTTCTCAACCTATTACTGTTCCTCTGTTGGACGGACTAAGCTCCAGGAGGGTTAGGCAGAATCTCATATCTCACATGTCGATCGTATCGTGATCACTGTGATTGGTTGAGAAAACGACGCGTGATGACGCAATAATCCGTTGGCCAATCACGGTAATCTCTCAAGCAATCACGGTGATCACGATACGATCGACATGTGGGATATGAGATTCTGCCTAACCCCCCAGGACTTTTATCAGAGTGATAGGAATTTATGCCGTTGTCCATCACGCTGGTTCAGTTCGGGTAAGTAGGTACACTTTATAAGCCGTAAAGAAAAGCTCTCATATATGCTCATACATTCGCTCACAAGCTTTTCACATAATTTAGAAACATTTTGTGTCAATGTGGTCACGGACTAAGAATACAAATGTCACCACCCCATTCTTTCACACGGGTGTCGTATGAGGCGTCTAAGGGAAGTAACCAATTATCATCCATTGCATGACTGGTGGTAGGGCTGGGTACCAAGTGGGAGTACTCACTTGGTATCGGGCCCAAGCGGGTTGGTACCACCATCTCCCGTGTGCCCGCCATGAAGCAGTTCGTTGCGTTTTGGCTGTAGCAGGAGATAGCCATTTATTCTTTCATTTCATATTGGTGAAATGAATTGGTGAGCAGCGGCTTGACAATACTCTCGGTGTAGTTGAGTCCATGAGCGACGGTTACCATTTACGATATTTATCAGTTAGGCCGTGGCTAGTCTGCCACTACATAAAAAAAAACAAACAAAAAATTAAAATTTACTGCCGTCCAATGTCTGTAACTCTTACTGGCAATCGACCTAAAGACAGTGGCTTTATTTTCCTTCCCTTTAGCACTAGGCTATTTAGTAATAGTTGTTTAGTTGGTATAGGTAATAATTTTGTCATCTTTTTTATTGTATTTCACACGTTCAGCTATTTTACTATAACAAATTTCTTGTACATAGTATCACGCCTGTATGTGTATTACACACCCACGATTCCCCAGCTATGTTAAGTCCCACGTAATAGGGGGCGAGCCTATTGCCGTCTACCGGGCACATTTCCAAAGTCTACCGGGCACATTTCCAAACTCCGGGCTGCTACTGAGAATTTTTTTTTTTACGAAAAGGCTCAATGTTACTGTCCGACCCAGGGAACGAACCCGAGACCTCATGATCAGCAGTCGCTTACACTACCGCTGCACCACCGAGGCAGTTATTAATTTAGTAGTTATTAATTTCTTGTAAGAAAAGAAAGGGATTTCTTACTATAACGACTCGAACTTGTGTCTTTCTCAATCTGGGGGAATACTTTGGTCACTAAGCTACCGAATAACCTAGGGAATATATCCTTTTCTACTTTCATAAAGACATTGTTTTAGTAGTTTGTATTTTTTAACGTTGTATCCATCTGTCTCCTAAGTAAAAATTATATTCTAGACAACAAACGCAGCAGTACATTGCACGACGACATGTTGTAAGCTATCCGTTGCCGAGTAGCACTTTCACAGAAACAAGCTGTTGATAAATTAAGCTGTCGCCTCGGAATAGCGCGACTAGCAACACTAAACGTACAGTGATTGTGTTTAAGTGAGATTTATACTTGCATCGTTTATTTCTTCATTGTACATTTTATATTTTGTTATATCGTATCTAGTAAGCCGTTTTTTATTTTTATTTTGTTTCATCCATCCATCCATCAGCCTTTCGACGTCCACTGCTGGACATAGGCCTCCCCAAGACAACGCCACAACATGTGTTTCGCTCATATGGGGGATAGTGCCGTAATCGCCACGCTTGGCAGACGGGTTGGCGATCGCAGTGGATGTTCTTAATACTCGAGGGAGTGCTGCTGCCCACTCCCCCGGTATTCCCTCAGTCGGCTCTTACGACTCCCATGGGTGGAGAGGGGGTGGGACAATTCTAAAGCCGGCCCCACACGGCATTTTTTTGTTAATGCGGGAAAAAATTTTCCTTACCGCACACACCCCCCGTCGTTCGGGGCCACTAAAGAAACCCACCGTGTGCCGTCTCTCCACCTTTATTGGCGGACCACCGAAACCATATTACATTCCTTCAGTGGTCGTAACTAGTAAGACTAGGTAGAGTTAGGGGTAGCTTGTCCCAGCACAAATAATCGGGGATGTACCACCCTCTCACAGAAGATCAACTTGATACAATGGTAGGTAATCCTTACTGTTGTGTTTCGTTTGGTGTAAATTACTGTCCAATCGTCAAGAGAGTCTACTACTTCTCTTTCTTTTTTGTCAAGAGAGCCTTCAATTTTAGATTTAGAGTACATTTTAAATAAAAGTCAATCCCATGGCCTAAGCTACTGCCACAAACAAACATAACAAACAACAACATAGCATCACGCCTATATTCCCCGAAGGGGTAGGCAGAGGTGTATTACACACCCACGACTCGCCAGCTATGTTTATGTCCCACGTAATAGGGGCGAGCCTATTGACGTCTACCGGGCACATTTCCAAACTCCTGGCTGCTACTGAGAATTTTTCTTTTAGGAAAAAGCTCAATAACATTGCCCAACCCGGGGATCGAACCCGAGACCTCATGATTAGCAGTCGCATACACTACCGCAACACCACCGAAGCCATAAATTTGGTACCTTTAAGTAAAATACTATACACACATGACCATTATCTTAAAAACATTAGGCCAACAATAATTATAATAGTGCTGACTGCCGCTGTGGTGCAGCGGTAGTGTAAGCGACTCCTGATCATGATGTCTAGGGTTCAATTCCCGGGTCGGGCAGTGATATTGAGCTTTTTTGTAAAAAGAAAAATTCTCAGTAGCACCCCAATAGGAAGACAGCAATAAGCTCGCTCCCTATTACGTACGTGTGGGACTTAAACATAGCTGGCGAATCGTGGGTGTGTAATACACCTCTGCCTACCCCTTCGGGGAATACACGTGATGCTATATTATGTTATTTTAATTATAATACTAGACTTTGTCCGCAGCCAGTGAACAATAATACTGCGTTTAGAACGTACACTTGTCCCCTACCACCAGTCACCTCGACTGGGATTCTCAGGTCTCGAGGAGGCCACTGGAGCAGTAAGAAGGTCATTTATTTTTACGGTAGTGCATGAGGTGTTTTTGTGCTGTTTATGTGTCAAGTAAATGTGAGGAGAATACAAGTTTTCATAGGTTTTAAGGATAAAATAAGCTACCTAGTTATTCTTAGTAACCTGCACCCATTGATATATTTATACATCAATGCCTGCACCACTAAATTTATTGTCATTGTTAAGATAAGTACCTAGGTAGGTCGTCTTTGTATTTTTTCAAATAAATTTTCTTTTGTGTGTACTTCCATCCATCCATCCATCAGCCTTTCGAAGTCCACTGCTGGATATAGGCCTCCCCAAGAGAACGCCACAACATGCGTTTCGCTCATATGGGGGATAGTGCCGTAATCGCTACGCTTGGCAGGCGGGTTGGCGATCGCAGTGGATGTTGTTAATACTCGAGGGAGTGCTGATGCCCACTCCCCCGATATTCCCTCAGTCGGCTCTAACGACTCCCATGGGTGGAGAGGGGTGGGACAATTCTAAAGCCGGCCCCACATGGCATACAATTTTATTGGTATTTACTGATTTTAATAAAATTTATTTTTAATTAGCCGTTCCTGGCAGTTTTGCGGGTACATAACCATGTATATAACAATGCAAAAAGGTGTACCTACGTGGGAGGGAAAACCCGCCTTCCAAGCGTGGCGATTACGGCACTAACCCCATTCTTGGGGAGGCCTATGTCCAGCAGTGGACGTTAAAAGGCTGATGGATGGATGGATGGAATAAAATTGCAAACATAGATAATCTTGCAAACTGACAATGATACCACGACCGTTGAGACATTAAATTAACATCATTATCTGTATGAAAATAATTAAGCAGTCAAATAGGAATCTTATTTCCTTACAATAAAGTTAAAAATGCATAAATGCATATGTAAAGCATTACTACGGCTTATGTAGAGAAATTCACCCAGGGTATTCCCTCTCTGTACAAATTATTCGTTTACTAATGTCTGTAGCGGTAATTAACTCAACATGTTTTTTTGGTATACATTACTGATAATTGTAGCTGCGAAGCTTTACTGTACAAGAAGCATGCGTCAATGGATAGTTTGGTGATATTTTAATAGAACAATTTTGTTGAATGTTTGATTGTGTGGTAGTGATTTTGAGAACTGGTATGCTTTACATTAGTATAAATAGAATGATGCTCGCAATCTCTCACTGAGTTCAAAAAAGGTTGTGATCATGAAGACTTTCGTTGTTTTTAGTGTATTTCTCGTCATCTTTGCGGTCTGGTCATCGGCTGCTGAAATCACAGCTGAACAATACGGAAGCAGAGAATATGAAGGTATATTTTTTTTTATATTGCCTAAGGTGAAGACTATGTTCTATCTGACGCTAGTATTAACCACTGCTCATGGAGTTAGCCACGAGTATAGTCCGCCGTGTGGGGCTGGCACTAAGAATAGCTCCACCCCGTCTCTTCCTATGGGAGTCGTAAAAGCCGACTAAGGAATTACCGGGGGACCGGGCAGCAGCGTTCCCCTGTGTACTAAAAACATCCACTGCAATCGTCAACCCGCCTGCCAAGCGTGGCGATTATGATAAAACCCCGATTTTGGGGAGGCCTATGTCCAGCAGTGGACGGTGGATATTGGATGGATGGATAGTCCAGATATTGTCAACCATAACCGTGCCGTGTGACAACCATTGCCGTGTGGGGCCGGCTTTAGAATTGTCCCACCCCTCTCCACCCATGGGAGTCGTAAGAGCCGACTGAGGGAATACCGGCGGAGTGGGCAGCAGCACTCCCTCGAGTATTAACAACATCCACTGCGATCGCCAACCCGCCTGCCAAGCGTGGAGATTACGGCACCATCCCCTCTTGGGGAGGCCTATGTCCAGCAGTGGACGTTGAAAGGCTGATGGATGGATGGATGGGATTGTCAACCATAAAGTTCCGTCATTACGCTCAAGAGAGGAAGCATCGGCTATTGTTTCGAATTAATCGAAACATATTGAAATGCTTCAGGACTATTGAAAATAAATAAGACCATGGTTCTTATCCCTAAAGATCCGGCTACATCTATACTATTATAAAGCTGTAACGGAGCTGTGTCTGTACATTTAAGATATTTGAGAAAAAACTACTGTAATAGGCTTTATAGGCGAGTCTAAACACAAAACAAGATTTTTTAAAATTTTTGTATGTTTGTCTGTTTGTTTGTTAGCGCATCACGCAAAAACTACTGGACGGATTTTGATGCAAATTTTTTATTTAAACGGCCTTGATTAGTCTTAAAAACTGGTATATATTTTATCCCGCTATATAGGGAACCTGAGATAGAACCGGCTGCGGCGAAGCCGCGGGCAAAGGCTAGTATATAATATTTCTCATTTAGATTTAAGATTTTTTCATTAAAATTGGAACACTGTCGTCTCCCTTTGTAGGTTACCGTTAATAGCTACGACACAGTCTTTTCCTAACAAATGTAGCTATTAATGAACACAAAGCTTGTAAACTTTTTATTGTTTTTCCAATAAAGTTATCTTATCTTAAATATATAGACTACACAGTGTGTGGTTTAGATACAGGCCTCCCGTCCGAGTATTGTGGGTTGGATTCCCATACAGGACAACTCGTTGTGTGATCCACAAATGGTTGTTCTGAGTCTGGGTGTACTTTGTGTTAATAAAATTCTGTGTTTGTAAAGTCACAGAGACTCCTGACTCCACCTTCCTTCAATACATGACCGATTTGGTCTAGGTAGGTGAGTCTCGGTCTCCCCCTGTACCTACATTTTTAATTATACCTAATATCAATTAATAGCAGTGATAGCCTAGCGGTAAAACAAAGGAATGCAAAGACAGTGGTATCAAGTTTGATCCCGAGTCCAAGATTCAGACCTCACGACACACACCACTAATTTTCGATATTTTTTAGAAATTATGTATTTGTTTTCAATATATCTATACCTAAGTAATTTTCTCGACTGCTTGTGAAGTCTGCCAACCCGCATTAGGCCATCGTGGTGGACTATAGCCTAATCCCTCTCACTCTGAGAGGAGACGCGTGCCCAATAATGGGTTAGAAGAAGGGTTGTAAAAAAATATCAATAAAATTGTGTTTTTACAAAGTATCACTGCTCGGTGAACAAAAACATAAGGAAGAATTAATTTTAATATGTACCTATATTAATGTTTTATAGATTTATCTCACACTATAACAAAGAGGGAAACGATCCGTGGTCCGACGTTTCCAAATCGGTGCGTGTTCTACGAGTGCATCGCCAGTTGCAAGCAGAGGGGACATCGATCGGGTGGATACTGCACAATCAATGGATGCCAGTGCCTTCGATAAACACAAAACTCAAGATTTCGAATAAAAACTTATTATTTTATTTGAATTTTTTTTTAATAATTTTGAATTATATTTTTTGAATACATACTTTAAACCAATATTATAAACTAGATAACTCGATGAACTTAGCATCACCTACAATTTATTTTATCAGCGATTATCAATCTTAATTAATCTGCATCGTCTATAAGATTTGGATTTTGAATGCAACTTGCTTGTAATGCAAATGAATTATTGCGAATGACAGCAGCTGTCATTTGTCGTCGGTTAGCTAAACATCCAAACAAAGTTACGAATATTATTTTTATGGGCCTTTTTTTTAATTTTGATAATGATATTTTTTTTTCTTTATTGAGACTATAAGATCCACAGTATTAAGCATAAAGACAGTAGACATAATATTAGAATTATAAATGTTAAATATCAAAATCCAAGTTTAAAATTAAAACAAATATCAATTTTCATTCATACAATTATTGTTGTACCTAATATCACTTATTATTTAACTAATATTGTTGATTAGTCAGTACATGATCCAACTGACAATTTAACTACTGTTAGTCAAACCTCTCAGAGAACGCTCTTAGGATGGTGCAGGGGCTGTTCCAGACCCACAAGGATAAAGATGCACATCGCCTCCGTAGGGTCGCGTAAAACAATCGACACCCCACTCCGCGAACATCCCAGATGCGCTGCAGCTCTGGGGCAACCCCATTAGCACACGGAAAGCGTTATTGTATTGGACGCGTAGGGCGCTATACCTACTTGCGCGTGTACGTGAGCCTCAGACTGCTAGTGTAGAAAGACGTACAAAATGCGTTAAAAATACTTATATTGACGTCCCTCGAAAATCGCGCAAATCTGCGGGGATACATATTCGCCCTCGCAGACAACGCCCTCCGCTCCCTCTCGATGTCTACATCGTCTTTCAACTTTTAGAAACCATCCGTGTATTAGTGCGAACAAAACAAAAAAAACAATTATTCAAACTGGTCAAGTCAGTTTTGTGTTTTGGCGATACTAACGAATAGCAATTGATTTTTATATAAAAACACTAGCCTTTGCTAGCGGCTCCGCTGCAACCAAAAGCTAGTGTTGGGTTGTATCTCAGGTTCCCGATATAGTAGCGGGATAAAATATTTACCAGTTATTAAGTCTAATCGAGGTCTATCAAATAGAAAAAGTTGCATCAAAATCCGTTCAGTAGTTTTTGCGTGATGCAGGAACAAACAAACAGATAAACAGACAAAAAATAAAAAAAAAAATCTTTTGTGTTTAGACACGCCTATATAGCCTGTGGTGATTATGCGGGTTGCATATTATAATGTCGCAATCACATATGTATATAAGCAGGCTAGTATGTAAGGAGGTCAGTCGGACAGAACACAATGTAGTTAATATACGAATATAACCAGTGCTCTCCGACGTTTCATTATCATCCCCACAAGGAGCACTACACTGGTGAACCCGACGTGATCGTGAATGTCACTCCGGTGCTGGGGATTTAAAATTTTTTTGTCCGGTGTCGGTGAGCTAATTGTGGTTTCGCGTAGTTTTTAAAAGAACGAGCGACTCGCACAATGTACGGTGTACCACCAGCATCCCAGGCTGCAGCAGAGTCCGCAAACGCGACTCTCTGCCATCAGCGTGTCGACGAGGTTGCCCGAGTTCTGGGTTGATATGCCACGGCTGTGGTTCACCCAGTTCGAAGCCGTGATGGCGCCGCAGAACCAGGGAGACGAGGCGCAATTTAACATGGTCATCTCGAAATTACGAAGGGAGTCTATCCAACAGGTGAGCTACCTGTTGACGTCACCACCAGAGGAAAAAAGGTACGCAACGCTGAAGAACAGACTGCTGCAGATGTACGAGGAGAGCGCCGAGCGCCAGTTCCAGAAGCTAGTGTCAGAGCTGGAACTGGGCGCCCAGAAGCCTACACATCTACTGCGGTGAATGAAAGAGTTAGGGCGGAAGGCACAGGTCTCGGACCAGACGCTAAAGAGCCTGTGGCTGTCGAGGATGCCCTTATGTGTACGAGCGGTCATCACCGTGTGCCAGGACCAGCCGCTGGACAGCATAGCGGCAATAGCAGACAAGATTGTGGAGAGCACAGGGTCCAGTGACGTAGAGGCTATAGCCGACGGGTCAGCGCAGGTCACGCGAGGACCGATAACCGAGCTGCTCGAGCAGATGAGCAAGCTGGCTGTGGAAGTAGCATCACTGCACAATGAAGTAAGAGATCAAGGACGCGCGCGTAGCGGAAGCCGTCAGCAGTATGGGAGTCGTTCGGCGTCAAGGAACAGAAGGTCACCTGGTAACGCAGACTGGCTATGCAGGTTCCACTTCCGATTTAAGAAGAACTTCGTGATTTTAACTTCTGATTTATGGGAGGTGTGATTTTAAATTGTACGCCGCTAATAATAGTGAAATTAGGACGTACGGAATATGTTATTTAGAATTTAGTTTTGGACTAAGCAGAGTTTTTAAATGGCCTTTTATTGTGTGCGACGTAAAACAGACAATAATAGGGGCCGATTTTTAAAAAAAATTTAGGCTTGCAGTAGATTTGTACAATAATATATTGATAGATTTAGTTACTAATTTGTACGTTTGTGGATCAAAGAGTATTTTTTCCGATGGCTCGATAAAATGCATTAGTAGTAGTTACCCATACGCGGATTTACTAGAATCATTTCAAGAAATCACACAGCCACCTACGTTTAAAGATGTGCTGGAGTATGCTGTTTACCACAACATAGAGACGATGGACCCGCCAGTGCATACCCGCGCAAGAAGGTTACCCCCGCACAGGTATGATAAGGTTAAGAAGGAGTTTGCGTTAATGCAAGAGCTAGGAATATGTAGACCGTCAAAAAGCGCGTGGGCGAGCCCCTTACACGGGGTACCTAAGAAAGATGGCGACATTCGTCCTTGCGGAGACTATAGGATGTTTAACGTGGTAACAAAACCGGATCGTTACCCTATACCCAGAGTGCAGGACTTTAAATACGGTTTACATAATAAGAAAGTATTTTCTAAGATTGATATTTGTAGGGCATACCATTGCATTAAGATTAGGCCACAAGATGTAGAAAAGACGGCTATAATTACCCCTTTTGGGCTGTATGAGTTCCCCAGGATGACGCTTGGACTTCGTAACGCAGCACAAACCATCCAAAGGTTCATAATTAACACGGTACTAGCGGGGATAAAACAGATAGGTTATAATAATTCTAGTCTTAGTGATAAGGGTAGCTATAAGGATAACATAGGACAGTCAGTTGTGTTTGCATACCTAGATGACGTCATCATATGGTCGGATAACGAGGCATTAAATAAGGAACATTTGCGGTTGTTATTCGAACGATTTAGGAAATACAAGATATCCTTTAATTTAAGCAAGTGTGTCTTCGGGCAGTCAAAAATAGATTTTTTAGGTTATGAGGTCACGGAATCGGGTATTAGTCCCTTACCTGATAAGGTTAAGGCTATAGAGACATACCCGAAACCAGAGACGATTGAACAGTTGCGTAGGTTCCTAGGGATGTTGAATTTTTACAGAAAACATATACCTAATGCAGCAACAGTTCAGGGAGTTTTAGATAAGTATTTACACGGCGCGAAAAAACGAGGTAAGAGTAAGATAGAATGGACGGACGAGGCAACTAGAGCATTCGATAGGTGTAAGGAGAACTTGAAAGATGCTGCCACGTTATCTCACCAAATTAGCTTTAATGACCGACGCATCCGATTTCAGTATAGGCGCGGTTTTACAACAGCAAGAAAATAATACATGGAGACCCCTTGGTTATTTTTCTAAACGGCTTACGGTATCCCAAAAGAAGTACTGTACGGTATGATAAGGAACTTTTGGCGATTTATTCGGGGTGGTTTATTTTAGGGAGTTAATAGAGGGAAGGAATTTTACAGCTTATACGGATCATAAACCTCTCACGTTTGCGTTCACTAAGCTAGGTTCGAATAAGGAGTTACCCAGAATAGTTCGGCATTTGTTGTATATTAGCGAATTTACAAGCGATATTCAACACATAGACGGTAGCAAGAATGCGGTCGCGGACGCGTTATCTAGGGTAGAGACGATATCGAGTCCGGCGACCTTGCACTATAAGCAAATCGTGGAAGCACAAATGAAAGATGATGAGCTAGCAAGGCTATTGTGTAATACAAATGCGAATAAAAACATTCGATTAAAACGCATAAGAATAAATAAGGAAATGATTTATTGTGAAACTTCTACTGGCCATGTTAGACCTTACATTCCATTAGAATTTAGAAAAACTACATTTGATACTTTACATGGGTTATCTCATCCCGGAACTTGAGCTTCTCGAGCGTTACTATGTAAGAAAGTCTTTTGGCCAGGAATGAACGGGGATATAGGGAAATGGGTAAAGACATGTATTAAATGCCAAAAATGTAAGATAGGACGTCACAAGGTGTCTAAGCTTAGCCATTTTGAGGTAGGCGACCGTTTCGAGCATTTACATGTAGATATTGTGGGACCCTTGCCAGTGACAGAACAGGGCTTTCGTTATTGCGTAACTATGATAGATTGGCGTACGTGATGGCCAGAAATGTTTCCCGTTGAGTATATAACGGCAGAGACTTATATACTATGAGGTTATTAGGTATTGACAAATCACGCACCACCCCATACCACCCGCAGGCAAATGGTAAAATTGAGAGATGGCATAGGTCATTAAAAGCCGCACTTACATGTAGGTTAAGAAATAATGTAGATTGGTTAACAGAATTGCCCTCAGTAATGTTAGGATTGAGAGCTGCGTGTCAAGCGGATAGCGATTTTATAAGCGCCGCGGAATTTACGTTGGGGCATTGTTTAAGGTTACCTGGTGAGTTTTGTAATGAGAATAGCACTACTATAGATAATCCACAAGCGTACATACTTAGGCTTAAGGATACGTTGTACGGTCTCCTACGAGGCTGCGAGCCTCCTTGCCGCAACTCCGTCGTGGGATCTAGAGGCGAGGGCCCTCGCGTCACTTTACCGGTGGCGCGGGGAGGCGCTGGAGCGGGGAGTACGGCTGGCGCCTCGAAAACTCAAGGCGCACCGGTCGGAGTTTCGCCGGATCCTACTGGCGGACTGGAGTGCACGGCTCGTGCGACCGAGCGCAGGGCACGCCGTGATCACGGCCGTAAGTACCATCATGGAAGAATGGCTGGAGAGGCGTCATGGCGTCCTTTCATACCGGCTGACACATGTGCTGACTGGACACGGTTGCTTCGGAAAGTACCTGTGTCGAATAGGCAGGGAAGAGTCGGCCCGGTGCCATCACTTCGGAGGTTGTACTTCCTTTAAATTTTCGGATGTCAATGTAAACAGTGTTATAAATAACTTTAAAAGTCTCAATATTAAAAAAACGGCGGATTTATGGGGTATGTCTGTTAAGTTAGTTAACTCAATCATTCATATTATTGCTCCCCAATTGACATCTGTATTTAACGGTTGTTTTGTTAATGGTGTATTCCCCGACCTTCTGAAGTTTAGTAGAGTAATTCCTTTGTTTAAATCTGGTAGTACCTCAGAACTTAATAATTTTCGTCCAATTTCTGTACTACCGACACTAAGTAAAGTATTTGAGAAGCTTATTCTCAAACAAATGATTAATCATTTTGACAATCATAAAATTTTCCATAAAAACCAGTTCGGCTTCACAAAGAATCGCTCTACTACTGATGCAGGTATAGAATTGTTAAAAACCATATTTAGAGCCTGGGAAGATTCGCATGATGCGTTAGGCGTATTTTGCGATTTGTCTAAGGCATTTGACTGTGTACATCATGAAACCCTCATTAAAAAGTTATACCATTACGGAATCAGGAACAGGGCTCTCGAGCTTTTGACTTCTTATTTGAGCAATATAATTCAAAGGGTCGATGTTAATGGTACGTTATCGCTTGGGTCTGTCATGACAATGGGTGTGCCACAGGGGTCTATTTTAGGGCCATTTCTGTTTCTAGTCTATATTAATGACCTACCATACTACGTAGGAGATAATCGAAGTATTGTGTTGTTCGCAGATGATACATCTTTATTATTTAAACTAAGAAGGCAACTGCTTAATTATGACGATGTGAACAACGCACTATCTAAAGTTGTTCATTGGTTCAATACTAATAACCTAGTTTTAAGTGAAAATAAAACTAAATGTATAAAATTTACTACACCCAATGTAAGGCATGTAGAAACCAATGTACAATTGAATGGCGTTAAACTGGACCTTGTGGAGTCCACGGTTTTCCTAGGTATCACTATAGATAACAAACTCCAATGGGGCCCCCATATTAAAAAATTGTCAGGTAGGTTAAGCTCAGCGGCATATGCGGTAAAAAAAATTAGATTATTGACTGATGTTGAAACGGCTAGAATAGTTTATTTCAGTTATTTTCATAGTATTATGTCCTATGGCATACTGCTATGGGGATGTTCCGCCGATTTAAATTCCATATTTGTACTTCAGAAAAGGGCTGTTCGTGCAATCTATAATCTGGGCCCGAGAGTTTCCCTTAGACAGAAATTCAAAGAAATGAATATTCTAACTGTTGTGTCTCAATTTATATACGAAAATCTGTTGTATGTCAAGAAAAACATCGGATGTTTTGATAAGTATAGCGATGTTCATCACATTAATACTAGGAACAAAGGCAATCTTATTGCACACAGTACTCGTCTCCACAGAATTAGTAGATCTTTTATGGGGCAATGTATATGCTTTTACAATAAGATTCCTGAAAATGTCCGAAACATGCCACTAAATAAGTTTAAGAAAGCCATAAAAATTAGACTTTGTAATCAAGGTTATTACACTGTTTCGGATTATCTTGAGGACAAAACAAAATGGGCTTGAGCTGCTCCTCATTCATTATTTTTCAAAATTGTTTTGTATGATATAATGTCATTTTAGTTATAAAGATTATATTAAATTGTAATAAATTGGCAATTTAAAAAAGTGGCCCATGAGTTTCTTGCCGGGTTCTTCTCATGAAAGGCTTTACTTCGGAATCCGGCCGCTTGTGGCGATTGCAATCGCCACTTTGTTATTGCGGATGCACTCGCCTCAGGCGCTCGTGTTGATTATTAGTGTATTCTTGACGATTTTAAGTGCTAATTAATAGGCCTATGAAATAAAGATATTTTTGAATTTGAATTTGAATTTGTTGCCCTGAGGACACGGCGCTGCATACGTTAGTGGAATGCCCAGCGTGGGCAACTCAGCGCCGTGATCTGATCATGGCAACAGATGTGGGAATGCTCTCGCTACAGACCTTGGTCCAGTCCATGGTCCGGAGCGAGAGGACATGGGAGTCCGCCGCCTTATTTTTCGAGGAGGTGATGTACGCCAAAGAGGCGGCGGAAAGGGAACGGGAGGCTACTACCAACTTCCCGACCCACAGAAGACGCACCGGGCGCCGAAGGGCGCTGTACGATCTCTGGCCCCCATGCGCGCTGGCCTGAGGGCTATGGACGTAGGGCCGTCCGTTGCCCTAGCAGAAGCAGGCCCCAGAAGGCGGTACACCCGTGTTTCGCGCGCGCCTCTCATAGGAGGGAGGGCTGGTACCTCCAAAACAGGCGGGGCCGCCTAGTAATGGAGCAAGGCGGCCAGGTCCTGCCCGGGGGGAATGAGGAATACGATGAGTGTGACCCTCCTCCCTGGGCTACAGGTAGTCTGAAGGGACACTGTCAGGTTTAGTCGGTATACGGCGTAGCATTGCATTAGTCATCTTCACTTGCCAATCGCCGCGTCCGGAGTCCAACATAATTTTCCTGTCTGCCCCGGCGGGGGGATACCTATAAAAGGTTTCCTGCCAATAAAAAAAAGGCTTAAGGATAAGTTAGATAGAATTAGACCTAAAGGTAGGGACGCCAGTCGTAGTAATAATAATATGTTTGTACATGCTGATTTAAATTCTTGTTCACATGTGTTCCTGAGAATAGACGCTGTGAGAAAACCCTTGACGCCGCCATATAGTGGTCCTTACAAAGTTGTGAAAAGAGACAAAAAGGTGTTCACCATTTTGGTAAATGGTAAGGAGTGTAAGGTCACTATCGACAGGGTTAAGCCAGCATACATTCTGGAGGATTCCAACAGCGCGTGTAGTAGCGATTTGAATCAGCATAAGAATATTAATGTAAACACGCCCTTAATAAAAAAAACGCAAAGTGGCAGAATTGTTAAAAGGCCCGTGAGGTTTATTGATTTGCAATAAGTTAATAAGTAGGTAAATGCAAAGTTAGCAAATAATATTATAATATTGTCTATAAATTGTATTAGTAGTAATAAGGTCATAGCATTTTATTGTTTTTTTATTGGTCTTGTTGTATTTTGTGATGGTTAATGATAGTAAACATTTTTTTTAGAAGGGGGTGTATGTGGTGATTCTGCAAATTGCATATTATAATGTCGCAATCACATATGTATATAAGCAGGCTAGTATGTAAGGAGGTCAGTCGGACAGAACGCCATGTAGTTAATATACGAATATAACCAGTGCTCACCGACGTTTCATTATCATCCCCACAAGGAGCACCAAAAGCCTATTAAAATATTTTTTCTGAAATATCTTAAATGTACAGACACATGTCTATTACAGCTTTATAATGGTATAGATAACTATTTAATAACATTGTTATTTCACGGTTAAGCAGGATATAAGAAAATAAAATTTTCAGTGAGATATAGGTAAGGTAAGTTTCGTGGAATATATAATCTAGAAATTGTATTATCAACTATCTACGGTAGCTTAGTTGTCCATTTTATTGCTAAAAAATTAATAGAAGAGCGACATTCAGTTTTTAAGCTATAAATTTAACGCATATTTTTATTATTCAAAGCGCAACATTTTTATTCAAAAGTTGATGTATGTCTAAACACACCTGTTCCGATACATCATGTTACTGGACAAGTATGCAGATGTGACCATTTAGAACTGACCGAATCTATATGTATGGAAACTTATAAAACCAAAGATGTGGTAACAATATTATACAATGAACTAGAGACCCTGGCAGATGTTGTCTTTAACGTTGGCTTGCTTGCTATAGGAGACATCAGATTTCTTTTTTAAAGATTTTTGATGAGGGCGATGATAAGGGCATACGGATATAATCTGTGGTTATACAGGGTGTAATAAAAACCCTGTTGGATAATTTAGGGATAGAATATTTAATCATATAGGTGTTTCATATGTTTATTATGTAACTATAATTTGAATTAAACAAAATAATAGCCAGTTACATTTGGCAATCAAAGTTCATATTTGTAAAGCCGACACAAGAAAAACATTTTATTAACATCTTACAGTACTTGTCGATCCAGCTATCGTGGCGGATTCTGATAAGCAAACCGTAAACCCATGCTATGTGTTAATCTCTAGATAATAAACTAACTGTGTGTTATATTTTATATAAATTTTTTCAGCCGTTTTTCGGTTATTGGTTTTGTATATTTGCAAGCTTGTTACATTCGAACATACAAACTTTGACATATACAATATGAAGTAGGATAGTATAATATTTTAGCACCACTACTAAGTCCATTAATCCACCAATATACAGGTCAATGAGATAGACGCATTTGTCTCATTTGGGCTGCCTACTCTAAATTGGACTTTGCTTTCAAAAATGAATATAACAGCAGAAAGTCTGATTATTCCATCAGTGTATTCTATTAGTACTAACTTATGGAGTAACCTGGGTCTTGAAAAAGCAAAGTATCAACAAAATACAAGTCGCCCAGAGGAAACTAGAAACGAAGCTCGTGGAGACATTGAGAGACCGCAAAACAAAAACCTGGCAATGAAAGCCAAGTTACAGATGCCGTTAAATAAGTGGCAAATCTCAAATGCAGGACAGGACACATAACCCGAAGATATGGCTTGTGGGGCAAAGCAGTCTTGGAAGAAGCCTTAGGGTGAAAAAAAGACCGGAAGGCACCGCAAATGCGCTGGAAAGATGACATGAAGAAAATTTCAGGGATAAACTAGATGCAAGTAGGCAAGAGCGACAGAAATGGCGAAAACTAAAGGAGGCTAGCAGCAAATTGGTTGAATATGAAAAAAAAATATATAAAGAATTTAGTAAATAGTTTACACACGGGTAGTCTTACAAACAATAGCGCGATACAAGTAGTACACACACTTATAGAAAAAAACGGTGTATTCTTGTGTTAAGTATAAAGTTTATTCCATCGCGTAAATTAATTAACCAATGGAATACAAATATTGTTCACGAAGACATAACCCTGAAAGTTTTTCTTCCAAGTAAATTATAGAAATTCTTGGTAACTGGGCCGCCCTAAGCGAGTACGCATAAATTAGATACTTGCCCGTTAGGTATTCTGTTAAGTATTCTACGTAAGATGTTTATGTAACTTGGGTATTTGTTTGACATCATTTACAAGATAGGTCAGAAAAAGAGATAGTACTTAGTTATGAAGTATGTATAGTAGTCATAACGGATCTTTGTGTCTCTGAAGTTAGGCACAGAGCAACAAGTGGGGATTGTGATGGAATCATACCATTAGTGCTGCTCAATCCAAATGTCATTACTCAATTAACAAAATAATGAAATGAGATTATAATGTTTTCATATCTAATTGTCTATTTATTATTTTTATATTCAACAAAGACTATCAAAAAGTATACGAGCGACTTGAGTATTATTTACTGAAATCGCTCGTATACTTTTTCTAGATTAGTCCACATCATTTAGTACGATCGATAAATAATATGATTATCCATTACAATTATTATTCCATTTTTTTATTTTTTTTTTGCATTTATGGGCAGACGAGCCACAGTCCATCTGATGGTAAATGGTAACCGTCGCCCATGGACTCGACAATACTGAGAGTATTGTCAAGCCGCTGCCCACCAATTCATTTCACAGATATGAAATGAAATATAAACGGTTATCTCCTGCTACAGCCAAAACGCAACGATGTGCTTCATGGCCGGTCACACGGGAGATGGTGGTACCAACCCGCTCGGGCCCGATACCAAGTACTCCCACTTGGTACCCAGCCCTACCACCAGTCATGTAATGGATGATAATTGCTTACTTCCCCTAGTCGCCTCATACGATACCCGTGGGAAAGAGTGGGGTAGTGACACTTGTATTCTTAGTCTGTCACCACACGGATACATATATTACAATTGTTATATATTAGTAACTTTTAAAGATTCGCGAATTGTACACATATTTAAAGTAACATAAACGGGTCTTTTTTCGCGTATAAATTAGGTGAAATTATTAACTACCTTTTACCCGACGTTTCAACTGCGTTGCAGCAGCCGTGGTCACGAGACAACTCAAAAGGGTAGTTAAGAATTTCACCTATTTTATACGCGAAAAAAGACCCGTTTATGTTACTTTAAATAACTGTTATATATTGTGTGTATTATTTATTTATTTATGGAAAACCAACAGCTTAAGTAAGGTAACATAAATTAGTAAAAGTGACAGAAAGCCAATTACAGGTTTTCACCAATAGAAGCTGATTATAACATCAAGAACTATGGAACACTTGATATTATATGAACATATAAAAGGAGAGAAAGAATTTAGATATCTAATACAAAAATAAAATGATGATCTATTGATTGTTTAGTTGAAGAATTTAAGATTAAGCATGTTTCGAACCGTGCTGTTTTTGGCAATAAATGGGTCTAACGAAAGTTCTTTACATAATTTGTTATAATAATGGCTTGCTCGCAAAAGGTATGAGTTCTGTCTGTAATTTGTGTAAGCAAAAGGAACTACTATGGGTGGGTAAAAGCAGACATATCGATATGGTACATTAAAATAAAGTCTGTGCAAAAGATCAGGGCAGTCATTTGATTTGAAATAATTTTCATTAAAAACGTACAATCCGCTAGTCGGCGACGATTTATGAGTGGTTGAATATGAAAAGTCCTACATATGTTAATATAGACTCCGACTGATATGGAATATGCATCCGGTAGCATAAAAACTTTATAAAACGCTTTTATATTTTCTCCAACCGGTCAGTGTATTTACTATAGCATGGATTCCAAATTTGTGATCCGTACTCTAAGTGGCTTCTAACATACATACAATATAAAATTTTTAATGTTTTGGCTTGTTTAAAGCCTTTAGACATCCTCATAATAAAGCCAAGTGCTTTAGAGGCCCTAGCAACGATTTCATCAATGTGCACGTTAAACAGTAGTTTGCTGTCGTGATATATGCCCAGATCTCGCACTACATCACATCTAGGAACTGATTGGCCTTTAAGTGAATATGATGTAGCAAGCGTGGCACGACTACGGCTATATGTAACAACAGAACATTTCAGGGGATTGAGATCTAGTTTATTACGTAGACAGTATTCCTCGAAACGTGATAAATCTAACTGGAGATTAGTAGCATCTTCTGGACATGAAACGGCAGAATATATCTTCATATCATCAGCGAAACAGAGCAGGTGGGATGTATGAAAGCAGGACTCGATGTCGTTAACATAGATGATAAAGAGCAAGGGGCCCATCAAGGAACCTTGGGGCACCCCGCTTGGCACTGGTACCCAACTAGAAATATAGTTGTTGACCACGACTGCTTGCGATCTGTTTTCCAAATATGAAGAAAACCACCTGAATAAATCACCACTGATTCCAGACTGAAAAAGTTTCAACTTTAAGATGTTGTGGTCAATTTGGTCAAAACATTTAGTGTAGTCAGTGTAAATCACGTCTACTTGAGCTCCACTGTCCATGTTACTGGTAAAGTAATCATTAATTAGAGTGAGGTTTGTTGCTGTTGACCGGCCTTTTATAAAACCATGCTGAGAGGGACTAAACGAGTTCTTAAGAGCCGCGTAGACCTGATCGTAAACCATTCGTTTATTAGCTAGATAACTTTCTCAACATTAATTTTCTGATTTAGTAACCCTGTCGTGTAAATTTTTAAAAGTAGCCTCGTTAGATAGTCTGCCATATGTTTTGAACTTACGATGATACTTAGATTTTTCTTTAATTAGTCTTCTTAGTTCTGCTGAGTACCAAATTGGGTAGGAGTGGTGTTTAATCTGTCTCGTAGGAATAAACTTTTTGTGAAGGTCAGACAAAATATTATAGTAATAGGTTACAGAGTCATTGAGCGATTTTGTTGTTAAATTCAGTCATCCAATCAATAGCCGAGATTTCTTCGTTGATCCTGAAAAAGTTACCCTTATCGAGGATATATTGGGTATACGGCGCGGGTAACAAGTGCACATAATTGCAAAACATTGCTGTAATAACGAGGGGCGGGTGATAATTATCAATTATTGATAGGGGCTCAAGGCATTCACGGACCGGTGGATTATCTCCCTATCCCAAGCTTTGTTGAGTTTGGCTTCTGATTTGGTACTTTTAGCATTTAGCTCATTCTATCATTTTATTACTGATGGTAGGGCCGGGTACCAAGTGGGAGATACTCATATGCTATCGAGCCCGAGCGGGTTGGTATCACCATCTTCTATGTGACCGGCCGTGAAGCACATCGGTGTGTTTTGGATGTAGCAGGAGATAGCCGTTATTTTTTTCATTTCATAATTGCTAAATGAAATGGTGAGTAGCGGCTTCACAATACTCTCAGAATAGTGAGCGACATTTAACATCAGGTGGGCTGGGGCTCGTTGCCGCCATACGCAATAAAAAAATCAATGTTTCTGAGCTGAAATGAGTTCACTTAGTTCGCTTAGTAGGTGTATGCAAACAGCAACGTCCTAGATTTTATCTGGATCGGAATAAAAGCTTTTGGGTTTTATTTTAATAACCAAAATTCGACAACGAGGCCATTATTATTAAATTAGTTTTTTATTATTATTTCAAAAAATTAAATAAATGTGTAATCTACCTTTCTCGAACTATTCTGGTACATTAAAGCATTTTTGGCTAAGTCTAGGTATAGACAAATCTAAGAAATAAAACACAGAAAACTTAACTGAAAATCTATTCAGTACTTTTTCCGCGATGCGCAGACAATGACAGACCTCTGTAATTTTATTTATATAGATAAATAATCAGACTTCTTAAAAAAAAAAACAAAAAGTTGAAACCACGTGACACAGCTAGTAGTATATTAACATAATTAACTTAGAAAAGCAATTCAGTCTGTGACACAATTTATCTCGTATGTCCTTTGTTTACTCCGAGAGGCTCTTGATGACTGCTATAAATTCTGTATCATCTGTAAGGCTTAAGTTGCAAGGATAACTCTAATCTCAGTAATAATCTCTCCCTCCCTAATCTCAGTAATAGCTCACACAAACAGTTTTATTTTACTTACGAGCTGATTCCCGCGACTTTATCTGCGGGGAATTAGATTCTATCTTAATGTCTTTAAACAAAGAATTTTATCTCATTTAAATGAAATAATGTCTTCTTGTTACTCAATCCGTAGTAAGAAAAATGAATCCAAATCTATTTATTCATCATTAAATAAGACACACAATAATATTGTAATTTAACTCACCAATAGATCAACTAATGAAAATTTGATGTATTATACGATTTTTTTAACAATCCATACTATATAATAATGATCGGATAATAATTAATTGCCATGTGGGGCCGGCTTTAGAATTGTCCCACCCCTCTCTACCAATGGGAGTTGTAAGAGCCGACTGAGGGAATACCGAGGGAATGGGCAGCAGCACTCCTTCGAGTATTAACAACATCCACTGCGATCGCCAATCCAAGCGTGGCGATTACGGCACTATTCCCCATTCTTGGGGAGGCCTATGTCCAGCAGTGGACGTTAAAAGGCTGATGGATGGATGGAATAATAATATAATTCAGTAGTGGTGGCCAGTTTCAGCATAAACAGGCCATGTATGCAGGAGATATTTATAGTCACTCACTCACTATATATTCTCTCACTCTCATAGCCCGGTGGAACGGCATTCCTACATGACCAGAGAGAACTCAGGCACAGGAGCAACGGACGTAAAGCCATTTTCCGAAGCATTGAGGTAAAACATCGCCTACTTTCTAACTCTGGGCTGTTATAGAGAATTTCTTGACGGAAAAACCGAATTAGGTACTTTTTTTGGACCGAACCGAGAGTCGAAGCTGAGACCTCATAAGTCGCAGTGTCTAACACTACCGCTAGACTACAGACTATATATTATACTATTCTATTAATATTAAAAAGAAAGTGAGTTTGTTGCTTTTTTACGATTTCAAACTAATTACCAAATAAATAATTATTGATTTTTGCATACTTAACCCAAAATAGGCTACTCTTTATCCTGGAAAAATTGCTATTTTATATATGCACAGAGATAATTGTATTTATATTTTTGTTTGGACTCAATTCAACTGGGTCCTAACAATAAGGTGGTTGGCCCCCATAAGCGATGCAAATACCTATAAGCATAACTGCAATTTCTTTTGTAGTTATCCGGCTAAAGCAGGTAGTCCATTTTTAGTCTACAAAGTTATAATCATAGTTATCGGATATATTTTATACCAACTTCTGCCCGCGACTTCGCCCGCGTGGAATAGTTACTTTGGGTTAACCACTACTACAAACTTGATCATTATTTTGCTACGATGTTATTTTAAAACATTTCATTGAGATTGAATGATGTAAAGGGCAATTTTGTTTTAAATACTTGTGATCAATAACGTAGGTATTTATTTGGATAAGGATTAATATCATATTTATAAACACCTTCGCAAATAATGCATTATTTTAGAACAAATTTGGTTAGCATAAAAAAGGTTATAGTGAGCCACTATTAAAAGATAGGCATATGCTGTCGCGGACTTTTTTTAGAAGTTTTAAAGGGAAACAACTCTGTCATACAAGATTTTTTGCGAAACTTTAACTGTTTACGCAGCACACGCAGCGGAAGCTCTCAAAAGGAAAGAAAAAGATGATATATAGCCTATAGCCTTCTTCGATAAATGAGCTATCTAACACTGAAATAATTGTTCTAATCGGACCAATAGTTCTGAGATTAGCGCGTTTAAGCAAGCAAACAAACTCTTCAGATTTATATATAAGTATTTATTTTTTTATTGCTTGTAGTGGCAGACGAGCCACGGCCCATCTGATGGTTAATGGTAACCGTCACTCATAGACTCAACTATACCTAATAAAGAAATTCTCAGTGGCAGCCCGGAGTTTGGAAATGTGCCCGGTAGACGTCAATAGGCTCGCCCCCTATTACGTGGGACTTAAACATAGCTGGCGAATCGTGGGTGTGTAATACACCTCTGCCTACCCCTTCGGGGAATACAGGCGTGATGCTATGTATGTATACCGAGAAAATTGTCAAGCCGCTGCTCACCATTTCATTTCACATATATGATATGATGAAACGACTCTCCTGCTACAGCCGAAACGCAACGATCTGCTTAAGGGCCGGTCACACGGCAGATGGCGGTACCAACCCGCTCGGGCCCGATACCAAGTGAGTACTCCTACTTGGTACCCAGCCCTACCACCAGTCAAATATATTAGTATAGATGCCAAACTATTGCTATCCCTTTACTGCATACGCTGAGAGCGTGTCTATAATATCCTCTGCCTATGTATTAGACAAACAAAATATCATAATGAACACTGTGCATTCCATTGAAAATAAATATCAAGAAATAAACGTAAGTAGGCGTTAAGTACCACCTCACCCGAGGCCTCCTCTTTATCTAAGTCCTTACAATTAACTTGAAGGACAATGCTTTGAGACTTGGTAGATTTTTATCTAAAAACTCCGGCGAAGTGGTTGGCAGATTTAAGATAATAAATGTGTCTAGCCTCTACAAATTTGAGACGCATTTTAAATATTTTTGTTCTAAAACAATTTCATGACAAATAATAATCAAATGACCTAGCGTGCAATAACAATTATTGGCACACTAGCCCAATTTCACAGACTATAATATGAGCTGTAAATATAGTGTGAAAATGAGCGCGCCAGACCAACACTATAATTTTATATTTACGATATACTATATACGTGCTTTTCAGACTATATACATACGAGTATATAGCCTGCACAGAAAGCGGAGGTTTGGATCCCGACCTTTTATATCTGGTGTTGTGGGTTTGATTTGTACACAGCACAATTATATATATATATGTGTAACCCACAAATTGTTACTGTGAATGAATATTAACGCAGTTAATTTTATTTTTATATGAAGAGATACCGGGATTAATATCTAGCGCAGGATGACAAATGAGATAAAAAAAATCCTGAAATGTAAGTTGAGTGCGTAAGATTTTATATCGTGGCGTTTTGAAGCTATTTAAAATTAAATAGCCGAGTTTCCAGGCGTATGTGTAAAATATATTTTGTTCCCGACGTTTCGTTTTTAAGATAGTTTATCTAGCCGGTAAGTATTCTACCGTGCAGGTATACAAATATTACTCCATAGTGCAGGGTGGTGTCTTAAAAAAATTAATGGTAGTAATTTTGTGTAACAATATTAAACAACAAATTGCATAATAATTTCTTGAAACTTTGTACTTTATCGTTTGTCTACAATGTTATTTTATATATCACTCTAATGACAGCAGTGTAAAAGCACCATAAACAAGCATAAATAACAGTGCAATTCTCATTAGTATTCAGCATTCGTTCCCGGCTGTATTCTCACATTGTCTGTGAACAGAGCAAGTTCTTCAAAACAAACTTAATTAACTCTGTTGCAATGTCTTCAGAATTTAGGCCCTCTCATTAAAAGTTAAATTAATATGCGTCACGTGCACCTGTTTTCAGGTTGGGAACTAAGTTTGCGTTTCGATTATGAAACAACTGGTTGTGATCTTTGTGGTATGAGACGCCAAGTTTTGCGGTTAACAGGTATCAGCCTTTTATTATCAGATTATTTATGTTTACTTTATGTTTTATTTTATATCTATAACTGAAATCACGTAGTATCTCAGCGCTAATATTATTTATGAGTTAGCTAGGTATACCCAGGCCTAATGAAAATATTTTGATTAATATTTTAGCACTTGACATGTTGAGCTACTTTAGATAACAATTTTTTTTAATTTACTTTAGATAAAAAAATTGTGAATGTGAACGCACTCGCACGCACTCGCACTAAATTTCTCTTTTTCCACATTCACAATTTATTAATTTGTTCTCTAACGAAAATAACTTCAATTTGCTCATTTTACCACTGCAACGTGAAGTTCGTAAAAATAAAACTATATTTATTACGTATACCTATTAAACAAATTATATTTAGCACACGCGAATTAATAATTGCCAAGTAATGCGGTAATCTAGCAATAGTATATTTATCAAATAATGTGAAATTTTGAAGGTAGTGTACGACTCTCACTCATTAAACAAACCAGTCGTGTGTTATCTACTGGCAGACCACTGGAATTGGAAGACATTACTCCAGTGGTCCATCGGCGGCTTACCCTTTCGGGTACCCTCTTTGAGCGACGCTTCGGCACACTGGAGCGACGCATACACCTCATCACAGCCGCAATAGTAACAGCACGGATTTGTTCCCGATTATGTGCAGAGTTATGCAGAAGCAACCGTGCCCCGACAGCACCTGCTCCAGTTGGAAGGTAAGGACTCCCTGCCGATGCTCTGCTCAGTCTACCAGCACCAGCTGCAGCGCCCCTACGGTCCAAAGGCCGGCGCGCCTACAGCCGTCCTCCAACGGATCATGGCAGCTCGGAGGGCATCGCTCTCCCGATCAAAATTCTGTAACCTAGTATGTTTATCAAGTTTTTATTTACTTGCTTACTTATCATCCTGCCATCTCCCTTCTGCTTGCGGGTTAGGCAGAGAGAATCAAGTTTTCCTTATAGTTTGATAAACAATTTTTTAACAAGAATATTATTTTATTTTTTCACATTAGAGGGAAAAAGAATCTTCGAAATAGCGTACCGAACATTTCCTTGTTTATTTCAGGTTGAATGCTCTGCACGACTGGGGAAGTACCACCCTCTCAACAAAACTACTGTTTTGTTTCGTATGGTGAGTGTTGTTTACTTCTATAGTTATGTTTAGTATGACACTTAACCTAAGCTACATGATTAATAATTCCCTTTTCAAAATTTTGAATTATTATTGTAGAAGTTTTCTCAAATGTAACTGTCATATTTTTGCATTTCATTGAGTGATCTTAACAGAGAACTGTACAAACAATTTACATATGTATTGTCTTGTCATGAACTTCTTATAAATCTTACAGATGTTTAGAGGAAGCTCATGATATTGAAGATTGTTCAACTGAGTTAAGGTATGATAAACATTGTAATCGGTTTATTTATATTTCTCGTACCGCACAACCGTTTGTGAAAATGGAACGGAAAAATACCGTATAGTAAGTAGTATTTAAAACACTGAAATAAATTATGGTTGATTCTTTTAAATCTCAAGCTTTTATTTCAAAGGGGTTAAGCAGAGGTTGTAGTATATCTACATTTTTTCTATGTAACTTATCGTCGCGTAATATGCAATGAATATTTGTTGTATACCGGGTATAATACCAGATCCCGTGTATACCTAGCACCGAAAGTTTTCTGGTGTGACATCTAAAGCTACGTCCATTTATCCGCGCCGTACGCAACGCAGGCAGGCATTTTTGTTCGCTCTGTATGAATTGCTTAGCACTGCGTTCACTGTTCCGCAAGCACGCGCCGCAGTCAAGCATATATTAGCTATCTGGTAAAATGCGGATGACGTCATCAGCATTTTTCAAAAATGCGGATGACGTCATCCGCATTTTTCGCTTAGGTTCACTTAAGGTTGTCGTTGATCTGATTTCCAGATGTTTTTTTTTTAATTTATTTATATCAATGACATAGTACATATTGTAAGCTTCAATGTACTCGCCAAACTTTAACGTTTATTGGCGAGACGCGCCCATAAATTTAATAATTAGTTTATAATCTAGGCCATGGGTCGGCTACCTTTTGGCCTTCAGGGGACACAGGGGGACTATATAAAGGAAAGCGGGCCGCAATCGTCATATTTTTTTAAATTTAAAGACATTTTATTGTAATTTTATAATGAGAAATGACGAAAAATAACAAGAAACAAACAAATAAAAAAAATTGCAAATTTAGTTTTATGCTTGGTATCATAATGGTGTTTTACGTTATAAGTACTCTTTTTGTATAGCAAGGGTTTATTGACATATAAGCTGGTTTCCCATTACAATTAAGTACCATAACAATTTAAACATTATAAGAAAGCAGAATGGGATTTTTGAGCCTTTCTTTTTTTTGTTGAGGCGGGAAAAAATGTTCCTAACCGCACACTCCGTCGTTTGGGGCAACGAACAGGGTAGTATGGGGCCCTCACCCACTAAATAAACCCGCCGTGTGCCGTCTCTACGCCTTACTGGCAGGCCACTGGAACTGAAACACCGAAGGAATGTAACGTACATTCCTTCAGTGGTGGGATTTTTGGGCCTGAAGTTAACAAGTTGAAATATTCTTTAAAAAATGGACAATATTTTTTAATATAAAATTCAAAAATCTAGCTTATTTTGCAATCTAGAAATCGAAAATGAAGGAAATCGATTGCTTTAGTCGATTTACAATATAACAGAATGAATGCTTATTTGGATTGATAAATAAAATTAAAACTAAATGTTTAGTTTCATTAATCATTTATTCAAAAGAATGAATTAATAAAAAAAATATATTCGAGGAAAAATAATATAGAACATTTTTATAGCACTATATCGATTGATATACTAAATTGACACATAATAAAATCCTCTTTTTTAAACGCTACCATAGTAATACTACATTTGGCAGTTTAATTTTATCTTTTCCAGCTTTATTAACGTTATTTATTATACTGTTTTGCTTATTTTATTGACCCTTGCTTCGTTACTGGACACTGAGAACTTGCCTATACAATGGTCCTGGCCTTGTTATTTTCAAATAATCTATCTGCTTGACGATGGTTCTCTTACTTGAAATTCAAAGAAGCTTGTGCCTAGCAGTGGGATGGTTTATTAAATAAGTCTCTTAGTGTTATTTGAGTAGATAACACTACTTACCTTAAATACTTACTTAATTATTTGGTAAATGTACCTAAGAAAGGTACTACCTTTTTTATACTACATAGGTGGCAAACAAGCATATGGTGCAGCCGATAAGCGACCCATCTGGTGGCCTACAAACACTAGCAACACCAGAGTCAACGCTCGCGCGTTGCTATTTCTAAGAAAAGGGTTAGGAGGTGCAGAAGAAGGATAATAGGAAGAGTATTCTCTTAAAGGATACTGAAGAGAGGTTAGGAAGGACTCGACGAGGTTCGCCTAGCGAAACGAACTACTTTAAATGTATGGTTTTTAAATGTTATGATGACACTTAGTGGGTGTAGTTTGATAACCTCACTTTTATATAATCTTCTATATCTTGGTTCCTAGATTGCCAAATCTAACAAAATTTTATATTATGAAATGTTTCGATGTAAAATTCTAAATGGTGCAACTTTCATCACCTGGGCCCAAAAATGTATGGAAGCGTTTCCATCTCCATTGAAATTTCATTTTCATGAGGCATTGGCTCAAAGTTTCTTGCCGGGCTCTTCTCAAGAAAAGCCTTACTACGGAATCCGTCCGCTTGTGGCGTTTGTAATCGTGATATTACAGATCCACTTGCCGCAAGCTCTCGTGTTAGGTTTTAGTAACTTTGACGATTTTAAGTACTACCTATATAATAAGCCTATGAAATAAAGGTATTTTTTAATTTGAATTTAAATTTATGGAGATTAATGACCTCGAGCGGGTTCAGCTGGCGCGTTTCTATAACTTAAGTACAGGAAAGGAGCGAGAGAGAAATTAAAAAGTAATAGTCACGTAGTCTGATTTGATACCAAGTACTTACGTTTCGATACCGAGTAAGTATCGACAGATTAATTTGTGTTGTTCATATTATATTTTTTTTTAAATAGCTATAAAATAAAACAAGTCAAAAGAAGCATCGATTTTGAAAGATCTCCTTTTAGAACTCTATTTTTTTGGGCATCCAAACTTATTTAATAATTTATACAAAAATCAATCTTTTGCCAGAAGAATCGCCAACCCTAAACTATACAAACTAGACGTATGCCATCCAGTGTTGCCATTGAGATGACAATTGCCGTATTATACGGTATTTGGTGCCATTTGAAAAAAACACGGTACGCATTATAATCGTCAATCAGGGGACCCTCACAAAACGCATTAAGTCGCGGGATACAGCTACTCAATAACGTAACGGTTTTTCTGCCGTGGGTACTTTAGGAATAAACATCTACAAAAGTTGTTCCAATTATATATTGTATTTAAAAATAGTTTAAACTTAAATTGTGCAAACATTTATATGTATTAATACTAAATAAGGGACAGTACCTGCCGGCAAGCGTTATCCATACAATCGAATCAGCCACTCACTTATCAAATAAGTTCATTTTTTTATTGCACCAAATGGAGGCTATAAAGGAATCCATGTCACAAATGAACCAAATCTTCAACCAGAAATTGGCAGAATTTGAAGAGAGGCAACAGAAGATTTCTAAAAAAGCTCCTGCATCTCCTAGTGAAGGTAATCTTGCCGAGGATTTTGCTACTTTTAAGGAATTTACCTTGCATGCTCTTCGCACATTGCAGTGTCAAGTGGACTTGTTAGCGAAACAAATAGACAACTTGGAAATGCATACTAGGCGCAAAATCTTACTATTTCATGGTATACCTGAGGATAGGAAGGAGGATACCACTGTTGTCATTTTAAAACTGGTCTCTGAGACTCTTAAATTAGATTGCAGTGCCAGTGATTTAAGTCGTTGTCACAGGATGGGCAGGTCACCGGCAACAGCTCGCCCCAGGCCAATTTTATTCAAACTAAAAGATGTAGCTCTTCGTTCAAAGATATGGGCTGCAAAAAGCAGACTTAAAGGCTCTGGTTATTACTTTATCCGAGTTTTTAACAAAAACCCGCCACGACACATTCATAGCAGCACGGCAGCAATTTGGTGTGGCTAAATGCTGGACCCGAGATGGCTCGGTATACGTCCTCGGTAACGACGGTTCGCGTAGCCAGGTTAGCTGTATGGCGGAGCTGGATAAGCTATGTAATGTATCAGTGGTCGCATTAGCTGCTGAGGCTGGAACATCTGCAGCCAAGGAAACTTCCACAAATGAACGGTCGAGACGCTTACAGAAAGCCAGGCCCGCCAAATAAAATCACTTTCATTTATTTTAGTGAGTTGTAGGCTATTAGTGCACTGCATTGTTGTTTTTAACTGCATTTCAATATAGATAGCCTACTACAATAGATTTTATCACAATTTTATCTTTTTATTTATTTACCCTCAGTCTAAGTCAATCAATTTGTATAACAATAATAATAATTCTTTGGTATAAACTCTTTGATAATAATAACCAATAACCAATAATAGCAAGAATCAAATCAAACTGTCAGTCTAATATAGTAGTCTGTGCTGTCAGTGTTCCGTGAACAACAATAGTTATAATTTTCTTTGTTTAGTTATTATAGGCTTTGGCAGCACCATCAGCCTAAACGAATCTTACACTCGTATAAAAACTATTATCAAAATAAATAAAGTTTATGAGCAATAGTTACGACAAAGAGTATAAACTAAAGAAGTTACTACTTGACGTCTTTGGCAGTCGCATTTGATCTATGAATTTGTATTTTACCCTCAGACTAAGAACATTTTACCTATTTCTTAACGATATTATGTACATTTTTTTTTCCTTTTCTGTAAATTATGTGACTTGTCATATCTTGTTTGTCTATAGTATCTTATTGCGGCTGTCAGAGTCGTTCAATTTACATACTTGTAAAGTGATTGATTTTGGTGTAATACATTTATTTTTGTAGTTTTTAACTTTATTTTTTATTAGTATGCAATAATTGGCATAATAATAGATTTATTTTAACATTATAAATCGGCAGGTATTGTCTAGTATTATTATTAGTAGTATTTATTATATTTTTAGATTATATAGCAATATTATAAAAATTAACTGAAAACGATGTTAAATATTTTTGATGACTGTAATAGTGATATTGATGAATATGTATCTATTTCTTCTGCTCACAGTAGTAGCGACGATAGCTTTGTATCGGCTAGTACTCCAACTCTTTCCGATTCTTTAGATGCGATATTTTCTGATGTACCCAAAAACTTAAACCTAATCCACATTAACGCACAAAGTATTCCTGGCCATATTTCTGACATGCAAGCGTCCTTTGACATTAAAAATATTCATGGAATATTAGTTTCCGAAACTTGGTTAAATAATTCCTTGCCTTCAGTTTCTTTCTCTTTGCCTGGTTTCCGTCTCATTCGCAATGATCGCGTTGGGCGTGTTGGTGGAGGCGTAGCCATATATATCAGATCTCATATACCCTTTTCCGTGGTTAGTACTTCCTCACAACCACCTCTTGATCAGACCGGTGAGCATCTATTCATTGAAATTCTACTTTCCTATACAAAAATTCTTCTTGGAGTTTTCTATAGTAATTCTTCTCATAATAACTATTTCACGTCCTTTGGCCAAATACTTGAAAATCTTATTCCTTCTTATAGCCACTCCATTATAATGGGTGACTTTAACACCTGTTTACTAAAAAATGACTATCGTTCCCTTAAATTACAAAGTCTAGCTCGCGCTTACAATATGCACATTCTTCCTTTTAATGCCACGCATCACTTTCCTAATTATATTCCTTCTCTTCTTGATCTTGTACTAGTATCATCTCTGCCGCATATTTCTAAGCACGGGCAACTCTCCGCTGATTTCTCCTATCATGATCTTGTCTATCTATCCTACAAAATCCGTACTCCAAAACCTAAGCCTACTATAATCCTACAAAGCAATTTTAGTGGAATGAAAAAAGATAATTTCATTAATGATGCCAAAGCCATAGACTGGTCACCAGTTATCGGTGCTGATTCAATTGATGACCAAGTATCAATTTTTAACTCTCTCCTCATTCAGCTATATGATATCCATGCACCACTTCGGCCTATAAAAATTAAACACGTTCCTGCACCATGGCTTACGGATGATATTAGGACGTTAAAACATAAAAAGGCAGTCGCTAAAACGAAATATAAAGTCCATCCAAATGACTTCAACAAAGCACGTTATGTAAGGTTGCGGAATCGCTGCAATATGGTGTGTAGAGATGCTCAACGACGCCATATTTTCGAATCAGTTCAGGATGCAGACCCGTCAAAGGTCTGGAAATTCCTTCGGTCATTAGGAGTTGGTAAGTCACGACACGAAACTATCCCGAAATCTTTAGACATTCATTTATTAAATCAGTATTTTTCTACTTCTCCTATTATGGACGCAGATACTAAACAAAAATCTCTGCATCACCTCTTAAATTATCCAACTCCTGACCATTCTCCATTCGTCTTTCGTCAATTTACCGCTTGTGATGTTAGGAAGAGCACTCTCTCAATATCCTCAAAGGCTGTAGGGCTTGACATGATAAGCCGTAATATGATAATTCCTATTCTTGACTACCTATTACCTGTCCTCTGTCATATTTTTAACTTTTCTGTTTCCAGCGGCACCTTTCCATCATCATGGAAAGAAGCTCAAATTATCCCATTGCCTAAGAAAGCTAATCCTAACTCTTTTCCCGACTACCGCCCCATTTCTATTTTACCATTTCTCTCCAAAATTCTCGAACGCCTAATTTTTGAACAATTAAATTATTTTCTTACCAAAAATGAACTGCTCAATCTTTTTCAGTCTGGCTTTCGTTCAGGGCACAGCACGGTTACAGCACTCATTAAAATCACTGATGATATCCGTTTAGGGATGGATGATGGTCAGCTTACCGTTCTGACGCTCCTGGACTTTAGCAATGCCTTTAACTCTATTGATTTTGACATTCTCCTTGCTATTCTTCGCTCCATTAACATATCTCCAACGGTAATTGACTGGTTTCATAGTTACCTGTATGGTCGTCGGTAGAGGGTTCGCTTTGAGGAGACCTACTCTTCATGGTGTACAACATCAGCCGGCGTACCTCAGGGTGGTGTCTTATCTCCTCTTCTCTTCGCTATTTTTATCAACTCCATTTCACATAGTCTCACGTCATCCTACCACCTATATGCAGACGATCTGCAACTGTACTGTCAGGCACCTTTGGGTTGGCTAGCTGAAGCAGTTGATGAGATGAACCTGGATCTGCTCCGTATCGCCGAGTGGAGTAGAACATACGGTTTCAGAGTGAATCCACTTAAAACGCAGGCAATCATCATAGGCAGTACTCGGAAAATTATCCATATAGACTGGGGCTCACTTCCGAAAATAGTCTTTGATGGGGTCACTATCCCATTTAGTGAAACCGTCAAAAACCTTGGCATTATTTTCGACAGTAGTCTATCATGGGGCCCACAGCTTGAACAAACCAGCCGAAAGATATATGCTTCTGCGGGCTCATTGCGTAGATTAACAAACTTTCTGCCTACAACCACTAAAATTGCGCTTGTACAATCCCTCTTACTTCCTATCCTTGATTACGCGGACATCTGCTATCTCGACCTAACTCAGGAACAACTAGACAAGCTTGAGCGCCTTCAAAACTTCTGTATCAGGGTCATATTTGGACTGCGAAAATATGACCACGTCTCCGAATTTCGCACTAAGCTCAACTGGCTCCCAATACGTCGTCGGCGAGATAGTCACATTTTATCCCTTCTCTATACTATCCTCTTTAATCCTTCTTCTCCGCAATATCTTCGGCAAAGATTTAAATTTCTTCATACCACTCATACTCACCCTTTCTCATTAAAATCATCAGAAAACTTGAGATTAGAAGTTCCACAACATAAAACCAATTTTTATGGAAACTCCTTTACTGTTGAAGCGGTCATGTTGTGGAACAAACTACCTATCTCAATAAGAACATCCCCTTCTTTAAACTTATTCAAACAGCGGGTCAAAACACATTACCTGTCGGAAACAACTACTGTGTCGCACCAATATTAATTTAAGTAGATACAATATTCTTTATATATAAAATTATATTTTTATACGTGTACAGTGTTATATACCTACATTTATATATTTCTCTTTGTAAAACATGTTCAATACATAGAGTTATGTTACTATAAGTTATAACAAATTAGTACTTATACCTATAACTCGAAAGGCAAGTTTCTCTTCAATTCCTCTCCATGCATGGTTGCCTGGAAGAGATCGCTCTGAGCGATAAGGCCGCCAATTGGAAGACTAGTTAAGTTAAGCCTTAGCTTTACATTTCTTTCTTTTTTTGTGTTTGTTGTTACAGTTTTTTTTTTTTTTTTTTTAGTATTCCAATAAAGAGTTTTATTCTATTCTATTCTATTCTAATTTAATACAACCTATAGCACCATTGGACTTCCACTTTAGTTGATTATTGAATTCATATGCTAGTATGATAAGTTAATAATGGACATGACACTGGTAGAGAATTCCCCAGAATATTAGATGTTCTTCAATCGATCGTTTTCGTTCTTTCATACGTACTTATGATATTCATTCTACTGTTACGAGACTTACAAGCATGAACGAAAATAGCGAAAGAAGATTGTAATATATTATGCAGAGGAAATACAGTGACACCTAACAGCCTACTACCCCTAAAATCTATCTGTTAACCTGAAATATTTTTATGAATTTTGTATGGATATTACATATTTTTATTTAATATCCTTTAATTACTATAACTATAAGAACAATATCCATTTGTGTGTTTAAGTCTACATTTTGATTTAATTTGTATGAGACACGGCAATTTTGCAGGTTTTACCACAAAACATGGTAACCAATTTTTAAGTAATGGCAACCTCATCAGCAAAAGTTTGACATCAGCATAATGCTGATACAATGGACGCACCCTTTCGACAAATGCGTTCAATGTGATGCGTACGGCGCGTGCGTGCGCACTAATGGACGTCCACGATAATGCGGAGGGAAGAAAAAACTGGCTGTTGGCGTGGCGAAGTCGACACACCAAATTATGTAATTGATTTTAACGCCATCTGGTGACAAAAGCGTATAACTAGGAAATATAATGTCAATCAATTAACTAATAACAGTTTTGATGCATCTATGATAATGAGAGAGCGCTTACCAAGAATTACATGACTCGGACAATATTTGAAGAAAGAAAGAAAATCAATGTTTTCACATACTCATTTTTATTTCGTAATAGTAATAACGCTGTAGCTCTACAGGCACACGTTCGTACTATACCTAATTGAGTAAACCTTCATTACTTTACCTAAGATTTTATACAAATGAACGTTTTACAAGGAACTAACTTCCATGTTTCTTTAAATATATAATGACGAGCACAACAAGAACATTACTCAAGTAAGCTTCTGAATATGATAGCTTATAAATAAACAGGTGTATAAAGTTAGGTTTACCTTTGGCCGGGATGTCCGTAAACTAGCTGAATAATTTAGCTGCACATATTTACGCAAACTATACCAAGTTTCTGTTCACCTGCATGCAGCTGAGGAATCCAGCCAACATTTGTGGCGTACAAACTCACGCGAGACTATTGCGTTCAAAGAGTTTCCATTTGCTGTTTAATTTTAAAAAAGAGAGCTATATTTTGACGATATTTTTTTTATTTAGATTTTTAAACAATTTATATTGCAAAAGTTGTGATAATGGGCATGCAAAACATCTTCTCGTAGTGCACTATAAATACGAATGACGGCCCCCTTTTTTTTTTTTTGTTAAGGCGGTAAAAAATGTTCCTAACTGCACACCCGTCGTTCGGGGCAACGAACAGGGTAGTGTGGGGCCCTCACCCACTAAAGAAACCCGCCGTGTGCCGTCTCTCCGCCTTTGTTGGCGGGCCACTGGAACTATGTTACATTCCTTCGGTGGTGCGAATGACGGCCCCTTGGATTTTGATATTGCAGTCAATTGTTGCTCCTGTCGGATATTAATAATAAATATTCACGGACATTTTTCACACAACGTCCTTTGGTCCCAAACTAAGCTTGTGTTATGGGTACCAGATTACGGAGCATATATTACATATACTACTTTTATTTTGTAAATACAGACATATAATAGATAGAAAACACCCAGATGCAGTACAAATATGTGTGTTCATCACACAAATAATTGTCTTGAGTGGGAATTGAACTTACGACCTCGTGCACGGATGTCGGTTACACTACCGACTACGCCACGAGAACGAGGATATTTAGTGAAAGAGCTGATTTTTCAGGTTCAGTTTCATTCTGATAGCCAGTGGTACCGCCAACGACTATAAAGCCAGTGCAATTTTTTTTTGTTATGCTTTCATGGCGTAACTATTGAACGGATCATCATGAAATTTTACACACATATGTGTATTTAGATATTTTTATATATATTTTTAGCATTTGACATGCTTAGCACTATACATTAAACACAAAGTGAAAAATGTGTAATCGAAAATAACAGTCAGGAGCAGGATTTGAACCTGCATCTTCTGGATACCGTCCAGATGCTTTACCAATTCAGCCATCCTGACAATTGCTCCTGACTGCTAATTTCGATAACACATCATACTTAACGTCTTTGGGTGACGCCTGCGCCATCCGTCGGAAGTATTTTTATACATTATACCGACCAGGTAAACTTAATTTTACAATTAAGATTTTACCTAATAATGACGCAAACCCTTGAGCCATCTTGACAATTGCTCCTGACTGCTAATTTCGATAACACATCATACTTAACGTCTTTGGGTGACGCGAATTGTAAAATTAAGTTTACCTGGTCGGTATAATGTATGAAAATACTTCCGACAGATGGCGCAGGCGTCACCCAAAGACGTTAAGTATGATGTGTTATCGAAATTAGCAGTCAGGAGCAATTGTCAGGATGGCTGAATTGGTAAAGCATCTGGACGGTATCCAGAAGATGCAGGTTCAAATCCTGCTCCTGACTGTTATTTTCGATTTCACATTTTTCACTTTGTGTTTAATGTATAGTGCTAAGCATGTCAAATGCTAAAAATATATATAAAAATATCTAAATATTTAAAGGGGTTGCGTCATTATTAGGTAAAATCTTAATTGTAAAATTAAGTTTACCTGGTCGGTATAATGTATGAAAATACTTCCGACAGATGGCGCAGGCGTAACCCAAAGACGTTAAGTATGATGTGTTATCGAAATTAGCAGTCAGGAGCAATTGTCAGGATGGCTGAGTTGGTAAAGCATCTGGACGGTATCCAGAAGATGCAGGTTCAAATCCTGCTCCTGACTGTTATTTTCGATTTCACATTTTTCACTTTGTGTTTAATACACATATGTGTGTAAAATTTCATGATGATCGATTAAGTAAGACTATATAGTCTGTGGTCCAGAAAATGATGTTAGCTACTTTCATCCCGGAAAAACGAATGGTTCCCGGATAGATTTAGTGTTCCATAGAGTGATGTATTTATATTCTCAAGTACACGCAGACGGAGTCGCAAGCAAAATCTAGTAATAAATAAAATTATAGTTTCTTCGAATAAAAGCAGGCAGTAAACACAAACACAGGCAGATAAGATAAGTTTTAGATGTTTCGAGACCTTATCTTTAAAAGTAAATAGCAATCGGGTAGCAATTTATTTCAATTTAATTCGGGTACCGACCGATAGTAGTGATATTATTTTGTTTGTTTGATTGTTTTTTGTTTGACAGATAACATCAACCACGCGTAAACGACTGAACGGATTTGGATGGAATAAAATAAGAAGGCAATGAGATACTGGATTAATTAACACAATTTCTATGGGATAACAATTATTTTTCATTAATATTTTGTTTATATATAAATTATAGTTATAACTGCCTCGGTGGTGTAGCGGTAGTGTATGCGACTGCTTTGAGAGCTGCATGAGGTCTCGGGTACGATCCCTGGGTCGGGCAATGTTATTGAGCTTTTTCATTAAAAGAAAAATTCTGAGTAGCAGCCCGGAGTTTGGAAATGTGCCTGGTAGACGTCAATAGGCTCGTCATAAAATCTTAATTGTATATTCCATAGAGTGATGTATTTATATTCGATTGTCGTCGTAAAATCTTAATTGTAAAATTAAGTTTACCTGGTCGGTATAATGTATGAAAATACTTCCGACAGATGGCGCAGGCGTCACCCAAAGACGTTAAGTATGATGTGTTATCGAAATTAGCAGTCAGGAGCAATTGTCAGGATGGCTGAATTGGTAAAGCATCTGGACGGTATCCAGAAGATGCAGGTTCAAATCCTGCTCCTGACTGTTATTTTCGATTTCACATTTTTCACTTTGTGTTTAATGTATAGTGCTAAGCATGTCAAATGCTAAAAATATATATAAAAATATCTAAATATTTAAAGGGGTTGCGTCATTATTAGGTAAAATCTTAATTGTAAAATTAAGTTTACCTGGTCGGTATAATGTATGAAAATACTTCCGACAGATGGCGCAGGCGTAACCCAAAGACGTTAAGTATGATGTGTTATCGAAATTAGCAGTCAGGAGCAATTGTCAGGATGGCTGAGTTGGTAAAGCATCTGGACGGTATCCAGAAGATGCAGGTTCAAATCCTGCTCCTGACTGTTATTTTCGATTTCACATTTTTCACTTTGTGTTTAATACACATATGTGTGTAAAATTTCATGATGATCGATTAAGTAAGACTATATAGTCTGTGGTCCAGAAAATGATGTTAGCTACTTTCATCCCGGAAAAACGAATGGTTCCCGGATAGATTTAGTGTTCCATAGAGTGATGTATTTATATTCTCAAGTACACGCAGACGGAGTCGCAAGCAAAATCTAGTAATAAATAAAATTATAGTTTCTTCGAATAAAAGCAGGCAGTAAACACAAACACAGGCAGATAAGATAAGTTTTAGATGTTTCGAGACCTTATCTTTAAAAGTAAATAGCAATCGGGTAGCAATTTATTTCAATTTAATTCGGGTACCGACCGATAGTAGTGATATTATTTTGTTTGTTTGATTGTTTTTTGTTTGACAGATAACATCAACCACGCGTAAACGACTGAACGGATTTGGATGGAATAAAATAAGAAGGCAATGAGATACTGGATTAATTAACACAATTTCTATGGGATAACAATTATTTTTCATTAATATTTTGTTTATATATAAATTATAGTTATAACTGCCTCGGTGGTGTAGCGGTAGTGTATGCGACTGCTTTGAGAGCTGCATGAGGTCTCGGGTACGATCCCTGGGTCGGGCAATGTTATTGAGCTTTTTCATTAAAAGAAAAATTCTGAGTAGCAGCCCGGAGTTTGGAAATGTGCCTGGTAGACGTCAATAGGCTCGTCCCCTATTACGTGGGACTTAAACATAGCTGGCGAGTCGTGGATGTGTAATACGCCCCCTAGCTGAGGCTGCGGGTGAATAATCCTGGGAACGTCCGCCACCCGCAAGGCCTCCCGAGAAGGTGCGACGCTGCGTGCGCGGATGCGTTGTACAGTAGAGGGTACCCGAAAGGGTAAGCCGCCGGCGGACCACCGAAGGAATGTAACATAGTTCCAGTGGCCTGCCAATAAAGGCGGAGAGACGGCACACGGCGGGTTTCTTTAGTGGGTGCAGGCCCCACACTACCCTGTTCGTTGCCCCGAACGACGGGGTGTGCGGTTAGGAAATTTTTTCCCGCCTTAACAAAAAAAAAAGGGTGTGTAATACACCTCTGCCTACCCCTTCGGGGAATACAGGCGTGATACTATGTGTTATAGTTTTATGTCAATAAGTGGTAGAACCTTCGACTACCCTTTCATACAAGAACAGCGTAAAACAATGGTAGGTATTTTTTTTTACGCGTGGAAATCCTTTATGGATACCCGTAAACCGGGCAGATGGAGGGGTTATGCCAGATTTCCACTGGAGCTGGTCTACCCGCTAAAACCACGCGATGTGCCTTCAGACTTCCTTTCGCCAGGGGTGACCACCGAAGGAATGTAACATAGTTCCAGTGGCCCGTCAGTAATGGCGGAGAGACGCCACACAGCGGGTTTCTTTAGTGGGTGAAGGCCCCACACTACCCTGTTTGTTGCCCTGAACGACGGCGTGTGCGGTTAGGAACATGTTTTCCCGCCTTAACAAAAAGAAACTTGTGAGTTGTACGCTCCGCGCATGAGTTCTTCCACCCCTAGCAGGTCTGGGCCTCTGTTCCTGGCCCCGTCTGTTTCGGAACCTGTGTGTTTCAGGCCTGCTTCTGCTAGGGTGACATACTGCCTTAGGCCCGTCACCCTCAGGCCAGTGCCTCTGGGGGTTGGAGATCGTTAAGCGCCCTCTGACGCCCAGTGCGGAAGGATCATCTCCCACTCGCGCTCTGCCGTCTCCTTTGCGTACATCACCTCCTCGAAAAAGGAGATGGCAATGTTCCACCCACTCTTACGCTGAAGCATGGTCTGAACCATGGCCGAGAGCAAGAGGTCACGGTACAATGGCAAGTACTTCTACTATTGTATTTCATATGGTGATTGAGTTCCTTGTTATCTATCCTTTCCACCTCCAATCCCTTTCCTTGGCGTTAGCGAAGCGCGAGGGATGCCTCTGGCGTTGTTAGCGTCTATACACTACGGTAACCACTTACCCCACCCTAGTATAAAAAAAAAGTTCTTGTGGTAGGTATAAGATTAAACGATCAGTCTCAATTTTTTTATCATGATATCTTGGGTTCCAACTTTGAAGTTGAAGCAGACGAGTTCGCGGGCAGATACTAGTTTTGCTATAATTCCTAAACTCCAAAAGGCGTAAAACAAATTAAATTATAAATTTCTGTTACTATCTTCTCCTAGATACCCATAACAACCAAAATCATCTTGACACATCTTTGTGTAGAGGCAATTCCAGTTCTGAATAAACTTGGTTAGATAAAGGAATTTAACTTTCATGCCAACTCTTCGTTATAAATTGTTGTCGTCTTTAATCCAAGGAGAGGGCTCGACCAGTTTCCTGTTCGTGATTTATACTTTGAGTTAGATTTATGTGAAAAAAAAAACCTCATTTTCATCGTTAAAAGCTTGCAAGGCACAGACGGATGCATTTAGTATAAATAATAAAAATCAGTGAAAAACGAATTAGGTATATAGGAAAGTAGAAGTTTCTTTAGTTAAAGTACAAATTATAATTTGTGAATAAAGAAAAAGAGTACTTTAGTACAGGCGGGAATCGAAAATGCGTTCCGATAGAGGGCGTTGGTCGTTAAGACAAATGTGATAAGGAGATTGGGTATGTCTAAAAGATAGTACTGTAGCTCAGTGGATTAGAGCACTTCCCCGGATAGGAAGGGACGCAGGTTCGATTCCCGCCTGTACTAAAATACTCTTTTTCCTTATTCACAAATTATAATTTGTACTTTAAGAGTAGCTGAGCATGTCAAGTGCTAAAATATAGATCAAAAAAGTTTCTTTAGTTGTAAAGCCTTAATTATACTAGCATAAATGGGCCGGCTCGATCGGGAAGTGCCAGCTTGTCACAGAATCAGCCTAAAACAACAGTAGGTCCTACTGTTGGGTTTCGCATGGTGAGGAGTGAGAGCGCCAGAGGCAAAACCACCTTCTTATTTTCTCCTTATAATTCTTCCTATCCTCCCCCCTAGTATTTTTCCTATCCTCTCCTTAGTATCCTTCCTCTCCTTCCTTGGAGATAGCGACGCGCGAGTTCTGCCTATGGTGTTACTAGCATCTATAGATTATGGTAACCGCTTACCATCAGATGGGACGTGCTTCTTTGCCAACCACGTTGTATAAAAAAAAGTATGTTGAACGGGGCATAGTGCATTGAAAAATCTTCGATTCGATCTTTTGTTTTCAACTTTAAAGTATTAAAATATATCATAGATTTAATATATTATTATATACTACCATATAGTTCGGCTATAGGTACAGTAATTATGTTTAATAAATAATATATTTTGTGTATCTCGAAAACGAACTTTATCAATTTGGATTAAATGTATCTAGATATAATTTGCCTTTTTGAATTTATCTATTTAGTAAAAAGAACACGAGTTTAGACAAAAATACCATTAAATGTGATTTTATAACTATTGCGATAATATATTTAATTTGATCTGTATTTTAGCACTTGACATGCTCAGCTACTTTACAGAACAAATTGTTTGTGAATGTGGAAAAAGAGAGCTCTACTGCAGGATTCTTCTTTTTCTCTCATAAGGCATAACCTTTTTTAAAGTTCACTAATTATGGCACAACATCATATGTATATTCTCAAGTTATATCGTAGTTATGTTGCTACAGTAGTTATATAATTACTGGTACCCTTATGTTGATTAAATTGGTTAAAATCCAATTAACCGCTGATATCTGCTGGTGCGATGAATACCATATAATTACTGCTTTATATAGTATCGTACATTGTACTCATATAATATGTAGCTATGTATTTCTAAAATGTATAGTTGAAATTTAGACTATTATTATGTGTCTGTATTAATGATTTTAGCAGTAAATAGCCTTTGCCCGCAGCTCCGCCGCAGCCAAAAGCTAGTTTTTAGCTTATATCTCGAGTTCCCGATACAGTAGCGGGATAAAATGTATACCATTTTTAAGTCTAATCAAGAGCTCTCAAATAAAAAAAAAATGAATAAGAATTCATTCGTTAGTTTTTGCGTGATGCGTGAACGAACAAACAGACAAAAATTCTAAAAAAAATTGTTTTGTGTTTAGACACGCCTATTGCAATCATTTTTTTCTGAAGCATCTAATGTACAGACCCATCTCAATTAATTCAATTCAATTCTTGATTAATGATACAGAACCTTTCTGTTACAGCTTTATAACAGTTAGGATTCAGAACCCGTTCATGTAAACTAAAATTGTTGTTTCATATAGGTATTATATTTATCATCAGGGTGTGTACCTACTACCACCGAAGAAATGTAACATAGTTCCAGTGGCTTGCCAATAAAGGCGGAGAGACGGCACACGGCGGGTTTCTTTAGTGGGTGAAGGCCCCACATTACCCTGTTCGTTGCCTCGAACGACGGGGTGTGTGGTTAGGAACAACTTTTCCAGCCTTTAAAAAATAAAAATAAAGGGTGTATACCTACTCTGTGTGTATAATGGGGCTCGCTATAGCCGACATTCAAATCTAGAAAATTGTTCACGCGGTAAATAAATATCCTATCATGAGATCGTGACAAAGTTCACATGGGATCATAGTAACAGTTATCGCTGAAAAATATAATAATTCAAAATTAGAATGCCAACAAAGAGCTCTAATGGGAAATAACATAAGGATGGCTTACTCCCGCCGCAAGCAAAACAGACCAAGTTATATCACGATAGGTCACTCGTAATGCGGTGGCACCGAATCACTTCCATCATCCATCATGCCTTTCATCGTCCACTACTGGACATAGGCCTCCCCAAAATGGGGGTTTTACCATAATGGCCACGCTTGGCAGGCAGGTTGGCGATCGCAGTGGATGTTTTTAGTACACAGGGGAACGCTGCTGCCCGGTCCCCCGGTAATCCCTTAGTCGGCTTTTACGATTTCCATAGGAAGAGACGGGGTGGAGCTATTCTTGGTGCCGGATCCACACTGCAACCGAATCACTTAAGGGTGATAAAAAGTTATTGTTTCCACTTGATACCAACCCTAGTAGGGTAAGTATCTTTGGTAGGGTTGGTATCAAGTGCAACCAGTAATATATTGTATGATAATTGCTTACTTTCCTTAGTTACCTCGTATGATACCAGCGGGCAAGAATGGAGTCGTGACAGTTGTATTTTTAGTTCTAAGTTAAGTAGGAAAATAGGAATAAAACATGAATGGGCTCGACCAGGGAAGCAACCCTTTCACAAAAGATCAGTCTGTAAAAACGTTGGTTACACCTGCTGCTGTCTTTTGTATGGTGAGTGAGAGCGCCGGAGGCCCAAACCCTTTCTCTATCTATCCTTGTTATCCTTCCTATACTCTCCTCAGTATCCTACTTACCTTCTCCTTATTATCCTTCCTATCCCTTTCCTTGGAGATGGCGACGGGAGCGTGATGTTTCTGATGTTGCTAGCGTCTATAGTATGCTTGTTTGCCACTCATGTAGTATAAGAATAAAGTAACGAGTGATTACCACGTTATCGACTCTCTCGTATGCTCACGTTATGTACGAGACTACAGTTGCGTAACTGTAGTCTGGCTTATAATTAATTTGCGTCGCGCCACGGATAATGAGCAACAACTTGCTTAGACTTGGTGACTGCTGCTGTATCTCTAGATGTGATGCTTGTTAATAAAATTTATTTTAGAAATAATGGGAGAGTAGATAAGTGCTTGTTTGTGCGAGAATGTGTGCTTAAAATGTAGTACCTGTTTTCTCGTCAATTTATGTTTATTTATATTATTTTAATAGTTATTGAAGTAAATACTTCTTTACGCACGCTTGACTTGGGGAGTAGGCTGATGAATGCATGACGTGAGCATTACAAAAAGTGTCATCGGGCAAGGCGAACGAAAGTTGAGAGGGAGATATAAGTTAGTGAAGATAGAAAGAGAGAGAGTTACGTTTCGTATAGGTATTACTGTAAGGGCAAGAAAGAGAGGTGCGAGCACACATTTTCTTTCTCTCTTTTTCATTATTAATAGATATTAACATTATTAATAATATATAGGTATATTTATTGTTAAGTCTTACTTCAGTCGTGTGGTGTAAAGCACACTCATTTTTTTATATTAGATTCATTTTTGTTTAAAATAAGTTACGAATGCGGTGCTTATGGTGAAGCTGGGGTGATTATCGACAGCGGGTAATTCCGCTATCCTTCTTGTTAATACATCCTATGTTGAGTCTCGCAATTTAATTCACTTAATTCTGTCATTTTTAGAATAGTTGTCGACATGGCGCGGCGACTATTATTTTCGATGAAGCGAAGCGAAACGAGATGAAGTGTAGAATCCGAACAAATGAATGAATTCATACAACCATGTGTATTCCGATCACTTTACATCATCATCATCATCAACTAGAAGACGCCTGCTGAATTTAACAGTCGTTAGAGTATCAATAGGCAATGGTGAGCTAGAACAAGTGGATGAATTTGTATATCTTGGATGTGGATTCAGTCGGGATGGAAGGTACACCAATGATATAGATATAAGACTAAATGCGGGAAATAGAGTAAACGGAGCATTGGGACAACTTCTCAGCAGCCGTGATCTCAGCTAGAAGCTAACCTTATTATATGGAAGCGAGAGTTGGGTATCCAAAAAGAAGGATTAAATTAAACACAAAGTGACTGTTATTTTCGATTTCACATTTTTCACTTTGAGTTTAATGTATGTTGCTAAGCATGTCAAATGCTAAAAATATATATAACAATATCTAAATAAGGAGGATTAAAGTTAAATCAAAGCGGTCGAAATGCGATCTCTGCGGAGAATCTGTGGAGTGAGTCTGACTGAACGCATTCGTAATGACGACGTATGAGAGCGAGTAGGTATGAAAGAGAGTATTGGTGTAAAGATGCGAAAGAGAATGCTCCGATGGTTCGGACATGTGGAAAGAATGCCGGACGAGCAACTGGTTAAGAAGATATTCAATACGAAAGTGGAAGGTTGTAAGTACAGGGGGAGACCGAAACTCACCTACCTAGACCAAATCGATCATGTATTGAAGGAAGGTGGAGTCAGGAGTCTCCGAAGCCAGCGAGCGTGTATGAAGAGAATTATGAATGTTGAGGAAGAGAGAGGTGTATGTAAGAATAAAGCCTTTTATCACTCTGTTCTCTCTGCCTACCCCGGGAGATGGCGTGATGATAAGTAAGCAACTGAAAATATACATTACAAAAGACAATTAGATAACTAATATATAAAATTCTCGTTTCACAGTGTTTGTCACCATTCTCCTCCGAAACGGCTTGACCGATTGTTATGAAATTTTGTGTGTATATTCAGTAAGTCTTAGAATAGGATGTAAACTATTTTTCATACCCCTAAGGGATAAGGGTGGTCCACCACCAAAAAAATTGTTTGGACCAAATTTTTTTATTTTAATTTTTTTATGATTCGGCATATAATTTAGCTACTTTTTCTACGCTAGAAGTTCTCTAGAAATAATTTATATGGCAAAACAACGTTTGCCGGGTCAGCTAGTTAATATATAAATAGTTGCTCCCTTATTCATAAACTCTCCATAAAATTATCTAAAATTGCTTTATCAACACTTATCGCTGACGGAACATATCTATTGCCCGCGAAATAAGCCATCGGGGTTGGTAACGCTGCTCAACGTTTTTAGCCAGCTGCTGTCAAACGGTTCGAGAGCAACAGATAAACACAGGCACTCCCTTTTCTCACGTAGTTATTATTATACTCGCTTCTTTAATTGATAGACCATACATTAATGTTCGATGGTATTGACTTGAATTTCTCTAGCAAGCTAAACGGTTAACGCTCGTCTATTAATTTAGTCGATGAGTTCACCAATTTTATAAATAGAAAGAACAAATTTTTAATTTCGTTTCGTCTTCAGTGAAAAGCTGAAGGTTTTATTGAATAACAGCGACCCACCCTCGCTATGGATTCGCGTCTGGGTTTTAGGAGCTATAAGGCTGTACTAAACATTATTTTGACCTATTTCTTAAGATTTAGCCAGCGTGTGCCTCAAATATCTTTTTCCGTTACTCGATTACTAAGCATTTAATTTCTCTACTTAAAATAATAATTAAGATGTAGGTACTATAGATAAACCTTTCTTGCAAAATGAAAAGCTAAACTAAAATAAAAACCATTTCAAAGATGGCGCTTAGGGTGGTTTACGGAACCACCGAAGGAATGTGACATAGTTCCAGTGGCCCGCCAATAAAGGCGGAGAGACAGCACACGGCGGGTTTCTTGAGTGGGTAAAGGCCCCACATTAACCTGTGCGTTGCCCCGAACGACGGGGTGTGCGGTTAGGCACAATTTTTCCCGCCTTAACAAAAAAAAAGGTGGTTTACGAATAGCTACAACCCTCGTGACTAAGGGACGAGTAAACCTTAGAAATACGCATCAAAAAGCTCGTCATACGATTGATATTTCCTTATAAATAATATAGTAATTATTATTTCATCCATCCATCAGCCTTTTAAAGTCCACTGCTGGACATAGGACTCCCCAAGAATGGGGGATAGTGCCGTAATCGCCACGCTTAGCAGGCGGGTTGGCGATCGCAGTGGATGTTGTTAATACTCGAAGGAGTGCTGCTGCCCACTCCCTCGGCATTCCCTCAGTCGGCTCTTACGACTCACACGACTAATAGTAATTATTTAATCACGTAAAAACAAATCAATCATTATGAATGGTCACGTTGAGGCTCACCACCTACGTTCTCATAGGGGCAAAAAATGGGCAGCGTAAGGCCATTTGTGACAATCGGCTATGCAAGATCTTTTATCCACGGCCTTGAAATCTTGGATTACACCTAGCGTGGTAAACGTTTAGACTAGAGGGTATTCGCTTGATTATGAGATTTCATTTGTCTCGATGAAAGAATTACCATCTTTCTTCGAAACAAGTACGCACAGCCATTGTTTTCTTATCTTTGTCTGCAAAATAAATAACCGTCTACTCGAATATACTCTTTGCAGTCTTTGTTCTTGATAATAGAGAAAAACCATTATAATGATCTTCAAGTTGCTGAGCTATGTGGAATATTCCGTATCAGTTGAGCGATCACCAATACGTTTCGCAATATCGGAATACCTTCGCCGTGGCACGCGCTCAATAGTTCTGTATTAATATCGTCTTTAATTACTGTACGAAGTTGACTATTTTACGTGCAACCGTTCCTAGAATTAAATGTTTTATTGAATATATAGTCAATAATAGTCTAGTGGTAGACAAACATAACAAAGAAAGGGTAGTATGGTAAAATCGTTTCAATAGTTTAAGAGCTCATCACGGACAAACAATGTGACACGATTTTTTTTTTTATAAATATATCTATTATATATAATTCCAGTGTCACGATGTTCGACCGGGATGAACTCTGAAACTACTAAACCGATTTTAACTTTTTCTTTTTTTAAACCTGTGTTTTGTTCCAACTTAAGAGTTAGGATACTTTATATCTCAATTTCTAATTGCAGTATTTAATTATGAAAAAAATATACGATACGAAGTTCGCCGGGTCAACTATTCCTTATATATAAAAATTTCGTGGCACGTGGTTTATCCGCGATAAACTCCTAAACTAATGAACCGATTATAATAAAATTTAGCAAACTGTGTGCAGAGTAGGCAGACTTGGGGGAGCTGCAAGCCGAGGAAGAGGTGGAGCAGCTCTCTATGAGGATCCGCGAATCGACGGAGGACGTAAATATTCTGTCGGTCGCGGACCTTAAAAGGAAAGCCCAAAATCACATGGCCATAATTAACAAAGTGGCCACAAAGTCTGGAGATATGAAGGGCACCTTCGTGCGTGCGTTCAACCACCGAACAGACCTCTGCTGGCCTGGCGGAGGAGACGGCGCCTTCGTCCTCCACTTGCCGCCGACAGGCGGAAGGAGATCCCCAAGTCGGCTTCGAAAAGGGTGGTGGAGGCCTCTCCAGCCCTGGCTAACCCACCACAGGCCGAGTCGGGGGAGAGCTGGACCACGGTGGTGCGCAAAGGGAAGCAAAAGAAGACTTCCCCTACAAAATCGGCTGCACCTGCTGTTCCACCTGCTGCTACACTCGCTGACACAGCCGCTGCCGTGTCCAAAAGGAAGAGGAAGGCGCGGCAGAAGAAGTCGGCGTTCCTAGCTCCCTGCCCGCCGGTAGTGATAGTCACATTACAGCCGACGTCTGAGAACGGGGAGCGCGGTTCGCAGACAATCGCCAAGGCCTACTATTGTCCTCGGTGACTTCAATGCAAAGTCCCGGACGTGGGGAAACCCCGCCATGAAAGCCAAAGGTAGGGCCGTCGAAGAGTGGTCCCTGCTCTCCGGTCTGTCCCTCCTCAACAGAGGGATCTTCCACACCTGCGTGCGGCAACTGAGGGGGTCCGTGGTGGACCTATCGTTCGCCACCCCTGATGTCGCGTGAGGTGTGTATGACTGGAGAGTGGAAGAGGAGGTGGAGACGCTATCGGATCACCGATACATCCGGTTCGGGCTCTCCGCCCCTCTGGGGCTACAGGGACTCCGGCGCGGGAATGACAGACTACCCAGATGGGCCTTGGGTCAGTTTGACCGCGAAATGGCCCGCGAGTCTGCCATAGTGCAGCGCTGGGGCTCGGCAGGCGAGCGGGACAGCGACAACATAGATGAGCTCGCAGGCCAAATGAAGAAAATGCTGACGGCAGTGTGCGACGCGGCGATGCCGAGGGCCCGACGGAGGCCGCCACGCCAGCAGGTTTATTGGTGGTCACCCGAGATTGCTAATCTTCGGGTGGCCAGTAACCATGCGCGGCGTGCCTACGTCAGGTGCCGAAGAAGGAGTGCCAGGGACGCTGTCCTTGAGGGTCAGCTGTGGACAGAATATCGCAATAAGAAAAAGGAGTTGCAGCTGGCCATCAGCCGGGTAAAAGAGAGGGCCCGCGAGGAGCTATTGGCGGGCCTCGACAGTGATCCATGGGGGCGCCCATACCAACGGGCGCGGAACAAGCTCCGCGCCCACGGCGCCCCCGTCATTGAGTCGATGGAACGAGATCTCCTGTTGGAGCTAGTGGGGGGTCTTTTCCCGCGCTCTATGGGACACGTCCCCCCAGCAATGGCTCCTCCGTCGGTGGCGGAAGAGGAGACACGAATCCCTTCTGTCACTGACATGGAACTGGAGGTAGTCCTCTCTCGCCTTCATGGACGAAGGAAGGCGCCCAGTCCGGACGGCGTTCCAGGTCTGGACGTCCTGTCCTTGTTTTGATGGCATAATAGCTCATATAAGGAATAACTTGGCTGCTGTGGTTTAATAATTTAGGTTTAAAAATGTAAATCTATAGCATATTTATTATATACCAATGAATTGATGAAAAAAATATCCTTAACGTATCAGCTGAAGTCTCAGCAGAAGGCGCTGATAGATGTAACTTCAGAAAAATAATTAAAAAACTCAGTAGCAGGAGGAGGTCGTGGTCTATTTGTGCACTGGCAGTTTGAAAAATCGTAAAGGTTACGCAGCATTCGCTCCGCCAGTAATCAGATGGGTAACCAAAAAGTGTCACCTATTTGTAGACACCTGATCTCCTTCGTGGTACGAAAAGCATGTTAAGCAGTGGGTCCCAGCTGTCAAATGACATCCAATCCAAGCTGTCGTTACAGATTGTCAATTCTGAATAAAAAATCCAGATAACTCCAGTGGGCCTAGCTAACTTGCATTCTATGATCGCTAACGCTATAGAAACCTATTAACTGTATGGAAATTTGACATCTTTAACGTTAAAGTACGTGACTTAGCGTTATAGATATTGTTAAAGATTGTCAATATCTCATACTTTTAAATAGGTTTCTATAGCGCTAGCGATCATAGAACGCAATTTGGCTAGGCCCACAGTCTAGTTCTCAGGTCGCCAGTTGTCCCCTTAGTTGAGTCGTTGAGGTCAGATAGGCAGCCGTTTCGAGGAACTACTGGTGGATCGGATAAAACCAAACAGATCGAAAGCCAACAAAACTCTGGGATGAGGCTGAGGAGACGATGATGCTAAGTAGCATATTGTTACAAAAGTGCTAATGATTACTATGTACTATTGCTATTACTTTTTAGAGTGCGGGCTTCTAGTTTATTTTGACACAAAGTGCGAAAATGTGAAATCAAAAATAACAGTCACGAGCAGGATTTGATTCTGCATCTCCTGGAATACCATCCCAGATGCTTTGCATTTTCAGCCATCGTGATAATTGCTCGGGACTACGAATTTCCATAACACATTCCTTTTTAATGTCTTGGGTGACACCACTATACTCGTATATCGGATGTATTTGCATAATATTATTCCGACCAGGTAAGTTTAATTACTTCAATTAAGATTCATACTAAAATTTGTGTTTGTCCTTTCATCGACTAATCGACTTTTAAGACAAGCTCATCACTAATATCAAAAAGGTAGGCTCAATGAAATCGTTTTAAATGAATTCCTCTTCATAAATCGTTTCCTCTCTTACTAATTAATGTTCTTGATGGAAAACAAATATCTGTTAGGAGTTCAGGACTTATTTGTACCGTTTATGTATAATTAATAACGCACCCTTCAAACTCGGCTCTGACTATATTATAGTTGTTGATGGTTTACAGATTGTATTACTTAAGATCCCGTCTACAGATTCAACAATGTTCGAGAGGTTCTAAGACCTTAGTACTCGTAATTGAATTCGTTAAATATGTCGGAAAAAAATCACACCAAATGGAAGCTTTATTGACGCGCCCCTTAAAACATTAGAGTTATGTGAAAACAATAGCTTATTGCCCATAGTGAAACTGGGGGTAACATAAAGTCACCATTTCTTTCTCCGCCTCGCAACAGATTTTAGAGCGATTTTCACTGTCATGTGCTATTTTTGTAAGGAAGTTTTATGTGTTGACGTACATACTAATTTGTTTTTTTAAATAGAGAAATGTTGCGGTAAAATCAATTTGTGGCACGTGCTGGCTAAGTGAAGGCAAGTAACTAGTTATTCGTAGATATACAGGTCAAACCTCACTTGGATGTTATTATTAATTTGAATCTCGCGTAAAATTTCGAACAATACTCACAGTCTATTATTTTGAGAGAACCCTAGCAATGTTTCTAGTGAGGAAGTATCCACACAGCCATCGGAAATTACACTTTTAATCTCCTCTCCTACTCTTTATTTTATTTGTATTTTTACGTATTTTACCCTCGACGCAAATGGAGCAGTTTTTTAAGTTTAACGTGTGTATTTGTGTATAGAACGGATTTTGATTTAGTTTTTTTTTGGAATCACTTTTCATGATCTTAGCGATGATTCAAGAAAATCTATTTATTTGAAGATTGTCTCTTTTCTAGTCGATGAATGGATGTAAGCACTTTTGTAAGCCCAATTGGGTCGAAATTCTGTATTCTGTTATTCGAATAATATTATCTTAGATGACATACATTGAAATGATGCTGCAACATCACTTGGAATTTGCAGGATACATAACTGTCTCACCAACATACAGCACAGGTATTGTGTTTAGGTTCATTGCTATGACGTAAATTAATATATTATAATAGATAGTTCAGACTGATAAGGTAGGGAAAAGGGGTGTCGGAGGTTCAGAGTGTTTTCGATTTATAATTTGTATTCATAATACTTGCTGCAGGTTACCGCGGAGACCCACTATTATTATAATTTTGGTACTTATTTTTTGCTTTCTTTATTTTGGAGGTTATAAATTGATTTGCCTATTGTAGGATTAATGGATTTATCCCTACCCTTTTTTTCATTTGCCCATAAGACTGCACAGATGGCGGAGTAGTTTAGATACCCGCTTCCCGCCCGAGTGTTGTGTATTCCATTCTCCAACTATTTGTGTTATATACAAATGGTTGTTCTAAGTCTGGGTGTACTTTGTGCCCGGGAAATTGTATGTTTATAAAGTCCTCCGCGATACAAGGATTATTCCGTGCAGAGATTTGTAAAAAAAAGTGGTCATTACATGAACAATAATTTAAGAAGTGCCAGCACAATTCTTATGTTGCTTTAAAAGTAAAATACTAGAATCTACAATGGCAGTTTTTTCCCAACCGCTGCTACGGCAGCTAGCAGTTTAACTAATGGTTCAAATTGTACATAAATAAGTGATCGAACAAAAGGTTCTGGCTTTTGTGACTACGGGATTCCCGGTGAAAATAAACAAATAGGTACCTGCATGCAATTCCGTTTTGTGAAATAATATTTTCACCATTTGGAGAGTCATATTTCTCATGAACGATTCATTGTACGCCATTGATTATAGGCGTATAAAATTAAAAAGGATATTTTGCGTATTTGTTTTAAATTCACCCAAAATGTACTTTCGATGTAAGTTTAACAATATAAGATAGGAACCGTAATCTTTTTAAAAAAATATGCCTATCAATAACACCGATTGAACACGAAAAAACGACATTGATCTTATTTTATAATTACGTATTAGATAATCAGTCTGCGAGCCCCGGCTATTAGCTAATACGATTATATTATCATAATATTATATGTACAATGAAGAAAACCAACGACTGCCGAAAGACAGAACAATAAATTTGATCCTAAGTTTCGGATCTTACCTACTTCGCAACGCACCTATGAATTTAGTTTTTCAACTTTTTTGTGTCTCCTATTTATAGTTGTTTTAAGCTTCTTGGTTGAGCTCCACGGTTGGTAGCAGCCCGTTTGTGTTTTTGATATTACCGAGTACATTATCGACTACTAGGTACTTATCATCATGTTGGCTGTAAATTGCCTGCCGTCATAAAGAATAAAAAAAGGAGAATACAATAGCATAATATATAATCAAATTAATCTTGCTGGTACGTGTTACGAAACTACTAATGAAATTGTCCATTGACAGTAAGAATATAATTTGCCTTTAATGCACTTATTGTTTCAGATATCAAAATCTTATTCTAATTATATCCATCCAAATCTTATTCATAAGAAATTTTGTGATGATATTAATTGGTAGACAATACTGAAATGATTGTGAGTGAAAATTTGCCAAGATTCATCAAAAGCTGTTAATTAAGTCTCATAATTGAACTGTGCAGCTAATTGAATTTTCCATTGTATAATGATTGCAGTGCACTCTTTAAGAATAAAATAGTAGTGCGGGAAGACCATTATACATTCTACAGTGTTCTACAAATAATGTGTGTGTTCTTATTAGCTGATGAGTCTACCTTAAAGTAAGTGACTACTTGTAGCCTGTACTGATGCTCATAATATTAGATGCGTCAGTTTGGCGTTACCAATCTCATGAAAACTAGCAGGAAGAGAGTTTGAGTGTAATGATGATGTAGAGAGAGATTATACCTCTTTCACAACATGAATATCAGCGGAGGACGTATGAAGAATTGAAGTATAGGCCCACCTTTCACGAGCGGCAGCTGAACCAGTATCGGGAGGGGAAACGAATCGCACGCTAGCAGCGCGACCATACTAATTAATGACTTATTGGCTTCACATAACTATCGCGCACATAGATACGAGCATTACTTTAATTTAAATTGTACTATGATATTGATGTGGTATTAAACCTATTTATACAGTCCACTATGTGCGGGGAAGTGCTCTAAGCCACTGAGCTATAGTACAGGTCTTTCGACCATCCCAATCTCCTTATCACATTTGTCTTTACGACCAACGCAATCTATCGGAAGCATTTGCATGCATTAAACTGATATAGTAAGTTTAATTTTGCAATTCAAATTTATACGTTTTCCTTATTCGCAAATAATTTGTACTTTAAAAAGTGGCGGAGCATGTCAAATGCTAAAAAAAATATAGATCAAAAATGTTTAAAAAATCGCGCCATCAAATAGTATGAATTTTAATTGCAAAATTAAACTTACTATATCGGTTTAATGCATGCAAATGCTTCCGATAGATGGCGTTGGTCGTAAAGACAAATGTGATAAGGAGATTGGGATGGTCGAAAGACCTGTACTATAGCTCAGTGGCTTAGAACACTTTCCCCGGATTGGAAAAGACGCGGGTTCGATTCCCGCTAGTACAAAAAAATCTCTTTTTCCTTATTCGCAAATAATTTGTACTTTAAAAAGTGGCGGAGCATGTCAAATGCTAAAAAAAATATAGATCAAAAAACGTTTTGTGTTTAGACACGTCTATAGCCTAATAAAGTATTTTTTTTAATATATTAAATGTACAACTCACACATATACACAGCTCTGTTACAGCTTTATAATAGTAGGTATTTAGATTAGAAATTGAGCAACTTTCACAAACTTAATTCTGCGTTGTAGAACTGACTCACATCCCGATAATAATATTTTAAGACAGCCTACCATCTCCAGGCCTTTGTAAACAATGACTTATCGACTCCCGGGATGTATTTATTTCGTACTCAGAAGTTTTTGTTACCCTTTGTATCTTATTGGAAATATTTTTTGTGTACATATTTTGCTGGTTTAGCGGAAGGCTTTTTAAGGTTTATCTCTAAGCTTTATGGTGAACGGGTTTGTGTTTTCTAAAGGGATATTTGGATATTTATTTAACGGAATCTTTTGAAGTTTATTTTATTTTATACCAGCTGTTGTCTGCCACTTCATCCGTGAATAATTAAATTTAATATCTTTAAATGGGGTTACACATTTAACTTACTTGCTAACCTCTGACCTCAGGGACGACGCTGACATAGAACGTGAACGCAGGGCGTTGGCAGTGCGTGCTAACATGATAGCCCGCAGGTTTGCACGTAGCTCTATAGCAACAAAGATTACGCTCTTCAGAGCATATTGTACATCTTTCTACACGTGCAGTCTGTGGGTTAATTACACGCAAAGGCAGTATAGCGCCCTGCGTGTACAATATAACGATGCATTTAGGGTGCTGATGGGGCTGCCCCGATTCTGCAGTGCATTGGGCATGTTTGCAGAGGTGCGTGTCGACGGTTTCTATGCCATAATAAAAAAGCGATGCGCGTCCTTACTCTGCAGGGTAGGGGCTAGCTCTAACAGCATCCTGGCCATGATAATTATCTTCACGATTATATGGACCTTTTCTCAATCATTGTAGAGAGGTCCACAAAATATAATAATTGCTGTATTATTCGTCTGTTTTGTATTGTTTTAGTACTATGTCCTTACTAACATACTTTTAAGAAATCTCTGTTACTAACAATTATAAGGATTAAACACAAAGTGAAAAATGTGAAATCGAAAATAACAGTCAGGAGCAGGATTTGAACCTGCATCTTCTGGATACCGTCCAGATGCTTTACCAATTCAGCCATCCTGACAATTGCTCCAGACTGCTAATTTCGATAACACATCATACTTAACGTCTTTGGGTGACGCCTGCGCCATTTGTCGGAAGTATTTTCATACATTATACCGACCAGGTAAACTTAATTTTACAATTAAGATTTTACCTAATAATGACGCAAACCCTTTAAATATTTTAGATATTTTTATATATATTTTTAGCATTTTACATTTATTTTTTTCACTTTGTGTTTAATGTATAGTGCTAAGCATGTAAAATGCTAAAAATATATATAAAAATATCTAAAATAATTATAAGGATTATCAATGTCCGAATTAAAAGAATTTAATTTAAAAAAAAAACTTTTTTCTTTTTTAACTGCCTCGGTGGTGTAGCGGTAGTGTATGCGACTGCTAATCATGAGGTCTCGGGTTCGATCCCCGGGTCGGGCAATGTTATTAAGCTTTTTCCTAAAAAGAAAAATTGACAGTAGCAGCCCGGAATTTGGAAATGTGCCCGGTAGACGTCAATAGGCTTGCCCCCTATTATGTGGGACTTAAACGTAGCTGGCGAGTCGTGCGTGTGTAATACACCTCTGCCTACCCTTTCGGGGAATACAGGCGTGATGCTATGATTTTTTTTTTCTTTTTGACATCTGGTTTAGATAAAATAAAGCTTATATGCTCTGTTTCAAACCGTATTTTAGCTATAAGTGATGGAACCACATTCAAATTCGTTCAATAACGTCAGAGAAATGACTTTAAACAAACAAATATGAAAAAAAATGTTGTGTTGTATTGTATTATTACTTTTCTCTGAAAACCGTCCTTCACACCTACGTTAAAAAATGAATCGGGTATTTTATATAGAAGTACTTTTAATGCTCATTTGAGACTAAAAAAGAAGAAAATAAATTATAGCAGTAGTAAAAATACTACTTACTTACTAAAATAGAAAATGTCATAAATAATAATAATAATTGTTGAAAAGCGAGGCTTACTATAATCTTAAAATAGTTCAATTGATGTCAAGCCCCCCCCCCTGTCCCTTACTTTTTATAATCATTACTATTATATAGTTACTCATTGTTTCTACTGTAGCGACATCTATCTCGCCACATACGAACTACTAAAAACCGGACGTATCCTACATCGCGATATGAAAAGTTATCCGAGCGATGTACATAATATATATAAGAACCCGACCACAACACAACCGTCGGGCAGTACAAAGAGCATGGGCAGTTGCCCACCAGACATAACACCCGTCTGGCCGGAAGGATCCTCCCTTTTCAATGGGGGATGAGGAACCTGTTCCTCTCACCCCCCAAACTACCTTTTTATAGTGTTCCACCTTTTTTACTTTTAAACCACTTCTGAATCACACCGAACACAACAACAAAATAATTCTGATCTATATTTTAACACTTGACATGCTACTCATAAAGCACAAATTATAATTTGTGAATAAGGAAAAGGTGTATTTTAGTTCGAGCGGGAATAATGCATGTAAATGCTTTCTGATAAATGGTGTTGGTCGTTAAGACAAATGTGATAAGGATATTGGAGATTTCTAAAAAAATAGTACGGTAGCTCAGTGGCTTAGAGCACTTGCCCGGATAAAAAGGAACGCAGATTCGTTTCCCACTCGTACTAAAATACTATTTTGCTTATTCACAAATTATAACTTGTACTTTAAAAAAATTTGCAGCCGCGGGACGTCTGGCAGGTGTGAAACATCATAATTATTTTGTAGAAGTAGTGGAAAAGAATGGGGTGGTGACACTTATATTCTTAGTCCGTCACCACACGGGAAAAATCCTATTACATATTATTTATATAATAAATAAGCATTTTCAATGTCTGCCTGTACAAAATTATGAGATATGTAAAATGAAGGAAATAGTCATTAAGGCAATGAACTTATATGTGAATATTATCCTATTATTTTAATTATTATTTAATAAATAAGAACATTGTTGAGTCTTATATATTTAATTTTTGGTTAGCGCCCTCTCGCTATCCATAGACGAATTAAAACTGTTATTAGTTTATTGATTGCCCACTATGCTTTCTAACTAGAAACAAGCTTGTAAGTACACGCTGTTGTCAACAGATGGCGTTTAAAACAAAAAAAAAGCACCGCCACGCTAACAGCCGATTTTACCTCCCTCCGCATTAGATGTTTCACATCAAAAATAATTATTCAAATCGGTCAAGCCAGTTAAAAGGGTCAAGTTTTAGAGATACTATTTCTTATATTTATAGAAGACATTATTTTCACTTTTTTGGTCGTAGTGTGTTTTTTTTTTGTTTTTAAACTATAATTTTTAACACATACCTTCAACCAAACGAGACGCCTAATGACGGAGAGCAGTGGAAGACAAAAACATGTTGTACCAACCCCACATATCGTGAGAAAAGAGCAGGAAAGGTAATAATAGTCTATCTCATAAAAATGGTATAATAAAAATAATATTACTATAATTAGGACTCAAACAACGACCTTTTATAAATTTGTGATCCAACTGCTTATTCAAAAAAGGGAATGTGGCGTTCCACTCGCATACAGAAATCATCAGTGCACTACTCAAAGCTTGAATAGTCTCAAATCAAATTAACGTTAGAACTACGTATGAATATCTCGGACAAATACGCCCATTACTTATTTCCCTCGTTCCCTTAATGACGTCATTATCTCTAGAGGCCCTGTACGCGGTTACGTCCCCTTTATTTCTGTCTGTGTCACTGCTTGAGTGACGCTAGCGATGATAAACGGTGAAAACGCCATGAGAGTTTATGTGACAAGGGATATAGCTATAAGTATATTGCGGTCTAGTGTGGTTACTGTATATTATATACATAATTCATTAAAAACTATATAGCTCGTAGATATTCCCTGCTTGTTCTCTGATGATACTGAATAAGCATTGTTTAGGTTGCAGAATATCGTTACGCCAAACCTATCGCTTTCGGCAGCATATTATACTAGCTTTTTTTACCAGTGGCGTCGTGCATGTCAATTTCATTTTATTTGATAAGTTGGACTTTCTTGTTCTTCATTTATGTGATCAACGTCTAACGAAATTTCAAAATGACGATTGATGATCTTCATACATATTTTAAACCTCCACCCCGTTTCCACTCATTACGGATTGAATTTTTAAAAATTTATTCTTAGCAAATGTATACGTCATACTAATTCACATTTTATAATATCTCTAGATTGAATTAATATGACGAAGACATTCGCGCTTAGGTACTGTTGTGCCAAAATTCAATACAGATCGTTCAGCTGTTTAAACTATGCGTTGGCAGATCAGACATTCAGGCAGTCCTTATGTAAAGATAAATAATTTATAAAAAACACAGACAGAGTGCTGGAGTAATCATCATATTATGATCAATCCAATATAGTGGAAAAGGACTGGTAATGTGCAGCTTATATATATCAGAGGATCAACGATTGCTGGAGTCAAATAGGTCCTTTGGTGGATATCGCAAATTAGCAAACGTATGGTAGAATAATAATGCCATAAATTGGGACTACTGTAATATCCAGTAGGCTTAGAACATGTATATTGACGGATGCATTCTGGTGGAACCATACACATACGTATTTCTATGTTGTGAGAAAACGCTTAAGCTTATATAACAATATAATAGCTAAAGTTCTTTAGCCATAAGGGCTTAAGAACTTAAGCTTAATAAAACCTATTCACTAATTACGAAAAGACAACCACATTAAAGAACAAATTATCTGTAAATGTGGAAAAAGAGAATCTTAGTGGGACTTAGGGTGCGACGGGCCTGGTCTTTGGACTGTAGGGGCGCTCCAGCCAGTGCTGGAGGAGTGGGCGGGGCGACGGCATGGAGTCCTTACCTTCCGACTCGTGCAGATGCTGTCGGGGCATGGTTGCTTCGGCAGATATCTGCACATAGTCGCAAGGAGGGAAGCGACTCCGGGCTGTCACCACTGCGGCTGTGACGAGGACACAGCGCAGCACACGCTCGAGTCGTGCCCGGCTTGGCCGAGCAGCGCCGTGAACTCGTCGCGGAAATAGGGGGGGACCTCACGCTGCCGAGCGTCGTCAGAGCGATGCTTGGCAGTGACAGGAATTGGGCCACGGTCGCTGCCTTCTGCGAGGAGGTTATCTCGCGGAAGGAAGCGGCGGAGAGGGCTAGGGAGGAGGATTCTTCCGCTGACCCAAACCGCCGCCAGCGACGGGGGCAGCGCAGATACTTGCGCCTCATGCCGCCCTAGCTGAGGCTGCGGGTGGATGGACCGGGGAACGTTCGCCACCCGCAAGGCCTCCCGCGAAGGTGCGACGCTGCATGTGAGGATGCGTCGCTCAGTAGAGGGTACCCGAAAGGGTAAGCCGCCGGCGGACCACAGGAGGAATGTAACATAGTTCCAGTGGCCCGTCAACAAAGGCGGAGAGACGGCACACGGCGGGTTTCTTTAGTGGGTGAGGGCCCCACACTACGCTGTTCGTTGCCCCGAACGACGGGGTGTGCGGTTAGGAACATTTTTTCCCGCCTTAATAAAAAAAAAATGGTGGGACGTGCCTCGTGGCGTAGTTGGTACTGTAACCGACTTCCGTGCACGAGGTCGTGGGTTCGATTCCCACGCAGAATGTGTATGTATTTACAAAAAAAAGTAGTATTATGTATTATATCCGTTATCTGGTACCCATAGCACAAGCATTAAGCTTAGTTTGGGACCAGAGGGCGTTGTGTGCAGATGTCCGTGAATATTTATTTATTATTTAGTGCGAATGGGATTCGAACCTGCGTCCCTTCCTATCCTGGGAAGTGCTCTAGACCGCTAAGTTATCGCACTGACCGACGGCCATTCCCAATCTCCACATCACATTTGTCTTTACGACCGACGCCACCTATCGGATGCATTTACATGCATTAATCCAATATAGTAAGTTTATTTTGCAATTAAAATTCATATTATCTGATGGCACGATTTTTAAACATTTTGATCTGTATTTTAACGCCAACTTAAAGAACAAATTATCCGTGAATGTGGAAAAAGAGAACCTTAGTGCGAGCGGGATTCGAACCTGCGTTCCTTCCAATCACCGTCCAGGTTATGCCCAAACAGGAATACAGATGATGGCAACTTATTCCGTTCTATTACTGTGCGTTCCATTCAATGAAATTTATTTATGTACGGCTGGTCGCAATGCAGAGAAAAGCTCGTTTTTGTGGGTCGTTGGTGTTGTGCTGCTGTCATAGTAAGAGGTGATCCATTTCGGAGTCCCCTACTTTTTTAAAGAAAAAAAAACAGAAAATTCAAATTTAATGGAGAATGTTTATTATCATTTGAAAGAACATTCTTTGGCATTTATTTTTTGAAGATTATGTCTTTCAAATGTTGGCCGTTGCTACGTCGCAGATCCGTTGAGTCCAATTTTCGATGACTCGTTCGAGCATTTCGGCTGGTAACAACAAAGTAATGAGGCCTATTTATGGCTCAATGGGTATATAAACAAACAAAATTGCCGCATTTGGGACGAAGAACAACCTGAAGAGATTCAAGAACTGCCACTTCATCCAGAAAAAAAACGGTTTGGTGTGGTTTGTGGGTCGGTGGAATCATCGGTCCATATTTCTTTAAAAATAATGCCGGTGCGAACGTAACCGTCAATGGAGACCGTTATCGTGCCATGATAACCGACTATTTGATGCCTGAAATTGAAGCTCGTGATCTCGGCGACATTTGGTTTCAGCAGAACGGCGCCACTTCCATCATCGCATCGCATCAATCAATGGATTTATCGAGAGAACATTTCGGTGAGCATATAATTTCACGTTTTGGGCCGGTCGATTGGCCACCAAGATCGTGTGATATCACACCGTTAGACTTTTTCCTGTGGGGATATGTAAAGTCTAAAGTTTATGCGGACAAACCCGCTTCGATTCAGGTCTTGGAGGAAAACATCACGCGTGTCATTCGCCAGTTACCAGTCGAAATGCTTGAACGAGTCATCGAAAATTGGACTCAACGCATGGACCATCTGCGACGTAGCAACGGCCAACATTTGATAGACATAATCTTCAAAAATAAATGCCAAAGAATGTTCTTTCAAATGATAATAAACATTCTCCATTAAATTAGAATTTTCTATGTTTTTTTCTTAAAAAAGTAGGCAACCTCCAAATAGATCACCTCTTAGATAGCTATGATGGATATTTCTCTATGCTGTACTATACTGATTGAGATTCCCCTTGAGAGGGGTAAAAATTAGATATTACAATATTTTTGTTGATTTAAAATAAAATATAGAAATTTAGTGCAGTCTTTTAGAGGTAGAGCCTTGATTGTCGTAGCATGAATCGGCCGGCTCGTTCGAGGAAGTACAGTCTCTCACAAAAGACCCGCGTGAATAACAGTAGGTTGTATTTCGTAGAGTGAGTGAAAACGCTGGAGTCCCGAACCCTACGCCCCCTTTTTTTTTCTTAAGGCGGGAAAAAATCTTCCTAGCCACATATCCCGTCGTTCGGGGCAATGAACAGGGCAGTGTGGGGCCTTTACCCACTAAAGAAACCCACCGTGTGCCGTCTCTCCGCCTTTATTGGCGGGCCACTGGAACTATGTTAAATTCCTTCAGTGGTCCGCCGGCGGCTTACCATTTCGGGTACCCTCTACAGAGCGTCGCATCTTCGTGGGAGGCCTTGCGGGTGGCGGACGTTCCTCGGTCCATCCACCCACAGCCTCAGCTAGGGCGGTATTAGGCGCAAGTGTTCACGCCTGCGTCGCCCCAGTCGCTGGCAGTGGTTCGGGTCTGCGGAAGGATCAGCCTCCCTGGCCCTCTCCACCGCTTCCTTCCGCGAGATGACCTCCTCGCAGAAGGCAGCGACCGCGACCCCATTCCTGTCGCTGCCAAGCATTGCTCTGACGACGATCGGCAGCGAGAGGTCCCCCCTATTGCCGCGACGAGTTCATGGCGCTGCTTGGTCCAAGCCGGGCACGACTCGAGCGTGTGCTGCGCCGTGTCCTCATCGCAGCCGCAATGGTGACAGCCCGGAGTCATTTCCCTCCTTGCGACAGTGTGCAGATATCTGCCGAAGCACCCGTGCCCCGACAGCACCTGCACCAGTCGGAAGGTAAGGACTCGGTGCCGTCACTTTGCCCACTCTCCCAACACCAGCTGGAGCGCCCCTACGGTCTGTAGACCGGCCCGGGGCGCCTCCAGCCACGCTCTCCAGCTGGCCATGGCAGCTCAGCGGGCGTCACCCTGCCATCTGGCCACCACGCTGTGTGGGGGACTTCCACCAGGGGGTACACTTCGGTGAGCACTTCCGCCTCCAAATCCCACGGAGGAGTTCCGGCCAACGCGCAGGCCGCCTTTGTCGACACCGTGCGGTATTCACGTATGACCCTGGACGCAACGACTCTTTGTGGCCGGCACAGAAGAGCCCTATTCGGTGCATCCAGGGACTCCGCCCACATGGGTGCGCCGTACAATGCCATCGACCGGGCAAGGGCGGACGCCACACCGACGAGCCTCGGGGACAGCTGACGGAAGTGCTCGCGAAAGCGCCACCGCCCGTCCATCACCAGGCCCAGATACTTAATCCGGGCCTGCACTCTAATTTGGACCCCATCCACCGTGATCGAGGCGCCAGCAGGTGGCCGATGTCGGGGCCCATACCCATACCCTGTCCTTATAATCCTTCCTATCCCCTCCTTATTATCCTTTCTCTCCACTTCCTACCCCTTACCTTGTGCATGGTGAGGCGCGAGTAATGCTTCTGGTGTTGCTAGCGTCTATAGGCTAGTTATTCTAACCGCTTACCATCGGCTTGTTTGCCATCCACGTAGTATATAAAAAATATACTTAACGCAACTTATGATTTACTAGCCTTTGGTTACCAAAAGCTAGTTTCCGGGTTGTATCTTAGGTTCCCGACGTAGTAGCGGCATAAAATGTATACCAGTTTTTAAGTCTAATCGAGATCTATAAAAAAAAAAGTTGCTTCAAAATCCATTCATTAGGTTTTGCGTGATGCGCGAACAAACAAACAGACAAACAGATAAACAGACAAAAAATCTAAAAAACATTGTTTTGTTTTAGACACGCCTATATAGCGTATTACAGTATTTTTCTCAAATATCTTAAATGTATAGACACAGCTCTGTTACAGTTTTATAATAGTATAGATTTAAATTGAAAATTCACAATAAAATTATTAAGAGGGTGGTAGCATGTAATTTAAAATCCAAGATGGGAGCAACCATATACTTATAAATAGAACATTAATTTATTGACCAGTATCTTTTAAATCTTTATTTAATAACATCCAGTATGTTAATAGCAATTAATCAATATTTTGTAAGTGCTAATTCGTTATCTCTGCCTGATCAATTAAAAATTAGAGCATGAGTCTATGAATTCAATGAAATATTAATGGCAACTTCAGTTTAAGATGAAGTGGCCCAGCGAGTTATTTATGTCACGTAGCAATATGAAATAAATAACTAGTGGAATATATTTTATGAGGATTCAGGTTGAAAGCACATCTCGTCGTAAGAAAGAAAACTTTCACAAAATCTCGAAGAGTTTTGCTCGAAGCATCATGACAAATGGATAGTTTCAGCCGCAAAGGGCTTAGGTTTCGCTAAAGAGTTATGGCGGACGCTTTTATATACGACAGGTGAATAATGCGCAACTAAAATAACAACATACGACAATATACGAATTGCATGTTGTGATAGCTTTGCCTGTTCAATTGTCTCATCTGCTAGAATTGATTGGTGTTGACGCAAATAAATTCATAAGTAAGCAAAGTAAACATATGTTTTTATTCGTTTTAAAGTCAGGGAATTGAAATCGAAAAATACTTTATTTTTTATTTATTAATTTCTTTATTATACACCATTCAAAGCCACGTAAAAAAAGCTAACTTAAGCAACTCCCTAATAGAGGTGACCTTGCTAGATTACAACCGTGTAGACAGCGGTTTGCAACCATAGACAATCGGCCGTTAACCAAGGTCACCTCTGTTGTCTGTGTGTAGCAGGCGCTTTAGAAGGCTATAAAACAGGCGCCATAGAAGAGTATAAATAAAGGGCGGTCTTACTAGTTTAATTACCTTACTTAATATTTTTTGATGTCATGGCATTTTTAGCATCAGGTTATTCGATGACCTTAAAAACTTTGTATCTGATGACTTTTAAAACTAATTATAAAACGAACCTCATTTTAAAAATATTTAGAATAATATGTTGGGCGAAGAAAACTGCCTAACTACATAAAATAGATATGCTAGTAGTACTTTAAGTAGCGATTTCGCGTGCTGAACCCTGTGGGTTTAATTCCCTCTTATGGCAAATATTTATCAGTGTTCAAGCATTGCGTTTTATAAATACATGCGCTAGAAACTATGTTCCTGTATAATTCTGTATTGGTACAAAACCGAACAATAATCAAATCTTTCTGCTAAGAATGTACTATGGTGCTACAATAATTTATTTTCTAGAGCTAATGTTTTGTATACATCCCTTCAGTACCATTTAGTTTTTAGTCAAGCCGATTTCGATTTTATGCTTCGTTATACGATAAAATTGCCATGCTCACTTTTGATGTTTGCTTGAAATATTGTAGTAATATGTAAGCCATTTTTCAGCGGTTATCGGCTTTCGTAAGGTGTTTGTTAGGATGTAGAAAATATATTGTTTTTGGAGATTGATGTGTCGTTTTGTTTGTGTATGTATTTATTTGTAGAAAAAACCGTACATCCATCCCAGATTTTTATACGGCATTTTTTTATGAACATGGTGCATTATACTTACGTGTTTTTTTCAACCCATCACTATCCAATTATTAACAGTGAAAGGGCTTAGGCCATAGTCCACCACGCTGGCCCAGTGTGGGTAGGCAGACTTTACAAGCCGTCGACAAAATCTCTCAAGCATGGCGGTTTCCTCACGACGGTTTCCTTCACCGAACTTAATAATTTGTAAACAAACAAATACACACAAAAAATCTTGAAAAGTCAGGAGTATGCGCCATGACCTTAGACTGAGAATCGAACTCGATGCCATTGTCTTTTTACCGCAAAGCTACATTACGTATAGCGAACCCGGCAGAGGTTGTGCTAACCAAACGTTGGTTTGCCTACTTTTAACTCCAAAAAAATTTGCATCACAGCGATATCCGGTGAAAGGCGGGTTTCCATCCATCCACTGTGGACACACACGCATGATACACCTTTAACGTAAATACGTAACATGCCACCTGTGTAGTTCAGGTATTGATGACGTTATTTATTAAGTTTATTGAGCAGAGAAATCTTCATAGTTATTTAGATTTAACTCTCTAAGGGTAGAGTATTGCAATCTCAATATTAATTAATAACTCTCTCTACATACCAGATACATGGATAATATGATATGAATATGGGAAGATTTATAACAATAATCCTTCTTTAAATTTCCGGGTTGCCATGCTGAAGTGGCAATGGGCAGGCCACATCGCTCGACGAACCGACAACCGTTGGGCAAGAAAGGTTCTCGAGTAGCGACCACGTATCGGACGGCGCAGCGTAGGACGGCCCCCCATCAGATGGACCGACGATCTGGTCCAAGCTGCGGGGAGCCGTTGGATGCTGTCGGCACAGGACCGCTCGTTGTGTCTTTCTCTTGGGGAGGCCTATGTCCAGCAGTGGACTTTGAAAGGCTGATGGATGGATGGATGGATGGAAATTTCAAAATTTATTCAACTTGGAAGATTTACAACAGAACATGAATACTCTTTAATTACAGAGTGAACGACAACTTGAAGACGAGAGATCCGTTTACTAATAATTACAAATAAATTCTAAGGGTGTCCTGTAATTAATTCCAATATTTAAGCAAATAAACCTGAACGCCTTGTAATTAACTAGCTGTTGTGTATTTATAAAAGAAAATATAATACAGTTCCTCAAAAAATTCAATTCCCTCTTGGTAAGTACAAGATTATTATATTTGTCACCTGCTCACCAACTTTTTGGTGTCAGATTGAGCTGAAATTTGGCATAATACTTTTAGTTCTGATGACAATGTTATATATAATAACTTAACCCTTATTTTTCTTATTTACTAATATAATATATTATTGTCATATTGTTTGTTTGTTACCCTTTAAGGCCTAACTATTCAACTGATGAAATTTAGCATACATATAGCTGGCCACCCATTATGAAAAACGCCTGGAAGATATAAGCCCCCTTTTATCTCGAATAAAATATGATCGGTAAGTATATCAAGTTAATCGTGTATAGTAGAATAACGTATTTGACCCAATGCTGACGAAGTCGTGTGCAGAATCTATTATTGCAATAATTTCAAAATGGCTGCCACCAGAAGATGGTGGCAGATATATTTTTTGATGACTCTGTTAAATAAAAGAGCTTTTAGAGTAGGAAACGTTAAAATAAGTGACATAATTTTAAAAGGACCCGAAATTTAAACTAAAGGGAATTCACGGGCAAAAACTTATTTCATTATTCTGAGTTTGATGGAACTTAATTAGAGAAACTGTAAGTTAAAATATTCGAATTTCATTTTGTTTTAATTCTTTTTAAATTGCCTTATAAGTTATCTCGCTTAATATGATATTCAAGGTTTACTGATAAAGCCGCAAGGTGGCAACAGGAAATACTGAAAAGAAAAAAAAACTTTAAAAATGCTTGTGTTTTGATAGAAGACTGTGGCACGTTTTAATAATAATTTATTAATGACTTTTTAGTTTTTTTTTCACAATATAAAGTTGGTATTTTAAAAATGATTCGAATACCTTTTTATTTACCATCAGTTTTTTACTAAGTATTGAGTTTTATTTCTGTTGTATAATAAAACAATTTTAGAAGGAAGATTCATTTAGGAGTAACAATATTTTTAATTATTGTGTCTTTACTAGTTCTTATAGGTATAAGTTATTTGTAGGGTTCTTTTTTTAGTTACATTAATGGTGTTCCTCAACAATTAATAGTCAATGTTTTTCTAGGTTTTACCAGAAATACATTGATGATTAACGAAATTAAATCGCCGTATGGACTTTACTGCGAGAAATAAAGTTTTATACCAAGGTTTCTTTCTAAAGTAAATGCATTATCTAATAGTAGTTTAATTTGAAAATTGATCCGAGTGATAGTGGACTAAGACTATAGAGTAGCATAACGCTGAATCGACTCAAATAATGCACCTTCTTTTTTTTGTTAAGGCGAGAAAAAAAATGTACCTGACCGCACACCCCGTCGTTCGGGGCAACGAACAGGGTAGTTTGGGGCTCTCACCCACTAAATAAACCCGCCGTGTGATGTCTCTCCGCCTGTATTGGCGGGCTACTGGAACCATGTTACATTCCTACAGTGGTAACGGAAATAATGCACCTAGTCTCACACTCCGTCCGCAATGAACAGGGTAGTGTTTGGCTCTCACCCACTAAATAAACCTGCCATGTGATGTCTCTCCAGACCCCACTGGGCACTGTGACATTTTATCATGGATTCCCCCCATATTACCGCGACGAGTTCACGACACTGGCCAGCCCAATTCAGACACGACTGGAGCGTGTGTCGTGCCACATGACATAGGTCTCCTCATAATGTCTCCTATGCGGCTCTCGTAGAAGACGCTGGTCGTTTGTTAAACATAAATATAGGTTCCGCTGTCTGTAAAATATACTACTCAGAGATTCTTTCTTTACTTTTATGGATTACCATCAGTTGGTACTGGATACCTACCGAGTTGGGTACCAAGTGGGAGTACTCACTTGTTACCGGACCCAAGCGAGTTGGTACTACCGACCGATTTACTGTTTGCAAGTAACAGCTTTAATAAAAAGTACTGACTAGATTGTAATCTAGCAACGATGTTCCATTAATGAAATTACTTAAATTGCAAGCAGAATGATACTAATACATTTATTATATTTATCTATAGGTATATTAAGTGACGCCAGCAGCTTTGCACGCATTTGCCAATTAAAAATATATTTATAAGTACAAACTGCCTCGGTGGTGTAGCGGTAGTGTATGCGACTGCTAATCATGAGGTCTCGGGTTCGATCCCCGGGTCGGGCAATGTTATTGAGCTTTTACCTAAAAAGAAAAATTCTCAGTAGCAGCCCGGAGTTTGGAAATGTGCCCGGTAGACGTCAATAGGCTCGCCCCCTATTACGTGGGACTTAAACATAGCTGGCGAGTCGTGGGTGTGTAATACACCTCTGCCTACCCCTTCGGGGAATACAGGCGTGATGCTATAAAACCATAAGTAAACATAGTATCACGCCTGTATTTTCCAAAGGCGTAGGCAGAGGTGTAATACACACCCACGGTTCGCCAGCTATGTTTAACTCCCACGTAATAGGGGGCGAGCCTATTGCCGTCTACCGGGCACATATCCAAACTCCGGGCTGCCAACTGATAATGTTTCTTTTTACGAAAAACCTCAATAACACTGCTTGACCCGGGGTTCGAGCCTGAGACCTCATATTCAGCAGTAGCTCACAATACGGTTGCACTACAGATGTATTTTAACTAAATAATGCTATAAGTATCTAAAGTTCTTTATAAAAAAGACAACACTCCCAGGCGAACTTTGAGCACTCATTTTCCTCTCCATAAAATAGGATGCAAAACCCTGAACCAAGTCGTTATTTATTTATGAGGAGCAGATACAATTTCTATTTTCAAGTTTCATGCAAACATTCTCTCTCTGTTTACTTCTATTAAAATGTTAAAATTAAAATATCCTGAAATGCTTCATTATTTATTTATGATAAGTGGATAGAACTTCAATTTTCAGGTGAATATGCAAAAAAATCTGAAGCGCGCATAAACTTAGGTATAGGTATTCTAAGTCTATAGAAATGCGTTGTTATTTATTACTCATATTATAGCAGCGATAGCCTAGTGGTAAAACCGAGGACTGCAAAGACAGTGGTAACGAGTTCGATCCCCAGTCAGACCTCGTATGGTACACACCTCTGCTATTCAAGATTTTTCGAAATGATGTGTGTATTTGTTTACAGTTTATCACTGCTCGGTGAAGGTAAACATAGCGAGGAAACGTGCATGCCTGAGAGATTTTCTCAACGGCTTGCGAAGTCTGCCAGCCATTGGGCCAGCGTGGTGGACTATGGTATAATGCTTCTCACCATGAGAGGAGACCCGTGCCCAATAGTGGGACAGAATATGGGTAGAAAAAAAAGAAAAAAAACTCTGACGCTAAATCTAGTAGAACACTTTTTTATTATTATTGTTTTTAGGGCTCTACAAAACGAAAAAACTGAACTTATGTGGTAATTATTAAAAATAAGGTTAGCACACTGTGTCGAGTGATATATTCAATGGAAGGGCTTAATAAAAATATAAACATATTACAAAATTGATTATTATAATATAATTGATGCGTTCATTGGTCATAAATAAACAATTGTTTATAGTAAGGAAAGCCCTATCTCTTACGCTCTGTCGCACCACGCATTATAAATGGACGCCAAATAAATTATTATAAAGTCTAAAATACAGTCAGGCTATTTGTTTTAAAGTTTTAAGTAATTGTTTTAGGAGTTTTTAATGAAAAGGTCAGTCATCGACGGGTCTCGTGGGCGTGGCGTAGTCGGTAGTGTAACCGACTTCCATGCACGAGGTCGTGGATTCGATTTCCACTCAGGACAATTATTTGTGTGATGAACACAAATATTTGTACTGCGTCTGGGTGTTTTCTATATATTATATGTATGTATTTACAAAAAAAAGTAGTATATGTATTATATCCGTAATCTGGTACCCATAGCACATGCGTTAAGCTTAGTTTGGGACCAAAGGACGTTGTGTGAAAAATGTCTGTGAATATTTATTTATTTAATTTAATAAGCACATAAGTACTGTTGAATTTATAAAATAGATATTAGAAATCAAAAAAAGTTAAAAACGACACATATTGAAACGTAAAATATAGAACCATATCCGCCTATTGAGGAAGAGGCCTTGGAGGGTGGAGGTGAAGCTTTTGCATTCAGCCTGGACATCGCGAAGGTGTTCGACAGGGTCTGGCATAGGGCCCTCCTCCGAAGTTACTATCTTATGGAATCCCCGAGGGACTCAGCAAATGGATCACAAGATTCTCACATGGTCAGGAGCATCAAAGTGGTATTAGACGGCTGCTGCTCCAATACTATGGGGGCTAATGCTGGCCTACCACAAGGCTCGATGCTCTCCCCAACACTGTTCATCCTGCATATCAACAGGCTTTCGATAGAGAATATGCTATGCGGATGACAGTACGGGTGATGCGCGATATGCTGGCCATCAGAAAGATCCTCAGAACATGCTGGAGGAGAGACGGGCACAACTTGTGTCTGAAATCAAGCGCTCTATTGAGCGGGCCTCGGAATGGGGTGAAAAGAATATAGTTCAATTCAACCCCACGAAGATACACGTAGGAGCTGTTTGAGGTGATACCAACATCACCATTTTAGTAGGGTTCATCCACACCACCTGGAAGCAATTTCGTCAGACAGTTCCTTTTCAGCGATCGTTTCTACCATGTATAAGCTCTGGAATTACCCACCTGCTACAGTGTTTTCCCGGCGCTACTACATGTCCTTCTTTAAACAAGGTTTGAGAAGGGCACTTAACTTGCCGTAGGCGGTGGCTTGGCTGTGCCGCTGGTGTTACTAAATTCCATGAGCAGCGGTTACCACTTACCATCAGGTGGGCTGCTTACTCGTCTGCCACTGTTAATAATAAAAAAAAACTTAGTATTTAAAAATGATATGCTACTACAAAGTATAAAATAACAACTTTAATTTTGTTCATTCACGTCAATGAATTTGAAACGCGTGGAAGAGTGACTAGCGGCAAAAATGTGCACTCACCAAAACACTGTGCAAATAGACGGGGCTTTAAAAGTCTGTGCAATATGGGTTTAGTGTCAAAACGGAATTGTGAGATTGTTGTAAACGCGTGGTCAAGGCACATTTCAATGAAAATGTGCCGCCATGTGTTATTCAAGATGAACAAAATCAAATGATTTGTCATATATAAATAAGCCAAGAAAGGTTAGTATTGTTTAAGGATAGTTTGTGGTATACCGTTCAGTCGCTATGCCAACTGCCTATCGTGCTAGCTCAGTCAGCAGAGTTATAAAACATTCCTTCTTAATGTCTTTGGTAATACCTGCGATATCTGTCTGATGTATTTGCATACATGGTATGCTTAATTACTACAACCAAATATCACACTAATGATGACGTAGTCCTATAAATATCCCAAATATATCAATAATTTTGATGAGATAGCTATTTTACTAAATGTATGTTAGGTATAAAAATAGATTATGGATTGGATAGACATTTTTATTCTAAATGATGGGGGGAGCTCCTTTGGGATACGCTTAACATTTTTAATCACTGAACATGACTTGAAATTTATCTCTGAATTTGAAAATTTATATAAGATCTGTAATTTAAATCAGCATTAGAAAATCAATACGAGTTGACACAAAAGGTAGGCAGAGTGCGTGCTATCGCCTTATAAAATATTATTGAAATCCGTAGTACCGTCGTCCATGAAAAGGTCAGGTACTTTTATATTTATTTCAACACCAGATTCTGCCCGCCACTCCGTTATGTGGACTTTAGTAATAAACGAGTAAATACGATGACTCTATGACACAATAATTAATACTACGCATATGCATAAATAGCTCTCCCATAGGAACTATATTTTTTTGGGGTACAAAAAGAAGTTCTTTTTCTTTTCTGCGCTTTAGACAAGGTGTAAAATTTCACGATGATTGGTTCGGTAGTTACAGTGTGAAACCGTAACAAAAAACTCACTTACACATACTTATATGATATTAGTAAGGGTATAGTAACCCGTTGTCCTAGGTGAACAACGAACGCGATAATACCACGCGACGCAACGTGATACAAAAATATCAAATAGAGGTAGTATGTAATTAAACACAAAGTGTGAAAATGTGAAATTGAAAATAACAGTCACGAGCAGGATATTTTCGACTTCACATTTTCACACTTTGTGTCTATTTATATGGCTAACGCATGTCAAATGCTAAAATAGAATATAAAAACATCTAAAAAAGGTTGCATGTACTTATGCCCCACGTTGTCGCCTTATATGAATACGACGTAACGTGATTAAAGTATTAGCCGCAATACGTCGCATCGCGTCGCGTCACGTACGTCGCGTCGGCTCGCTCCCCTAGGACAACGTGTAAGGGTTAGTAGGAAGAATACCATCAATGTTATGATATTATAATCTAAAATTAACTTAAATATCTTTATACCACCTTATTGTTTTACTTAACAAGTTTTAAAGTGAAAAACTCTTTTCCCGCTAAATGTTTAATGGGAATCACAACGTCACGCGCAAGGATGTCGATGGCCACTTAATATGATTAATTGTGCCAAGTTCGTTGGCGGGACACTTTATAACATCCTTTGTTGAAGATGAGTCGTGACACAACGGAGGAACCCTACAATGTTTCAGACAGGGGAAATTATTCTATTACGAACTTTGTGATGGGGAGATTTTCTATCATATTTCACAGCGACAGGGTAGTCGTTATTGTTGAGAACTCAGTAACTTTATAGTAATTTTCAAGTCCTGGTCCTGATAGTTGTAAAAAAACGAACTTACAAGAAGAGGGCATGACCAGGGTAATTTGTTTCGGGATGAGACTCCAGGGAATAGTACTCTTTTCATGTGTTCAACTTATAAAAGTCGTCTGAATACCCAATAGATTGGGTGAAAATACTTCTTCAATTTTAAACTACGCTTATGTAAGTACTGGTGAGTGATTGCCCGCTTGGTATGAGGTGGCGTAGTAGTTACTATACAGTAACTTATTTGGTACTTGGTTGAAATCGCATTCCTAGCAGGGAATAAAGTGAGTTAGTGTCCTAACTAGGTATTATAAAGCTGTAACAGAGTTGTGTCTGTACATTTAAGATATGTTATTTGTTTAGATATTTTTATATATATTTTTAGCATTTGACATGCTTAGCACTATACATTAAACACAAAGTGAAAAATGTGAAATCGAAAATAACAGTTAGGAGCAGGATTTGAACCTGCATCTTCTGGATACCGTCTAGATGCTTTACCAATTCAGCTATCCTGATAATTGCTCCTGACTGCTTTCTACTTTGTGTTTAATGTATAGTGCTAAGCATGTCAAATGTTAAAATTATATATAAAAATATCTAAATATTTAAAGGGTTTGTGTCATTATTAGGTAAAATCTTAATTGTAAAATTAAGTTTACCTGGTCGGTATAATGTATGAAAATACTTCCGACAGATGGCGCAGGCGTCACCCAAAGACGTTAAGTATGATGTGTTATCGAAATTAGCAGTCAGTAGCAATTGTCAGGATAGCTGAATTGGTAAAGCATCTGGACGGTATCCAGAAGATGCAGGTTCAAATCCTGCTTCTGACTGTTATTTTCGATTTCACATTTTTCACTTTGTGTTTAATATGTTATTTGAGAAAATATAAATACTGTATTAGGCTATACGTTTATGTGTCTAAACACAATACAATTTTTTTACGATATTTTAATCTATGTCTGTTTATCAATCGCGCATCACGCAAAAACTACTGAACGAATTTGATGAAACTTTTATTATTTGATAGCTCTTGATTAGACTTAAAAACTGATATAAGTACATTTTATCCCGCTACTATATCTGGAACCTGAGATATAACCCTGGATATATAAATAGTTTTTAAACTAGCTTTTGGCTGCGGCGGAGCCAATAGTGAATAAAAAAGTAAAAATGTGTTCACTGGATTTTAAGGCTTTGGCTCGTCTAAGCATTAAAAACATTTAAAAGACATGCTCGTTTTTCCAATAACAAAAAGCAAATTCGTAATATATTCATCATATATTTTAATACTCTAGGCGTACGCGAAGACTTTATTACTAAAAGAAATGAACACACAATAAACAAGTGAATTTACTAAAAATCGTAAAAACCTCTTTATGATCGCGGTGGTAAATTTATACTTTATTAGACAGCAATGTGCATAATGCACTCAGCAATATTTCGTCGGTCGCACACATTTTGTCAGCAGTTGGCTTCGCATGAACGAGTGTGCGGCTATTACCGAAGTACACGACTTACAAATCATTCGATTTAATATTAAAAGTAAGCTAACTAACTTTCCGCGTCTTCCTCTAGATTCTGAATAGGTTAGAATTTAGGGAATTTTTGTGGGGCTGGCTTTAGAATTGTCCCACCCCTCTCCACCCATAGGAGCCGTAAGAGCCGACTGAGGGAATACTGAGGGAGTGGGCAGCAGCACTCCTGCGAGTATTAACAACATCCACTGCGATCGCCAACCCGCCTGCCAAGCGTGGCGATTACGGCACTATCCCCCATTCTTGGGGAGGCCTATGTCCAGCAGTGTACTTTAAAAGGCTGACGGATGGGCGGACGGATAGAATTTAGGATGAAAGAATTGGTAATATAAATACATCACTCTACGGACCTTTAAACCTTAGAGCGTCCCGCATCCGATTTGTATCGAGGTAATAGCACATGTACCCACAATATGACACTTGAGTTTTTCGAATCTTTAAAAAACAAATTATTTGTGAAATGTGAAAAAAGATAACTTTAGTACGAGTGGGAGTTGAACCTGCGTTCCTTCCAATCCGAGGAAATGCTTAGCTTAGCGGTTAGAGCACAGTTCTCTAAAGTAGCTTAGCATGACAATTGCTAAAATACAGATCAAAAATGTCTTTTCGAATCTTTATGCAAAAAATACTATATTCCAAAGAAATTATTTTTTTTTGGAATAAAATTAGCTAGTCCTTTTCTTATTGGAATGTTGGTTCTAAACTATTAGTAATTGAATAGTGTATGGATCCAATACTCAGCACACCAGCCACCTTAGAATGTGATACATAAAATCGTATCGTTATCGTATCGTCTTATTGTGATTGATTGAGACATCGACGGGTGAATCCGCAATAATCGCTTACCCAATCACAGTGATCCCTCATATAATCATAATGACATGAAGCGATGACGATATGATTAAGTCAGTTACATTCTAACCCCCCTGATCAGTATTGCACGCCTCATAAGCAAAGTGTTGAGGTGGGTACTATTCTCGTGGGGTGTGGTGCCGGTTTACCTCCTAGTGGTGCACCCCGGGCAACGTCGGCAGTCGCTGGTGGCTAAAATTCCGGACAGGACGGGTCTCCGCGTGTCCCTCTGACTCAGCAGAGGACACAACGGATAGACCAGGTGTCGGAGTCGGTGGGGCCAGACTGGCTCCCCGGGCTCTGGAGAGGGAGGACAGCGGGGCCACAGCGGCCCACTCCGTCCCAAATTGTAAACCTGATCGGGGTTTTTTGGCATACAGAAACGAGGGTCTTAGCTTAAACGCCCGGACCACGAGGAAGACAACCTCTATAAAAAATTACCCCGAATCTCAAGTTTTATCCTCTGAGGAAGGTGATTGTGCCCTTAGGGAAAATACCAGAAGAGCGGGCAGCTCAACATATTTGGCTGTTGCGGACAGGTGTGCGGGGCAGATGGAGTTAGATCACCCATCTCGCAAACGCACCATGTCCCAGGGCGGCGGGGTGCCGGAATCGGAGAGCTGCTCTGCCGAGATGCCTCCCCCGAAAGCGCAGTACAGCGCTAGGGGTCGAGGCATCAGTTGACCAGTGGCACCTCTACTACGTGCCCTGTCTGCCAACAGGGCAGAGGCCTTAGGCCTAAAAAGACTGGAAGTGGAGCAGAATGCCGAGGAACGCTTGGCGCTTCTCGCAGAAAAGCTCCGCCTACCAGATGAGGGCCATATAGGGATGGCCCAAGTAGAAGAGAGGGCTCTGAATAGCGTAGTTATTGTGGAGACAGTGGCCGCAGGACCGCAAAACTTAAAGGGGAACCGCAAGGGGGCCGCAAAGATGCTGCGCGCGAACTTACACTATTGGTTCGGCGCATGGCTGAACAAAATAAACGCCTCTAGGCGCAAAACGCTTCGTCTTGAGGCGCAAAATCAGCGCCTCGATGAGGCTAACCGCTGTCTCGAGGCGCGGATGGCGGAATTAGAGTAGGGATAGGCTGGATTGCGGGTTGAGCTTGGGCTCCCTGTGGTCGTCTCAACTCCGACTGCCGCCCAGACAAGCGCTGGACCGGAGCTAGAGGATGAAGGGTTCCGCGCGATCATTGACCGCATTGCTGCGGTCTTTGGTCGGCGGAGAGACGCTCTGGCAGCGAGACTGCCTCCGGAACCGCGCTTGAAGCCGCCGCTAGCAGCCGATAAGAGAAATGGCGCAACGCCCTCGGCACCGGCACCCCTGCCATGCCAGGGGGGCCATGTGTCTTTCGCTGTGGCGGCGGCAAAGCCACAAGCACCAGGAGCACCGACTTCTGCAGGCCAGAAAAAACGGGACAAGAAAAAAGGCAAGGCGGGACAAGCCTCGAGGGGTTAGCCCCGAGAGGAGTTCCCACCTTTAACAGGCGCCGCTGCACCTTCGCGCGCTTCTGTGCCGCACCCCCGCAGGCTACGGTGGTCACACCCCGGGCTTCTGCTCCCAGGCCTACCACTGCTACGTCCTCAGTCAGGGACTGGCAGGTGGTGGAGCCCCGGCGATCCCGGGCTAAACGTCGTGGGGTTGCCGCGGAGAGTGAGGCGGCACTAGTATCTCAGAGTGGGGAGGCCCCGATGGCGCTGCAAAACAAGCGGAAGAGGTCGCGCAAGCTCAAAGTGCTGAAGGCAGCAGCGGTGGTCATCACCCTGCTGCCCGAGGCCAAGGAAAAGGGCCTGACTTATGAGGCCGTCTTAAAACGTGCCCGGCGGGAAATAAACGTCTCCGAACTCGGGGAGTACCAGGGACCAGAGGGCACCAAGACGGCCGACGCAATGGCCGCGAGGCTGCTGGGCCTGTTCCCGGCTGAGAGTGGTGTCCAGGTCGCCAGACCCGTGAAGTGCGCCGAACTGCGCATTTCCGGGCTGGACGACTCTGTGACGGCGGAAGAGATCCGGGAGGCAATCGCCTTGAAAACTTGGTCTCCCAGCAGCGCCGTCCGGGTGGGCACCATTCGCCCAGGTCCAGGTGGTGTGGGTGCCGTCTGGATCTCGTACCCTGTCGCGGCGGCCAAGGGTTTGGTCGCCGCCGGTAGACTTCTGGTGGGCTGGAGCACCGTGCGGGTAATCGCGTTGGAGTCCCGGCCTGCCAGGTGCTACAAGTGCAAGGCCTGAACTGCCACCCCACACTGCCCCGCGTGCGCGGCGGGCAATCGACCCGCCAACCACTGCATGGGGCGGGTGGGGTGCAGGCCTCAGGCCAAGTCTGGCCTTAAGAGGGGGTGGGCAGCCAATCTGCCCAACCCAGCGCGGCTGGACCGCCGCAGCGCATGGAGGAGAATGTCGTGGTTTGTGGTCTAGTTTATGGACCACGACTCTATCCTCCTCCAAGGGAATCTCGGCCGCTCCGCCAGGGCCTCTTCCTGCAATCCATGGCAGAGCGGTCGATCGGTGTTGCCGTAGCCGCGGAGCCCTACATAGTCCCCGATCGCCCCAATTGGGCGGGTAGTGGGGATGACTCCGTGGCGGTCGTCGGGTTGGCGGCGCCGCATTCCCCGCTCTTGTCAGTCAAAGACAAGGGCACGGGATATGTTGCGGCTGAATGGGGAGGGGTCACGCTGTATGGCGTTTACTTCTCCCCCAATCGTAGTCTGGTGGCTTTCGAGGTCTTTCTGCACAGCCTAGAGATCTCAATACGGCGTATGGCTCCGAGCCCTGTGCTCGTGCTGGGGGACTTTAACGCCAAATCAACGGCGTGGGGGTCCCCCAGGACGGACGCTCGAATTGCGGCGGTCCAAGAGTGGGCGGCAGCGGCGGACGTCGTGTTGCTAAACCGAGGGTCCGCCCAAACGTGCGTGCGGCGCGGGGGCGGGTCGATAGTGGACCTTTCGTTCGCTAGCCCCAGTGTCGCCGCACGTGTAAGGAGCTGGCGAGTTTTGGAGGAGGTCGAGACCCTATCTGACCACAGATACAGTCAGATATGTGGGCGGAGTCCCTGGCCGCTCGCAAAAGGGCCCTTTTGTGGCGTCCGCAGAGGGTCGTAGCGGTCAGGGCAATACGCGGGTACCGCACGGTCTCGTACGATGCAGCCTGCGCGTTGGCCGGAACCCCCCCGTGGGATCTGGAGGCGGAAGTGCTCGCCAACGTTTATCGGCGGGCGTCAAGGCGCGGCCGGGGGGCAGCCGCCCCTCGCCGAGCGCAATCGCATCGTGGCGGGAAGATGCCCGCCGCGCCACCGTCTTAAAGTGGAGGTCTCGGCTAGAGACGCCCCGGGCTGGTCTCTTGACCGTGGGGGCGCTCCAGCCGATTTTGGGAGAATTGGCAGGGCAGCAGCACGGGGTCCTCACCTTCCGGTTGGTGCAGGTTTTGTCGGGGCATGGTTGCTTCGGCAAATACCTGCACACGATCGCTAGGAGGGAGACGACCCCAGGCTGTCACCACTGCGACTGCGGCGAGGACTCGGCGCAGCACACGCTCGTGTCGTGCCTGGCCTGGGATGTGCAGCGCCGGGAACTCGCTGCAGTTATAGGCGTGGACCTGTCGCTGCCGGTCGTTGCACGAGCGATGGCTGGCAGTAACAGGGCCTGGACCGTGGTCGCCGCCTTCTGCGAGGCTATCATCTCGCGGAAGGAGGCGGCGGAAGGGGCCCGGAAGGAATCCTCCTTCGCGCACCCGATTCGCCGCCGGCGCGCGGGGCGGTGTGCTCGCGCGTACCTGCGCCTGATGCCGCCCTAGCTGAGGCTGTGGACGGTGGGGTCGGGGAGTACCCTGCCGGCGGCGGAAGCCTACCGCGAAGGTGTGACGCCCAAGTGCACGGGGCGTCGCACAAGAGAGGGTGCCTGTAGGGGCTGCCGCCCCGATCACGGTGAAACGACGCGGTACCCGTGATCTGCCGTAGCAAGGGCGGGTGAGGGCGCACGGTGGGTTTTTAGTGGGTACTATTCTCGTTTTACACAGTACAACTGATTGTTCAAACTTAAAATGTCTCTATTTATCATATATTACACTTGTAAAATAATATATATACACACATGTCAAGAAAAAACACTATTATTAACATTCATGATATTTTTTATGCCATTTTTGTTATTTAAACTAGTTATAAAACGGTTTAAAAAAGTTTTGTCTTGGACGTCCGTTTGTTGTAGGTAATGTATGTTAACACGATAACGACCGAAATATTTTACTAATCGAGTATTTTTTTTCTTTTACAATTCAGTATAACTATAAATAGAGCGCTATCACTTTTCACGGTCCAATTCGATGTGGTTTAATTGTTATTAAATAAAAAAAAAATTAATATTTACGCTCGATTTGACACGAAAACCAGCGCCTCCTTATTTCGTTAGAACCATTTCTATAGACCAATATAGAAATACTTCTTAAAATTAGCGCTAAATGGCGTATAAGACATGAGATTTACTTTTTGAAATTAGCGCTATCTATGTGATTTATTGAAATCTACTCAGTAAGACCAATACATTATTAGCTACTTATCAAATAATAAATTTTATTGTGAAAAATGCAGATTATGAGGCGTGCAATTTAGGATTTTCTAAAGTATTTTAAAAATATGTTTATTACCAGAGTTAGCCCTCTAGTTTGTCTGCTTGGGCTTGAGAATATCAATACGTCACTCTACGATTCAATGATCATCTCTATGCAAAAATAGATATCCCACAGGAACAATCCATTTTCCGGGACAGAAGGTACCCTTTGTCCTTTTCTGGGCTCTAGACAGATTCGCATTCATAATGTTAGTATAAAACAGGATTGACCCAATTCCTAAGTCCACGCAGACTAAGGCGCGGGCAAAATCTAGGTTATAATATTAATAAGGATAATATAAAATACTATTTTGAACTTTAAAAACAAAAAACATAGCATCACGCCTGTATTCTCCGAAGGAGTAGGCGGAGGTGTATTACACACCCACGATTCGCTAGCTATGTTTGAGTCCCACGTAATAGGGGACGAGTCTATTGCCATCTACCGGACACATTTCCAAACTCTGAGCTGCTACTGAGATTTTTTCTTTTCAGGAAAATCTCAATAACACTGCTCGACCCAGGGATCAAACCCAAGACCTCATGATCAGCAGTCGCTGACACTACCGCTGCCCCACCAACGCAGTCAAGTCAGTTGAATATTAAAATATATTACTATGTGTTATAAAATGCCTGGCTTAATAATGGCATTTTATTTTATAGTTGGAATAACGAGGACTACTAGAATAGGGAAAGTAGTATTTGCGATTTGGGGGCAGGGTACGAGTTTAACCGTTCCAGGGCAATGGTTCACATACTCAAAATTACCGGAAAATCCACTTTATGTCACCTATATGGGGCACATAAACCTGTTTAAGCTTTTTGTTTTATATTTTAATATTTCTAGGAGTATATATTTGTAGAAAAGAACTACTTATAGGATTTTTTTTTTGTTATACTAGAATGGTGACAAAGCAGCATACGGCCCACTTGGTGGTAAGCGGTTAACGTAGCCTATATACGCTAATAACACCAGAGTTATCACTCGTGTGTCGCCAGCTCCAAGGAAAGGGTTAGGAGGTGACTTTCTATCATCCTTCCTGTCAATTTCCTTCTCTGGGGTTGGTAATAATGCGAGTGAACCATGTAGCAAAAAAAGTACATATATAATATGTGTTACAAGAGACACAGAGTTGTTATGATAGAAAACGCTATCTCCATATTTATACAAATACACATAGTTATACCCAGAATTGTAATACGCAATTACGTCTGCGTGTTTAATTAACGAGAAAACGCCGACTCTGATTCGATTTTTCGAGCATTTTATTTCCCAGAGCGTAATATTTTGCAGTAATGATATTAGGCACAAGTAATTAACGTTAAATATTGCAATCAGAATTAGACTAATGAATCGGTACATTTAATGATCTAATGACTAATTAATATATTTCAGATATTTGCGCAGAAATGCTTGCTTTTGACTAAATGTTCTTACTATTATTTTGACAGCCCTAGGGACGGCTCGTTCACAACATTGTGTGTAGGTGTGCGGTACAAACCCGGATCGGGGACGGACTCTACACTAGCACATCAATTTTGACCTTTTTTTTTGTTAAGGCGGGAAAAAATATTCCTAACCGCACACCCTATCGTTCGGGGCAACGACCAGGGTAGTGTGGGGCCTGCACCCACTAAAGAAACCCACCGTGTGCCGTGTCTCCGCCTTTATTGGCAGGCCACTGGAACTATGTTACATTCCTTCGGTGGTACATCAATTTTTACCTATATTTTTAAATTTAGCCAGCGTGTGCGTTAAGTATTTTATGCCAAGAGTTTGATAATAAAACATTTAATATTTGTACTTAAAAATATATGGAATGTATATATAATTAGATATGTATAAATCTTTCTTGAAAAAATATCTAAACAACAGTCTGCTACTTCAAAATCAACTGCGTTATTTAGAAGAAAAGAGTGCGTTATCTAGAAGAACAGACACGAACGACTTTATACTACGTGCTACGTACTACGTTAAGACTGCTTGCCGTGCTCGGTGAAGAAAAACTTTGTGAGGAAATCTGCATGCCTGAATTTTTCTTGAAGGTCTGCAAAGTCTGACAACACGCACTGGGTCAGCGTGGCTTATTTTTTATGGTATTGGAAATATCACACCTTTGCGGTGATCTCTACAGAAGATAACAAACAATTCCTGGTTCAGTAAGACCGTAATACGTGACTTCAAGTGGAGGAACATCGGACTGAAGAACATTTAATCAGCCAGGAGACCCATAAGGTTATTTTGTGATATAGGTTAATAAATCATATAATAAATAGTTATAATTTAGCCACTGTTCACTACTCTGGCTTTTTATGTTTCCAAGTAGGTATGTTTAAAAGGTATACAAAATATTTACGTAATTGAAAAGTAATGTAGTGTAAATCAATGATTAGGTGAGCCAACCGATACATCTTTACAAGGATGCTATCAGAACATTTCTGTAAAAATACTACTGAACTAGAGGGAAAAAGATTCCCCATTAAATATTACCACGTAGCATACTACCCGTATCATGATAAATGGGTTTGACCTGTAACTACGTTAGGTCTTACAGAATGTATTGAGTAAAATATATAGCCCCTTTTTCAATCAACGTTTCTCACCTTACTTACGTGTACATATTTGGCGTAGAAAAATAATATTTAAAATTTTAATGAAAGGTGATTCTTTTACAATTTATAACATATATTGTTATGGAGTAATACTATAGGACACATTTGGAAAATCCAAAACTGCACACCTCATAATCTTCATTTTTCACAATAAAATTGATTATTTGATAAGTAACTAATAATGTATTGGTCTAAGTAGTTTTCAATAAATCACATAGATAGCGCCAATTTCAAAAAGTACTAATGTGGGTTGGCACTTAGGGCTAATTTTAAAAAGTACTTCTATATTGATACTCATGCCAATATAAACTGTATTCTTGTAAAAACAAGTTGTAAAATCGCTTGCGCCCGGCCGTCTAAATGAACCAAAACGTCATTACGTCAAGGTTGACATTTCAGTGTCGCAAAAATTGTGGAATGTAAAATATGTTTTTTTCGTGTTTTATATCGTTGGTGTGTTATTATTTACGTGTGTTTAGTGTTTTTAATTATTGTTATGGATAAAATAGTTATTATACTTGACAAATATCATCAGTTCGTCAAGCAAAGGTAAGAATTTTCTTTTAACAAAAAACAATGTACCGGCCGGGCGAACGGCGTTCTGTTGACCATAGTAAAACCACCGGTGGCTAATTGGCTCTGCATACGTAAAAAGGAAGTTCTCATGAAAGGCGCTGGTTTTAGTGTCGCGTCGAGCGTAAATATTCAGCATTTTTTTGTTTATTTAATAACAATTAAACCACATTGAATCAGACCGTGAAAAGTAACAAGGCTCTATTCCTAATCATAATAATTTGTAAACGAAAAAAAAGACTCGATTAGTAAAGTATTTCGGTTGTTATCGTGTTAACATACATTACCTACAACTCACGGACGTCCAAGCCAGATTTTTTTCAAACAGTTTTTTAACTAGTATAAATAACAAAAATGGCATCAAAAATATAATGAGAGTTAAAATAGTGTTTGTTCTTTATATGTGTGAGTAGATATTATTTCACAAGTGCAATATATGATAAATAGAGACATTTTAAGTTTGAAAAATCAGTTGTTCCGTGCAAAATGGGAGTAGAACCCACCTCAACGCTTCGCTTATGACGCGTGCAAAACCTACTAAAACAGCTGTTTTAGCACGGTTTTGTCCGTGTGATGACGGATTAAGAATACAAGTGTCACCCCCCATCCTTTGCCCCGGGTGTCGTACAAGGCGACTAAGGGAAGTAAGCAATTATCACCCGTTGTATTACTGGTGGTAGGGCTGGGTAGCAAGTGACAGTACTCACTTGCTATCGGGCCCGAACGGGTCGGTACCACCGTTTCCTGTGTGACCGATCATGAAGCACGTCAGTGTGTTTTGGCCCAGCAGAAGATAGCCGTTTATTTTTTCATATCATATCTGAGAAATGAAAGGTTGCGCAGCGGCTTGACAATATCTCGGTGTAGTTGAATCCATGCGCGACGTTTACCACTTACCATCAGGTGAGTCGTGGCTCGTCTGCAGTCATTAGCAAAAAAAAAGTTGTCTTGAGGTTTATAAACACTTTTGCATTGATACTTTGCAAGGACTCACTTTTGGCAAAATTAAGTGCGTTTTTGTTTGTACATTAACACGGCCTGGTAAAGAAAATCTTCGTGAGAAAACCTCTCATGTTTGAAAAATGATTTTCGAGCACTTGTAAACCCTGTCATCCACATTGTCTTAGCGTAGTGAGTTATGGTTTAACTCGTTCTCATTAAATGGGGAGACCTGTGTCCTGCTGCAATGGATTGTAAAAAACAGCGAAATGTATTATTGCTAAGATATTTTAAACCATTTAACAGTGGACCGGCCGTGTGGGGCTAGCTTTAGAATTGTCCCACCCCTCTCCACCCATGGGAGTCGTAAGAGCCGACTGAGGGAATTTCGGGGGAGTGGGCAGCAGCACTCCTTCGAGTATTAACAACATCCACTGCGATCGCCAATCCGCCTGCCAAGCGTGGCGATTAAGGCACTATCCCCCATTCTTGGGGAGGCCTATGTCCAGCAGTGGACGTTGGAGGGCTGGTAGATGGAACAGTGGACCGTGTTGTGCAGAAATGAGCTAATCCACAAAAACATAAATAATAGTTATGCTGATTTGAACTACTTGCTGCTTTATTTTTTCAGTGTTGATCGTAGTCTTGGGTTGGTGTTGGTAACTTTTAATAAAAAAAAAATATTATTATTAACCTATCATAAAAATATTTGTAGTTGGCAGAATAAAACGAGTTGTGACAAAAAAATAGAGATTATTTTCGATTGCTTGAAATTAAAACCTTAATTTTGTCTAGTTTGTGGATTTGATCAATTCTGTATAACACGGTCCAGTTGGTTTCTAAAACAATCAGACACTTTTGGACATCGGATTCCATTCACGAGATTCATAAATCTATATCTCTAAGGCTTTCTTTTTGCTCTACAAATTATAATTTTTTGAATGTTTATAAAGTTATTTTCTTAATAACGAACGGCGGTTCATATGACGCATTGACCCTGAATTTGACAGTTAGTCTATTACTTCAGTTGGTAAATATATAGTATCTGCTCTATCATGGACTAAAACACTTGAATTGGTATGCATTTCGCTTAATGGATCATTGAGCTCGTCAGTGCCGTCATCATTGTGTTTGATTGTACACTATCATAATATATTGTTTGTACCAATGAGCACGATGCAAAGCTACGTACATTTGTGGTTAACCATTGTGTACAGTCGCATACAGTCGATAAATTTGATCTTAATCAAGGTACTTTACAGGTCAATGTCATGACCTTGTTCTGTATAATATTCTTAAACAATATTTATATACTTAACACCTATTAGTTAGTGATATGTTTTTTCAGAATTTTTTTTTAAAGGATTATTTGGTTAATTACATATTTATTTGAGATGATAACAATATATTTATATCAAGAATGCTGAGGTTTCTGTTTTGCTTAGTTTTTTATACATAATAAACTAAAAATTTGCTTTTTTTTTGCAATCTAATATCAATCATCATATTGTAGTATAGAATATAGATATCTAAAAAATGTTAAACTTATAGATTTATGGAAAGAGAAAATTTATGAAAGTTTATGTCAACTGTTCTGAACTGACTTCTTCTGTGGCTGAACTAGGAACTCCCTGGCAACCCATGACATGGTAATTGACGTCTCCGCTATTATTTTGGGTCAAGGCCAGAAAAATACAAAAAAAGCTGTATAAAAAATTCATTTGCCTTTATGTACTTACATTTACCCCGTGAAGCCTGGTCGAGTTATATTAATAAAATCAAAAATATTTTGTTTGTAGATCGGGGGTATGTTTATTTTGCACCCAATTTGGCGATGCGAAAGCTAACACACCAACAAAACCACATCCAGAAGTCAAACATATATACTCGTATGCTATCTGACTGATGGAATCCCCAAATCAAATAAATACTTGTCTACCCCTAACGTAAAACATTTTGATCCTAACTTAAGTGTTTGAGGTAAAACAACTTAGTGAGATTAATTTTATTTTTATGCGTCTTCTGATTAGATTGGTGAACTTCAAAGGGCTTTCCAATTTAGCGATGAGATAGATTGATTTGTTAGATACAGTGAGTTGAGAGTTTATCAACCTTAAAGTTTACGTACATTTTCAATAAATACCAAGAGGTTTTAAATATTACATTCACAGTTTTAGCGTCTTGTATCTGTCTTAATTTTAAATAATTTTAAGTACAATTTTATATTCTACTATCTCGGTGAATTTCGTAACGCCTCAGAATCAATAAAGTTTGTTTTAATTTATTAGCTGAATTAAATTCAGTTTTTTATTAATATTAATTGTATTCTTAAAACTTCTTCTCGAGATACCATCAAAAAGCCGTACGCACTAAACGCTGCGAGGTGACCTTAAATATAATCGAGGCCTTCTATTTCAGTCACATCGCCGTAGGTTAGTAGTAGTCAAATTAAAAGTTGAAAAAATTAGACCTTTGAATCTGTATATTATAAGCTAAAGCCTTTTCACTAGGAAACAAAAACACAATATAATGCCTGTATTATCAGGTTTAATAACGAGCTTGATGATCACTTGCACCTCATTAATTTAGTTTAATCTATACCTTCCTTGTGGCGTCTCTAATGAACAGTAAATTAGAAGGTTTTGTTAGTGTTGATAGATAAAGGCCCAATAAACGATCTATGCTATTGTTAAAACTAATTACACATAACTAGTCGACCCATGCGGAATTCAGCAGTGTCAACGCATCAATTAAAATACCTCTTCTTAAATGATTTTAGAGTAGCGGTATTTTGAGACTGCGGGTCTATTTTTTGTCATTAGCTGGCACGATAAGCTTTATAATGAGGGATAAATCATGGAGTTTGATAAAGGAATAATGAAGATCTCGCGGACCGACAGAAAAACAGACTAGGAAAATAATATATGTATATGATTATTTAGAACATTGGCTGTTTGCGTCGATTATTTTATAAGATGTTGATAGCCTATTCGATTACAATTATTTGTTGTAGTGCACCTTCGCCAGAGGCATTATACTGATAATAAAAGCATTAAACCACCATCACCATTCTTGTAATAGCGTGTCTGTGTTTCAAGTATTGTTCAAGTAGAATTAGAGGCTAAATTAGCTATAGTGTTGGATAAGCTATCATAGCCATCTATGGCTATAGTTAAGAACTCCATCACGAGGCTATGGACTTTCGGGTGAGTGATGAAATGAATCTCTATAGATTAATTTTTTTAACTTTTCTAAATAATTAATGTTGCGGCTGTGTCGTAGTGGCGGCTTTTCGCTAATGGAGAATCTGGATGCGTGGAAGTACTACAGCACCACGGTGGGAGATTAAATTAAACAAGTTATAAGTATTATGTGTTTTTTTTAAAATACAACACCTGCACTAAGGATACTCCTTGTATCGCGGTGGACTTTGCAAACATGTAATTGGACGGACACATAGTACACCCAGACTCAGATCAACCAATTGTGGATCACACAAAAAGTTGTCCTGTGTGGGAATCGAAATCCTCAACACTCGGGCAGGAGGCCGATATCTAAACCACTCCGCCATCTGTACAGTCAAGTGCTACTTAATTGCTATTGACTATATTGAACTGTTACAGATTAACTATATATTACTTAAGATATTAATCTTATATAGGATTTACATTGTTATGGTTACGGTGGAAGGAGAAGTAATATAGTCACGTTTGACATTATTAATTTCTTCGCCTGGCTTCGAACTGTATTTTTTCAAACCGTTACTGTCCCACTATTGGGAACGAGTCTCCTCTTCAGATTGAGAGGGACTTAGTCCACTTTGGCACATTGCCGTTGGTTGGCAGACTTTACGAGCCGTAAGAACTGCCAGCGTCGAGAAGATATCTCAGGCATGTAGGTTTCCTTACGTAGTTTTCCTTTTTCGAACATTTCTGAATTGTTCTATAGTATTTCAACAAAAAAGTAATGTTATGTAGTATTGTTAAAGAATTGCTGGAACTGAAATCACATAGCTTGTAACCTAAACTGGCGATCACATAACTTGTACCGAGGTCTCTGACCTAAACAGGCGACATCATTGTTGTTATTCCTAAACCCTCGTCAAAAAATCATTAGTCTTACAAAAATAAAATTTGTCGTCGCACAATTAATAGGGAGCTTAAAGACCGGTTGAAGAATAATTTCATTAAAAGTAGGGAATGAAACGCTATTAATTTTCTGTTCTTTTTGGATAATACCGAGTACTTTATTAAGATTTTGTTAAATGTGGTACAGATAGACTTATTTTATAATAGCAGAATATAGCTGAAAAAAAAATTGGTTATACTAGGAAGTTATTTCATTATCATCGTCCTAACTTTCAGTCTATAATTTGGGTTCGGCGTGTTATGCCTTCTACTTCCACACATTCATATCCAACCTACTCTATATTTCACTCTCTATCAGCCCCTGTTTTGCTTCATACAATCTATCTCTTTTTGGATCACTCTGTATCTGAAGCTTACAATATTCGTATTTAGAATTATCATCATCAATCCCATCTTACTATTTATGTGCATTTCAGATGATTGCAGTTAATTCTTCTGTTATTGACGCAGGTTATAGACTTTCTCGTAAATTTTGCATTGCCTTATATTGTTTTCTATAAGCGATGGTTACGATAAATTTCATTCTTGCTAAATTCGGCGTTAGATGCTTGCTTCGAAGAACGTTTAACTCAACAATTTTGTTTTAAAATAAAATAATTATTAACTATTTAGATATTTTTATATATATTTTTAGCATTTGACATGCTTAGCACTATACATTAAACACAAAGTGAAAAATATGAAATCGAAAATAACAGTCAGGAGCAGGATTTGAACCTGCATCTTCTGGATACCGTTCAGATGCTTTACCAATTCAGCCATCCTGACAATTGCTCCTGACTGCTAATTTCGATAACACATCATACTTAACGTCTTTGGGTGACGCCTGCGCCATCTGTCGGAAGTAATAATGTATGAATAAAGAAAAATAATGAAAAAAGTAATGTATGAAAATACTTCCGACAGATGGCGCAGGCGTCACCCAAAGACGTTAAGTATGATGTGTTATCGAAATTAGCAGTCAGGAGCAATTGTCAGGATGGCTGAATTGGTAAAGCATCTGGACGGTATCCAGAAGATGCAGGTTCAAATCCTGCTCCTGACTGTTATTTTCGATTTCAAATTTTTCACTTTGTGTTTAATTATTAACTAATTACTAGACGTTCAAGTTTGTTAGCTTAAATATCCGAATTAATTAGAAAGCTGAAGGCCTGCTGCATTGTAATTATCAGTAAATAGGATTCTCACGCTGAAGTTCTCTATAATTAAGGCCGGTTCTTTTGTTCCTCTTGTATTATTTTTAGTATTAACTATAAAAATATATTAAAACGAATTTTAACATGCATAAATATATATTTTAATAGAATTACCTATCTAGTTTACCTCTGTTCTATGTTATCATAGCTACCCAGTCGAAACATCTAAAATTGAAATGGCACTTCTATCAATAGATAATGTAAACACGTTATACTAACGGGGTTTAATATTTTTTATGTAGTAATGAAACCTGATAATTTAAAAATATTAAGAACTATATTTAATTTCTAAATACTTTAACAAACCTATAGGTGGATAGGTAGTAAGAGAGAGAGAGAGACCTGGATAGGTAATCGATTATTTAATTGATTGATTAATAAAGCATTTCTTGTCGTTTAATGTTGATGTATATTTATTTCCTAGATTCTTTAGATAGAATAAATTCTCATTTACAAATAACCACGCAACGTTTTCTAAGAAAGTAATCAATCTGGCCATTCTTCAGGGATTCACCGTAAAGTAAGATACATACGGGAACGTCGAAGGCGTTCAGTTAATGATTAAAATTACAGGGCTCTGTTACGACGTACCTACTATATGTCTCTCTTGGAAGGATATTTAGAAAACATAGGATGAATTTTCTGTTTATGTTGACGGGCCTCGTGGCGTAGTCGGTAGTGTAACTGACTTCCGTGCACGAGGTCGTGGGTTCGATTCCCACTCAGGACAGTTATTTGTGTGATGAACACAGATATTTGTACTGCGTCTGGGTGTTTTCTATCTACTATATGTATGTGTTTACAAAAAAAAAGTAGTATATGTATTATATCCGTAATCTGGTACCCATAGCACAAGCGTTAAGCTTAGTTTGGGACCAGAGAACGTTGTGTGAAAAATGTCCCGTGAGTATTTATTTATTTTGTAAATTATAAAGCTGTAACAGAGGTATGTTCATTTAAGTTCCATTCATCCATCCATCAGCCTTTCAAAGTCCACTACTGGACATAGGCATCCCCAAGAGAACGCCACAACGAGCGGTCCCGTCATGCAGGCGTCTTGGCAGGCGGGTTGGCAATCGCAGTGGATGTTGTTAATACTCGAGGGAGTGCTGCTGCCCACTCCCCCGGTATTCGGTTGCAGATATTACTGAAAATGATGACTGTACTGGTTAACCAGATCAATTGTATTTTTCAGAGAAGTAACTAAACGCTAAAAACATTTTTAATATTCAAATTGTCAGAGGAGAGTCTAATGGGAAACACAATGGTATTAGCATTGTTTATTGTGCCTCTTTTCTTTTGAAGTAATGGTTTGAGAAGTATTCAAAATAACGAGCTATAATGTTTGCTTGCAAGCACTTATTAGTGAGTAAGAAGTTATTAAACAAAATAAGGCGATCGAGCAGCTTGGAAAACTTTGACATAACACAATCATAATAGAATAAAAATAAAAAAAGCAGTCATGACGACTGCCAAGAGAAGTGAAAACTTAAAACAATAAATAAACATTTGTTATTTTTGTAATTAATGTTTTAATGCTAAATTAAAACGAAGTACTCGTCAAGACGAATCATACGAGGCCAAACTCGATGTTATCTCGTTTTATAACGGAGTTCCTATGGCCACCTTCTAGCTCCATCATCAGACCCTGGATACCATCTAAAGACAAAATACTCGTCAAGAGGAATTAAACGATTCCAAACTCGATGTGGTTGCGTCATTTCATTACAAAGTTACTGTGGCCACCTTCCTGCTCCATCATCAGACCCTGGATATCATCTAAGACTGGAGTACTAATCAAGACATTTCAAACGAGCCCTAACTCGATGGAGTTGCGCCATTTAATTACAGTTTCGCATGGCCACCTTCCAGCTCCATCATCAAACCCTGGATACCATCTAAAGACAAAGTACTCATCAAGACGAATCAAACGTGTGCAATATATGATAAATAGAGACATTTTAAGTTTGAAAAGTCAGTTGTTCTGTGTAAAACAAGAATAGTACCCACCTCAACGCTTCGCTTCTGAGGCGTGCAATAAAGTAAACGCTTTAGATCTGTACGAACACAGTTATATTTCATAAGGGTCATATTTGCACAAATTATCATGAATCAATTTTAATAAAAATACAAAATGGTGCCTACTAACAGTTCGTTCGTTGTGACAGCTATGCTCACTTCATTGTATGATTCACAGAAATTGGTATTGATGCAATAAATTGTATGTTTTCATTGTTTTAAAGCTGGGGAGCTTAAATTTTGAAATTGTTTTTGCTTTATTATGATGGGAATACTGTTGCTATACCTATATGTACTCTCGGATAATTGGCTGTGGTGAAGCTAAAAAGGCTTATTAAAATAATGTTTATGATAGCAGGAGATAGCCGTTTATATTTAATTTCATATCTATGAAATGTAATGGTAAGCAGCGGCTTGACAATACTCTCGGTATAGTTAGAGTAACGGTTATCATTTACCATCAGGTGGGCCATGGCTTGTCTACCACCGCAGGCAATAAAAAAATAAATTAAAAAAAACAGATGGCACTGCGCTAGTGATGCCTCTGGTATTGCAAGTATCTATACTACGATAACCGCTTACCATCAGGTGGAACGCATGCTTGTTTGTTACCCACATAGTATAAAAAACCCAGATTGGTAGGCTTGAAGTTAATTTATATGCGTCATATAAATTGTCTGAAATGGCGAGTTGCTTTTACAAGAGGACATATTAAACCATAGATTACGTTATACTATGTCTATGTATCTAGATAATGCGAGAAAATTAATAACATAATCAAACGTGGATGATGACTTAACCTTTCTGAGCATTGAGTAAATTAGTCTCTCAAAAACTCGAAAATTTGCTAGATCGATTTTAATGAAAAACTCAATACACAAGAAACATCTTGTGTATTGAGTGAGTTCTTGAATAGTTTATATTTACATTTGGAGTGGGTAGATGGCTCTACGACATCTACCGGGTTTCACTAATATTTATGATATTTAGCAGTTTAGCGCAAACAATGATTTATGTAAAACTAGCTCTTGCCTATGACTTTTTCTGGCATTTAGTGTTATTTTTGTGGTACTCAAATTATTTTGCCAAAATGAAAGTAGCCTAAGTTCCGCTTTATGACATCTGCTATCTGCAGTGAAGTCTCGGCGAAATAGGTCTAGCCGTTTAATATATTAGCGGAACAAACAGATTGACAGCTTTAAAAATTGGTATTTTGTTGTTTCTACAGGTAACTTTATATATTATATACCTACTTTCATAATAATATGCATTTAGTAAAAGCTGATATTTTGACATTACAAATAGAAACTTGGATTTTACTTATCTGTGTAGTTGCGAATCTGCTTTAAAATTAACTAAAAACAATATTTTCCATCCATCCATCCATCAGCCTTTCAAAGTCCACTGTTGGACATAGGCCTCCCCAGAAGAACGCCACAACGAGCGGTGCCGTCATGGGGGATAATGCCGTAATCGCCACGCTTGGCAGGCGGGTTGGCGATCGCAGTGGATGTTGTTAATACTCGAGGGAGTGCTGCTGCCCACTCTCCTAGTATTCACTCAGTCGGCTCTTACGACTCCCGTGGGTAGAGAGGGGTGGGACAATTCTAAAGCCGGCCCCACACGGCCAAAACAATATTTTACTATTTTACATTTATGCAACTTATTTTTCCAACATATAAAGCATACCATAAACTTTGCTGAGTATGTATAAAGTGAATATTATCCCGGGAGTCGATAAATCATTGTTGAGAAAGGCCTAGGGACAACGGACTGTCTTGAAATAATGTTGTCAGGATGTAAGCAAGTTTAACAAAGGAGGAACAAGTTTTTGAGGCATGTTCAACGCCTAGCCTTAATATCTTACTAACGTTATGCAAATGTATGTCTATATGTAAGTTTGCCTTCAAGCTAATATTACTGACCTAATTTGGCAGGAATTATTTAAACAGAGGTTTTTTTTCGTTGTAATAATGTTCCTTGTTACATACACTGTCGTTTGAGACAACGAGTAGGGTAGTGCAGGGTACCACCGAAGGAATGTAATATGGTCAGGTGGCCCGCCGGCTTTCGGAAAGCTAAGGAAGATCTTCTCGTCCAATATTCCGCAGTGTCTGAAAACGAAGGTCTATGACCAGTGTGTGTTGCCAGTGATGACATACGGAACAGAGACGTGGTCTCTGAATGTTGGCCTCGTTTCAAGGCTCAAAGTCGCTCAGCAGGCCATGGAGCGGGCTATGCTTGGTATTTCCCTACGTGATCGAATCCGTAATACGGAGATCCGTAGGAGAACGAGAGTGACCGATATAGCCCGCCGGGCTGCCATGCTGAAGTGGCAATGGGCAGGCCACATCGCTCGACGAACCGACAACCGTTGGGGAAGAAAGATTCTCGAGTGGCGACCACGTATCGGACGGCGCAGCGTAGGACGGCCCCCCACAAGGTGGACCGACGATCTGGTCAAAGCCGCGGGGAGCCGTTGGATGCGGTCAGCACAGGACCGCTCGTTGTGGCGTTCTCTTGGGGAGGCCTATGTCCAGCAGTGGACGTTGAAAGGCTGATGGATGGATGGATGGCCCGCCAATAAAGGCGGAGAGACGGCACACGGCGGGTTTATTTAGTGGGCGAGGGCCCCACACTACATTGTTCGATGCCTCGAACGACGGGGTGTGCGGTTAGGTAATTTTTCCCCGTCCTAACAAAAAAAAGGGTAGTGCAGGGCACTCAGCCACTAAAATAACTCACCGACCATCTCTCCGCCTGTATTGGTGGACTACTGGTAGATACTGTTTTAAACTTCAGACGCAGTAGGCAGACCTGCAATAAGTGGTTTTCTATCTGCTATGAAATACATACGTTGTGTGAAGTCACGTAGAACAGATGACTCTTGGCGGGAGATTTCGAGTGGTCCCTTTCCTTGGAGATGATGACGTGCGAGTTATATTTCAGATGTTTAAAAAAAATTCCAAGTAGGTATATGTTACAATATTATGTTATAGTGAGTAAATTATTATTTTCTTTGGAAATTAAATCTGTCTGCTGAACAACATCGCAAAGATTTTGGTGCAACGCCCATATTGCCGCATCGCAAAGTTGACTACGATGTATAGACGCAGCAGCGTCGTATTATTACGGACGCCTCACTGCCGGCGATGGCCCCATATCAGCTATTTGAAAAGTGTCAGCATACTAACATTAATATGAAAGTTTGTAAAGATTTAGATTTTAGATGTTTGGATGTTTGTCACGTCTACATGACTCATGAAATTCAGTAGGTAGATTGATGAAACACGGGTTTAATATATATAATACTTTTGATCCATTATGGAGTTCCCATAGGATATCAATTTTTCGGACATGACATAACATCTAAAAGGATTATTTGTACGAAATTTGGTACACAGACATTATTATAACTGTTGGTGATGGAGACGAGGATGGAGTGAAATGATGACACACGAGGTTAACACTACTAGAAACGTTTAATGAAAAGCAGAATAATAAGAAAGGGCGCGTGCGGACACGATCGCGGTACAATGCGCACTGACTTACGAAACTATTACATTACATACTTCTTAGCACAGACTATTATACTACCTTCTTAGTACCTATATATAAGTTACTCTATGGCTATTACATATAATGATGTGTCTATGTACACGTTAGTTATAACTACCAAAGAGTATATATTAAAGAATAACTACTATTTACTATTAAATCGTATGAGCGTCGCCAACACTCCCCACCCCAGTGCTATTCGAGCACTCAACAACTGAGCGATATAGGAGCGACGCGCGCCGCTGAACGCCTCCAGGTCCCGGTCTTGGTCTTGACTTCGACCAACCTTATGCGACCATCTTTACCCGGGAAGACCTGTTGAATAATACCTTTAGGCCACATGTTTCTCGGGGAGTTGGGGTCGACGATCAGCACCAGATCTCCTATTTGCAGGGCTTTCTGCTCCTCTGTCCACTTTCTGCGCGGCAATAATTCGGGGAAAATCTCCTTTACCCACCTCTGCCAAAACATGTCGGCTAATCTTTGTGATTTACGCCAAAGCTTCCGGAGGTGTAGATCTGAGTCATCGAATACACCGATAGCTGGTAGATTTGAAGATGTTCCTAAAAGGAAATGGTTAGGGGTGAGTGTTTCCACGCTACCGGCATCGACAGATACATGAGACAGTGGGCGACTATTAACTATATTTTCCACTTCGGTCAGCAAAGTAAACAATACTTCTTCCCGTGGGGCGCGCGCGTTCAAAATGGCGCGTAATGAAGTTTTTACACTACGAATAAGACGTTCCCACGCCCCACCCCAATTTGGACTCGCCGGCGGTATAAAATGGAACTCCATACCATTATTCACCCCTTCAACTCTAAGGGCCTCCAGTTCTCGAGCGGACTGCTGCAGTTCCTTATCAGCACACCTTAAATTAGTCCCGTTATCGGAATAGAGGTGGCAGGGCCAACCACGTCTAGCTGCCATCCTCCTCATGGCCATTATGAGAGAATCTGCAGTGAGTGACGACACCAGCTCAACGTGCACAGCTCGGATAGTGAGGCATGTAAAGAGGGCACCATACCGCTTCTCTCTACGCCTGCCCACAGTTACCTCCATAGGTCCAAAGAGGTCAAGCCCGCAGAATGTAAATGGACGCTGATGATGGGCCATTCGTGCCCCAGGTAAGTCTCCCATCCTTGGCACCACCGGTTGTGATTTTCTAATGCGACAAAACATGCACTTAGATGCCACACGTTTCACTGCGGGTCTTAATTTAATCATCCAGTATTTTTGTTTCAACTGGTTAACGACGCTTTCTTGATTTCCATGTGCAGCTTTAGTATGGTAATGACGTATAATTAGCTGAGGTACTGGATGCCTACCATCTAGAATAATTGGTCTCTTCATTTCCAGTGGTATATCATATGCAGCATCAGCGCGGCCACCCACTCGCAGAACACCGAACTCATCCAGGTAAGGTGATAGATTACGTAGTTTACTGTTACGAGCCAACCTTAGTCCACCTTTTGACGCATTTACCTCTCCAGGAAACGATTCTTGCTGGCATTGTTTCAATAGTATTCGCTCGGCTTCCTCCATTGTGGCGCAGTCTATGTCACTGGTAAGTTTTTTACATCTTTTTATAAACTTAACAACGTTAGCTGTAACGCGCAACAGTTTTAACCAAGACGAAAACCGTTCTGGGTCTAGTACAGGTAAGTTGACAGGTAAGTCCCGTGTAACTAAAACGTGCTCGGTAGTTGACTCTATTATGTCCGGTGTAATGCAGATGTTCCTCGGCCATAAAGTTTCGTCTTTTTTTAAGAATGTAGGTCCGGAGACCCATTCACTTTGAAAAAGTGAACGATCAAAAACTTCTCGAGTGGCCAGATCAGCTACGTTTATCTTTGTAGGAACGTATCTCCACTCTTCTATGCGCGTAAGCTCATCTATTTCTCCTAGACGATTGGCCTCAAAGGTTTTATATGTACGTGCATTGTTTCTAATCCAGTGTAGAACTACTGTAGAATCGCACCAAAAATATCGACGCTGTGGTATCAATTTATGCTCCTTTAAAATAGTTTCGGCCAACCGCGCGGATAGTACCGCCGCTTGAAGTTCGCTACGAGGTACGGTTACAGGCTTTAGTCCAACAACCCGACATTTGCTAGCTACGAAAGCGATATGTACATTATTATTAGACGTCCAACGCCAATAGGCCACAGCGCACATTGCTTTAGTCGATGCATCGCTAAATAAATGCAACTGTAGATTATTATAATAAGTAGTCCTAAGACCCACTACGGGCGCTACGGCGGCAGTAGCAAACAGCGGCGTAGACGCGTCCGAAGGTGTGTGCACGGGAGCGCAGGGCGCGGTAAGACCAGCTGTTTGCACGCGAGAAGTATCCCCCTCCCCGCGCACTCCGAGCGCCGGTCGCGTCCTCGCGGCCGCGCGGTCAGTAGCTACAGTCGAACATGCGAACATATAGCACCTAGGTATACGGAGTTTTGATACCTCATGTAGCAAATCAAGCCATATGCTCCATCTTTCATAAATATCGTCGGGAATAACGTCATCCCATCCTATACTTAAGCGCCATGTATCTTGTAGCATAATACGTCCTTGTATCGTAAATGGTGCTAAAAATCCTATAACATCAAAAATAGACATTATAATGCGTAACATAAGTCGCTTTGTCGGCCTACACCTGCGATCTTTACTTATTATGTTAGAAGGGATTTTCTTAAGCGATAGGTCAAAACCCAACACGTCCTCTTGAGGGTACCAGATAAGTCCTAGTGTGCGTTCTCCTTTATACTGCTGCCCAACCTTAAATTTCACCGCGGCTGAGCCTAGACCTTCTTTTGACACGGTGTCTAACACTTGTATACTATTACTAGTCCAATTTCTTATTTCAAAACCACCGTCCTTATGAACACGGGTAATATCACTCACCATTTTTATAGCCGTGGCATGGTCGGGTAAACTATCGATATAATCATCCATATAGTGCGAGTTATATATAGCGTTCGCGGCAGATGACAGCGATGATTCAAAACGGAGCGCATTTTTGTTTTTAATAAACTGTGCGATAAACGGTGAGCAGTTGGCGCCAAATATAAGCGAAGTCATGACAAATGTCCTGACCGGAGTGTCAGGCTTCTCCCTCCAGAGAAACCGTAATGCATGTTGGTCATCAGGAAGTATTTTAATTCTGAGAAACATATCTTTAATGTCCCCTGTGACAGCTATTTCATACTGTCTAAAACGCAGTAGGATTCCGAATAAGGATGACAGTAAGTCTGGTCCCGTGAGGAGATAACTATTGAGACAAACCCCATCTACCTCGCTTGCTGCATCAAACACCAAACGAAGATTTCTTTTGTGAAGGTTGTCAACTCCAAAATGTGGTAAGTACCACGTCCTCTTTGTAGGCGTGGTATCATGTAACTCCTTCGCGAAGTCGTTAACTAGTAAGTGCTGAATACGGTCCCGATATCTTTCAGCGAAACCATTGTCCCTGGCCATTTTCCTTTCTATACTTTTCAGCCGCTTCAAAGCGTTAGGATAGGAGTCCGGCATATGGCAGTTCTCATCCCGCCATGGTAAACCTACAACCCAACGACCGTCCACAAGTTTAGCGGACTTTTCTAACTGTGAGATTGCTCTGACGTCATTTATGTTCTGGCGAGGTTTGCCAGATATTCCGACGGAATCTAAAGTAAATGTACGTCTTACCATATCGTGCAGATCTCGTAGCTGATAGTCGTCCTTGGAATCTTCTCCGGTTGTGGATAGGCAGAGCGCTGAGTGTGCAGTCAATGAACCTCTCTGGCAGCCGGACGAGGAGATCCGCGGCACGCGGACGCTACCATGAATACACCAGCCTAGGGGAGTGAGTGTGGCGCACGGCTCATCAGGTTTACCTACTCTTACTTCTAAGGGCAACAACAGGTGAAAATTATCCTGACCAATAAGAATTTCAGGTTTTATATTATTTATACATAATTTGTCTTTTATAGGAACCAAATGTTTATATTTTTTACAATGCTCAACAGATAAATAATTATTAGACGGCAAATTCAATTTCTTAATACTTCTTAATCTAATAGAATGAACTTTATTGTCTATACTTATGAGGTCTACATTCATGACGGTTGTATCACAAACCAGTTCGCTATTGTCCCACGCTCCACACACACGTAAGGTCTCAGTACACCCATGCACTCCGACGCGCTGCGCTAGCGTAGCGCTTATTAAACTAACTGTACTTCCTTCGTCGCACAACGCATTAGTAAGAACTATACCATTCGGACCGCGTATACGTATCGGCACAACTTTTAATAACACTTTGTTATCACTCGCGTTAATATGCGTCACTGTTTCCGAGTTCGCGGGCGGTGATAGTGGCCGTGGTTCCAACCACGGCTGAGCTCCTGACTCCTGGCGCTCCGAGCTCCTGCTCGTACGCGCAGGATAATGCAGCAGACGGTGGTGGGGCTGCCCGCAGCCATCCTCTTCACAGGCAGGCGCGGGACACGTAGCCCGATCGTGCCGTGCTACTAGACATTTGTAACAGATTTTATTGCGCTTCACATGTTGCCATCTCACTTTACGCAGCGCGCGTTTAAATTGCTTGCATTCTATTAACTTGTGAACAGCTGTTTTGCAAAATGCACACTTAGTTATATTATCAGTTTGTAGTAATACTGTATGCGAACGTTGTGCAATACTGTCATGGTTTTTCTTCTTATAAAATACAGTATCGCCGCGTGTATTCATGAAATGAAGCGAACTAGCAGTGTAGGATGTTTTTAACGCTTCATTTTTAAGAAATTCGGTTAACAATACTAAACGAGACTTATGTGTATGTTCTTCTACTATCAACGGGTAGCTATAGTCTGACCATTTAGAAAGCAGTACAGTAGGTAGCTTAGACAATATAATGGCAGCGATCTCCATACCTTGTAAATACTCCTCTCGACCCACTGATCGTACTGCTTCGACGAAATTTTGTATTTTAACGGAGAACGGCACGATATCCTTTTGATATTCATTACTCATAGGTTGCAGCCTTTTAATATCACTTACTATTTTTGATAATATGTAGTCTGGATTACCAAACCGTAACTGTAGTGTAGATATTATTGTGTCTGGCGATGAGGCACTTATAAACAAGGCGGCAGTGGCTTCTTTAGCGGGACCTCGTAAACATTTACGTAAACGCCATAAATTTTCTTGTGGTGTAAACTTGCACAATGCCGTGGACTCATAATAGGCGTGCTTGAACTGAAGCCACTCTAGGGGGTCACCAGAGAATTGTGGTAAATCTCGTGGTGTGCTGAGACGACAAGTAGATTGGGGTCTGATCTATTACTTACAGCTGCGACGGCAATTTGCTGTAAAGCATCCGCCAGAACATTTAATGTGTTAGCACTATTATTATTCGCTGTTGTGGGTACATGTGGTACGCTTGATGATGGTGGCTTTCCATCCCCTGGTGGTGGCAACGCGCTAACTGGTGTGATTTCCTCTGCCGACGGTCTTTCATCGGGCATCGCTGATATTTCTGGTGGGTTCTTGCCTTGTGAATTTGCATCATATTCATAAAAACTACTTCTTACCCATTTTTCCACGTTTCTATTTTGATCTTCTTCTAGAGGACTGTATTCTTCTTCCATTTCATTTTCCAAATCGGCTATGTCTGCAACTAACTTTTTATCAATTAAATCCATTTGAATTTTTGCTTTCTGTTTCTCAGCTTCTAAAATCATTTGTGCTTTTCTCGCCTGTAGTGATGAAGTTGATAGCTTGCAAGATTTTACCCTTCTGGTTTTTCTTAAGCCACGTGGTGATTGTGGTTGCAGCGGTGGTTCGGACTTTAAGCTACCGCCCGGCAACGTCGGGTGATTTAACAAATCACGCTTTAATATGGCTTCCATCGGCGTGTTTCTAGCAGCGGAAGAAAGCAAGTCTCGCTGAGTGTTTGTTCCATGAAGTTCACTAGATGGTTCGTCTTGAGCGCCGCCATTTTGTTGTTCCTTTCGCAACATACCCCGCGTTCTTACCATACTGTGCGGAGGCGTGGTGAACATTAGATCCGGCTTGAAGGGCCACTTTGTTGGTGATGGAGACGAGGATGGAGTGAAATGATGACACACGAGGTTAACACTACTAGAAACGTTTAATGAAAAGCAGAATAATAAGAAAGGGCGCGTGCGGACACGATCGCGGTACAATGCGCACTGACTTACGAAACTATTACATTACATACTTCTTAGCACAGACTATTATACTACCTTCTTAGTACCTATATATAAGTTACTCTATGGCTATTACATATAATGATGTGTCTATGTACACGTTAGTTATAACTACCAAAGAGTATATATTAAAGAATAACTACTATTTACTATTAAATCGTATGAGCGTCGCCAACAATAACCTAATTAACCACGGGATAGAATATTGTTTATCTCAATAAGAAGTTCCTGCGGGATGACAAAATGGCGCTATGAAAAAGAAAATTGAGGTCCACGTAGGCGAAGTCGTGGGCAGAAGCTATAATATTATCACAATAAAGTATAAGGGCACAATTCGTTTTTATATACATACTAGCGCAGGATAAAATGTATACCAGTTTTTAAGTCAAATCAAGAGCTATCAAATAAAGAAAGTTGCATCAATATCCGTTTAATAGTTTTGCGTGATGCGCAAACAAACATAAACGGACAAAAAATCTAAACAAAAAATGTTTTATGTTTAGACACGCCTATATAGCCTAATAAAGCATTTTTTTTTTCTCAAATATCTTAAATGAACAGACACAGCTCCCTTACAGCTTTATAATAGTGTAGAATAGTATAGATAGTACTATCTATCTGAAACTTGTGATCTCACTTGAAGTAAATCATTTTTATTGTAATAAAGGTCGTAGTCTCTCAAATTTTAATTAGACTGTTAAAGAATATTCTGGATGCTTAATCAAACTCGTTGTAATTCAGTAAATTAAAAAGCTATAAAAACAACTGTGAAAGGAAGCTTTTGAATAGAATCAACATTACTGTTATTCGTTGAAGACTTTTTAAATTGATAATGAATTAAGTGTTCTTTTGGAATGTTAATTTATATTAACATTTTAAAAGCATAAAATCATTCTGCGTGCCATTTGAGAATATCTCAAAGTTAAGTAAATACTTAGAAAACGTTAGTTTTAAATCTTTTGTAATATTATAATTACACATTTTGAAATAAAACTTCGTTTACTGAATCTATCGCGTTTACTTGATTTTACTACTATCCCGACGTTTCGAATACTTTACAGCATTCATGATCACGGGTGGACTTAGATGATAGACGTCCAAGGCTCCGACCGTTGAAATAACATATTAGCCTTAGACTAACAACACGTAACAGTCGCGTTAATATCAGAAAAAAAAGTTTTTAATATTTTCTGTAAATATAATGTAGTCTGCGGTCACTAATCATAACTGTGCTCCCTTTTATTTATCTATCTATTAACTTTTCATTATTTTAATGCAGATCGTAGACTTCTTCGAAATTATAATATTCGCTATAACAAGCATTCCACCTACATCCAAAGGCTCTCTGCAGTTTCGACCAGTAGTAGTTTACCAAGTGGACTACTGATCCATCCATCCATCCGTCAGCCTTTCGACGTCCACTGCTGGACATAGTGCCGTAATCGCCACGCTTGGCAGGCGGGTTGGCGATCGCAGTAGGTGTTGTTAATACTCGAGGGAGTGCTGCTGGCCACTCCCCTCGGTATTCCTTCAGTCGGCTCTTACGACTCCCATGGGTGGAGAGGGGTGGGAAAATTCTAAAGCCAGCCCCACACGGCAACTACTGATACCACGGCGGTATTTATGTTTCAGAGAACACCTCTCTAGGGACGTCCTCGTGCTTTTGGAGTGTCACAAGGAACGTGTGACGTCCTAAGTGCTTTCTTACGTTATTTTCCCGTGGGGTACAATTTCCGGTATATCTTTCCGTAGCTTCGGCTAGAGCAACATGAAAGCGCTTTAATAGTAGCCGATCGTATGTAGAGCCAATACCGCCTAAACGTGTACAATCATGTCCTTCCGCCTCTTGCCGAGCCGCAATGGATTGAACAGTAACCAGAGGTTGTGGTATACGTTTATGAGTTTAGTTTGTTTGCCTTAAGAAATAGGATGGGGTTTTAAACAACCTGTTCTTAATATGTCACCGTGCAAACAAAATATAAAATGTCATAGAATATAATATCTACTAGAGCTATACTAGCAAAATCTGTAATAGAGCTTTTTTTTTATTGCATGTATTGGCAGACGGGCCATGGTCCATCTGATGGTAAATGGTAACCGTCGCCCATTGACTTGACTATACCGAGAGTATTGTCAAGCCGCTGCTCACCATTTCATTTCACAGATATGAAATAAAATATATACGGCTATCTCCTGTTACAGCCAAAACGCAACGATGTGCTTCATGGGCGGTCACACGGGAGGTGGTGGTACCAACCCGCTCGGGCCCGATACCAAGTGAGTACTCCCACTTGGTACCCAGCCCTACTACCAGTCATGCAATGGATGATAATTGCTTACTTCCCTTAGTCGCCTCATACGACACCCATGGGAAGAAATGGGGTGGTGACACTTGTATTCTTAGTCCGTCACCACACGGACTATTAAATATTACTTATAAATAATCTATTAAATGTTGGTAGCATTATAATTAGGTAATATAAATTTAGTTTGGACCCCACAAAAAAAAATGATGAGTTCCTGAGATAATTGATGTGCCGTAAAATGACGTTTTATATATTGAGCGCAACTCGGACTAAATCACGGGTAGAATCTAACGGTTTTCAAACGCTATATACTGAAAAATAAACATTAAATAAATTCAATTGTTACATGTAATAAAATCCGTTTATAATAAATGCACGCGTTAAAGTTTGCAATTGTTATTCATGTAGAAGGAACACTTAAGTATTAGAATTACGAGCATTTTGTTTGGTTTTATCGCAACTTGCAGCTGCAGCGCTGCCCTTAAATATTCACTTTGCATACTACGATAGGTGAGCCGGTTTAAACTTAGAACACTATTTTACATCACGAAACTTTTCCAGTGTACTTGGTTAAATATTCTTTATTTTTATGTACTAATGTAATATGCAAGGAGGTTGGGCAATTTGAGATCATATACTGATACTAGCTGGTGCCAGTAGCTTTACACGCGTGCTAAGGAAAAGAAATACGCTTTAATAACTATTTCAATTTGCTCAAACTAAAGAAGCCCGCTTTGATAACTACTTGAGCAAAAAGGTAGATAATAAAATTATTTTCTACTTGTTTCCTTTCCCGTTTCCTTCATCTAAAATATAAAAATCATGTTTTTTTGTTAAGGCGGGAAAAAATGTTCCTAACCGCACACCCCGGGTTCGGGGCAACGAACAGGGTAGTGTGGGGCCCTCACCCACTAAAGAAACCCGCCGTGTGCCGTCTCTCTGCCTTTATTGGCGGGCTACTGGAACTATGTTACATTCCTTCGGTGGTTCCCCTAGGATAGCCTACAATACCGCTGAAGGAATGTAATATGATTCCAGTGGCCCGCCAACAAAGGCGGAGAGACGGCATACGTCGGGTTTATTTGTGGTTGAGGGCCCCACACTACTCTGTTCGTTGCCCCAAACGACGGGGTGTGCGGTTAGGAACATTTTTTCCCGCCTTAACAAAAAAAAATGATAGCCTACAATAACTAAGGCGCAAAAACGCGTAGCCGGATACTAGTCAAGTATAATGATTAAACTACATGGTGCTTTGCTCTTGGTACTGTCGATGACTACCGTTTACTATAGAGTGGGTCACTCTTTTGCTATCATCATTACTAATATCATAAATGCAAAACGGCGTTTGGTTGTTGATGTGGAAACATCTAATGCGGAGGGAGGTTAAAACCGGCTGTTAGCGTATCGACGTCGCCACGCCAATTTATTTAATTGTTTTAGTGCCATCTGTTGACAAAAGCATGTAACTAGGACGCATAACGTCAGTCAATAAACCAATAACAGTTTTAATTCGTCTATAGATAACCAGAGGACCCTTGTATTGTATTGTAAAAGCGGGCTATTTTTCCGCAACTCGACGTCGTAAGTTCGCCTATTTTGCGTGACGGGTTGCTGGCACTACTCTTGCCAACCTAGCATCACCAGAAAGCCTAGCAGACCCTTGACGTTGCCGACGACTTCCAGGAGTGACCTCGGAGAGCCGAGGTATAGTGCCCAGTATTCTGCCACTCCCGGACATTCAAGGATGACGTGGGCGGCCATTTCGTCTGCCTCCATGCAAGCTCTGCAAAGAGGGCTGTCTGTAACACCTAGAGTAAATAAGTGTTTATTTCATAAAGCATGTCCAGTAATGGCTCCCATTAGGAGCCGGAGCTGAGGCCTCTTCAAACGCCGTAGCTTTAGTGACAATCCGGGGTAGATTGTCAGAGGGGCCTCTCTGACTTGCCTGCATGTACCTAAGTTATACCAGTATTCTTGGTGTTCTACCTTAGTGTTTTGTCGTAGTGTGTTTCTGAGCCAAGTGAACGGCAGGGACAGAATGGGCTCTTTTCCTTCCACTATCATCTCCGAATGACACTGCCGATGAATTGGCAAGGGGGAGCCTTGCCAATTCATCGGCAGTGTCATTACAGCGTGAGTTGCTGTGTCCTTTGATCCACTGTAGGGTTATATCATTGTCGATACATTATTATTTTTTTTGTTTATGCGGGAAAAAATGTTCCTAACCGCACACCCCGTTGTTCGGGGCAACGAACAGGGTAGTGTGGGGCCTGCACCCACTAAAGAAACCCGCCATGTGCCGTCTCTCCACCTTTATTGGCGGGCCACTGGAACTATGTTACATTCCTTCTGTGGTCCGCCGGCGGCTTACCCTTTCGGGTACTCTCTACTGAGCGACGCATCCACGCACGGAGCGTCGCACCTTCTCGGGAGGCCTTGCGGGTGACGGACGTTCCCCGGTCCATCCACCCGCAGCCTCAGCTAGGGCGGCTTGAGGCGCAAGTACCTGCGCCTGCACCGCCCCGGTCGCTGGCAGCGGTTCGGGTCAACGGAAGAATCCTCCTCCCTGGCTCTCTCCGCCGCTTCCTTCCGCGAGATAACCTCCTCGGAGAAGGCAGCGACCACGGCCCAGTTCCTGTCGCTGCCAAGCATCGCTCTAACGACGCTCGGCAGCGAGAGGTCCCGCCCTATTTCCGCGACGAGTTTACGGCGCTGCTCGGCCCAAGCCGGGCACGACTCGAGCGTGTGCCGCGCCGTGTCCTCGTCACAGCCGCAGTGGTGGCAGCCCGGAGTCACTTCCCGCCTTGCGACTATGTGCAGGGATCTGCCGAAGCAACCGTGCCTCGACAGCACCTGCACCAGTCGGAAGGTAAGGACTCTATGCTGTCGGCCCGCCCACTCCTCCAGCACCGGCTGGAGCGACCCTACGGTCCAAAGACTGGCCCGGGGCGCCTCCAACCGTGCCTTCCACCTGGCCATGGCAGCTCGGCGGGCGTTGCCCTGCCACCTGGCCACCTCCCTGGGTAGGGGGCGTCCGCCCCCCTCCCGCTCTTGCGACGCCCGCCGATACAGCTCGGCGAGCACCTCCGCCTTCAAAGCCCACGGGGGGATTCCAGCCAACACGCAGGCCGCCTCCGTCGACACCGTGCGGTATCCGCGTATGACCCTGGACGCAACGACTCTCTGTGGTCTCCACAGAAGAGCCCTGTGAGTGCGTCCAGGGACCCCGCCCACACGGGTGCGCCGTACAGTGCCATCGACCGGACCGACCCCGCGTAAAGCCGTCGGCAAGCATTGTTGGGTCCGCCCATATTCGGCATGAGCCGTGCAAGGGCGGACGCTGTGCCAAGTCTCAAGGACAGTTGGCGGAAGTGCTCGATAAAGCGCCACCGCCCGTCCAGCACCAGGCCCAGATACTTAATCTGGGCCTGCACCCCAATCTGGACCCCGTCCACTGTGATCGAGGCGCCAGCAGGTGGTTGGCGTCAGGGCCAATGGAAAAGTAGGGCGTCCGACTTGTCCAGGGCCACACTAAGCCCCAGCGCCCCGATCCTCCTGACCACCTCCGAGGTCCCTTGTCGATACATACCTGTGACAGGGCTCGATGACACTCGTATATAAGACCCGAGGTTACAGTGTACCTTTGAAGGGCTTTTAGGACTGATCGGCTGTCAGAGAGTATACGGATTTGGTGGTTCTTTACCTTTCTAGAGTCGATTGCATACGCTGCCATTAAGATGCCCACACATTCTGCCTGGAAGACCATGTTATGAGCTTCTAATAGTGTAGATATCTGTATGTTCAGGTCCTCGGAGAACCACCAGTACCTGACCTTGTTTTAGAGACGGCCCTTACCAAGAATTATTTAAGGCTCAAACAATATTTTTATTTATTATAGTATAATATATTATAGTAATAGGATACATTCATACTTACTTATAAGTTCATTTCATTTAAATCCATTTCCGGTATTTTACATAATATGTCATAATTCTATACAAGTACACATTGAAAAAGTTAAGACAATTTTGTTTCTATAAAATAATTTCAATGTTTTCACATCTGGCAGACGTCCCGAGACGTAAACTTTTTTATTTGTTATGCTTTCATGCCTGACTTACTCTAGTAATTATCATAAAATTAAGCATACATATGCCGTGAGGGGCCGGCTTTAGAATTGTAATGGGAGTAGTAAGAGCCGACTGAGGGAATACCGGCGGAGTGGGCAGAAGCACTCCCTCGAGTATTAACAACATCCACTGCGATCGCCAACCCGCCTGCCAAGCGTGGCGATTACGGCACTATCCCCCATATGAGCGAAACACATGTTGTGGCATTCTCTTGGGGAGGCCTACGTCCAGCAGTGGACTTCGAAAGGCTGATGAATGATGATGATGGATGGAAGCATACATATATTATTGTTGCAGACAAGCCCAGACAAGGACATAGGCTACTTTTGATCCCCGAAAAACGATTAGTGTGGTATAGTTGTTTTTGCATAGAGATAATTAATATGTCGTAGAGTGAAATTTATATTTTGAAATCTACGCGGACTGAGTCACGGTCATAACCTAGTCAGCACTAAACAATGTTACTATTTATTTCACATTAGCACCAAAACGAATGCACCAGTCGAGAAAGAATTCAGTGTTTTATTTATTTTCTCGATTATATACATCACCGCGCTCTTCAGAATAGAAGCGAATAACGCATAAGATACGGGTAAGATGTGTGGTAAGGAAATACTTTATTTAGACGTGTCTAATGTGGCACATTGAGTGGCTCGCTTTTCTCCTAAAACGTTGTTACCAAAATAGCAGTAAGTACAGAGGACTTTATAGGTTGATAGCATCTCTAATATTATAAATGCGAGTTTTTTGTTTGTTGCACTTTAAAGCCATAATTAATGAACCAATCTTCATAAAATTTTGTAAACATCTCAGTCTGGAGCTCAGAACAGATAGGATTTTTATCTCAAAACAATATATGGTTCCCGTAAAGTGATGGATTTATATTATGAAGCCCACGTAGACACAATCGTGGGCAGAAACTAGTTCCCAATAAAAATTTTGTTTATTTACCTAAAAATAAATAGTTTTCTTTTTTATTGCTTTTGATGGCAGACGAGCTACGGCCCATCTGATGGTAAGTGGTAACCGTCGCTCATGGACTCAGCTATACCGAAAGTATAGGCAAGCCGCTGCGCACCATTTCATTTCTCAGATGTGAAATGAAAGAATAAACGGCTATCTTCTGCTACAGCCAAAACACACTGACATGCTTCATGACTGGTAACACAGGAGATGGTGGTACCGACCCGTTCGGGCCCGATAGCAAGTGAGTACTCTCACTTAGTACCCAGCCCTACCACCAGTAATGCAATGGGTGATAATTGCTTACTTCCCTTAGTTGCCTTATACGACACCCACAGGAAAGGATAGGGTGGTGACAATTGTATTCTTAGGCTGTCACCACATGGACATAGACATAGATAAACCGTAGATATATATTCAAATATTGTACCTTACCCCTTTTTTTATTGCAAAATAAAAAAAATGAATTAGGCAATGCAAAAAAAACTATAGGTATTGTTGTCTGTCGGTCGGTAAGTCGGTTTACGGACGATAATTTTACGTGATATGATATATGTTTTCTGAGAGTGTCACAAAAATGTATCGGTCGCCATACATTTTTCGGAACGTGACAATTTTTCGTACGTGCATCCGGCGTTCATCGATTTATAAGACGTTATCACGTCAAAAATAAAAAATACGTGGCCGGATGTGTTAGTATATAGTAATACTTACTAAACACACTGTATACTTTTCTCACTATCGACCTTTCTGCGCGGGTAATTTTCTGAACAACAATGTGTTAATTTGTCTTTCAGGCTCAATCATGTGAGTAACGACTGGTAATGGGCTGTAAAGATTTTGTGTGGTTCTTGCACCCTTGTTAACATGATGACATTGCCTTTCATTTAATTACACCAATAAAATGGCGATGTTTTGTTAGTACACCTATCTTATTTATTTATTGCCACGTAAAGTTAAATATGTCACAAAACTCACTGTTGAATTATCACTGTATCGCTGGGGATAAACAGACATAATATACAACTGACACAAATTACACTAGACTAAATTAAGAACATCCATTTGTAAGTGACTTAAAGAATAAATTATCCTATTATGACAATCGAACCCGTTACTAAGGTGGCAAAACCCACCTTGAACCTTTTGTCTTGATTTTTTTTTTCTACCCTTTTACTGTCCCACTGTTGGCCTCTCATAGTGACAGGGATTTATTTCACAAGCCAGAATAGTACATTGTTACCCTAGGGATGAAAGCAACAATATTTCGAGGGGCTAAATAAGTCTTTATCCCGAGGTAAACACTGTGCTTTTCATTACGAATACGAGGAAACTCAAAATAAAAATCATGAATTAACTAAAGAAAAAATGGGAGACTAAAAAAATTAATTTGAAATCGTCGTTTTCCGGCCGATTTTGTTTTTTTTTTCTGTGGCCTGTCAACTATTCAGCCATTATTTTTCGTTTTAATCATTGAAAAAATAATTCTCCCTAGGGCTGAAAAGTATTACTTTCAACCCGCCCCTCAGGCAACTTCACGCCTATTTTCAGAGTATGAGTAATGAAAAATATATTTACCGTATAGAGATAACTTATAAAAAATACATACATCATTTGGAAAAGTCGGGCTGTGCGGTTAGGTACATTTTTTCCCGCCTTGACAAAAAATAAAAGGCTGTCACTGTGTACATTATGCGACTATTTTGATCTATATTTAAGCACTTGATATGCTCAGCTACTTTAAAAAACAAATTATTTATGAAAGTGGAAAAAGACAGCTTTACTGGATACGTACCTGCGTCCCATTCAATTCGGGCAAGTGGACCGTTAAGCTACCGTAGTCACCCAATGGTGAGACCTAATTTCCATTTCACACTTTGCTTTCGATGTGACTATCCAAGATAACTACACATAGCAATTCCATACTATTACGGTATATTTCCCGGTATTCACTCTCTAAAATGAACATTCTTCAAAAGAATTCTACAGCAACTATTCAGGAACTAAAAGGCGAGACGAAGCGCAAGTTAATAATCGCGGTGGTTAAAATTCTATTACCTTTTAAAAGTTTTCAAACCGAATTTTTAATAAGAACTGAAAGCGTCCGACTTTAGCTTCAGTTAGCGTTTGCCTGTTCATTACGCAGCATTTGTATTTCGGCTTCGTGGGTGTACCTATATATGGTATATTACCTTATAGCACACTAGCTTTTGCCTACTACTTCGTCTGTGTGGATTAGATCAGTGTAAACCGTGAAACAACGGGAAATAACGGTAGCTATTCCTACCGTTGTGTTTCGTATGGTGAGTGACGGAGCGCCCAAACCCCCTCCCAATCCTTTCCTTATTACGTTTCCTATCCACTCCTAAGTACCCTACCTATCCTCTCCTTGATATCCTTCCTATTCACCTACTATCACTTTCCTTGAAGGTGGTGACGCGTGTGATGCCTCTGGTGTTGGTAGCGTCTATATACGTAGTAAAAAAAAATCAGAGCTGGGTCTGAAGAAAAAAGTAAATTTCTGACATAGAAAATAAAAATTCTAGGTATATAGGCGCGTACCACTGAAGGGATGTAATATGGTTCCGGTGGCCCGCCAATAAAGGCGGAGAGACCGCGCACGGTGGGTTTCTTTAGTGGGTGAGGGCCCCACACTACCCTGTTCGTTGCCCCGAACGACGGGGTGTGCGGTTAGGAATATTTTTATCCCGCCTTAACAAAAAAAGAAGGTATGTAGGCGCGTGAAACAGCTAGTATTATAAAGATCATGTAACGTACGTAATGTAGGCTTATATGTCTTTAAATCCGGAGAGAATTACTTTAATAATACAAAACCATAAATAAGAGTTACAAGAAAAATTCTTTGTGTTAATTTTGTTAAGAAAGCATTAATAGATCGGACGGAGCTATTTTCGGACATAAAAGCGCCCACGAAAGCTCGAATAGAGTAATAAATTCCAAGAAAATGGTTTTTGCACCGATCTGCCTTGCTGTGAATAAGAAGATATTCTGCAAAGCTATTTATGTCTATATGTTACAAAACAGCTAATTCTTTCTTGCACTTATAGGAAAAAAACGAAAACCTAAGATTCTTTAAGCTGAATACCAAGCATAATTTACTTACTTCTCATCGCGCCATCTCTTTCTCTTCCTCAACATTAATAATATTTTTCAGTAAAATGTATTGACTCCATTTTCCGACTGCAAAACTTATGAAGCATTCTTGCTGTTAAGTGTACTTTATTGAACAACAGAAATACAATGACTATACTCAATATTTTTGGTAAGCACAGTGTAAATAAGTAATATTAAAAGCATTATATAAAAGTGTGAATAATGACTAGCGGTTCTATTGGCACCAAATCCATTTATCTCTTCTTTGATATTCATTACAGGCCGGCTTCATTTTAAATTGTGCGTAAACATAATGACGACTGTAGTTGTGTGGCTATACAAATAGCGATTTTTATGATTTATTGTATCATTAATAGCCTAGTGGTCAGGGTAAAGACTAAAGATAACAGGTTTCAAACTCAATCCGTGGTCTGAGGTAGAAACTATCCAAGGCATATACACAGACTAACCAGCCCACCTCATGGTATGTGGTAACCACCGCTTAAGGACAGCAATACTAAAAACACTGGGAAGCTGCTGCTCGCCATTAAATTTCGTGAGTGGGAAATGCACGAATCTCTCGCTACACCCAAAACATATCGAGGTGTTTCCGGGTACCAACCTGCTCAAGTCCGACCACAAGTAAATACTCTCACTTGGTACCCAACTCCTCCATGAGTAATACATAGTGAAAACTGTTTACTTCCGTTTACTGCTTCGTACGACATCTGCAGAAAAGAACAGGGTGGTGACACTTATTTTCTTAGACATATGGACTTGCTCATTACTGTAACAGAGCTGTGTCTGTATATTTAAGATATTTGAGAAAAAAGTTACTGTATTAGGCTATATAGGCGTGTCTTGTCTGTTTGTCAGTCCTTCTGTTTGTCTGTTTGTTCAGTCGCATATCACGCAAAACCTACTGAACCTAAAAACTACCTTTTGATTGCGGCCGAGCCACGGGCAAAGGCTAGAAGAAAAAAGTAATCATATGTGAAATTGTGAGCTAGGGATGATATTTGTGACCTACATTGTTATGGAAATCCCATGTACACACTATTTCGGACATATATCATTATTTTAATTACCGTATGGTGTGCTGCCATGCAAAAACACATTTAAAAAACAAAAGAAATCCGCCTTCATTACAGTCAGGAACTAAAAAGCAATAAATAATTGGTATTTAGACACGATTTCCGTGCTAGACACCTAATGATGTGTTTGAAGCCAGTGCCAAAAATGTTTTTAATAGTATCTAAGTATTTATTTGTTTTTGTTAATTTTGGACTTGGCGATTATAGAGTTGCGCACTAGCTACATCTTGGGACGGTCCATGCCACTTTACGCAATTTTACAGTGATAAATTTACGTTCCACATATAGTGGAAGACTAAATATCGCAATAATAGTATAGTTATGTAATACAACATATTATGCGAAAAGTAATACAACGTTAACTGATCCGGATTGACCTCGATTTAGGGGTCCACCGTTTCACCAATAAAAAACAAACACTAGCCGAACCGTTGCTTACGGCTCTTCTCTCCAGAGATCTGGCGGTCTCACGGACAAGCCATCCCATCATCGACGGCTAGCAGGAGAGTACCTACTGCAGTGGCGAAGTTAGCTATAGGACAAATACCACGACCTTATAAATTTGCGTTGCCACCTACCATTTGGGGTGTGAATATATTTTTATGTAATTTTGTTTTACTCCTGGGTTTTATTTTGTAACCCTTAAAACCGAGGCAGGTGTCACGCTGGCTTTGGATTTAAATGGGACTATTTCGAAATAAACCCCTTTCAAACAAGAAAAGAATTTCGCAAATCCGTTAACATATGACGGAGTAATGCCCGAACATACATAAAAAAAAATATAAACATCCGAATTGATAACTTCCTCCCTTTTTGAAGTCGGTTAAATAAAATATTTCATATTCGATATTAAGCGAATAAAAATTAGGTATTCAAAGAATAAAAGTAACATTAATCCCAAAAATGTATTTTTTGGGTTAATGCTACGAGTTGAATCATAAAGACGCACTTTTTGCATATGACTTTTATTTACAATATACATAATAGCACTCGATTGAGTATGCATTATGATTCGTGAAGTAAAAAAATACTTCAAAATTTGTGTACATATAACAAATTTAGTGACCTTAGATTGTTATGTACATGTTTTTCAGGGTGAATGTACCAGCACATTTACATACAAGTGAATTCAAGTATAAACTCACAGGTTTTATTGAACATCATAACCAAGCTTGTTTACTGACTTAAATAGCAAAAAATTCAAACATGCGGTATAGAATAAAAACATCAGTGGACATTAATAATTCAGTTTTCCGCTCCGCTTCGCTCTGCATATTTATAGCCCCAATGAGTCCCAGCTTTATATACCGGGAGTACATTTAATTCAACCATTTCCCAGGGGTTTTTCTATAGTACCACATTATAAGGGATTTTATATGAACGTTTCATCTGTTTTAAGTGTCAGCGGAGCTATTATGATATGCAAGTTTGAATTTCAAAGGCTGGTGGTAATTTAATTTGTTGCAGTACATTAAAATTTTGTCTTTAGTTAACAATTCATTTAATTTATTGTACTATGTACTGTTATATAAATGTGAAGTTATATACATTTATATGTTTGTTTCTCAATCACGCAAAAATAGTTTAACTGATTTGGATGAAATTTGTGTCAAATATAGTTTAACATCTGTATTAACACGTACGAAACCTATTATCTCTGAATTTTTTGTTGTAGCGTCGCCTTCTGCTGGCCACTCTTTGCCCCGTTTGAGAGGAAAGGTGATGAGTGGCGTCACGTCACCGTCATCTAAATGAATAATAAGTACTAATAATCTCCATTGCGATTCCACGGGATCAGTTATTACGCACAGGTATTTTTTAAAATTTGTTGTATTAGGTAATAACATCGAGCAAGTGTAATTTTGTGATTTATATCTTAAGCATTTGATTTGCTCAGCTCTTCTTCGAATCTTAAGCATTTTATTTGCAGGGGGGGAATAGTCCAACTAACCGTAGAAATGCTTGGCTCGGAGCTCCAACTCGTACAGGCAGATTAAGGTTTTCATCGACATGTACAATTCCAGCCTGCGAGACCCACTGTGTATGCATACTGTGTGTGTCGCTCATGAGTTTCTTACCTGACCTTTAAATTTACTAGTCGATCATTTTTCCTTCTTTTTTACTTTTGCTCTAGGGTTTGGGAATTTTAATTAATATTGCTTCGTTTCAATGAGGGAAAACGACATTGATGGACGTTGCATAAATGCGACTTAAGATAATTAAAAGTGAATTATGAACCAATTTACCACAATTAACCCTCATCTTGACCAGACACTTTTCTAGCATGACCCTTGACTCTAATTATTGAAATTAATTTATAGAATACTAGCCTTTGCTTGCGGCTTCGCCGCAACCAAAAGATAGTTTTTAGGTTGTATCTCAGATTCCCGATATAGTAGCGGGATAAAATGTATACCAGTTTTTAAGTTCAATCGAGATCTATCAAATAAAAAAAGTTGCATGAAAATCCGTTCAGTAGTTTTTGCGTGATGCGCGAGCAAACAAACAGACAAAAAATCTAAAAAAAATTGTTTTGTGTTTAAACACGCCTATATAGTCTATTACAGTCATTTTTTTCTCAAATATCATAAATGTACAGACACAGCTCTGTTACAGTTTTATAATAGTATAGATACAGTATTTTTTTCTCAAATATCTTAAATGTACAGACACAGCTCTGTTACAACTTTATAATAGTATTAAACACAAAGTGAAAAATGTGAAATCGAAAATAACAGTCAGGAGCAGGATTTGAACCTGCATCTCCTGGATACCGTCCAGATGCTTTACCAATTCAGCCATCCTGACAATTGCTCCTGACTGCTAACCTCGATAACACATTCATACTTAACGTCTTTGGGTGACGCCTGCACCATCTGTCGGAAGTATTTTCATACATTATAGACCAGGTAAACTTAATTTTACAATTAAGATTTTACCTAATAATGATGCAAACCCTAAAAATATTTAGATATTTTTATAATTTATCGAGGTTAGCAGTCAGGAGCAATTGTCAGGATGGCTGAATTGGTAAAGCATCTGGACGGTATCCAGGAGATGCAGGTTCAAATCCTGCTCCTGACTGTTATTTTCGATTTCACATTTTTCACTTTGTGTTTAATGCATAGTGCTAAGCATGTCAAATGCTAAAAATATATATAAAAATATCTAAATATTTATAATAGTATAGAAGATGAGGCTGATCGCCCTCCTCTAAGCTACTATTATAAAGCTGTAACAGAGCTATCTCTGTACATTTAAAATATTTCAGAAAAAATGACTGTATTACTCCGTCCAACCATTGATTTTATTTTTGATAGTTATTATAGCCTATTTTCTATTTGGATGTGTCTGAAGACAAAATATTTTTTTGTCTGTTTGTCTCTTTATGTATTTTATGTTTGTTTGTATACTACCCAAAAACTACGGAACGAATTTACATCGCTGATCTTCTGTGAGAGGGTGGTACTTCCCCGATCAAGCCCGCTATTTCATGCTGCGATAAGCAAGGCTCAACTTTGCTTTCATAATATACGAGTATGTATAACAAAGTTCGAGAAAGCATAATACAGCAATTTTTATCTTGGGAAATAGGATGATTTCTGTGGTATAGCAATTTTTAATAAATAAATATTTACAACAATATTTACAATAAATACATATTTACAATAATAATTACAACACTCTTGAATATTGTTTTAATATGTATATTATTATTATGTATGTATTTTATTATATATTATATATTTTACCTATTTATTTTATGTATACTACGTAGTAGGTATATGTAGTTATTTAGTATGTATATATATATTATGTAATGATTGTATAAATATATATATATATATATATATATATATATATTTATACAATCGAGTATAAATATATATATATATATATATATATATATATATATATTTATACAATACAAGTATATATATATATATATTTATTGTATGTATGTATGTATATTTATTGTATTTATAAATATCCTAATATATTTAACTCTTGCCTAAATTATTCTTTTTTCTTTACCTCGCTTGTTTTCTCATGAAGATGTACCTACCTCACATTATTTCTGTGCCACCCATGGTTGACTGGTAGAGAATGCCCGAGGCATTAAGTCCGCCATTGTAACATTGAAAATGTACTTTGTTTTCTGTTCACATAAAGTTAATTAAATAAATACAAGTGTCATTACCCAATTCTTTCCCGCGGGTGTCGTAGGTACAAGGCGACTAAGGGAAGTAAGAAATTATCATCCATTGCATTACTGGTGGTACGGCTGGGTACCGAGTGAGAATACTCACTTGCTATCGAGCCCAAGCGGGTCGTTACCACCTTTTCTTGTGTGACCGGTCATGAAGCATGTCATTGTGTTTTGGCTGTAACAGAAGAAGCTGTTTATTCTTTCATTTCATATCTGAGAAATAAAATGGTGTGCAGCGGCTTGACAATACTCTCAGTATACTTGAGTCCATGAGCGACGGTTACCACTTACCATCAGGTGGGCCGTGGCTCGTTTGCCATCATTAGCAATAAAAAAAATCCCTTATCATCATTTGTAAGATGCCGGTGCATTTTGCGAATAGATTCACCGTGACATGCAAGCATTGAAATACTAAATTTCAGTGTGTTACGGTGCAAGACCAGACGGTAAATACTCGTCTGGTGCGACAAGCTTTACTTGGTACCAACCTGAACACTAGCGGTACAATATTAGTTATTCAATTAGGTATTGAGCAACACTTTTTTCGTATCGCAGTTATCGCTTGTCTTATCACGATCACATCTACTATGAAAATTTCAGAATGTAGCTTAAAATGGCAGTTTTTGTAGAATACCTAATTATTAGGTACGCCTTATCTTCTACTTAACTCGTGAAAAGCAAGACTTTTTTTTCAACCCATTACTGTGCCAATTTTGGGAGTCTCCTTAGAGTGAAAGGGATGCAGGCCACCACGCTAGCTGAGTGCGGGTTGGCAGACAAACCGCAAATAAAATATGTAGGTATAAATTATAGAAAATCCATCATTTTTGGGTAAAATACTTAACGTCTCGCCCATAATTTAGTCTAGCTAATATAATTATTATTTGAATAACTAACATTGAATTCAATCATACTTAAAAAAAAAAAGTTATGTATAGGTAAAAAAATACGCTCCATGTGGACACTTCATTAGGTACGATTCATCAAAATGGATGTCAGATATTCAGGCACATTCCGCACTAATTGATCCAAGCTTCTAAATATGCTGTGGCACGCAGAGGTAGATTATTAAAGTATAAAAAAGTATCTATATTTTCCAAAAAATGAATTGATTGAATTTCTCTCAGGCGACCTACTTATTATTATTTATACTGTTAGACTCGGCTTTAATATCCTATATATTTTCCATTTTTTAATATAAGTAAAGCACCTTATCGAAACTCACAAAGAAAGTAATGATTAAATGTTTATCTACAATAAAATGGGATGTAGATACTTAGCTGTTACCACCGAAGGAATGTAACATAGTTCCAGTGGCCCGCCAATAAAGGCGGAGAGACGGCACACGGCGGGTTTCTTTAGTGGGTGCAGGCCCCACACTACCCTGGTCGTTGCCCCGAACGATGGGGTGTGCGGTTAGGAACTTTTTTCCCGCCTTAACAAAAAAAAAAGGTACTTAGCTGTTGAATCTAAATTAGTTGAAAGGAGACCTTTAAGAAATGTATTTGAACTTTAATTTAGAACAGGATAGGTAAGCCCAAAATTTAAAATAGAAAGAATTATATTTATAAACAATTAACTTAACTATCGACAGATTAGTAATAAAAACAATTAATAAACTATGAGTATAGTTTTCAGGGCACGAGAATACTATACTTACCTACTAACTTATCAATTTACTGATTCGAATTGTTTTTATTTTAATGGTGGAGTCAAAACGACAACGCCTAATCAGCTAAACCTAACAGTCATAGTCTTTAGTGTGATGGATTCTCCTCTCAAATTTCACCTAAATCGAAATATGGGTATGCGTTATACCTGTTTAACCATTCAGAGATAAAAATATAAGATTGTATAAAAAAAAAAATAAAAGAATATTATGTAATTTCCATAAACCAACTGTTATCCCGCTCGCAATAAAGTTCTATATTTCCACTTTCACAAACAATTTGTTCTTTAAATTAGCATGTCAAGTGCTAAAATACACATAAAATAACTGTTGCTACTTTTTAAACTTTCGCATTTTATATTAATTATAACACATTTCACAGGTCTACTTACCGGGCCATTAAACTTCTAAAAATACATTATTTTGACTAACCACGACGTTTCGGCTGAGTTGCACCAGCCTTGGTCACGAGTAGTGTCTACTCGGTGGAGTCTCTAGTAGAGGCCCGTTAAATGTATTATAATGTTACAAAGTTTATATTAACAGAATAAAAATGTACAAATATTCATTAAATAGCTGAACTTGTGGCTATACTCACGTTATTTGTATCTCAGTGAAAGTCCGCGTGCATAATTCGGCTCTTTACGGTAATTCTCAGTTTTCGACGGGCAGCCGAACGCGAGAAGCTCCCCGAACCCCCGTGCTCCACATTGCATATCTTTATTTTAAAATTTGCTCCGCTACTGAAAGTTGTAGCGTTATGTTAAATATAGCCTATAAGCTTTCTCAAGAATTGGGCTATCAGATACAAAAAAAAACATATTAAAAGACGACTGTTAGTTCCAAAGATTAGCGTAATTAACAAAAGAAAAACTTTTACCCCTTACTAATAAACATTGTTTAAGCTCCGATTAGTTATTCAGTGTTTTGTTCCGTTTATTCAACGTCAAGCTGCCATATTAGTGACAAAGACAAAACACTGAATAACTATTCAGAGGTTATACAACTGCTTCGGAGGTGTAGCGGTAATGTATGCGACTGCTAATCATGAGGTCTCGGGTTCGATCCCCGGGACCGGCCATGTTATTGAGCTTTTTCCTAAAAACAAAAATGTGCCCGGTAGACGTCAATAGGCTCGCCTCCTATTACGTGGGACTTAAACATAGCTGGCGAGTCGTGGGTGTGTAAAATACACCTCTGCCTACCCCTTCGGGGAATACAGGCGTGATGCTATATAGTGATGTTATACAACGTTAGTTATATTAGTAAGGCAGTTAAGCTTTACTTATAATATTAGTGGTATACATGTAAGAACGAATATAAAATTTTACAGCATATTGAATGTAATACTATTGAAATACAATATATGACTTTTGCAGCCTAAGAGGTCTTTCGGTTTCGACCTGCCACGCTCTAGGTCGCTATAGCCCGCAATTCATTTTACGCACCCGACTCGTTATAAGCGCCTAGGAACGTGACTGGAATCACAATTCGTATTTACCTTTTTAATTGTGGACATTGATATTTTTTCTTTTTAGAAAAATGGGAGCAATGGTATCATTAATCGGAGCCTTGGACCATTTATTTTTATGTATTTTACAACGTTACGTTTCATTTTACTTATAGAAATTGTTAAAACTAACATTTATAAATTATTGAGTAAAACAACGAGCAAAATAAGTTATTTTAATATTAGGTCTAAGAACCGTGTGGTATCCTAGGAATATATACACATATAGTACCATCACCCCATTATTTCTCGCGGAGGTTACTGAGGGTAAGTGCAGTAAGAAGTAGGTTCGTCTGAATCGTCTGCCATATGCAATAAAAATTATGATAATTTGATGACACTCGGTGAAGAGATACCGGTATTCTAAAAATATAAAGCGTAAGGATACTTTGTAATAAAAAGTCAATTACAGGTATTTTTTGATGTCTAAGGGCAAGAACTAGAGAGCTTTCTTTTATTCACCTTGTGAGACCTTGGTACAGTTCTTAAAAATTGGAACAAAGACTATGATCCGTTTTATTTAAGTGAAAATTCAAATAAATAAATAAGTACCTCGAGAAAAAATACCAACTACTGGCACATTAAAATGAATCTAGGTATTTTTTTATCCTAATAAAATTTAAAAAAAATGAGAAAATTGGTGCTGGAAGAGGCTTATGTGTGTTAGCGGATTACAATAGGCTGGTCAAACGATTGACCCCTTTTTGAGAAACTTTGGAATATCCCAGATATATAGGTTAACTTACAATGTTTACAATTCTTAAAAACCTATGGTGCACCATGGAGTCCAGATTGCAGGCAAACCATTTACTTATTTACCATCACCTCTTTCTTGGAAGAGTCAGTCTTACCAGCACTGTTATAAATAAAAAAATAAATCATTGTACGGTAAATTCAAAATAAAACAATTCTATTGTGTTCTACGTTACGCCTGTATATACTGCAAACAATACTCAAACAATTTTCACAGTAAAGTAATTTCTCAAGCTTAAGTGTAAAATATCGGGTTTCTAAGATTGCTGTATGATCTTTGAAGTCGAAGAGGGTTCTGATTTACTGTTCCCTGGGGTAGACGGGAACGCGAGGCTGAGATAAGTAATAACACCCCTATCATATTTTTATAGCACTTTTTATAGAGCTGTTTAAATAAAAACAAGGATTTCTAATGTATTGCTTTTACTTTATGGTGGTAAATTTTTAAACGAGTAATTGATTTTATAGTTAATTTAAAAAAAGATTATTATGATTTATTAAGATTAGTTCTATCGGGGCGTAGTTGTAATTTGGTATGTATCTTAATTGTAATAATTCGGCTAACCTGACTGAAATAATGTATGTAAAACATTTCATAGATGGCGCAGATATCCTCCAACGTCTCAATTACTCGATAAGATAATAAAATTGCTAAGTCAGGCTTATTTAGGTATCATATACTACAAATTAGCTTTCTGATTTTTCACGGGGAAAATATGGCACTATTCTACGGACTGATTTAGGACTTTATGAGATACTTAAATTAGAAATTCATCATTCGTTTATTCGCATGAAATTATTACAACAAATATCGAGTATGGAATAGGAACAATTTGATAATTTTTACGCTCGCGACATAAATTAGTATGTAGTGTTAAATTGTATTTGCATTGACCTCAATTCAAGAAATAGCAATATATTAAATATAAGAGTTGTTAAATTTAGTTACTACTACAAATTACTTTGTAACTATACTGGAAGTAACCAACTTTGACTACATAATTGCTCAGCTAACGCAGTTGCAGATGAGACATCCCTATAAAACAATTCATAATGTGGTCCTCGTGAGAAAAACTCAAGGGATATGGTTGTATAAAAAATTTACTCCCGGAACATGAAGCTGGGACTTATTGGGGCCATAAAAATGTAGTGAGAAGCGGAACATAAGTTTGAATGTTTTCTGTGCATTGTTATTTTCATTTTATACAGCGGATATTTGTGTTGAGTAAAAAATAAAAAGTGTTAGAGACAATAAATTTATGTCTATACTAGCATTGCCCCCGGCTTCGCCGGAGACAAAAGTTAGTTTTTAGGTTATATCTCAGGTCCCCGATACAGTAGCGGGATAAAATGTATACCAGTTTATAAGACTAATCAAGAGCTAATAAATAAAAAAGTTGCATTAAAATCCGTTCAGTAGTTTTTGAGTGATGTGTGAATGAACAAAGAGACAAACAAACAAAAATCTAAAAAAAAATGTTTTGTGTTCAGACACGCCTATATAGCCTAATACCATATTTTTTTCTAAAATATCTTAAAAGTACAGACACAGCTCTGTTACACCTTTACAATATTTAGGATAGTACCTATCTAATATCTTTAAGCGAGCAATTCTTGTATATATATATATATATATATATATATATATATATAAACTGAATCTCGGAAACGGCTCCAACGATTTTCATGAAATTTAGTATGCAGGGGGTTTCGGGGGCGGTAAATCAATTTAGTTAGGTTTTATTTTTTAGAAAACGTTGTTTTATCCGTGTTTTCGGGCAATGAAAAACTGCTATAATATCATAAGAATACGAAGGTAAATTTTGCCACCATCTACAAGGCTATAATAGGTCATCCAGGTACTGTATATTATAGTACCTAGCTTTAAAGCTAGTCATTTTGAAATAAAACTTCGTTTACGGAATCTATCGCGTTTACTTGATTTTACTACTATCCCGACGTTTCGAATACTTTACAACATTCATGATCACGGGTGGACTTAGATGATAGACGTCCAAGGCTGATATAATTATTTAAAGCTAGTTTTCATATTTAATGGCAGTTCAGACTTAGAAAGGTCTTAAAATATATTTTTAGACAACAACCTCGAGAAAGAGGTCAATCAATGAATCCCGTTTCGTGGGCAGCGTTCGTCATGCTTCAGAATAGTTTCTTTAAAAACTATGGTCTGTGACATGAATGGTTTATTTGACAAAGATGTGACCGTTAAATGTATGTCTCCAAATCTCAGAGGCACTTAATTTACCATGAAGCAGGCTATGCTCGGATACAGATTAGATTACGTAAAGTAGAGGATGTATGAAAATCTGTAGCAAAACAATAGACAACTGACATAGCCCATTGCGTCAGCACCATAAGGTGGTAATGAGTAGCGTACATTACCCGACGAATTCACAACTATTGGAGAAGAAAGTTTATTTACCAGCGATTACTTAATTATCGGACGACGTGATATAGGATGGCCAAGTGAACTGATGATGTAGCTAAAGTCACAGGGAGCAATTGGATGAAGGTGACAAAAGAAAGCTCGTTATATTTCATCTTTGAGATGCATCTCTATGTCAATATATTTGACAAATTTTATTTGAGATCGTTAACTACTTTAATAGAAATAATCAAAGTTAAATTGATGTTTACTATTCCGATGTTGATAACAAGGTAGTCTATTCATAATTGTCTTAGTTAACATTTACTCCACAGATATTTTTATTAATACAGTCTTAGTGTTACATAAACTCACAGATCGCTTAATTTATGGCCACACAGCTACAGCCATCATTATGTTTACGCACAATTTAAAACAAAACCGCTCACTAATGAATATTGCAGTAGAGATAAATGGATTTGGTGCCAATAGAACCGCCAGTCATTACCCAGACTTTTGTACCGTGAACAATGAACTTTTATGTAAAGTATTATTATGAATAAAGTTGCACTTATAACCTACTTTCTATGAATATTATAAATAAAAATCTTTTTAAAGATGTTTGAATTTTTGTCAATCATGGCTAGACAAATGGATTTAGGAAAAAAATAGTTGATGTAGGATTTTTGTTTATTATCCGCACTATGGCCCCATTTATAATACCATTTTTTTTTTAATTATTATTTTATGTGGGCATAAATGTCCTACCGCACACCCCGCTGCCCGGGGAGACAACGGGGTAGTGTGGGGCTCTCACCCACTAAAAACCCACCGTGCGCCTCCATCCGCCCTTGCTACGGCGGATCACGGGTACCGCGTCGTTTCGACCGCGATCCGCAGGCGGCAGCCCCTTCGGGCACCCTCTCTTGAGCGACGCCTCACGCACTTGGGCGTCGCACCTTCGCGGTAGGCTTCCGCGGACGGCAGGGTACTCCCCGACCCCACCGTCCGCAGCCTCGGCTAGGGCGGCATCAGGCGCAGGTAAGCGCGCGCACGCCGCCCTGCGCGCCGGCAGCGAATCGGGTCCGCGAAGGAGGATTCCACCCGGGCCCTCTCCGCCACCTCCTTCCGTGAGATGACAGCCTCGCAGAAGGCGGCGACCGCGGTTCAGGCCCTGTCACTGCCAACCATCGCTCGCGCAACGGCCGGCAGCGACAGGTCCACGCCTATGACCGCAACGAGTTCCCGGCGCTGCACATCCCAGGCCGGGCACGACTCGAGCGTGTGCTGCGCCGAGTCCTCGTCGCAGCCGCAGTGGTGACAGCCTGGGGTCATCTCCCTCCTAGCGATCATGTGCAGGTATTTGCCGAAGCAACCATGCCCCGACAAAACCGGAAGGTGAGTATCCCGTGCTGCCGCCCCGCCCATTCTTCCAAGATCGGCTGGAGCGCCCCCACGGTCCAGAGACCAGCCCGGGGCGTCTCCAGCCGAGACTTCCACTTTAGGACGGTGGCGCGGCGGGCATCTACCCGCCACGATGACATTGCGCTCGGCGAGGGGCGGCTGCCCCCCGCCCGCACCGTCGACGCCCGCCGATAGACGTCGGCGAGCACCTCCGCCTCCAGATCCCACGGGGGGATTCCGGCCAACGCGCAGGCTGCATCGGTCGAGACGTATTGTCCTGACCGCTACGACCCACTGTGGACGCCACAGAAGGGCCCTATTGCGAGCGGCCAGGGACTTCGCCCACACGGACGCGCCGTACAGTGCCATCGACCGTACTACCCCCGCGTAGAGTCGTCGACACGCGAGATTCGGTCCGCCCTAATTCGGCATCAGTCGCCCGAGGGCGGACGCCGTGCCGACGAGCTTTGGCGCAAGACGGCGGAAGTGCTCGTCAAATTGCCACCGTCCATCCAATACCAGGCCCAGATATTTGATGTGGGCCTGGATTGGCAAGCCCACACCGTTGACCGTTATCGCGGCCTTGGCGGGTGGACCCCGTCGGCGCCCATGGAAGAGTAGGGCCTCCGACTTTTCAAGGGCCACCCTAAGCCCCAGCGCCTCGATCCGCCTGACCACCTCCGCGGTACTTGAGGTGGCCAGCGTTGCCGCCTACTCGAGGGTCCAGCCCCGGGCTGTGACGAGCGTATCGTCTGCGTAGCAAATTACGCCCAGCCCGGGGGGGAGCCGGCCACGGAGGACCCAGTCGTAGCCGATGTTCCACAGGAGCGGCCCAAGAACCGAACCCTGCGGGACGCCGCACGACATAGCCCTCCTTACAACGTCCCCTTCCCGGTCCACGAAGAGGACGCTACGGCCGTCGAGGTCCCATTTATAATACCAAGACCAAGCTTTTTAAGATACGAGTACCTTGGGGCCTAGTCAAGTTGCATTCTATGATCGCTAACGCTATAGAAAACTATTAAAAATTCGAGCGATTCTAATTGCGAATTCGAGCGGTTCGATGGTAAAAAATGACCCACCCCACATAGCCCTTTAATGCGTTCCCCATTGAAGAGTCAAATAGAAATACACAATGAAAATATGCTAGTTTTAAGTTTTATTGTCATTTAAATACAATTTAGGAGGTGACAAACCCACATAAAATTCTACAATTTCTCTTCTCGTTTAGCTACAAATGAACAAAACGAACAACACAATATTATGTTTTACTCACGACTGCCTTTCTATGCGAGTAATATTGTCAACAACAGTGTGTTATTTATCTTTCAGGTTTAATCACTTGTGTAATGATTGGTAATGACTAAAGGTTTCGTGTCGTCTCTTACTTATAACGCGGATCGCGTGTCATTCGATTAGAATAATAACGTTTGGAATATACATTTCTGCCTTGGATAATACGAGTATATGCCAGTAAAGAGGTTAAATTCTGAGATCTGAGCGCACAGATCTGACCGCACCACATTGCACCAGACCTACTACCAGTTCCTACACGAAGCATTTATAGTTAATGCTCCTATAACTACCTATAGTCCACCTTCCAGCTCCATCATCAGATCAGCTCCATATCATATCATCATAATATTGCATTGTCACGCGATCTACACATGCGTGTAAAATTTCAGCTCAATCGGACACCGTGAAGTGTGTCAAATTGAACATAAAAAAGTAAATATCATGTTTATCTTTTTGATGTTTCACATCAAAAAGAAAGGTAGAAGGTGCGAACCCAGCATTAAGTGAATGTGATAGCTTAGCATTCTAGAGCAGTTTCCCGGATGGTATATAATGTATATGACGTACAGGTTCGAATCTTGCTTGCAGTAAATCTTCAACATTCACAAATAGTTTGTACTTTAAAATAGCTCAGCATGTCAAGTCCTAAAATACAGATCACAATGAATAACTGCCCCGGTAGTGTAGCGGTAGTGTATGCAACTGCTAATCATGAGGTCTCAGGTTAGATTCCCGGGTCGGGCAATGTTATTGAGCTTTTTCCTAAAAAGAAAAATTCTCAGTAGCAGCCCGGAGTTTGGAAATGTGCCCGGTAGACGTCAATAGGCTCGCTCCCTATTACGTGGGACTTAAACATACCTGGCGAATCATGAGTGTGTAATACACCTCTGCCTACCCCTTCGGGGCATACAGGTGTGATGCTATGTTAAAATGAATATAATATATGACTAAGAATGTAAAAGAGATATTGACAAATGCAGCCCTAGATGTCGCAAGTGGCAATTTTAGATGTATTCAGTTGCTGTTGTATATATAGAACCACAATATTGCTTTTTTTTGTAAGGAAACTAGCGATGTCTTTTTGTTGTCTTAAATTGTTTTTGTTTACAGTTTAATAAATTATTCAATTTTACATGTTTATATATATTATATGCACTTATATGCAGGTATATATGTAAACTCATGGATTGTTGTTCTTACTAATTGCCAGATGGCGCCTTGCAAAATGACAGAGGTAGACCAATATAGAAGTACTTCTTAAAATTAGCGCTAGATGGCGTATAAGACATGAAACCCACATTAGTACTTTTTGAAATTAGCGCTATCTATGTGATTTATTGAAAACTACTTAGTAAAACCAATACATTATTAGTTACTTATCAAATAATCATTTTTATTGTGAAAAATGAAGATTATGAGGCGTGCCGTTTTGGATTTTCCAAAGTATTTTTAATAAATACACTCATTGCGTTTGATTGTTTTAATATATTAGTAGTAAATAATGTTCACAAATTTGTGATATGTGTATGTAAGCTGAAGTATCTGTTACACCTTAAATTATGCCTAACCTTTTTTTAATATGGATTGACCCAACAGCGACCTTTGCCCTTTTAGACATTATATCGTAGCTATCTATACGAATAATAACATCTTTACAACAAAAACTAATATTTATTGTAATTAATTTTTTTACTGGCCTTTGCCTGCGGCTCCACCGCTCCTAAAAGCTGTTTTTAAATTATATCTGAGGTTCATAATATATAAAGACTAATAATATATATAAGACTAACAAACAAAAAAGTTTTGGTCAAAATCCATTCAGTAATTACTGCGTGATGCCCAAAATAACAAACGAACAGAAATTCTGAAAAAAAAGTCGTGTGTTCAGAGACGCCTAAATAGCCTAATACATTCATTTTTTATCAACTATCTAAATGTACAGACATAAACCAATATAGTAAGTTTAATTTTGCAATCAAAATTCATACTATTTGATGGCGCCGATTGTTTAAACATTTTTGATCTATATTTTGCATGCATGCATGTAAATGCTTTCCGATAGATGGCGTTGGTCGTAAAGACAAATTTGATAAGGAGATTGGGATGATAGAAAGATCTGTAGGATAGCTCAGTGGCTTAGAACACTTCCCCGCATTGGAAAAGTTGTGGGTTCGATTCTTGCTCGTACGATAAATCTCTTTTTCCTTATTCACAAATAATTTGTACTTTAAAAAGTGACGAAGAATGACAAATGATAAAAAATATAGATCAAAACCAAAAATAGTATAGATATATAAAATTTTGTACACATGAAGTCGCGACCTCAGCTCGTGTAACATACATAAGCGAACGTTGTTTCATCATTTTGTCTAAATTACGCGGCACATTATGACAAATGGTCTGCCGTGCTCCCTTGGAGTGATGTATGTCTTTAAATATACAAACACAATCCTAAAACTTCTGCGTAACGGTTGGCACTAAATATTTTAAGGTTTACAAGCAGTCAGTTGCTGGTGGACTGTTTTAATATAATTAATTCAGCAATAACTTTCTGCCACCTTTAATATTAATTTTCCATCCTAGTTTTAAGCCACAATCCGAGCGATGGATTTACACTACGGGCACCAGTTGCTAGTTTCTAGGACATCAAAAATAATACGAGTTGGGTAATGGTGACCACATTATTGACGATGTACCAGGGTTACACAAGAGATTTGTCCGCGTCTTAACAGACTTTTATATCCTGGTAGATTTTTGGAATTATGTGCAATATTTTGATCTATATTTTAGCACTTGTCATGCTTAGTTACTTCATAGAACAAATTATTTGTGAAAGTGGAAGAAGGGAATTTTACTGCCAACAGGATTAGAACCTGCGTCCCATCCAATCCCGGGGAAGTGCTCTAGACCGCTAAGCTATTGCAGTCGCCAACGACGATTCCAAATCTCCATTTCACATTTGTTTTTACCGTCACCACCTATCGGATAAATTTACATGCATCATTCGAATATAGTAAGTTTAATTTTACAATTAAAATTCATAGTATTAGATGACGCGATTTTTTTAAACATTTTGATCTGTATTTTTAGCACTTGACATGCACAGCTACTTTAAATAACAAATTATTTGTGAAAGTCGAAAAAGGGAACTTTACTGCAAACAGGATTCGAACCTGCATCCCATCCATCCCGGGAAGACCTCTTCTGTAGACCACTACGCGCACTTTAACAAATAGTTTCTTTGACATCCCAAAATAGATTAAAACCACGCAACTGTTACCCTGTCAGTTGTCTAATGATCAAGAGTGTTATCCAAAATCAAAGGTAATGAGGGTTCACCGACACGTTTATAACACATTAATAAAGTTAATCCTTTTAATAAAGAATGTTATCACCATAGCTTATTATCTTGCAAAATATTGAGAAGCCTATCAGTGTTTACAATTGCTTGAGGATAACATTTAGGATCACACACTCGCATGCCGAATATGGGCTGACCCAACAATGCGTGCCGCAGTCGCGTGCGGCGCATGATACAGAGTGCACGTATGCTTTATTATTCTAATGTCTGGATTTTTTTATCTACCCACCCCAATTTTTTTTTTGTTAAGGCGGGAAAAAATGTTCCTAACCGCACACCCCGTCGTTCGGGGCAACGAACAGGGTAGTGTGGGGCCTGCACCCACTAAAGAAACCTGCCGTGTGCCGTCTTTCCGCCTTTATTGGCGGGCCACTGGGACTGTGTTACATTCCTTCGGTGGTCCGCCAGCGGCATACCCTTTCGGGTACCCTCTACTGAGCGACGCATCCACAGAGGAGCGTCGCATCTTCGCGGGAGGCCTTGCGGGTGACGGGCGTTCCCCGGTCCATCCACCCGCAGCCTCAGCTAGGGCGGCATGAGGCGCAAATACCTGCGCCTGCGCCGCCCCGGTCGCTGGCGGCGGTTTAGGTCAGCAGAAGAATCCTCCTCCCTGGCCCTCTCCGCCGCTTCCTTCCGCGAGATAACCACCTCGCAGAAGGCAGCGACCGCGGCCCAATTCCTGTCGCTGCCAAGCATCGCTCTGACGACGCTCGGCAGCGAGAGTTCCCACCCTATTTCCGCGACGAGTTCACGGCGCTGCTCGGCCCAAGCCGGGCACGACTCAAGCGTATGCCGCGCCGTGTCCTCGTCACAGCCGCAGTGGTGACAGCTCGGAGTCGCTTCCTCCCTTGCTACTATGTGCAGATATCTGCCGAAGCAACCGTGCCCCGACAGCACCTGCACCAGTCGGAAGGTAAGAACTCCGTGCCGTCGCTCCACCCACTCCTCCAGCACTGGTTGGAGCGCCCCTACGGTCCAAAGACCGGCCCGGGGCGCCTCCAACCGCGCCCTCCATCTGGCCATGGCAGCTCGGCGGGCGTCGCCCTGCCACCTGGCCACCTCACTGGGTAGGGGGCGACCGCCCCCTCACGCTCTTGCGATGCCCGCCGATACACTTCGGCGAGCACCTCCGCCTCCAAGTCCCATGGGTTATCTACCCACCCTAAAATAATATATATAATTGTAAATGAGTAATATAGAAGAAGAAGATGTTAGTTTGAGTGTAAATAGTGATGACGAAGTGGAGAAAATGATGCAACAACAGAATACTGAGCAAATATCAACTCAACGATTAGTAGGAAAGAGAATGATACAAGAAAGTGAGGTTGAAGTTAATGAAGGAGAAGGAGAATTTACGACAGTGAGAAGAAGTTCAAAAAGATTGATTCGGAGCTCATCTATAGAAGTATTAATAATACTAATAGGGAAGCAAGCAGTGAGACAAGTGAAGTATGTATTACATCCAAAGCAATACTGCCTAAACAAATTGGCATAGCAAAGTTACTCAGAGAAGAAAACATTCAGGGTATTATATAGTATAAAGTGCAAAAATCCTTATAGGGTTCTTATTGAGTTTGCAAAACGTGAAGATGCGGAAAAATTAATGCACTGCAAGAAATTAAAGGACATTGACTATCGTTATCAATATATACAAGAAATCAACTTATCTTATGGTGTCATTAAGAATTTTAATTTTTTTGTAGCGGTGATTATGAGTTGATTTCAATTAAACGTATGAAAAAATCTTGCGAAGGAAAGTGGATTGATAGTGAGTCAATACGCATATGTGTTAAGGGCTCTGTCTTACCCCCGTACATATACGGTTACGGGTGTAGGTTTAAGGTGGAGCCTTATGTGTTTCCCGTAAGCCAGTGCTCTGATTGCTGGAAGTATGGGCACTTATCACACCAATGTCCCACTTAAAAAATAGTTTGTCCTAAATGTGGAGGATCACATCCCAATTGCGAAACCACAACATACGTATGTGTTAATTGTAAAGGAACACACATGACACTAAGTAAAAGTTATCCTATGTTCTTAAGAGAGAAACATATTCGTAAGATTATGTCACAGGATAACTGTACTTACAGAAAGGCATTAAGAGCGTATCTAGATATACAGCAAGCAAATGGTATATTAACGGTTATGAATACTAAAACTAATACGACAAATACGTCACAGACAAATATGAATTATTCAGATAGTAGAACTTACAAAAATGCATTAGTTGGAAATAAAAATAATGTTCAAGTAGTTAACACAAGGAACAAAGTTCAAACTGGCAAAAAAAGAAACAGGGATATGTCTTACTGCGACTTTTTAGGATGTGATCTACAAATGTCTAATGATAAACAAGCGCAGGAGAAAGTAGATGAAGAAAGTATAAGAAAAAAAGAAGTTATTTTAAGATTCTGTTAAGCAAACTAAAACATATTATTATGACTGAGTCAACACTTGAAGAAAAAGTTTTTGCGGTAGTGAAACTATTATTTGAAGAAGTAAAAAAATATTTTATAGAGCTTTTTATGGAGACAAGTGGATAAATAGTGTTTTTAATATATTTAAGAATGACTTATTCTAATTCTTCACGCAACGGTAAGCTTAAAATTATTCAATGGAATGCGCGAAGTGTTAAACCAAAGCGCCTAGATTTCGAATGCTTATTGCAACAAGAAAATATTCATGTAGCCATTTCAAGCGAGACATGTCATGGTTAAACAAAGATACTGAGATCAACTTCAGTGGTTATGTTACGTGTAGGAGAGATAGAGAGGACTTGTACGGTGGTGTAGCGTTTGTTATACATAAGCCACTTAAGTTTCATTTGTCTTCGCATAGGTTAGCAAATCTGGGTATCGAAATAATACATACTAAGTTACTTAATTACGCTAGTTTAGAAAACATTATATCTGTGTATTGCCCATCTAGTATATGCACTACCCAGCTAGATTGGGATTGTTTGTTCAGTCTCTTTTCTAGAAAAGTCGTAATAGCGAGTGACTTTAATGTGCATCACAAGAATTGGTCGTATAATAATGATACGAGGGGTGTACAAATCATGAACTCAGCGTTCGACAATGGCTATGTTTCCCTGAACGATGGAAGTGTGACAAGAATAAAACTTGTAAACGGATTGCTTCAGAAGTCAAGCCCCGATCTAACTTTTATTTCCACTGATTGATATCAGTAGAAATAAAATGGCTGATGCCGTTAACTTCGAATGGAGTGTGACTAACGAGTCACTTTGTAGTGACCATTTAATAATTAAAATATGTTTGGATTACAAACGTTATGGTTGTTATAAAAAAAAGCGACTAACTATTTTATTGAACAAATTAATTATGCTGCTGATCAAAGTATACCAATAATCAAAATTTGTACAGATCCTACAAGTAAATTTTAACCTAAATCCTGGTGGAATCCTGAACTCTCGAAGGCTGTGGCTCAGCGTCGACTACTATTAAAACGGTTCAGACAAAACCCCACCCCTGATAACCTTTCTAGACTCGAATTAAAAATTTGTGAACCGAGAAAGTTAATAAAGAAAGCCAAATCTGAGAGTTGGCGTCAATTTTGTGATAGTGTTGATGGCACTGTATCGGTCTCAGAGATGTGGCGTCGAATGCGTTGGACCAAAGATTACAAAAAAGATCAATTTCAGGCTTCTGATAAACAAAAAGAGGAGTTGTTATGTACTTTAGCACCTGATTCCATTCTTCCACAAATACCGTATTTTCATTCAACGAACGCATCTCTAGAGGTCGAATATAGCATGGAAGAAATGATCAAAATGTCTTAAGAGGAAAGATACAGCTCCTGGAAGTGATTTCAGTACTTTATTTATTTATTTATTTGCTTATAATGTGGTAGGTACAAAGATGACAGATAATTTTAAAAGAACAAGACACATTATGCCATGTTATTATGGCATGCAAATGTTTAGCATAATATATAACAATTGAAATTATTAATTAAATTCAGGCAACATAAAATATAGAATAATAAACCAAATTACAATAGATAATAATTCATTAAGTACAATTAAACATTAAAGATAATATATTAATATCACAATGCATTTCTAATATAGTATGACGTACTCGTATAAGCGATTTTTTTTTAAAATTCGTTAACCGAATAAAACCATTGTTGAACTAACCATTTATGAAAAGTAGGGCAGAACTGATTAAAAGGCAGCTCAACTATATTATTAGGTATTGAATTGATTATATAAGGGGCGCCATGTATACACAACTCATCCTAAACATTTCCAGGCGAGGTACCGGTAATGTTAAAGGTTTGTGGGTAATTTTACGTCTATTCATATTATCTTTAGCTTCAAATAATTCATAATTAAGTTTTAGAAATTTAGCTACTTCATATATGTTAATACTTGGGACAGTTAAAAGATTTTGCTTTATAAAGACGTGCTTACAAGATTCTGACCATTGTAAGTTATAATATATCGCTCGAATACACTTTTTTTTGTGCTAAGAAAACACGCGAAATTTGTGACGAATAACCCCGTACTAGGATGCTATACCGAATTATGGAACACACATATGCATGATACACCATTCGAGATACTCTTTGAGAAGTCACATCATTTATTTTTCTAAGAGCATAAACAAACTTATTTATTTTTTTACAAAGAATATCTACATGTTCCTTCCAAGTCAGGTGTTCATCGATAATTATGCCTAAAAACATTGTACTTTGTATTTGTTCTACTTTTTGATTGTCATAAGATATATTAAGTTTTTTATGTTTTGTTTTAACAGATCTAAAGTGATACACTTTATTGTTTGATTATTTGTAATGCTATTATGTATAGTTATACGAGTCATTTGTTTTCTGTCACTTAAAAACGATGAAAACCACTTAAGGCCTCTTATACCACATTTGTCCAATTTAGTAAGGAGTTTTTATGATTAACAAAGTCAAAAGCTTTGCTCAAATCTAAAAAAAGAACACTTGATGATGCTTTCTTATTTATATTATTAACTATAGACTTCACTAGTGTGTAGTTTGCAAGCTGAGTAGATCGGTTTTTTCTAAACCCAAATTGTTCGGTAGCTAATACATTGTGTTTAGTTAAAAAATTTAGAATTCTTTTATGCATAACTCTTTCGAAAACCTTAGTACGTAAGTACAGATGATAATGCTATAGGCCTGTAGTTTGTTTTGTCTGATTTCATACCTTTTTTATAAAGTGGTTTTATTAAAATTAGCTTTAATTTATCAGGGAAGCCACCATGTTCCATTGATAGATTCATGATATAAGCTAATGGTTCTGCTATATATTCAGATATCAATTTTAAAATGTCTGTGGTAATGTTGTCATAACCTGATGACCTATTTGCCAAAGCTGCAATTGTATTATGAATTTCAACTGCATCTGTAGGTTCCAGAAATATACTATGGAGTCTGATGTTAGTATTATTATTAATAGTTTTAACGTCTTTTATTTTTTGTTTACTGTTAACAGAGCCAATGAAATAGTTATTAAAAATGTTTGCAATATTATGTCCAGAAGTTATTTCAATGTCATGATCAATAATCTTGTCAATCCATATATTTGGAGGCTCATTGCCCATATTACGTTTTACCACATCCCATGTAGCCTTAAATTTGTTATTAGAATTGGCTATATGTTTTAGATTGTTCAACGATTGATGCCTGTTTATACATTTTTTTAGAATATTAGAATACACTTTAAACTTTGTTTTATTTTCAGTTGTTCTACTATAATAATACTTATATCTTAGTCTCATTTTAGTTTTACTACTAACTTTTAGACCTTTTATTATCCACTTAAGTTTGGAAGACTTGTAGTTAAATTTAACTTTGATAACTGGAAAACATAAATTATAAAATAATATTAAATAGTCGTAGAAAATATTAAAAGCATCATTAACTTGATAAACTTCATAAATTTCTGAAAATGTCAATTTGCTTATGCAGTCAACATACTTTTTCATGTTTATCTTAGAGAGATCATTTTTTGTAACGAAATAATGTCTTATGACATTTTTATTATGATATATAAATTGCAAAACTTGCGCAGTATTATGATCCGACAGACATAGGTTATGTGTTGTACCTCTAGCATTTGGGATGTTTCTGACAATATTATCAATGCAAGTTTGAAGACGTGTTGGCTCTTTAATATGGCATTGCATGCCGTAATTTGATAAGATTTCATTAAATTGGTTTGTAGTAATGTTATGACAAAATAAATTAATATTAAAGTCTCCTGAAAGAACAATTTTACATTTCTTCCTAAACACACTAGTTAACAACCTTTGTAGATTATCAAAAAATGTTGCTATGTTGGAGTCTGGAGTTCTGTATATACACAGAATTATCAGATTAATGCTTTTAATTTCTATTCCGCATACTTCAAACTCTTTCGCTATACTCATATTTTTAACATCAATAAGTTCAGTGAATCGATAACTTTTTTTGCATAGTATAAACGTACCTCCCCGACGCTGATTCCGTGAAAAAATAGAAGCCATTTTAAAATCGTTAATATTAAAATAATTTTCTTCCCCTTTAATGATGAAGTGTTCCGTAATACACATCACATCAATGTCCACGCCAGATTCATACATACCTTGCAAAGCTAATTCTATGTCTGCTTGTTTGTTCAAAGCTCCTGCAATGTTTTGGTGAAATATAGTGAAATTAGTTTGTTTGTTCAAGAAAAAACTGCTTTATGTTATTATTAGTTTTCGCAGGGGGGGGGAGGGTATATTAGGGTGTTTTACGGTCTGAAAATAATAAGGAATTATGCCTTTAAGTATTTTTGTATATTTTAAGGGTTGATTAGAGGACTCCGTGATTGCACATGTACTTAGTATATCTGGTGTGTTTTGGGAATATCGAATGGATTTTTTACTTAATAATCTGTCTTTTCAAATTGAGCTACAATTTTTACTTTTATTAATTAAACATTTTATCTTATATTGATCTGAATTTATTTTATGTATTAAGTGTTTTGCCATAAATATTCGCGGACATAAAATATTCGCGGACATTTTTTCACACAACGTCCTCTGGTCCCAAACTAAGCCTAACGCTTGTGCTATGGGCACCAGATTACGGATATAATACATATACTACTTTTTTTTTTGTAAATACATACATATAATACATAGAAAACACCCAGACGCAGTACAAATATCTGTGTTCATCACACAAATAATTGTCCTGAGTGGGAATCGAACCCACGACCTCGTGCACGGAAGTTGGTTACACTAACGACTACGCCACGAGGCCCGTCTTTTGCCATGGTATCAGGGTCACCATATGCCTCTATAAACGAGCAATTATTGTAATTATTTGATAATAATCTTAGCTTATAATTTATTTCAGTTTCATTTAAAAATGCATTGTGAAGCACAACAATTTTTAAGTAATTTAATAGCTATGGTTATTTCTGCTATAAACTTCAATGGATTTGTGTCACTACTTCCGCTCATGATTATAACACTATCTACCTTCTGCGAGGAGGTTATCTCGTGGAAGGAAGCGGCGGAGAGGGCCAGGGAGGAGGATTCTTCCACTGACCCAAACCACCGCCAGCAACTAGGGTGGCGCAGGTGCGAGTACGTGTGTCGCTGGTTGGTACCACCGTCTCCTATGCCACTGACCGTGATGCACCGCGGTGTGTTTTGATTGTAGCCTGAAATAGTTACCCATTCATAAACTTCTCAGGTCAGGTTCTCAGGTAACTTCTCAGGTTGATCAGGTGGGCCGTGGCTCGTCTGGCACCAATAGCAAAAAAAATATAATTTCGTTTTTATCTTTGTAAATTGTATACGGATATATTGCACTATCTTTATATTTTTGAAGTTATACTTCTTTTGGTGCGATAAAGAAAAATGATGAGAGTGAATTTTTACGATGCGCGCGCACACCGACACCTAAATTCTACATCGTGAAGTTAGTTCTAGGTGGCATGCATGAAAATTGATAACTATGTTCAAGTTGTATATTCTAGTATTTTTATATTTAGAACACGTGTTTCGTAAGAGTACAATTAAACAGTGTGAATAAATAAATATTATTTTAGTGTTTTTATTAAATCAATTTCATATACGACGGTGATACTAATAATTTATTATTTATTAGTATATCTATATATATTGAATATTAGTGATAAAACTGATTTGAATAAACTGTTTTGAGTGCATTTATAGATTTGAGGTTAATTGTCGGTATGTATAATTTATTTACATCGTTAATTAAAAATTATTACATTATTATCTAAAAAATATTTTTTTTTTTCGTTTTGTTTTATTTCTGGTATATTAACAAATTTTATGCATAAATAAAAAAAAAACATAAATTTTCTATACTTGTTTATATTAACCTTAAATGCTGAATGTTTATTTTATATTTGATCTTAACTATTTGTTAAAATTTGATTTATTGATATTTCAATTATTTTTTAATGACGATTTAAATCTATTATTTAATAATGACTCTTCAGTTTCAACAACACGGCATGGCACTACTATTGATGGTGTATTCACAAGATACTTATCTACAGTTTCAACGAGACCATTTATATCATATTTTAGCTACCACAAACCTCTTTTTACTCACGTGCCTATTCAGTCACTACGAGAAGAATCTACGAATGTAAAATAGTTTATTTGAAATATTTATTAATATATTTGATTCATTGCCTTAATGATAAATGAGTGTATATTTTTACTGTGTTGTCATATTTTTACGTTAATAAAACCTTTTTTATTTAAATAAAATCTTTTTGATTAATTTTAATATGTATCGTTAATCACTACTGCATTTTAGTTATTTTTTTTCCATACGCCAAAGAAGTATAACTTCTAACGCGTGTACACATTTTAATTTTTTATTTATTTATTTTTAATTATATAGGATTAAGGAGTTTTGATACCACATGTTATTGGTATATCGTGGTAATAGCTGATTCTCGATTCAATCTAAAAATATTGAATTGTCATTTTGTACTTTCTGGCTCTTACTTAATAATATATGTATAATGCGGCGGTTCACAAACTTTTATAGCTATGGAAGCCTCTAAAAAACTAAATGTTTGACGGAGCTCTAAAATAATGAGATTTGCGCTTCGCACGTATTTCTAAAGAAAAACCCATTCTGATGCGTGCGACGTCATACACACAGATTTGTGATTATATTGTGCGCCATTATAACGGTTGACATTACCATTTTTATTAATGGAATGAGTAATATTGTATTACTGATTTTTTCTTAATGTTGGAGCATTTTTTTAAATTATAATTTAATATACGAGTATTTTTGTAGAACCCCGCCCGTAGCTATACGGAGACCGAAACCGAAATGAAGGGCGATAAGCCCTATTTTAAGATTATAATTTGAGAAACGCTGATATAATTTATGTACCTACACACTACCTACTGACTGTGACTTCTTTTGCATAGACCTCGGAATTGAGTCAATATAATATGAGTAGGTACGTTACTCAATCTCTACAGAAAAGAAATTACACCAAAAGAAACGAACTTTTTCTGGTATAAAAAGTAACCTATATGTTAAACACATAGGTTTATTCAGGTATACTAATCTGTGCAGAATTTTACCTGAATCTGTTTAGCTGTGTTTGTTATGATTAAGTAACAGAGATCTAAAATATCCAAATTTCATATTTATAATTTACTATGATTTACATCAAAAACATTAAACACCATAGTAATATTATTTGTACCCCTAATGTCACCGTGACGTAAACCGCAAATGCGAGAACGCAAAATAAAACGTAATCTTGACCGTAAAATGTCAACAATAGATCCGAAGCCTCCTGTCAACCCCGCCGAGTAACATGGGTCGCAGAAGATAGCTTTATCTTTCGTAGACTTAGAATACTTCAGATTGTCTTCTACGTTTACATATTTAACACTATATTGCGTGTTCCGCTGAAATTCCAAGAAGATTGTATTGTTCACAATATAATATGGAACACAATGTATAATGCTTGTAATAAAAATAAACTGTAGTATGTCTACTGTCTGCGCGACGTAATGAATACATAATTGATCCCCTTTCGACAAACATAAGATTCACCTATATGGTAAGTATAATATCTGTATCTGTGATAAGATTAGTTTTATAAACCAACGCACCGCCTGTTATTGGTTTGCCCACTTCCGTTTCGAACTGAAAAATTAACCTTTTATATGGCACTCAAAAAACGCACGGAATGTCGCATCGTCTAATCGCAGACGGCTTGCGTGTTTTATCTGGAATTTTATGAATATAATCGATGAATTTGATTTTCTGAATATTGTACTCCAATATATATCTTTGACAGTGGTGCTGCTGATGAGAAACTATCACACTAACTTCATCATTTAGTACAATGAAATTTTATACTGCTTTGTTCCTATTACTTGAGTAAATGATAAACAAATAATTCTGTACTAATACTCTAACTATCAATGTAATTCGCGTATTGTGAAATGATTACTAATTGTGCTGATTCAAGGATGTACGTTGCTGAGATATTCTCAGACGTAACATTTGATTAATTTATTGAACCGAGAGGATGTAAATTACCTACGTTGATATTATTTATTGTATAGGCAGGTACGTTAAAGTTACAAAAATTCAAATGGAAATTACAACAACCATTGATTGATTGATTTGACAATGGTCTGACTACATTTGTCTAAAGACTGAAGATTGAAAATATATAGAAAACTTCTAGAGTGGATATAGAATCGCGAATTGGTTAACTAAGACTGGACTCCGGCTGATGTGATAGAATAAATATCGCTCAAGGAGAATCGGACGTTGTGACATAAATTGGGAGAGGTTCATATACAGTAGCTATTGGATTGCGATATTCAACTCGACTGACTTTGATTGAATTAACGTGAACAATTTGCTTTACGGCGTATTTGTTTCTTTTATTACAATCTCGACACGCGATTTCGTGCGGGTGGAATTCAGTTAATCCCTTTTTTTGAGCGATTGTTTTTTCAAGTAAAAGCATGAGTTACTAATAATAAAATCAGCTATATATTATGTCCGTGAAAGACTCAAACAAACTTTTTAAATAGCCAGACAGACAAATCTATTCTAACTCTTCTTTTGTTAAAGGGGAATGCCGTTTTTTCTATGAGAGATGGGCTATTTTTGCGTCTTAACCAAATTAACTGTAGAACATTGTAAATGTACTCAGGGTCTTTAAATAAAAATATCATTAAGATAACTAATGGGAGCTTAGAGAAATCTGACTTTTAATATTTCAGTATGTTTTTAGTATATAGGTTATATATTATGCGTTGAAATCCATAATTATCTTTTATTCTACTATAGTATAAAAAGTAGTATCAATAGTATTTTAGAGTACCTATGTAAGAAATATAGATAGGATATAATGCTACGGCTAACTACTCTGGATCTAGATTACATTCTAAGAGTCCTGGTCTTAGTACCACTAAAAAGTCTATCTCATACGACGTCACGCTCTTTTTTTTAAATTACTCAACGGAGAATTTGATGTACTCAACGTGAATGTAAACACTGAACAATAATAATAAAACCACTGCTTTTCCACAAATGAAGCAACACATAAACGTACATAGCACGTTATCGGTTGGTTATCGGCAGTACAAATGTCAAATCATGTCAAATTGTCAATCAAATTCAAATCAATAAGGGTTGCTAGTAAAATAACAATATAAAAATATATTATAAATGTTATTATATTTTTATAAAAACAAAACTTCATAATTATGATTGCATAAAATAATCTTCGACTAATACTAAGTATTATAATAGGAGCTCATGTGGGTTTTATTTTATTTAGGTATTTCATATCAATATTCTTAGATACTATCTGGCTTTAAAAATGGGTATAGTAATAAACTGGCGACATTGACTATTCAAGCCTTCCAATAAATATGGCAGTTCCGCTTATTTCGAATTTAATAATATGTATATCTTTTTTTTATAACTTTGAAACCCCACTTTGCTTATGACTAAAATAAATACATATAACATCATTATTCAAAAGACGATTTTTTATGTTTAGATAGTTGACGCAAGACGGGCACAATATAGCCTGGTTTTCGGCATTGTCTTTTCACCACACTTATTTAAAGTTAAATTCGAATATTTTGGATTTAATTCTCATCAAAAACAAGTATTTGTGCGGCTTTCAAATATGTTTTCTGAGTCATTGTCTTGAATTTCGAACATGCTTCACAGGAATTACTGCATCAGTGCGGGTATGTTATTTAAACCTTTTTTTACACCAAATAATATTACCCACAGCTGTATTTTTATTTCACGTAGCTGTTGAGATAACCCCATTAAGCAGTGAGTGTTTTAAATGGCGTTTGCTAATAGTTCCTAAGAACACATTCCCTACGAAAAAGTGGAAAAGTAAAAAGGCCTTCGGAGTAACTTCGCACTCAGTATTGTTTTCTACTTAAAAAGCTTTTGGGATTACTTAAAAAGTTAAAGAAAAGAAATTGAATTGAATTAATTACAAACGTCTTGTTATGTGTTCGCTTTGTTTCGAAAAAATGCAACATCTATCTGTTTCGAAATTGATTGTTTAGGACCCTTATGACAGTTTTAATTAATTATGCGAGAGTTTAAGTTTCTGTGCTTTCATATTTAGATATTTTTATATATATTTTTAGTATTTGACATGCTTAGCCATATACAGTAAACACAAAGTGGAAAATTTGAAAATCGAAAAAAAACAGTCACGAGCAGAATCACGGGCGTCACCCAAAACGTTAAGTATGAATGTGTTATCGAAACATCTGGATGGTATCCAGGAGATGCAGGTTCAAATCCTGCTTGTAACTGTTATTTTCGATTTACACATTTTCCACTTTGTGTTTCTGTGCTTACAGTTGCGGCGTACTGTTATAAATATACAAATATCTTATTGTATATATGTTACGAGGAGAATTTACTATGTCCACTCGTCGCTGAAATGATAAGTATATTTATAAATACACACAAAACATAAATCCTACACTATAAGTGCAAAATAATTTACCATAATTTCAAAATTATAACATCCGTTAATCATATAGTTACTATTTATTCAGTAAATAATAAGTTTGAGAGGTTTTTTGTAATTAGGTCTATTGAAGTTGTTGGCTTTTTGTAATTTGATCTATTGTATATGCAATGTCGGGCCTGGTTAGAATATTCCCACCCCTCTCCACCCATGGGAGTCGTAAGACCCGACTGAGGGAATACCGGAGGCGTGAGCAGCAGCACTCCTTCGAGGATTAACAACATCCACTGCGATCGCCAACCCGCCTGCCAAGCGTGGCGATTACGGCACTATCCCCCATTCTTGGGGAGGCCAATGTCCAGCAGTGGACGTTAAAAGGCTGATGGATGGCTGGATGGATGATAAGTTGCAGTGCATAAAGGTACAACGAATGCCTAGGAAATCTATTACTTAAGGGCCGTAATATAAACTCATTGTTTTGGTAATATTACATTGGTGTAATCAGCAAAATAAAATTGTTACGTTTAGAGGACTTCGTTCATATAATTGTACATTTTTTTTTTTTTTTTTTTTGGTGGACAAAAATGTACCTACCGCACACCCCGCTGCCCGGGGAGACAGCAGGGTAGTGTGGGGCTCTCACCCACTAAAAATCCACCGTGCGCCCTCACCCGCCCGTACTCGGCGGACCACTGGTACCGCGTATATTCACTTCAGTGGTCCGCGCGGCGGCTAGCCCTCTTGGGCTTCCTCTCTGAGCAACGCCTCCTCACACCTGGGGCATCGCACCTTCGCGGTAGGCTTTACGCGAGCGGAGGACAATCCCCGGTCCAACCGCCCGCGGCCTCGGCTAGGGCGGCATTAGGCGCAGGTATTCACGCCCACGCCGCCCCGCGCGCCGGCGGCGGCTCGGGCCAGAGGAGAGATCAGCCTCCCTGGCCCTCTCCGCCGCCTCCTTCCGCGAGACGACATTCTCGCAGATGGTGGCGACCGCATTCCAGTACCTATTGCCGCCGACCATCGATCGGATGACAGCCGGCAGCGACAGGTCCTCTCCGATGACTGCAGCGAGATCCCGGCGCTGGTCAGCCCAGGCCGGGCACGACTCAAGCGTGTGCTGCGCCGAGTCCTCGCTGCAGTCGCAGTGGTGGCAGCAGGGAGTCTCCTCCCTCCTAACAACCGTGTACAAGTACTTGCCGAAGCATCCATGCCCCGACAGCACCTGCACCAGCCGGAAGGTGAGGACCCCATGCCGCCGAGCCACCCATTCCTCCAAAATCGGCTGGAGCGCCCCTACGGTCCTAAAACCAGCCCGAGGCGTTTCCAGCCGAATCCTCCAACGGGTGACAATGGCGCGGCGGGCGTCGCCCCGCCATGCGTCTATTTGACTGGGCGGGAGGCGAACGCCCCCCGCACGCACTTCTGACACCCGCCGATAAACCTCGGCGAGCACCTCCGCCTCCAGATCCCACGGGAGGGTCCCGGCCAATGCGCAAGCGGCTTCGCACGACACCGTGCGGTACCCGCGGATTGCTCTGACCGCCACGACTCTCTGCGGTCTCCATAGAAGGGCCCTATTGCGGGCGGTCAGAGACTCCGCCCACACGGGTGCACCGTAAAGTGCCATTGACCGGACCACCCCCGCGTATAGCTGTCGGCACGCGATGCTGGGTCCACCCAGGTTTGGCAACAGACGCCCGAGGGCGGACGCCGTGCCAACCAGTCTCGGCGCAAGCTGGCGGAGGTGCTCGTCGAAGTGCCACCGCCCGTCAAGGACCAGGCCCAAATATTTAATGTGGGCCTGGATTCCTACCCCCACACCATTTACCGTAATCGAGGCGCTGGCGGGTGGACCGCGTCGGGGCCCGTGAAATAGTAGGGCCTCTGACTTGTTGAGGGCCACCCTAAGCCCCAGCGCCTCGATACGTCTGACCACCTCCGCGGTACCCGAGGTGGCCAGTCTCGCCGCCTCCTCGAAGTTCCCTCCCCGGGCTGTGACGAGGGTATCGTCTGCGTAACAAATTACGCCCAGCCCGGGGGGAAGTCGGCCACGTAGGACCCAGTCGTACCCGATGTCCCACAGGAGCGGTCCCAGGACAGATCCCTGTGGGACACCGCACGACATGGGCCTCCTCATAGCGTCCCCTTCCCGGCTTACGAAGAGGACGCTGCGGCCTTCGAGGTAGTCCGCCACCAGCCGCCTCAGGTAGGCGGGCACACTGTGGAATCGGAGTGCCTCCCTGATGCAGCCGAATGGCAGACTGTTAAATGCGTTGGCGATGTCCAGCGACACCGCCAACAGCACCCCTCGCTGAGCGACGGCCTCCGTGGCCGCGGCCCTCAGACGCAGGATTGCGTCGACCGTCGAACGCCCCGAACGAAAACCGAACTGAGCGTCCGACAGGTCGGGGCCCACCTCCACAAGGTGCTGGACGATACGGGTGGAAATAATCCTCTCGAGTAGCTTACCCGCATCGTCCAGCAGCACGATGGGCCTAAAGGCCGCGACCGAATCCGGGGACCGTCCCGGTTTCGGCAGGAGCACGAGCTGGAAGGATCCAGCAGTCAGGAAACCGCCCAGACGCCAGTCTAATTGTACATACTTTAAACTCATAAAAGAAAAATATAATTTTGTTGCCAACAAAAGGTTACCTAGAAACTCATTCACACACACGCATATTAAAAATGGCCGCAATAAATTCACGGATTACAAACTTTTGTTGTTGTTAAACTCGAATGCTGTGTCGACGTCGCAGTGGGGCTTTTTTACGTTTAACTTCAATTAAGGTTTCGATCGTACATTTGTATAAGTGATTAAATAAAGTTTTAATTAAGGAATGCTTGCAGATAAGTTACCTGTACGGTAATAAAGGTAAGCGATTAACGCAGTTCGTTGATGCAGAAGTACAACAAAGTCCAAACCAACATGATTTATACTATCCTCGTGCTCGGAAATATTTCACCAAAATAGGAATGGAAAATAGAAGTTTATGCTAGAGATAACTATGGACGATTATGCTGTTTAATACCGTGATAAGTAATGGCTTCTGTATCGCTACATCAGTCACCTGCAATTAGTAATAATTCTGATAATGTTTAACGTCTGGACTCTGAAATTTTTCTTTTCATTTGCACCTTACAGTTACAAAATATCAGATAACACATACACAAACTCGCAGATGTGAAAACATCAATTTTCTTTCTTTCTTCAAATAATGAATGGGTCTTATATAATTCTTGGTAAGCGCCCTCTCATTATACATAGACCAATCAAAACTGTTCTTGGTTTATTGATTGACGTTATACTTCCTAGTGAAATGCTTTTGTCAATAGATGGCGTTAAATACAATTAAATAAATAGGTGTGACGACGTCGCCACGCTAACAGCCGGTTTTACCCTCCCTCCACATTAGATGTTTTCACATCAAAAAGAGTGCTACCTATAATACATGTATATGTATGCATTCCACTTAGTCCTTAGCCAAGGAAATTGCACTACCAATATGTAAATCCAATCAAATAAAGTGACAATTGGCAACAGCTGCAAAGATTTAACTCACTTCGTCTTTATCAAAGAAATAAATGAAGGCTACGGCTTACAGTCCTACTTGTGATATTCTCTTTGGCGTCACATTTGCATTGTGCCAATAAGACCCAGTCTAGAAGAATTTTAGCATTACCTCGGTTTTAAAGTTTATTTGAAAGAATTCTTCTTGATAAGTTTAATGTGACGAAAAATTTAATTTATCGATTAAAATGACCAATATTGTATTTATATTATATTTCTGGGGTATTTTGTAATACCTAAAGAACAAATTATTTGTGAAAATTTGGAAAAAGAGAAAAAAACATAGCATCGCACCTGTATTCCCCGAAGGGGTAGGCAGAGGTGTATTACACACCCACGACTCGCCAGCTATGTTTAAGTCCGATTAATAGGGGGCAAGCCTATTGACGTCTACCGGGCACATTTCCAAACTAAGAAATAAATAGAAATAATAATATCCTAGAAGAGGCATATTGGAATAATTAATGTAAATGCATCCGATAGGTGGCGTGGGTCGTAAAGATAAATGTGAGATTGGGTATGGCCGTTGGTCACTGTGATGGCTTAGTGGTCTAGAGCTCTTCGAATCTCGCTCGCAGTAAAATTCTCTTTTTCCCCATTTTCACAAATAATTTGTTCTTTAAAGTAGCGGAGCATGTCAAGTGCTAAAATACAGATCAAAATATTGTAATAGCTAGTTATTATTTTCACCCACAGAAACTTAAATGCCAAGACATGAAAATTGATGGTAGGAAAAGAAAAATAAATCCAGTCTCTCAGCAAACTAATAGATTTGCTAGAGAACTATGTGAACCTTTCCTGGCTGATTTCTAAGTAAAAACCTTTTTTTTAGGTACTCCTTGGAACCTCATTTAAGTAGCGGAAAAAGGCAACACACATATATCTCCCCGTTGAATGTGATGTAATAGAATATTAACGAGATTTACGTATGCTCGTCTCAAGATTGTATTACCTGCCTGTACGTAAGTATTTTTGTATCATTCATTTCAACGGTATATGGCGAAAATCTCTTAAACTTAGGTATGTATAAAATTGTTAAAATCCTTACCAATATTAGGTACTAGACTTTGCCCGCGGCTCTGCCGCAGCCAAAAGCTAGTTTTTTGGTTATAATATCTCAGGCTCCCGATATAGTAGTGGGATAAAATGTATACCAGTTGTTAAGTCTAATCGAGAGCTATCAAATAAAAAAGTTGCATCTAATACATTCAGTAGTTTTTGAGTGATGTGCGAACAAATAAACAGATAAACAAAACAACAAAAAATCTAAAAAATACGTTTTGTGTGTAGACACGCCGGTATAGCCTAATTCAATCATTTTTCTCAAATATCCTAAATGTACAAACACAACTCTGTTACAGATTTATAATAGTACTAGCCTTTGCCAGCTGCTTCGCCGCAGCCAAAAGCTAGTTTTTCGGTTATATCTCAGGTTCCCGATATAGTAGCGGCATAAAATATATACCAGTTTTTAAGTATAATCAAGGCCTTTCAAATAAAAAAAGTTGCATTAAAATCCGTTCTGTAGTTTTTGTGTGATGCGCGAACAAACAAACAGATAAACAGACAAACAGACAAAAATTCTAAAAAAAATTGTTTTGTGTTTAGACACGCCTATATAGCTTATTACAGTATTTTTTTCTCTTATATCTTAAATGTACAGACACAGCTCTGTTACAGATTTATAATACGAGTAGTATAGATAGATAAATGCCGAAGTGCATTTGTTTTTAGGTTTCACTTCACAAGTACTCAACCAATCATCATTAAATTTGGCATACATATCAGAGCCTAGAAAAAGACATGGGCTACACTTTATATCGGATAATGCTCCTTTGGTATAGCAATTTTTGCATAGAGTTTTAACAACCTCTAAAACAAACCTTTACAACACACTAATGTGTATCTTAGAATGTTGTTTTTAAATTCTTAAGTCCACGCGAACGAAGTTGCGGGCAGAATTTAGTACTTTATAAATACTTATTTTATAATTTCACGATGGTAAGTCGGATTGACTTGAATTGTTTTTTGACTTGAACTTAATTGACTTCAGTTATTTTTTATTTTATTGTGTTTAGTGACAGACGAGCCACAGCTCATCTGATAGTAAATGGTAACCGTCGCTCATGGACTCAACTATACCGAGAGTATTGTCAAGCCGCTGCTCACCATTTAATTTCACCGATATGAAATGAAAGAATAAACGGCTAGACAGCCAAAACGCAACGATGTGCTTCATGGCCAGTCACACGGGAGATGGTGGTACTAACCCACTCGGGCCCGCTACCAAGTGAGTACTCCCACTTAGTACCCAGCCCTAGCATCAGTCATGCAATGGATAATAATTGCTTACTTCCCTAAAAAATTGAAACTAAACCCTGCACATTAATAGTTATCGCATCCGAACTTCCCGCCAGTTGTAATGGCTTCCGTTCCACTGGATCACGAAAGTAAAAGAGTTTTAAAACAGATACAAGAGTATCCGGTGCACATTTCGGATTACCACTATGCGCCTTCACCTAGATAATAACAACTACCTTAATGTCATCAGTTTCTATGCTCCCGCGCTGGACAAATCTGAAGATATTAAGGAGCAATTTTATGAGGGGCTGCATAGAAAGTGTACGACCCAGAGAGCAGATCCTTGTATTGGGTGACTTCAATGCCAGAGTAGGATAGGATTTTACTGCCTGGCTTAAAGTATTAGGCAGACACGGAGTAGGCAGAATGAATGATAACGTACAACTACTTCTGAATTTTTGTGCACAACTTGACTTGGCGATTACGAACACCATGTCCAGACTTCCTGCTAAGCACGAAAACACATGGATGCACCCAAAATCCAAGCACTGTCATCTGATAGACTATGCCATAGTGCGACAAAGGGATTTTTCCCAGGTCCAAATTACTAGCGTTATGCGTGGTGCACATTGCTGAATTGATCACAGGCTTGTTGTCGCAAAACTACGTCTCTGCCTCCGACATCCTTGTAAATCCGACAGAACAAAGCCGATGTGTCTTAGCGTGGATAAGTTTAGAGATCCTGGGACGAGGAAGAAATATGCTGAGGCTTTGGCTACTGTGCTGCACCCTCCAACCGGAGGCAATATTGATGCTGACTGGGGGGCTCTATCTAATCACATTTTAGACACTGTCACAGTTACCCTGGGTCTAAAAGTCCGCAAGAGTGAGGACTGGTTCGATGAGAATAATAGAGTCCTTAAAGAGGCGATCGACAATCGCCGACTTCTCCTTTGACAGCATAGAAGACCAAACCTACGTAGTGTTGCGGAGATTAGACAGAGTGACCTGGAGCTACGCAGAATAGCTCAGGAAATAAAAGATAAGTGGTGGCAGGATCGAGCTCGCTATATGCAGCTGCTCGCAGACACAAACCAGCTAGGGGAATTCTACCGTGATGTTTGAAAGCTAGTTGGTACGACTCCTGTTGCAAAAGTGCCATTAAAGCCTACGAATGGCGAAGGCCTTCTTAAAAGCAAGGAAGAAATACTTAAGCGATGGGTAAAACACTTCAACGACTTACTAAATGTAGACCGGTCGGTAGACCTCAAATACATTCGTTCGATCCCTCAACTTCACACTGACATTAAGCTTTACGAGCCGCTGACGCGTAGTGAGGTTGCTTTTGCCATAAAACTGCAGCGAAACAAGCGCGCGGCTGGCATTGACTTTACACCGTGTGAACTACTGAAGTACGGCGGTGAGGAACTGTATTCGGCCATATATCTTATGTGGAAAGATGAAAGGGTTCCGTCATCTTTTAAAGTATCATGCATAAGGGCTCTATATAAGAACAAGGGTGACCGTTTCGATTGCGGTTCCTACCGCGGTATTTCTTTGTTGTCAGTCCACGGGAAAGTCTTTGCCAGGATTTAACTGAACCGTCTTATGAAACTATAATAATAATAATAAATGTTTATTTGTCACTAGGTAGTTACAACAAAAGGGCTTAATCTAAGTCTTAAAATGATACAATAGGTACTGAAACTGGATCCCAAACTAGGCTAAAGCCTGTATTTTGGGAGACAGTGCGCATTAAATACAAAGTGAAAAATGTGAAATCGAAAATAACAGTCAGGAGCAGGATTTGAACCTGCATCTTCTGGATACCGTCCAGATGCTTTACCAATTCAGCCATCCTGACAATTGCTCCTGACTGCTAGTTTAGATAACACATCATACTTAACGTCTTTGGGTGACGCCTGCGCCATCTGTCGGAAGTATTTTCATACATTATACCGACCAGGTAAACTTAATTTTACAATTAAGATTTTACCTAATAATGACGCAAACCCTTTAAATATTTAGATATTTTTATATATATTTTAGCATTTGACATGCTTAGCACTATACATTAAACACAAAGTGAAAAAATGTGAAATCGAAAATAACAGTCAGGAGCAGGATTTGAACCTGCATCTTCTGGATACCGTCCAGATGCTTTACCAATTCAGCCATCCTGACAATTGCTCCTGACTGCTAATTTCGATAACACATCATACTTAACGTCTTTGGGTGACGCCTGCGCCATCTGTCGGAAGTATTTTCATACATTATACCGACCAGGTAAACTTAATTTTACAATTAAGATTTTACCTAATAATGACGCAAACCCTTTAAATATTTAGATATTTTTATATATATTTTAGCATTTGTCATGCTTAGCACTATACATTAAACACAAAGTGAAAAATGTGAAATCGAAAATAACAGTCAGGAGCAGGATTTGAACCTGCATCTTCTGGATACCGTCCAGATGCTTTACCAATTCAGCCATCCTGACAATTGCTCCTGACTGCTAATTTCGATAACACATCATACTTAACGTCTTTGGGTGACGCCTGCGCCATCTGTCGGAAGTATTTTCATACATTATACCGACCAGGTAAACTTAATTTTACAATTAAGATTTTACCTAATAATGACGCAAACCCTTTAAAATTTAAAGGGTCAAGGAGCAGGATTTGAACCTGCATCTCCTGGATACCTTCCAGATGCTTTGCCAATTCAGCCATCCTGACAATTGCTCCTGACTGCTAATTTCGATAACACATCATACTTAACGTCTTTGGGTGACGCCTGCGCCATCTGTCGGAAGTATTTTCATACATTATACCGACCAGGTAAACTTAATTTTACAATTAAGATTTTTACCTAATAATGACGCAAACCCTATAAATATTTAGATATTTTTATATATATTTTTAGCATTTGACATGCTTAGCACTATACATTGAACACAAAGTGAAAAATGTGAAATCGAAAATAACAGTCAGGAGCAGGATCTGAACCTGCATCTCCTGGATACCGTCCAGATGCTTTGCCAATTCAGCCATCCTGACATACTTTCGATTTCACATTTTTCACTTTGTGTTTAATGTATAGTGCTAAGCATGTCAAATGCTAAAAATATATATAAAAATATCTAAATATTTAAAGGGTTGCGTCATTATTAGGTAAAATCTTAATTGTAAAATTAAGTTTACCTGGTCGGTATAATGTATGAAAATACTTCCGACAGATGGCGCAGGCATCACCCAAAGACGTTAAGTATGATGTGTTGTCGAAATTAGCAGTCAGGAGCAATTGTCAGGATGGCTGAATTGGTAAAGCATCTGGACGGTATACAGAAGATGCAGGTTCAAATCCTGCTCTTGACTGTTATTTTCGATTTCACATTTTTCACTTTGTGTTTAACGATTTCACATTTTTCACTTTGTGTTTAATTTTACAAATTTTTAATAGACCGTACTGACCGTTTTAGAGTCGATTAACCGTAATACATCGGAATCTATTTTGAATCCTACAAGTCAATTACAAAAAAAAACTAATATCTCTCAGACTAAATCATTTGCTACCTGTTCTCAAGGGGGTTGGCAGAATATCAGTAAGTGCGCTGTTTGCAAGGGAGAACATAAAATCTGTGATTGCCAAATATTTAAATCTAAAGGTGTAGACGACCGGAAGGCGGAAGTATCTAAATTAAATCTTTGTGTCAATTGTCTTCGTCCTGGACACTCTGCTCGAACATGTCACCTAGGGGCGTGCCGAGAGTGCAAGCGAAAGCACAACACGCTGCTGCATGTACCTATCCCAGCGCAGCCTACTGATAATAGTTCGAGTGACATTGTAGGTAACACATCTTCTAGTTCAATTTCTACCTTCACGAAGCAGCATAGTGAAGTATTTTTATCAACTGCAATTATTGATATTCACAATAGTGTTACTAAGAAAACAGAGCGAGTACGCGCTCATCTAGACTGTGGCAGTTAGTCTTCCCTCATAAGGAAGTCACTACAGCAAAGATTATCTCTAACCACTACATCTATAAACACATTAAACATAATCGGTATTGGAAATGCTTCCACTAACCAAGTAACTGAAAGTTGCCAAGCAATTAGTTAATAATGCTAGCTTCGTAATGAACATTAGTTCATTACAAAGCTCTTTCAGCATCACATGCAATTTTTTTGGTTCTCAATGAACTGACAGGTAAGATCCCCAAATCGTTTATTGATGTTAGTCTATATTGGCTACAATTGAATAACTTCAAATTAGCCGATCTCAAGTTTAATCAGCTAGAAGAGATCGACGTTCTGCTTGGTGCAGATATATTCTGGGATGTTCTCGGCTGTGACCAGCAGAGTCTCAGTCCCAAGCTTCCTAGTTTGAGAAGCTCCCAGTTTGGTTGGTTAATTACAGGTCCTATGTACTCACAAGTAAAGCAGCCTAATAAGGTCCAATGTCATCATTCAACAACTAGTGAATCTGATTCATACAAAACTCTAGAAAACCAAATAGCTAAGTTCTGGGAGCTGGAAGAGCTTCCACAAAGGGTCTCTTTTAGTGAGAGTGAGCAGGAGTGTGAAAGCCATTTTGGATCTCACACCACTTGATTATCTTCAGGCAGATTTTGCGTACGACTACCCCTGAAAGATTCACCTGATTGCTTAGGTGAGTCCTATGATCTTGTTAAGAGGCGACTGTTTTCACTAGAAAGGCGTTTTCGTAGACAGCCTTATGTAAAATCACAATACTTTGATTTTATGAAAGAGTATGCTTATTTAAATCATCTCTCCGAATCATCGATTCCAAAGCCTGATCGATCTTACTTTTTAAGTCACCAAGAGAATGCGTAAAAAACCCGAGAGCAAAGACTATACCGAGAGTAAAATGGAACTCGGTACAGCCTGTAAGTCAATAAAGTTGTAAATAAACACTTATTTTCATACAGACTTTTAACTAATAAAGTTAATGTGCTGGAAAATCGTGTTCACTAATTTTATTTAGATTACTAAATACTACATTTTTAAACGCTTAATTTTTTCGTAAATACAATTCTGTTTATACTTTGCGTTTGGTGAGTGAGCGCGCTGGAATCAAAGCTGGCCCGTTGCCATTACTCCCCTATAGTAATAAACCTCCCTAGGATTGAGAACGCTCGGGTGCTACTTCTGGTGTTGTTAGCATATTTTCTTTTTACTATGGTAATAGTAACCGTTTTTTTGGGCATAGGGTCCACCTTTAGGTAAACGATTACAGTAACCTTTGATGCAAGCAACTTGTTATATTTTGTGATTGTTACCTCGTTATTAATCGCATCCCGCATAGTTATCGATAGATAGGTCAGACTAAGACTTGACCACGCAGCTCTATTACCACCTTCAATACCAGAATGTACAACTATTATAAAGCTGTAACAGAGCTATGTCTATACAATTAAGATTTCATATCACGCAAAAACTAGGGAACGGATTTTGATTTGATTGTTTGATAGCTTTTGATTAGACGTAAAAACTGATATACATTTTATCCCGCTACTATTTTGCGATCCTGAGATATAACTTAAAAACTAGCTTTTCCTCAGCGGCGCAGCGGCAGGCGTAGTCGATAGTGTAACCGACTTCCGTGCACGAGGTCGTGGGTCCGATTCCCACTCAGGACAATTATTTGTGTGATGAACACAGATATTTGTACTGCGTCAGGGTGTTTTCTATCTATTATAATATGTATGTATTTACAAAAAATAAAGTAATATATGTATTATATCCGTACCCATAGCAAAAACGTTAAGCTTAGTTTGGGACCTCTGACGTTGTGTGAAATGTCCGTGAAAATACATTTATTTATTAATAAGTCCTGAAATGGATTTGAGACTATTTAAGAAAATTCAAGATATTTTATTGAAAATCAGTACGCTTTGTTTATTGTCCTTTACCATATTTCGTTTACGGACTAAGAATATATAATGCTATTATTAGTGCCACTTTATACCTTGACTTTAAGAGAATGAGAAATCAGCATTATTTATTAAGTTATACAGTAAACCCAACCAGACACTGGACAGATATTCACTGCTATTTTTATAATAATCATTTAAATATCTTACCAACACAATGTTCCTGGTAATTAAATTGAAATACCTTTCATTTTATATTCTCTATACCAGAAATTCTTTCTCTGGCTTATTAAAAGGCTAAAAGGCGTTCCCTCCTTTGAAATGTAGGCAAAATTAATATCATAGACTTATTTTAATATCTCACTGGAGCGAAAGGCTTAAACACATTAAAACCTTATAATGAACAATAACAACAACCAATTTACCAAAAATAATATATTATACTGGGTGTTTACTAACAAAATGTGGTTAATAGGTTAGGGTACTATTTTATCAAAGTATTAAAACAATTATATAATTCAATGTTCACTGGCTTGTTTAATCTATACTATTATAAAGTTGTAACAGAGCTGTGTCTGAACATTTAAGATATTTGAGAAAAAATGACTGTTTTAAACTATATAGACGTGTCTGAACACAAAACAATTTTTTTTAGATTTATTTAGAGAACAAACAAACAGACAAACAGATAAACAGACAAAAATTCTAAAAAAAAAATGTTTTGTGTTTAGACACGCCTATATAGCCATAACAGTCATTTTTCTCAAATATCTTAAATGTACAGACACAGCTCTGTTACTGCTTTATAATAGTATAGATTAAGTTTCGTAACTTTTGTCTGGTGGTCGAAATCTATTATATATAATTCCAGTGTCACGATATTTGTCCAGGATGAACTCCTGAACCGATTTTAACTTTTTCTTGTAATGTGTGTTTTGTTCCCACTTAAGAGATAAGATACTTTATATCTCAATTTATAATTGCAAAATTTATTCTTGAAAAAATATATGGCGGTACGAAGTTCTCCGGGTCAGCTAGTTTAACTATAATTATTATTGTAAATTAGAATAAAACCTCATTTTGTATGTTTCGTGCGTGTGGTGATGGATAAGAATACAAGTGTCACCACCATACGAAGCAACTAACTTTACAATTATTATCCGTTACATTACTGGTGGTAGGGCTAGGTACTAAGTGAGAAAACTCACTTATTATTATTGAGCGAATAGTCTTAATATGTTGAGTTCATGAGCAACGGTAAGTGGTAATTACCATCAGGAGGGCCGTGGCTCATCTGCCCCTATAAGCAAAAAAATAAAATTTTTTTTTAGTGATATCATTAAGTATAGCAAGTTAGTATGCACAACAATGAAAACGCTCACCAAATACGTTGCAACCATGTTATGTAGCAGTCCCCAAAACCACTACTTGCAATATTCCGCAAAATTTCAAATACAAATTTGACACGGTGTTTCGCCTCTTAACGAGGCGTGCTCAGGACCACTCAGCAAGTATATAGCTAAGCAGTATTAAAGATATAAAAAAAGTAATAATAAAGAAAATTTGTCGATAAATACGGGAAAAATCACTCCTTAACTTTTTCCTGTTTGCCTCTTTATATTTAAAGACCTCTTTATATTTACTCCAGATTTTATAAATAAGACTGCCTTTGTATGTATATGCAATTTATTTACGTTTATTAGAATCGTAGTTTCAACATTTTTCGATCTGTTTGTACCTACAATCTCTAATTAATCTGCACCTAAGAATCCTCACGTAATGATTATCATCTTTGTAGATAAGACCTAAATATTTTATAAAAATTATATGACTGTATACCTACTATAAAATAGAAAAAAATAGATACCTACTGTATAACAATACCAGGTTCGTAATAATAAATGGCTACTGTATAAATAGATATTGTGATCGGACAAAGATAAATGACGGCCCATCGCTGGAATACTAATAATAAAGGAGAAAACTTTGTGCTAATGACGATTGATTTTACCAGTGGGGTATTACGTTGATTTAAGTAAAGTGGAAGAGTGCTTGAGGAGTAGTTTCGTAATTAAATGGTCGTCAGTTTTCATTATTGAAGACGGTAGTAATTGACCCCTGTAGAAGTGGGTCACGTGAATGTTGAAACAATTTCGCTGACACAAATATTAAGCCGTGTGGGGCCGGCTTTAGAATTGTCCACCCATGGGAGTCATAAGAGCCGACTGAGGGAATATCAGGGGAGTGGGCAGCAGCACTCCTTCGAGTATTAACAACATCTACTGCGATCGCCAACCCACCTGCCAAGCGTGGCGATTACGGCACTATCCCCCATTCTTGGGGAGGCCTATGTCCAGCAGTGGACGTTAAAAGGCTGATGGATGGATGGATGGAAATATAAAGCTTTAATCAAAATAAGAATATAAAATTAAATTATAACTTATGTTATCTTTGCCCGTGGCTCCGCCGCAGACAAAAGCTAGTTTTTAGGTTATATCTCAAGTTCCCTACATAGTAGCGGAACAGTCGAAGCATGGTTCTTAGGCTGTGGTAGCGGGGTAAAAATATACCATTTTTTTATTTTACTGACTTCAGAGGTTAGCTTTAAAATGGCCTATTAAGCGTTAATTGGGTACAGTATTAAGGGAAATATATTAATCCACAAAAAAGAAACACCTTTGAGAAATAACCTACAGAGATATGGGGTTACTTCCTTTAGGTTTTTACTTCCTCATAAGCAAAAATGTTAAATAGAAAGTGATGTATACTTGAAAAATATATACTTAAAAATCTAATAAAGCTGTAACAGAGCTGTTAAGATATTGAAGATATTGAATAAAAAACTGTATTATGCTATGAATATCTGTTCGCATATCACGCAAAACCAGTTATTCATAAAACTTTTTTTGATTGATAGCTCTTGATTAGATTTAGGAATTGTTTTATCTCGCTACTATATCGGAAACCTGAGACATAACCCAAAAACTAGTTAAGACTAGTTTGTACTAAACATAGTAAACTGGGCTTGGCTCTGGCTGTTTGCTGATTTATTGTTCTATCTTATGTTTTGCACAGATGGCGGAGTGGTTTAGATACCAGCCTCCCGCCGGAGTATTGTGGGTTAGATTCCCACACAGGACAACTCTTTGTGTGATCCACAAATGGTAATTCTGAGTCTGGGTGTACTTTGTGTCCGTGAAATTGTATGTTTGTAAAGTCACCCGCGATACAAGGTCTATCCTATAGCGCAGGGCACTGCTGTATCTTTAAAAAAACAGTCATCCAATCAGACTATGAGGATGAGGAAACAGTGCACTTGTGTCAGCATACACACTTGTATGTTAGTGTGTATCTACCTAATATTTGTAGTATATATATCACAAAGAAACGCTCGTAGCTCATTGATAGTAACCTTATCGAAATAATTTCGGGACATATTTTACTAATTAATATGGTACTATTGCTTTTGTAGCTAAAATTTAATAAGGGTGGCCAACCTGATCTCTGTGCTGAACTAAGAAGATATAGCTGCACATTAAACTGTTGTAACATAGCGACAAAAGGATCGCATAAACATCAAAGTTAATTTGATTTTCTCCGTACCATCTCAAGAGTATCATAGTATGCAGTTAACGACATTCAGTTGCAATCCCGGGAGATTTATTTTAATAAATGTAGCACATTTTTTGCTTCTTATATTAATACGTCTTTTTAAACTATTAATTATAGTGATGTGTTTTTTAATACTTACTGTGTGCAAAAAGCGCTAAAATTTAAAGTAGAAAAGATAGCCACGAGTCTCCTGTACTATTAAGAAGGAATTTGTTATGGAAATTGATGGTACCGAGTAAATGTCTCGATAGCTCAGTTCGTAGGCGTTTGTGACGAAACGAACGTAATATACAAACTTAGATACGGTCGTCCATAGATTAGACTAGTGGTTGCTCACTTACGTGTATTATTTCCTCATTAGTATTGTTTAAGGAATGTGTTTTGAAATCGGTCTAGTAGTTTTTGAGTTTGTTCATTACTAATATACAAAAATACAAAAATAATAGTTCCTCTTTATAATATTAGTATATAATTATGCCCGCCGTGTGGGACCGGCTATAAAATTTTCCCACCCCTCTCTACCCACGGGAGTCGTAGAAGCCGACTGAGGGAATATCGGGGAGTGGGCAGCAGCACTTCCTCGAGTATTAACAACATCCACTGCCAACCCGCCTGCCAAGTGTGGCGATTACGGCATTATCCCCCATGACAGGACCGCGTGTTGTGGCGTTCTATTGGGGAGGCCTATGTCCAGCAGTGGACGTTGAAAGGCTGATAGATAGATATAATTATGACTCTGAAATTTAGCATTTAGAAAATCAATATTGCCCGTGCACTTGTTATTTTAAAAAAATGCACTGTATCCATTGATATTTAACCTCTTTTTTATACATCAATGACTGTATCACAAAGGACATGTTGTGCCATTTACGGCCTGTGGCAGACATAATGTTTTCAATATTTAAAATTAAACTAATAATTTATAAAATCCGTCAGTGGTTTTCTTTTCTTGATAGAACTTTAGAAAAAGATTATAGTTTAAAAAAACTATTATATTGAATTTGTACTTTATCGTAATAGTTATTGGTGGATGCTTGTTATCTGTTGACAATCAAATAGGATATTGCTGCTACGCTGAATTGACAACATTAAAAACTGTGGTACTATTATATTACAAAACAATATTACATAGTTACTTCTTAAAAAAATTCGTGAGAACAGTAATAAGCCTATTTAATAAAATATTTTTTTATAATTATTTGGTGAAAACTGCTATTATTTCTAATCAAGAGTAGCAATTATGACTCAAAATATTGGCAAAACATTTTACATCTGTTATGTCATGTCATGTCATTCTCTACTCATCTACTGTTGTTGTTGTGTATCGTGAATATTGTATTGTATTTTTATGAGTGTATGTTATATATTTAGTGATATTAAGCCTCATTATGTGTTTATATTATGAAGATATTATTTTATTTATTTATAATTATGGTGTTATTTTTGATCAAATATTCGATTTGAATTTCAAAATTATATCCATCTTAGATGTCTTTTATCTCCTCATCCAAAAGTTTTATTGTGAAAATAAATACACAGGGCAATAGGATAGTCATTTATTTACAAAAAACATATTGTTTTATGTATGTCCTTTCCAGGCCGAGAATGTATGGGCATTTGGCACATCTCCTTTTTGATTAATATATAGTAAATCAAATATGATAATAAAATAATTTCTTCTATGTAACAAAATTTGTCCAGTAGCCGTGGATGTCAAGTGCTTAAAAAGTAAATAAAAAATATTTGGTATGATTTTTTTATCGTGATAATAAATCCTACCTTTCCAAACCATATATAGCAAATATATCTCAAAAATATTGTTACTCAATAACAAGAAAAGGAAGATTGTGATATATTCATTGATCACTGCGGGTAACACCTGCAGTACTTAATGATATAGTTTTGTCTGGTGTTTCATAAGGTGTAGGTGCGGATCGCTCACAATTACTTTCTTCTATTTCGCATAATGCATCCAAGTGAAAAATAAATTAGATTTTAATAAAGAAGTGATGTTTATAAAGTAATGTTCCTTAGAAAAATCCAGCATAACGTTTCTTTATAAGATTAGATATATTAAATTGCACATACCACATCCTCTGAATTGTACGCTACCAGCGATGAAACATCTATAAATCTGACAATGACAGAGTAAGACATCCAATTTTCTTTAAAGCCGGAGTCCACGGGAGATCCCTGTCGTGATGAATAGAATGCTCAGAAAACAAATCTCTTTTGTGAGTTTATTCTACGCTGAGTTAAGATGACCCTTGCGATATTATTTATTTAATGGAACAATGTACTTTGTAGGCGTGATTTTAGAGGTTCTTATTGAAATGTAGTTCGTAGCATTTTTACAAGAAACGGGAAGCTGTAGCTTGAACACCAGAAATAAATTAGAATAATGAAATTATTAGATAGTTACGGCACAAGTATGTTATTTAAGTCATGTTAATGCTTTTCTTTTATCTATACTCATAAAATTAAATGTGTAAAAACGTGAATATTGCATGAATCGTTATTTAGTCCAAGCTAAAACTAAAAAAGGTAGTAACATTTTCTAAATTACTAAAATATTGTCAAAAGTTATTGCTCTGATAAAATCAGGTAAAAAGGAAGCCAGAGTCGTTCAAGGCCCGATGTGCTTACAGGTTATCTCTTTTCAAGAATCCTATCAAACTAATTTTATTCTAGGAATACTCGTATTATTACGCGCAGTCAGGGGGTAAAGACATGTTGTCTCTTCTTTGCCAAGTTGTTTCGGTGAGTATGTACGTGTTTATTTATTTCTTCCTCTTTTGCCCAAATACCAAGTACGTTTTTTTTTGGACATGTATCTCTTTCCTACTAGAAAGAAAACCACCACATTAAGATGTATTATTACTTGTTTTCTTTGAGTTTTCCCACACGTGTCACCGAACTGAAATCTTTTGAAATCAGTAAATTACATTTATTTGTTCGCAATAGCAGTCTTGCCAGAGTACAAATATAATTACGATTTGCTCTTCAACTCTTTGTTCACAGCTTAATGTTAAACAAAAGGGCGCAAACCACCCTCCTACTGAACTCTTTATGAAAGATGACGTAATCACAACCCATTGGATGCGAACGGAAATTTAATGATAAAAGTAATAAAACAGTTATGGCAACAGATAAGAAGTTTTACGAGCATCTTGCGAATTAATTTGCTCGTAGTTACAGATTTGATTGGCAGAATCTTCTTTTAAGTTATTAATTTTATTATCGTCTACGCCTATCAGAGACAATAGGAACTTGATGGACAGTTTCACTTTAAAGTTCTCAAATAATAATTAGGTTTAGTAAAGTAAGATAATATTTTGTTGGGCGTACTTAAATGTACGGATTTTTTGAATGTCACAACTTCTCGGCAGTCGTCACCTCAGCCTAAAGCACACGGTGAGGAAATTCAGTATTTCTAGAAATGGTACGATAGCTCAATGGATTAGAGCACTTCCCCGGAAAGGAAGGGACGCAGGTTCGATTCCCGCTCGTACTAAAATACTCTTTTTCCTTATTCACAAATTATAATGTGTACTTTAAGAGTAGCTGAGCATGTCAAGTGCTAAAATATATATCAAAATATTAGATATAATTTAAATATGCTAATGCACAATATTAGCTACAATTATAATAAATTTAATGTCATTGACACTAACAACTTTGTTAGTAGTAAATATTATTACAGGACTCGAGGTAATTATTACCTCTCAAAATATTTTAAGCGACAGATAGCATTATCGCTATCCTATTATATTAATATTACAGCCAAGAATTTGGCTAAACAATTTGCTTCTATTGAGCAGCATCAAACTGACATTACAAATTACTCAGCCAATGTAATTTCATATACCCATCCACCTGACATCTGCAGTAATAATATATTATGTGACATTAAAAATATTGACAATGCTAAAAATTTATGTGACAATTCTTGTATTCATAGTAATTTAAATTAATTAATAAGACAATAGAGAATCCCTCTTGCCATCTTAATGAATTAGCTCCTGTTCACAAAAATAATTATAATACAATTAACTTGGTGCATCAGAATATTAGGGGATTGATGAGCAAAGAGTTAGAAATAGAATTGTTTATGAACTGTAATGCTATTGATATTTTTTGTATTACTGAACATTGGTTGAAAAGCTGCCAGTTCATATTCAATTTTAAAAATCACCAGGTGGCTAGCTCATTCAGTAGAACACATTCAATACATGGCGGCTTATAGATACTTATTAATAAACAGTTTAAATTTAAAAGCGTCATGACATTGTTATGTTGTCTGTTGTAAGAAATATTGAAATAGCCTGCGTAGAATTGAGAAATTTTATTGTATTGAGTATATACAGACCTCCTTCAGGAATGTATGATTGCTTTGAGCAGACCATGGATGAAGTTTTATCTAAAATAACTAAAACGAAGAAACGAGTGATTTTCTGTCGTGACTTTAATATAAATTTACTAGAAAACTCTAGCACGGTAACCAAATTTGAGACGCTCTTTCAATCATATAACTTGAAGAATTTGTTTTTGGAGCCAACAAGGATAACTTCCACTACTGCTACTTGCCTAGATAATATTTTTACAGATATTTTAATTAAACATAAGCAACTAATTTATAAAGTTGACTCAGACCATAGCGGCCAGCAAATTTCCTTTTTCAATAAGAATGAATGTACACAAAAAAGAAAAATAGTGGTAATACCTAAGACCACAAATCGCATTGAGACTTTCAAAATTAATTTATCCAGTGCCTATGGCCTTTCTTCTTTCTCTATCTCTGATACTATACATGCTAATCCTAATTTTTTATTTAATCACTGCTTTAACATTTTTTGTAATTAATTTAACAAAGTATTCACTCCCAAAGCGATTGTGGTAAAAGATAATGCCACATTTACTGAATGGGCTACTATTGGCCTTTATAAAAGTAAAACAAGACTTTATGAACTATATGAAGAAATAAATTATAATAATAACCCACAGTTCCATAACTATGTTAAAGAGTACTCAAAGACATTTCGAAAAATATGTAAAATAGCTAAGTCTCGTTACTTGAGTTCAAAGATTGAAGCAAGTGTTGACAAGATTAAAACTACTTGGAGTATTATTAACAGTGAAACTGGTAATGTAAAAAATCTTAACCACAGTGAATTAAGTTTAAATATTGATAAACATACTGTGACATCAGACTTAGAGGTTGCAATCTGCTTTTGAATATTTTTTTACCAATATTCTTGTTGATACTACTAAATCTTTGAATTCTTCTCCCACTGCTGCAGAAGCTCTTTTAAAAGAAAATGTTCATACATGTGATAGTGAATTTAAATTTCAACACGTTACACCATTAGATGTAGAAAAAGCTTTTAATACTTTAAAAATGAAAAAAAACTGCAGATCTGTGGGGAAACTCAATTGTCATCACAAAAGCCATATTTCCTTTGGTCGCTAATCAAATAGCCCTTATATTTAATAAATGCGTAGATAGTGGTGTGTTTCCAGATTTAATAAAGTTAGTAAAGTTAAGTCTAGTAAAGTTATACCATTGTTCAAATCAGGCAGTACGTCAGACCCCAGTAACTTTAGACCGATTTCGGTACTGCCCACATTTAGTAAAGTGTTTGAGAAAATTGCATATAACCAGTTCCTTAGTTTCTTTAATAAACACAATTTGTTGCATAGTAAAAAATTTGGTTTTAGAAGGGGTCACTCCACGACTGATGCTGGCGTTGACCTTGTAAACCATATTTTTGATGCTTGGGAGGACTCACTGGATGTTTTAGGTGTTTTCTGTGATTTATCCAAAGCTTTTGATTGCGTTTGACACGAAACATTGATCAGGAAATTATGTCACTATGGTTTAGGGAACAATGCGCTGGATTTTCTTACATCATACCTTAGTAACAGAATCCAGAGAGTTGATGTCAATGGAAAGAGATCTCCGGGTTCCATTGTCAAAATGGGTGTTCCACAGGGTTCGATTCTCGGACCGTATTTGTTTTTGATTTATATTAATGATTTACCACATTTTGTGAGAGATCATCACGAGATAGTACTCTTTGCTGATGACACTTCACTTTTATTTAGATTAAGGCGACAACAAGCTGTAACTGACTATGTAAACGATGCTATCTCGAAAGTAGTTCATTGGTTTGACGTTAACAATTTACTCCTTAATGGGGCGAAGACAAAATGTATTAGATTCATAACGCCTAACGTCAGACTTGTAAATTCTGTTGTAACAATTAAGAAAGATGAGTTGGACCTAGTGGACATAACTAAATTTCTAGGTATTACATTAGACGCAAAGCTCCAGTGGGGCCCACACATCGCCGGATTGGCGAATAGACTTAGTTCTGCAGCTTTTGCAGTCACTAAAATTCGTGAACTGACTGACGTAGACACTGCAAGGTTAGTCTATTATAGTTACTTTCATAGCGTAATGTCGTACGGTATTTTGCTGTGGGGAAATGCCGCCGATATTCAAGTAATATTTGTGCTGCAGAAGAGGGCTATTCGAGCGATCTATAACTTAGGCTATAGACATTCATTAAGAAATAAATTTAAGGAGATAAACATAATGACAGTGGCATGCCAATACATATATGAAAATCTGATGTATGTACATAAGAATATAAATGTTTTTTTAAAGAAGAGTGATATTCACAGTGTCAATACTTGAAATAAAGATAAACTTGTTGTTCCAATATCTAGGCTCACAAAAATAAACAAGTCCTTTAAAGGCCAATGTGTACTATTCTACAATAAGATCCCAAGTCAAACTAAAGATTTAAGTTTAAATAAATTTAAGGTAACAGTTAAACGCAATCTATGCCTCAAGGGCTATTACACAGTGGCGGATTATTTAAATGATAAAAACGCTTGGGATTGAGTTGATAGGCTATTTCAACTTTTATTATATAGGTAATCTATAGTGATAAGATCTATTATTAATATTTTGTATGCTTTTAATACCAATGAAAAAATTATAAACAAAAAAGAAAAGAAATATGGCATGTGAGTTTCTTTGCCCGTTTCTTCTCACATAGCCTAATATTTTGGAATCTGGCGATTATGGATCGACACAGATTTTATTATGTAATGTATTATAAATATAATTTAGTCATTTTGGTTAGACCAAAATCTAACTATCTAACTTGACGATTTCAAATATTTTGCAAAAAGTTTACGAAATAAAGAAATTTGACTTTGACTTTGACCATATCGTTCTCTCACTACACTGTTTCTTGCTCTATCTTTCAATACTACACATACTTCTTAGAGCTCTCATCTCCACTGCATTTATTCTATTCTCGTTCTTCTTCTGCCGCACCCAACTATTACTTCCGTACATTAGATTTGGTACTAACACTCCATTGTGCACGGCGAGTCGTGCCTTTTCAGACACTTTCTGACTTGTAAAGGAGTGTAGTGGCCCATTCACCTGATTACGTGCTTTCACTCTACTTTCAATGTCCTTTGCATATTTCCCATCTCTCGTAAACAATGTTCCCAGATACACAAACTCTTTTACTTGTTGAACCTTCACTCCTTTAATCACTATGTCACATGGGGTCATGCATTCATCTCTTTCTAGAACCATTACTTTCGTCTTCTCAAAATTGACTTTCATTCCTTTCTTTTTCAAGGATTCATTCATTAATGTTACAATCTCCTGTAACTCAGCAGCTTATGACGCAAGTAGAATTGGTTATCAGCGTAGATGAGTAACCCGTTCATCTCTAACCCATACACATTTTCTATCAACTCTAGCAAACAACTATTAGTGTATGTCCCGTTTATCCTTACATAAGCTCTAACTAACTCAACTAACTCATCATCCCGCCATTTCCCTTGCGGGGTAGGCAGAGAGAACAGAGTGTCAAGAGGCTCTATTCTTGCATACATCACTCGCTTCCTCAACATTCATAACTCTCTTCATACACGCTCGCTGGTTTCGGAGACTCCTGACTCCACCTTCCTTCAATACATGACCGATTTGGTCTAGGTAAGTGAGTCTTGGTCTCCCCCTGTACCTACATCCTTCCACTTTCGCATTGTATATCTTCTTAACCAGTCGCTCGTCCGGCATTCTTTCCACATGTCCGAACCATCGGAGCATTCCCTTTCGCATCTTTAGACCAATACTCTCTTTCATACCTACTCGCTCTCTTACGTCGTTGTTACGAATGCAGTCAGTCAGCCTCACTCCACAGATTCTGCGCAAAGATCGCATTTCGGCCGCATTGATTTTACTCTCATGCTCCTTTTTGCATACCCAACTCTCGCTTCCATATAATAACGATAGGACAAGCACTGCGTTGTGTATTGCGACACGTCCCTTCTGCTGGCTAGTAGAGGTTCTGATATGGCTGCTCTCGGACCGGAACCCATCATAGCTTTGCCCTTTGCCAAGCTGCGGACTCTGGTAAGGGAAAGAACTAGGGACCATCATCAACTCTATTGATCGAGTTACGGTGAGTGTAGATAGGCCAAGGAAGCATTACCGCTGTTAGACAGCCGAATCACTAAACAGTTACTTCGGCTAACTAAGCAGCAACTGCGGATAGTCACGGCAGCTATCACCGGTCACGAATCCTTTAACAAACATTTATTTGTCTTAGGAATCACAGACAGCCCACTTTGCAGAGCGTGCCTGCAAAAGGAGGAGACGGCGGTCCATGTGTTGCGGCACTGTGCGCAGGTCACCACATACAGGACCAAATACTTCGGGAGCTCAAGTTCTCTCCGGGAGATCACCAGCAACACCAAAGGGCTGTTGGCGTTCTTCCGGGAGCTGGGGTAGATCGAGTGAAGGTTTCACACCCACCCACACGCAAAACACGTGCTCAGACGTGAAGTTGCGGAGAACAGCCCGCCGAACTAATCATCAGTAGTGTACCTTCCATCCCGACTGAATCCACATCCAAGATATACAAATTCATCCACTTGTTCTAGCACACCATTTCCTATTGCTACTCTAACATCTGTTCTGGCTTCTTCTCTTTCAAAAACCATTATTTTGGTTTTATTCACATTCACACGTAGGCCCCTTTTCTTACAATCTTCTGCCATTACGTCAACTAGGGTTTGCAGGTCAGTCGCAGAATGCACTAATAGGAACGCATAGGATCGTCTGCATATAGCAGAGAATTAACCACTGATTCGCCCATCTGAACTCCCACATTGATTTCATTCAACCTTTGTAGGCATTTATTCAGATATATGATAAACAGTCTGGCTGATAGAACGCAGCCCGGTTTAACGCCGATATTGACATCAAACCAGGGTGACATTCCATCATCCAGCCGCACACAAGCTCTGCAGTCCATGTAGTTGGACTGCACCGCTTGTAGCAGTCTACCGTTAATACCACACACACACATAAGCTCTAGAAACCCCTAAAGGGATTTTAGACCCTGAATTAGGTTACCATCTTACCCATACATGGATAGTACCGGCCATAATTCGTTCCTCACCACTCTGTCATAGGCCTTCTCTAGGTCTAGAAAGGCACAATAGACCTTCTGGTTTTTTTGCTATGTTATTTTCAGCTATTCCTCGAAGAGATATGACCTGATCCGTACATCTAATTCCTTTTCCCATAACATCCCATATTTTTTCATCGGTTTCTTTCACAACTCTGTTCTCTCTGTCTACCTCGCAAAAGACATGGCGTGATGATAAGTAAAAAAAAAGAAAAAAGTAACAAAGCTTCGAAAACTTAATTGAAATTTAATTTTGCGCATATAGTAACTAGCATTTGATTGACCTGATGGTAAGTAGTTACCCGTAATATTTAGCGTCTTTTTTATTTATTTAAAACTCTTGAAATATATTATAAATATGTACAAAGGCGGACTTAATACTTCAATAATCTTGTCATAAAAGGACTAATTCCGGAACCTGGCCGCTTATGGCGATTGCAATCGTGATATTGACGCACTTGCTTCAAGCGATCCGAGTGTTAATTAATAGTAGTAACCTAATAACACCCAAAGACGTTAAGTATGAATGTGTTATCGAAGTTAGCAGTCGGGAGCAAGGGTCACGATGGCTGAATTGGCAAAGCATCTGGACGGTATCCAGGAGATGTAGGTTCGAATCCTGCTCGTGACTGTTATTTTCGATTTCACATTTTCACTTTGTGTTTAATATATAGAAACTTTATATCAAAAATTAAAAAAAATACTCTTTTTTCTTATTCACAAATTATAATTTGTACTTTAAGAGTAGCTGGGCATGTCAAGTGCTAAAATATAGATCAAAATGTTTAAAAAATCACGCCATCAAATAGTATGAATTTTAATTGCAAAATTAAACTTACTATATTGGATTAATGCATGTAAATGCGTTCCGATAGAGGGCGTTGGTCGTTAAGACAAATATGATAAGGAGATTGGGTATGTCTAAAAGATAGTACTGTAGCTCAGTGGATTAGAGCACTTCCCCGGATAGGAAGGGACGCAGGTTCGATTCCCGCCTGTACTAAAATACTCTTTTTCCTTTTTTACAAATTATAATTTGTTCTTTAAGAGAAGCTGAGCATGTCAAGTGTTAAAATATAGATCAAAATGTTTAAAAAATCACGCCATCAAATAGTATGAATTTTAATTGCAAAATTAAACTTACTATATTGGATTAATGCATGTAAATGCGTTCCGATAGAGGGCGTTGGTCATTAATACAAATGTGATAAGGAGATTGGGTATGTCTAAAAGATAGTACAGTGGATTAGAGCACTTCCCGGATAGGATGGGACGTAGGTTCGATTCCCGCCTGTACTAAATTACTCTTTTTCCTTATTCACAAATTATAATTTGTACTTTAAAAAAGACTAGTTTCTGTCCGGAGTCGCGGACTACTTAAATTCTGTCTGCGTGGACTTCAAGATATAATAATAATAATATTTTCAAGTACCAAGACTCATAGTTTTGTTAGTAACAATTTGCTTATAACTATGTCAGTATCAGTACGTACATTTCTAACTACAGGTAGGAACAGGATTACCGGACTCGTGGGTCCGGCTGATACCCTACAACAGTGACTAATATAATTGCAGTCAAGTCTACTCGCTATCATATTTAAGATACTGTTGGGGCTGATCCGAACTCTACGAACCAAGGATGCACATCACTTACGCCTCACTACGAAGAAGCATTGGGTAAATACATCACTCTACAGCACATTAATTATCAATATGTAAAAAAATCCCATGGCAACCATCATTTTTCAGAGATGAAAAGCCTTATGGGCTCCTTTATATTGCTTCATTAGTTATGGCGTGAAAGCACACTCACTTTCACATAAACATAGCATCACGCCTTATTCCCCGCAGGGTAGGCAGAGGTGTAATACACCCACGATTCGCCAGCTATGTTTAAGTCCCACGTACCTAATAGGTGGCGAGCCTATTGCCATCTACCGGGCGCATTTGCAAACTCCGGGCTGCTACTGAAAATTTTTCTTTTTTTTCTCACTTTTATATTTAGAATATTAATAACGATGTACCTACAGATACATCTCTTTTACAGTTTTATAACAGTAGTGTTCGATAAAGAATTCACATTTTGATATCAGTGAATATATTACAAAAAATAGCTTTATTAACTTATTCATCCATATTTAAATCGTAAAACAAATTAAATTTACCGGTAAAATTTTGTATGAGTACGCCTACGAGTATAAAAGTTAAAAGCTTCACCGAAAAATGTGCATGGAATAAAATAAAAGTAATGCAATACCTAAAAGCTTGCTGCCAAATACGGCGCCATGTTCTGAACCGACCAGTTGTCATGTCCCACGGGACTTCTGACCGAGAGATTATTTTCCGGGGTGAGGTACTATTTGACGGCTTAATGCTGATAGTTTTTGTGGAAAGCAGCCGTCACTGTTTGTTATATTGTATTCGGTAGCTGTAAATATGTTGGAAGAGGAGATTCGTAATATAAAATATATGGGTGTGGTTTGGTATGTTTTGTTAGAGCTGGATTTGTTAAGAAAGCTTTGCGTATATTTTTTTGACCTGCTATTAATTTTGTTAGTAATTTTAGGGAAATACTCTATATTTCCCTCTAAAGTATTACGATATATACTAGGTTTGTCAATCATATATTCTGAAGCAAATGGTCAATAATGTTAGTCAATATTGTCGTATTTGATTAAAAAGCTCTTAATTGTAATATTAATTGTAAATTAAACACAAAGTGTGAAAATGTGAAATCGAAAATAAAGGGTGGTAATTATAAATAATAATTATTTAGTTAATAATACAAATAATTCACAGCCACTTGTACAACAAGTGGCTGTGAATTATTTTATCATTAATAACAAAACAATTACAAATTTATTATAAATTTATGTCTAGCATTTTGGGACTTTCAATATTTATATGACAATTGAAAAATATTTTATAACGACATTTACATGATATAAAATAGGTATCTACAACACAACACTAATGTTGCAATGTAGTTTTGTAATAGTAAATAGGTATTCTTGTTATCCAACATGCTTAAATATTAATTTGGAGAACGGTGTAAAAAAATACACTATTACATTCACGATAAATTACTAAGAAATAATTAATCTTTGAGATATTGGAGTTCCATCACTGCATGTATACTAATGTTTATGATTGTTGAGTACAGAAACCAAAAATATGAATCCTTTAAATTTCTCTAGCCCCACTCGATCAATGTAAAAAAATCTGAATTCATTCCATAAAAGCTACAGAAATAGCGGAGAATTCGAGTCGTATAATAATTCTCACTTCATTGTAAACGCAACTACTACACTCGCTTAGCTGAATAATTCAAAAACGCCGACCACTTGTAAAAACAAGTGGAGTAACTGCCTCACTGTATAGTTCGCGAAAAAATAGAGCTGGACAAGTGAAAAGCGCTGAGTTTACTATTGTATTTGAATGTTCTATAACTTTCAGCTGTAAATGAGAGTACTTATTGCGAGAGTATATATTAAGCCGCTATTTATGCTATGTAGAAATAAACCCTATAAATATTTAGATATTTTTTTATATATATTTTAAGCATTTGACATGCTTAGCAACATACATTAAACACAAAGTGAAAAATGTGAAATCGAAAATAACAGTCACGAGCAGGATTCGCACCTGCATCTCCTGGATACCGTCCAGATGCTTTGCCAATTCAGCCATCGTGACCCTTGCATTAGCAGTCAGGAATATTTATAGGGTTTGCGTCATTATTAGGTAAAATCTTAATTGTAAAATTAAGTTTACCTGGTCGGTGTATAATGTATGAAAATACTTCCGGCAGATGGTGCAGAAACGTTAAGTATGAATGTGTTATCGAAATTAGCAGTCAGGAGCAAGGGTCACGATGGCTGAATTGGCAAAGCATCTGGACGGTATCCAGGAGATGCAGGTTCGAATCCTGCTCGTGACTGTTATTTTCGATTTCACATTTTTGCCCCTGTGCCTTTTCCTATCCAAAAGAAAGGTAACTACATTAAAAGAAAGCAAGAAATAGAAAATACTAAATATTACATTCTTGTTAAATTATTTTCAGAATGAATTAAGATAAAAAATACTCTTGTACGAAAACTGCAAAGTTCTTTTATATATTCAAGTATATCTAGCAAAATTTACTTTTGGTTTGTTTTGTGCTTTATCTCTGGTCTAATTGAATCTGACTTCAAATACTCGTAGATTTGTATTATTTTAAATAAATATTAAGAATTTGTCACATTCAAGCGAGGGTCATTTATTCGTTTATAAGTAATCGTAAAAAATCTTGGTCTTTGTTAATTCAGACAGTTAAAATGAAAGTTTCATGTTATCATTAATTTCATAAATAAACGGGCAAAGGCTAGTGGAGAATAATATTAGGTACAAGTATTTACATTTCTATTTAGATTTTTTAAATATTTTTTAGCATTTGACATGCTTAGCCATATAAATTAAATTAACACAAAGTGTGAAAATGTGAAATCTAAAATAACAGTCACAAGCAGGATTTGAACCTGCATCTCCTGGATACCGTCCAGGTGCTTTATCAATTAAGCAACAACAATTGCTTAGAACTGCTAATTTCGATAATACATTTATTCTGAACGACTCGGGTGACGCCTGCGCTGTTTGTCGGATGCAGGATCGAATGCTGCTCGTGACTGTTATTTCCGATTTCACATTTTCACACTTTGTGCTATTTACATTAAATTTCATAAGTCTGTAACTAAAAACCTAGATGAGAACACCAAATCAAGGTATATGAATATGAGTCAAATTCATTTTAATTGCTATCATTATAACGTAATTACTAAAGATGAAGGTAATCAAATCTTTGTATAAGTACATGGTTATAATTAACGAGGCTAAGTTCTGACATAACTCCCGACGGTCTCTTAAAGTAATGAGTTTGATAGTACCTCATCTATTTTGTACACCTTGTATAATGAAGATTATAATTATTTTCATTACTTTTACCGAAGCTAAATTTTATTTTGATGCGATAATAAAATAAATAATTGGTTGTTTGTATGAAATGGATATTTTAGGAGGAGAACTCAATACACACATACGTGTGGTGACGGACTAAGAATACAAGTGTCACTACCCAATTTTTTTCCACGGGTGTCGTATGAGGCGACTAAGGGAAGTAAGCAATTATCATCCATTGCATGACTGGTGGTAGGGCTGGGAACCAAGTAGGAGTACTCACTTGATATCGGGCCCGAGTGGGTTGGTGCCACCATCTCCCGTGTGACCGGCAATGAAGCACATCGTTGCGTTTTGGATGTAGCAAGAGATGTAGCCGTTTATTCTTTCATTTCATATCGGTGAAATGAAATGGTGAGCAGCGGCTTGACAAGAGTATTGTACGGTATAGTTGAGTCCATGAGCAACGGTTACCATTTACCATCAGATGGTCCGTGGCTCGTCTGACACTACATGCAATAAAAAACTAGACGTCGCGGGACGTCTAGCAGATGTGAAAACATCGAAATTACTTTGTAGAAATAAAATGATCATAACTCGACAAAGTACTCCTCAAGAGGAATAAAACGAGTATAAACTCGATAGGGTTACGTAGTTTCATTACAGAGTTACTGTGGCCACCTTCCAGCTCCATTGTCAGACCCTGGATACCATCTGGAGACAAAATACACGCCAAGAAAAATCATACGAGCCCAAATTCGATGGGGTTGCGCCGTTTCATTATAGAGTTCCTATGTCCACCTTCTAGCTCCATCATCAGATCAGCTCCATGCCATCATAATATTGCATTGTCATGCGACATATACATACTTGAAAAATTTCAGCTCAATCTGAAACCGGGAAGTGTGTCAAATTTAACTTACGAGATTTGAACGGGACAAGTACACTAAAAGCTCGCCACGCTATCAGCCGATTTTACCCTCACTCCGCATTAGATGTTTCACATCAAAAAATAAAAAAAATAAAACACACCCACGAATGGTCGACTGTCTTGACGGTCACAATAACCAAAAATTGCCAATCCGTATTTAGAGAGGAATGAGATAATAGAAGGTAGCATGTACAACAATGGAAAAAATTTAATAAATGTGATGCAACAGTGGAAGGTGGCATGATTCTCAGACTCACAACGTGCAATGTTCCGGAAAATTTCTCAACTCAAATTTGACACGTGTTTCACCTCTCCACTAGGCATCCTTAGGGTCCTAACTCGCTCGGCAAACCACCGAAGGAATGTAACATGGTTCCAGTGGCCCGCCAATAAAGGTGGAGAGATGGCACACGGTTTCTTTAGTGGGTGAAGGCCCCACACCACCCTGTTCGTTGCTCCGAACGACGGGGCGTGCGGTTAGGAACATTTTCTTCCGCCTTAACAAAAAAAAAAGGACCGCTCGGCAACGAATGACGCAGAAAATATATTTATGAAATTTAAATATCGAAATAAAAGGGAATTCTATACTAAAGCAAAATATGACAATACCTAGTTGCCGTACGTACTCGAAGGTTAGTAATTAATTCTATTAAAGGAAAAAAATTGATAGTAGACTTAATGATACTTGGAGTGAATTAGATACTGGCCGTCCGCTGGAGTGTTGTGGGTTCGATTCCCACACAGGACAACTCTTTGTGTAATCCACAAATGATTGTTCTGAGCCTGGGTGTACTTTGTTTTCACGAAAGAATATGTTTGTTAAGTTCCCCGCGATACAAGGATTGTTCCTCAGTGCAGGATGTTGAAGTTAAAAAAAACTGCATTTACACGGTTATACACGGCCTACTATTTTACTAGTCGAGCTAGCTTTATAATAGAAAGCTGTAACACTGTAACTGTATATTAAAGAATGTCTGTATTAGTATATTTATGCCTAGACTTAAAACAATTGTTTTCAGATTTTTGTGTGCGTATCTGTTTGTAAAAAACGCTGTAGCTGCGGTTAATGGCTAGCAGTTATTGAAATAAATCATTTTTGTTTCTGCCAATAAACTAAATTGTGTATGTAAATCAAACTGTATTAACCAGTATGTTCTCAAAACGGCTTCACGACACAATATGATATCGGCAAAACAAAACAAAAGTCTGCCTCAATCGAGGGAGGTTCAAAAACTTTTAATTAAATCACTTTAATCCCGTAACTGGTATGAACTTCTGTCGCCAGCGAAAAGTCCAAATTCGTTAACACGCATGCCTATTAAAGGGGGTAGGTACATAAAATTCGCACAGAACTTTTCTGGTTTAACCTCGAACGAACACTTATTATGTTCGTTACATGTGACTGTAAAAGATTTTTTTCGTTGGTAAGTTTGTCCATATTCCGGTTTCATCTCATACGAGTAAGCAAGCTTTATAGTTATGTAAGCAGTGATATCCGAAAGGCAAAATAAAGGACTGCAAAGACTGTAGTATCAAATTTGATCCCCATTCCGGGGTCCAAACCTCGAACTACACACACGAAATTGTATTTATTTGCAAATGATCACAGTTTGGAGAAGGAAAACATCGTGAGGAAACCGAAATTTGGACAAAAAAACAAAGACTTGTCCAAGTGATGAAGGACTAAGAATACAAGTCTCACTACCCCGTTCGTGAGGCGACTAAGGAATGTAAGCAATTATCACCTATTGTATTACTGGAGGTAGGGCTGGGTACCAAGTGGGAGTACTCACTTGCTATTGAGCCCGAGCGGGTTGGTACCAGCATCTCCTGTGTGACGGCAGCCATGAAGCACTTCGGTATGTTTTGGTAGTAGCAGGAGATAGTCGTAAATTTTTTCATTTCATATATCATTATGTAAAATGAAATGGTGAGCAGCGGCTTGACAACACTCTCAGTATATTTAACTTCATGAGCGACGGTTTCCATTTACCATCAGGTGAGCCGTGGCTCGTAAACCACCATACGCAAAAAAAAAAAACATCTGCATGCCTGAAAGATTTTCTCGGTGTTAAGGGGTGAATAAATCAACCAGCAACAACTCAATAACGTTAGTATAATTTATTCAAATACTTTAATATTTTATAAGCTACTATGATAAAGTAAGTAATCGTTGTAACGACAGCCAAAGTTCAAGGATCAATTGATCAAAGCTTTCGGTGTCCATTGATCTCTCAATTTACAACATAAATTTACAACTATTTTCATAAAATGTTGTAAATTAGATTTACTTAAATCAATACAAGTCCTTTATCTTGTATGATTGAACTGCGATTTTATCAAAATGAAAATTCTTTAGTTAAGTTTAAGAAAGTTCCAGAAAAGGTATTTAGAATATACTGGAGATGGCATACGAAATTTGGTTATTATGGAGCAAGGCAGCCCAGAATGGGCATTTTGAAACTAGATTTTTTTTAATTTGAAACTAGATTTTATTTTTGAAGACGAATCAAGATTGTTACTATGGTAGATAGTATTATCATAGTTCTTCACCAAGATTGCAGAGCAAATAATTTCTTTAATTCTTTATTGTACACACATGAGTAAATAGATAAAATATAATAAATATAAATGATGTACAAAGGCGAGCTTAATTCAATACTGAATTTTCTACCAGCAAACCCTTAGAGTAGTAGAGGATTATATATAATACACAAAGAGTAAAGAAGTGTACAACACAAGAAAAGTAAAATTTGATTTATTCTAAAATACATAGGTATATACAAATAAATAAATAAACATAAAATTAAATATATACATAAATATATATATACATAATATATATATATATGTATATGTATAATTATGTAAATATACATATATCAATATACTAAATACATACTTATTGACTGACAAGCGATAGAAAATGTTCTTTTAATTTCGTCTTGAAAACTCACACAAACGTACTTTCGCGTATATTCTGAGGAAAATTATTCCAGAGCCGAACTGCTTGTACCGAAAAGCGCCATCGTACCGACTAGAATTGTGAATAGGAGTACGTAATAAAAGAGAAGAAGAAGTGCGGCAGGGCTTACCCCGAGGGACAAGATACTCGAAGCGGTCACGCAGGTAGGAAGAGGAATTAGGATTGTGAAGAATAGAAAAAAGGAAAGAGAGAATGTGAGAATCCCGTCGCTGCTGAATAGGCAGCAACTTTAACTTCACACGATACTCAGTGACGTGATCATATTTACGGAGACCGAAAATTAAGCGGATGCCTAAATTTTGCAAACGTTCGAGTTTATTAAGATGTTCCTCCTTAGCATCCAGGAAACAGATATCAGCATAATCTAGCAGTGGTAGAAAGGGGACTGTGCAAGAATAACTTTGGTTTGAAAAGGCAGGAATTTCTGGAGGCGCTTGAGTGACTGAAACGAGCAGAACATTCTTCTGCTAACCTCTGCAATGTGATTATCCCAGGAAAGGTATTGATCAAAAAGAATGCCTAAGTTTTCAGCACTTTTTGAAGGAACTATAGGTACAGAGTCGTAAGTGATAGGAGAAAGAGCCTGAAAATCTAAATTGTTAATCATGTATCTCCCACCAACAATGAGAGCTTGTGACTTAGCAGGGTTCACCAGCAGTCCGAAGGATTTAGCCCACTTACTAATATTTTCAAGATCATTGTTCACCAATTGATAAATGACGATACAGCTGCAAGTTGTCTGCACAGAGATGGAAGTGAGAGGAAATAACTTTCGTGATAGCGTTTATAAAAACAGTGAAGAGAAGAGGAGAGAAAACACCACCTTGAAGAACACCCGAAGCCAGATCGCACCAGTTAGAGAAGCTTTGATCACAGCGTACAGACTGCGAGCGACCATGAAGATATGAATGAAACCACCCAATTGTCAAAGAAGAGACATTAAGACTAGAAAGTATACCCAGAAGGATGTCGAAGTGTACAGAGTTGAAAGCGCTGCTAAAGTCCAGAAGTATTAAAATAGTAACAAGTCTGTTTTCCATAGCCAGCCGGATATTGTCAGTTATTTTGACCAAGGTAGTGACTGTACTATAACTCGGACGAAACCCAGACTGGAATGGACTTAACAGATTGTCAGACGAGAGGAAAAGTGAGAGTTGGCTGTGTACAGCGCTTTCGAGAACTTTTGACAGTATGGGATGGATAGATATGGGACAAAATTGGGAAAATGAAGAAGCATTCGTAACTTTCGGAAGAGGTATAACGTAAGCCCTTTTCCAAGAAGAAGGAAAAATGCCTGAGGAGAGAGAAAAATTTATAAGGTGGCCATCCGCACACGGAGCGTCGCACCTTTGCGGCAGGCCTTGCGGGTGGCGGACGTTCCTCAGTCCATCCACCCGCAGCCTTAGCTAGGACGGCATGAGGCGCAAGTACTCGCGCCTGCGCCGCCTCAGTCGCTGGCGGCGGTTTGGGTCAGCGGAAGAATCCTCCTCCCTGGCCCTCTCCGCCGCTTCCTTCCGCGAGATAACCTCCTTGCAGAAGGCAGCGACCACGGCCCGATTCCTGTCGCTGCCAAGCATCGCTCTGACGACGCTCGACAGCGAGAGGTCCCCCCCTATTTCTCCGACGAGTTCACGGCACTCCTCAGCCCAAGCCGGGCACGACTCGATCGTGTGCCACGCCGTGTCCTTGTCGCAGCCACAGTCATGACAGCCCGGAGTCGCTTCCCTTCTTGCGACTGACGGCATCTGCACCATTCAGAAGATAAGAACTTCGTGCCGTCACCCCGCCCACTCCTCCAGCACGGTCTGGAGCGCCCCTACGGTCCAAAGACCGGTCCAGGGCGCCTCCAGCCTTGCCCTCCATCTGGCCATGGCAGCTCGGCGGGCGTATGACCCTGGACGCAATGACTCTCTGTGGTCGTCACAGAAGAACCCTGTTCAGTGCGTCCAGGAAACCCGCCCATACGGGTGCGCCGTACAGCGCCATCGACCGGACCACCCCCGCGTAAAGCCGTCGGCACGCATTGTTGGTTCCGCCCATATTCGGCATGAGCCGTGCAAGGGCGGACGCTGCGCCGATTAGCTTTGGGGACAGTTGGTAGAAGTGCTCGCGAAAGTGCCACCGCCCGTCCAGCACCAGGCCCAGATACTTAAACTGGGCCTGCACCCCAATCTGGACCCCGTCCACTGTGATCAAGGCGCCAGTAGGTGGCCGACGTCGGGGCCCATGGAAAAGTAGGTTATAAACTTGCGGAGCTTATTCAGCACCACACGTCGCACACTAGCCATGGCCGAGTCACACACGCAGCGCGAAATCAGCCAGCCTCAACGTCCACCCCCTCAGTCAGAGCTGGTGAGGACAGCCACAATTGAACGATGGCTGCCTCCGCCAGTTGGTCCCTATCCAGCCTACCCACAGCCCACCGCGGGAGGGTGGAAGTTCTGCGCGCCGCGTGACCCATACTGGGGCCCTGGAGGGACCGGGAGACCTCAATCCGGATATACCATTGGTCGTACAAGGTCTCAACCTCCTCCAGGACACACCAGTTCTTCACTCGTGCTGCGACGTCGGGGCTAGCGAACGAAAAGTCCACTATCGACGTGACTAGGTGCCAAGCGCCGCAACGAGGTCTCTAGGCTATTAAGCCAGACCCCGAAATCAGCCAGACTCCGGTTGGGTGAGAAGTACACGCCGTACAGCGTAACTCCCCCTAGTCGGCTGCAACGTATCCCGTGCCCTTATCTCTGATCGACAAGGGTAGAACCATCGCGGCTGCCCGCCCAATTAGGGCGGTCAGGGACACAATAAGGCTCCGCAGCTACAGCTAACGGTAGGTAATCCTGCCTATTGTGTTATATCTCGTATGTTCAGTAAGAGACCGGAGACCCAAACCCTATACTATTAACCAAAACTGATCCGTGGCTCATCAACCACTGTTAGTATTAAAAAGCACAGCCGTGAACTATGGTGAACGACCACTCCTACGTATAAGAGTCTTTTGTAAATAGTGTGGCTTTCCCTACACATAAAAGATCTTCTCGATCTTTTAATCAACGACTGTTTCAAACAAGATCTTTTGCTTCGTATGTAAGTCCACAACTAGCACGATTGTCTTTGTTACCGTAACAGTCTAGTCTATCTGTACTGTTATAAAGCTGTTACAGAGCTGCCTGTACATTTAGGATCCATCCATCCATCCATCAGCCTTTCAACGTCCACTGCTGGACATAGGCCTCCCCAAGAGAACGCCACAACAAGCGATCCCGTCATGGGGGATAATGCAGTAATCGCCACGCTTGGCAGGCGGGTTGGCGATCGCAGTGGTTGTTGTTAATACTCGAGGGACGACTCCCGTGGGTAGAGAGGGGTGGGACAATTCTAAATCCGGCTCCACATAGCCCATCCATCAGCCCCTCAACGCCCACTGCTAGACATAGGCCTCCCCAAGAATGGGGAATAGTGCCGTAATCGCCACATGGCCCACATTTAGGATATTTGAGAAAAAATATTTTATTGGGCTTTGTGCTCATTTTACGACACAAATTATTTTTTTTAGAAATTTTGTTAGGTTGCATATCATGAGAAAACCACTAAAACACAACGGATTTTGATTTTTATTGAATAACTCTTAATGAAATTGGTATGCGATTTATCTCACTACTATTATATCGAAAACCTATAACGAGATACAAGCTAAAAACTAGATTCTGTCGCCGGCAGTGCCGTGGGCAAAGACTAGTTCTATTCTTAAACACAAAGTGAAAAATGTGAAATCGAAAATAACAGTCAGGAGCAGGATTTGAACCTGCATCTTCTGGATACCGTCCAGATGCTTTTACCAATTCAGCCATCCTGACAATTGCTCCTGACTGCTAATTTCGATAACACATCATACTTAACGTCTTTGGGTGACGCCTGCGCCATCTGTCGGACGTATTTTCATACATTATACCGACCAGGTAAACTTAATTTTACAATTAAGATTTTTACCTAATAATGACGCAAACCCTATAAATATTTATATATATTTTTAGCATTTGACATGCTTAGCACTATACATTAAACACAAAGTGAAAAATGTGAAATCGAAAATAACAGTCAGGAGCAGGATTTGAACCTGCATCTTCTGGATACCGTCCAGATGCTTTTACCAATTCAGCCATCCTGACAATTGCTCCTGACTGCTAATTTCGATAACACATCATACTTAACGTCTTTGGGTGACGCCTGCGCCATCTGTCGGACGTATTTTCATACATTATACCGACCAGGTAAACTTAATTTTACAATTAAGATTTTTACCTAATAATGACGCAAACCCTATAAATATTTATATATATTTTTAGCATTTGACATGCTTAGCACTATACATTAAACACAAAGTGAAAAATGTGAAATCGAAAATAACAGTCAGGAGCAGGATTTGAACCTGCATCTTCTGGATACCGTCCAGATGCTTTTACCAATTCAGCCATCCTGACAATTGCTCCTGACTGCTAATTTCGATAACACATCATACTTAACGTCTTTGGGTGACGCCTGCGCCATCTGTCGGACGTATTTTCATACATTATACCGACCGACAGATGGCGAAGGCGTCACCCAAAGACGTTAAGTATGATGTGTTATCGAAATTAGCAGTCAGGAGCAATTGTCAGGATGGCTGAATTGGTAAAAGCATCTGGACGGTATCCAGAAGATGCAGGTTCAAATCCTGCTCCTGACTGTTATTTTCGATTTCACATTTTTCACTTTGTGTTTAATGTATAGTGCTAAGCATGTCAAATGCTAAAAATATATATAAATATTTATAGGGTTTGCGTCATTATTAGGTAAAAATCTTAATTGTAAAATTAAGTTTACCTGGTCGGTATAATGTATGAAAATACGTCCGACAGATGGCGCAGGCGTCACCCAAAGACGTTAAGTATGATGTGTTATCGAAATTAGCAGTCAGGAGCAATTGTCAGGATGGCTGAATTGGTAAAAGCATCTGGACGGTATCCAGAAGATGCAGGTTCAAATCCTGCTCCTGACTGTTATTTTCGATTTCACATTTTTCACTTTGTGTTTAATGTATAGTGCTAAGCATGTCAAATGCTAAAAATATATATAAATATTTATAGGGTTTGCGTCATTATTAGGTAAAAATCTTAATTGTAAAATTAAGTTTACCTGGTCGGTATAATGTATGAAAATACGTCCGACAGATGGCGCAGGCGTCACCCAAAGACGTTAAGTATGATGTGTTATCGAAATTAGCAGTCAGGAGCAATTGTCAGGATGGCTGAATTGGTAAAAGCATCTGGACGGTATCCAGAAGATGCAGGTTCAAATCCTGCTCCTGACTGTTATTTTCGATTTCACATTTTTCACTTTGTGTTTAATGTATAGTGCTAAGCATGTCAAATGCTAAAAATATATATAAATATAGTTCTATTCTTACTAATATTACAAAAGTAAAAGTGAGTTTTGTTTGTATGTTATGCTTTCACACTATAACTACTGAACCAATCGTTATGGAATTTTGCACACATATAGTTAGGTGCCTAGAACATTACATTTTTATCCCAGAAAAACGAGTGTTTCGGTATATTTGCATATAATAAAAACGTTGCATATAATATGGGTGATTTATCCTAAATTAAAAGATCGATCGATTATTTACTTTTTGATTGCAAAATTAACGAACGAATTATGTAATATTATTAAAATATACTAAGTAACTACACTAGCATACCCGGCACACGTTGTCATGCCCAAACGTTGGCTTGTGCCTCGATATTTAAATTTTCGATGGGGGCGGGTTTTATGGTTAATGTCATGAAAAATAAGTTGTTTAAAAATACTAATTACCTTAAAAAGGCGAAATCTGAATCCCGGGATACGACCGCAGCGCCATCTACAAAGGCCAATTGTGTATATACTTACACCATCCAGAGACCCACTCAAACAGGTACAAACAACTTCACCCTCTTTCACATAGTTTATCCATTTTGTTTGATTTTACTCTCCTTATTTCCTTCTAAATTCAAACCAGCAGCCCTTTTTATTAGATAACATCGGTTTGCATGCTCTTGTTTGAAGATGTAACATCTTCATATCGGGTGAAGTGAGTACTCCATACTTTATCTAGTACAAGCTAAGTAGCGCCTGTAACTTTTCGTATAACATAAACAAATTCGAATAAATTCTCAATCCAAACTTCTAAATTAATAATTAAAACGGTAGTTGTTAATGATATCACCTACAAAATAAGTATAAAACTATGTAAAAACCATTAGATACACATGACGTATGAAAATCCCTTCCAAGCCTTTTTTTTGTTGTTCAGGCGGGTTAAAAATGTTCCTAATGGCACACCCCGTCGTTCGGGGCAACGAACAGGGTAGTGCTCACACCCACTAAAGAAACCCGCCATGTGCCGTCTCTCCGCCTTTATTGGCGGGCCACTGGAACTGTGTTACATTCCTTCGGTGGTCCGCCGGCGGTTCCCTTACATGCCTGCCATTGTTCTTCTATACTATTATAAAGCTGTAACAGAGCTGTGTCTGTACATTTAAGACATTTGAGAAAAAATAACTGTACCTAATAGGCTATATAGGCGTGTCTAAACACAAAACGTTTTTTTTAGATTTTTTGTCTGTTTGTCTGTTTGTTTGTTTGCGCATCACGCAAAAACTACTGAACAGATTTTGATACAATTGTTTTTTATTTGATAGCTCTTGATTAGACTTAAAAACTGGTATACATTTTATCCCGCTATAGGCGGGAACCTGAGATATAACCTAAAAACTAGCTTTTGGCTGCGGTGAAGCCGCGGGCAAAGGCTAGTTAAAAATAAAATTTGAAACACTAACACTAAGCCTATCATTTTAAAAACCTAATTTACTTTACTTTTTTATTAGTTAGACGAGCCACGACCCGTTAATGTTCAATGACAACCGTCGCTCAAGCTCATGAACTCAACTACACTAGGAATTTGTCGTCTATCGCTGCTCACAATTGCATTTCGTGGTTATGAAATTATTGTGCTTCATGATCGTTCACATGGGAGACCGACATACCCACTCAGGCCCGTAAGAAGTAAGTACTCCCACTTGCTACCCAGCCCTACCACCACTAATGCGATGGGTTAGTTATGACTGCTTAGTTCCCTTTACCTCGTACGATAGTCATGGGAAAGCATAGAATGGTGACACTTGTAATCCTAGTCCGTCACCACACGGACTTTATTACTATCTGGCGAATGAAAATATTGTAGGAAACTGATATGCCTGTAAGATTATCTTAACTGCTTGTGAAGTCTGCCATGCCGCATTAGTCCAGCGTGGCCGTCTATCATCTAAATTCATCTAATCCTGAAGGCCAAAGCCGTGCTTTACAGTGCCACAGTAATAGGGGGTAAATTTACAATATCATCTTCACGCATATTCTTCTATTACAAAAATATCTAATACAAAATTAAAAATCAAGAATTATTTAACTGAAATATTGATATTGTTTTAATTGTATACATTAATTACCAGTATGTCACGCTCCAAATAGTCTTGAATACTTTAGAGTTAGTCTATTGTTTAAGTGCGTGATAAACATAGCTTAGACTGAGAAATAATTAAATTCCTAGACGCCCATACAAATTACACCATGTGTGGGTTACATCGTAAACTAAATAGAAGATATTTTCTTCATTAGTTTTTCTAATATATCAAATATAGAGATTGCAGGAAGTTCTGGGAGTTCTGCTTACTCGTTTGAGGGATAAGGGCCTGACACAAAAAAATGATATCCATAAGTAGTGCTAGCCAAAGATCCTATTACGCCTTATTCTGATGCCAGCATATTATTTAATATTGAAGATTTACTAAGCAAATAACTCGGTTCCCTCGCCGTGTCGCATCCAAAATACTATAAAACTAAGAGATATGATGTCCACAAAACACACAAACCTGCTCTCTGCCTGTAATATCGGGCCATTGGAACTGTGTGACATTACTTCAGTGGTCATTAAAGATAGGTCTTTTTTTTATTAAGGCGGGAAAAAATGTGCCTAACCGCACACCCTATCGTTCGGGGCAACGAACAATGTGGGGCCCTCACCCACTGTTGGCGGGCCACAAGAACTATGTTGCATTACTTTAGTGGTCTATTAAAGATAGGCCTACACGTGGCTGTTGCTCGCTGAAAAGGAACTGAAGGCATCAAAGCAATCGGATGCTATAGTATCGGAATCTTATCCGAATAGTATAGAGACGACTATGATCAGCTGTCACTTACGAATTATTACGTAAGTGATGTTGTTAGAAATGACTATTGAGATCTAAAAGTAGGTAGCACGCAGGTATAGCTGCGATGTGTTGGAATTTAAGGAACGCCTGCGCATAGTGGTGACTTCACCCCATAATCGAGAGCTTTAATTTTCTGATTAGGTACCATCATTTCTACAGTTGTTTAATATGATTTACAAAAATCTGCATACATATATTCCTACATAATATATTAGAGAAATAGTACTGCTATGAGTTAATTCAATGTAAATACCACATCATTATCATGTTTGAAGAAAATCATGCGAACATATTTTAATGACAATCGGGCCAATGATATGAGAATTGTGCTGCGCCAAAAAATTGATTTCATGAAACCTTCTATGACAAAACATCTCGATGGGCCAGTCTTCACGGTGATAGGTGAAATCATAGTAGAAAGAATAGGGAAGTAGGCTATCTCACGCCCATTCCGCGATATAATTATCTACCATACTTGCCTGTCTCAGGGTTGTCACTTTTAGCTAAATTTTAATTCAGTGCCTAGAAATTGGCAAGGGCCGGGAAGTTGTATTTTTTACTTGCAATTGTTTAGGTAAAACCGACCTCACTAACCCTGAACCCAGACGACACAACACAGATTATTTTAACTTACGATTTTTACTTAGGATTATTACGATTATTACTTAGTTACTATACCTACAATACTGGGAAATCGACATGACATGACATTTAGACAGCCAAACACACAGCAATAAGTTCTCCTGCGATTATCATACATTTTTCAATTATTTAGCGGTGCCGAAAAGCCGTGACGAGCGAACCTTGTGCGGCGTTAGCCCTGACTGGCGTACTGAGAAACGGGTCGAGATTTTGTTAGTGCGTACGATACTGTGGCGCACACATACAAGCCGCGCGCGGTGCGTTTGTATAAAGATAACCTACTTCCCACTCTTTCTACTATGGCGAAATGGTATCAGACATTAAACGTTTTATATGCATATATATACATACATAGATTGAGGGGCCATTGAGTTTTTGTTGTGCACTTAGCACAACAAAAACTGAGCTAGCTACCTTTATTACACTTTTGATATTTTATGTCTGTTCTTTTTTATTCATTCCAGTCTTGTGTAACAAAAAATAAATGCTTTAAATAAGTTATTTATTATATCTAGTTCTATCTATAATTATAACATTCTCTTCGTTATCTAGTTATAGAGTTTTAAATTACTTTGACTAAGTCCCACATAGTGTTATCTTGTCACACAATAGAGAAACGCTTTACTTAAATATTTGTTTGAGATTAGCCCTTTGTTACTCAAGCAATACGATATATTAAGAAGTACAAGTTATATTTTGAATAGATAAACATTTATATACTAAACCAAAAGCCTGTTCAAACAAGTCATAACATTTTAATTTACAGTGAATAATCTATTCGCATTTAAATTTTATGTTGATCTTTTAGCACATGGTAAGCGAGCAGCGGCCATGTAATGTTCATTTAAATTTCACCAAGGTTCACCGGTGGTTATATACCTATACGCTCAAGTTAAACTTGGACTTTTACTTTAAATAACTCTACATATATAGATAGACTAGTTGTAGAGCCTTGCTTATTCCAGCACAAATGGGCCGGCTCGATCGGGGAAGTATCACCCTCTCACATAAGATCAGCGTGTAACAACGGTATTGACGGGCCTCATGGCGTCGTAGTAGTAGTAGTGTATTATTTGTGTGATGAACACAGATATTTGTATTGCGTCTGGGTGTTTTCTATCTATTATATGTATGTATTTACAAAAAAATATAATATAATTGTATTATATACGTAATCGCAAGCGTTAAGCTTAGTTTGGGACCAGAGAACGTTGTGTGAAAAATGTCTGTGAATATTTATTATTTATTATTATCTGTCGTATGGTGAGTGAGAGTGCTGGAGGCCCAAACCCCCTGCTAATCCTCCCCTTATTATCTTTCTTATCCTCTCCTTAGTATCTTCTTATGTCAGAACTCTCAGAGTATTCTTACAAAACTGTATAGATAATTTAGTTCACAAGTTTTGATATTAAATAAATTCGCCATTATGTATGCTCGATAGTTATTTATCGATATCTTTCATCCATCCATCCATCAGCCTTTCAGCGTCCACTGCTGGACATAGGCCTCCTTAAGAATGGGGGAAAATGCCGTAATCGCCACGCTTGGCAGGTGGGTTGGCGATCGCAGTGGATGTTCTTAATACTCGAAAGAGTGCTGCCGCCCACTCCCCCGGTATTCCCTCAGTCGGCTCTTACGACTCCCATGGGTGGAGAGGGGTGGGACAATTCTAAAGCCGGCCCCACACGGCAAATATCGGTATCTTTATATCGGTATCTTTATATCTGTAGGTATAATTCACATTAAAACTAATTCGATGTATAATAATGACATGTGTTAATTAGATTTATACTTCAACATATTAAGTTTGTCTAGCTAAATTACGTTACGTAAAGATGGTGTAAACCTTAGAAATGCCTACAGGCAACCGTAATCAATAGCAAGCCTTTCTAGGTCTTAAAATACATGTGAAGATACGTACATAAACTCATGCCTGTTCTCAGAAAGGTAAGCACAGACAACGGATTACCACTTATTATGAAGTAACTTCGGGTCGGGCATTGTTATTGAGCTTTTTCGTAAAAAGAAAAATTCTCAGTAGCAGCCCGGAGTTTGGAAATGTGCCTGAAAACGGCAATAGGCTATCCCCCTATTACGTGGGACTTAAACATAGCTGGCTAATCGTGAGTGTGTAATACATTTCTGCTTACCCCTGCAGGGAATACTGTCGTGATGCTGTTTCTTATAAAGTTACTTTAGTATTTTCCTTATGCCCGATTCTAAGCGGTGTCCTACGATGCGATCGACCCGGGCATTCATTTCCCATCCGCGAAAAAAAGGGGAAAAGCGTCATGGTAACACTATTAGTATTAGACTATAAGCGGCGGTTACCACTTACCATCGGGTGGACTGTGACTCGCTTGACCCCATAAAAACAAAATCAGACAGCACACCCTTCCGCCCAGTGAGACAATGGGGTAGTGTGGGCCCTCAACTACTAAATAACCCACCGAGCCTTCACGTCACACACATACGGCACACCAACGGTATCATGTTGTTATTCACATCGGTTGTTGTAAAGAATCACCTTTCTAGTAGTGGGCGTCTCCGATAATAAAATAATTTCAAAGTGCTCATAACTACAATAAGAAAAAAAATAGTACAATTTTTTTGTTAAAAATTAAATATTTTGCCGATAATATCACTAAACCGTAACTTAAGATATGTACTTTGATCTTACGCCAACAAGACACCAAGATAACCTACATACACTAAAACATTACGCCCTAACTACACACATCTGGCAAGGAATCAAATTGGAAACGTTAACTTAGCAGTTTACATACCTACCGACATTTGTTGATGGTTTATAGTGCTACATGTGGTCACATAATAAGTTGCAAGACAATACTAACAACATGAGTCTTGTTAGTGAAGCTTCGTGTGAAGCTTTGTTTAGTAACAAAATTGACTAACACAGAATAGGGACTTCATGTATTTATATTTATTCAGGATAATAACAGTCTTTACAAATGTATTACTAAGAAAAAACATTACTAACTAATTAGACCAATTACAGTTACCCACGGCAATTAACAGACTAGGTGCCTATTATTTCTTCCCCGAAAGGGTAAGCCGCCGGCGGGCCACTGAAGTAATCCAACGCAGCACCAGTGGTCCGTCAACACAGGCGGAGAGACGGCACATGGCGGGTTTCTTTAGCGGGTGAAGGCTACCCTGTACTGTACTACCCTGTTCGTTGACGGGGTGTGCGGTTAGGTACATTTTTTCCCGCCTAAAAAAAAAGTTACCTATTATTTCTAATAAACGAATAGATTTATAACTTAACAGAATATTTAGTATTTATATTATCACTAACTTCAATTATTATGCGAAAGAAATATCATATATGATACCTACATAATCACTCAGTCACTTCGATCACTGACCGGCCATACACCGCAAACGACATGTTTACCAACAAAGGATACACAATTAGGCATAAAATTAAAGTCGTTTACGATGAATACTTTGATGAAATGATGATTTGAATGATGAAATTATGTGAACATTTAGTTACTCTACTAGTAACAGAGAGCCTTGCTTATCTCAGCATGAATGAGCCGGCTTGATCGGGGAAATGCCACCCTCTCAAATAAGATCAACGTGTAATAACGGTAGTTTCTCCTACCGTTGTGTTTCGTATGGTGAGTGAGAGCGCCGGATGCCTGATCCCCCTCTCTATCTTCTCTTTATTATCCTCTCCTTAGTATCCTATATATCCTTACCTTTTTATTCTTCCTATCCACTTCCTATCCCTTTCCTTGGAGATAGCGACGCGCGAGTGATGCCTCTGGTGTTGCTAGCGTCTATAGGCTACGGTAACCACTTACCATCAGGTGGGTCGCATGCTTGTTCACCACCTATGTAGCAAAAAAAAAGTCTTGGTAACAACATTCCGTGATTAAGATTTTCTGCTTGTTGTATCTATCGTGTATTTATTAGTATTACCTACTTCTAATTTATAATTATTGATTACGTTGCTATTGTTAACTGAGTATATAATACTACTAGCCTTTGCCCGTGGCTCCACCGCAGCCAAAAGCTAGTTTTTAGGCTATATCTCAGATTCCCGATATAGTAGCGGGATAAAATGTATACCAAGTTTTTAAATCTTATCAAGAGCTAGCAGACAAAGTTGCATCAAAATCCTCTCAGTAGTTTTTGCGTGATGCGCGAGCATAAAGATATTTTTTTGCATAGTGGTATAGTCTTGCTGGTCCCATCATAAATGTACCACCCTCTCACAAAAGATCAGCGTGATATGCATGATTGTTTAACAGCCACGTACGTAGTATATAAACAAAAAATATGACTTACAAAAAAAGTTGCCGTGTGGGGCCGGCTTTAGAATTGTCCCACCCCTCTCCACCCATGGGAGTCGTAGGAGCCGACTGAGGGAGTATAGGGGGAGTGGGCAGCAGCACTCCTTCGAGTATTAACAACATCCACTGCGATCGCCAACCCGCCTGCCAAGCGTGGCGATTACGGCACTATCCCCTATTCTTGGGGAGGCCTATGTCTAGCAGTGGACGTTGAAAGGCTGATGGATGGATGGATGGATAGTCTTGCTGGTCCCATCATAAATGTATCACCCTCTCGCAAAAGATCAGCGTGATATGCATAATTGTTTAACAGCCACGTACGTAGTATAAAAAAAAAATATGTCTTACAAAAAAATCCAGTAAAAAGACTTTTGCTACTATCCCTATTACAAAAAGAGCCTCGCTACCTAACCTTTCTATATTTCCCGACAATAATTGGGTTCAACCTTTCTTCTAAGTTTTAGCGCTACTGTAATGCATACGCTTTAAACATATAGGTGCCTTTTTTTGGGAAATAAAGACACGTACTTGCAAAATAGAAAGTATAAAATTCTGCTTCTAGTACTCCATTTTCGGTACCTTTACAACTACGTTGAACTTATTTGTAGAAAATACATTGAAAATTATATTTTACTATTTTATTATAATGTTGACAAGACTGCCAATATTGACATAATCAGTTTTTTTTTTTTGCCCTAGTCTGAGATAATCAAGTACGATGGTAGCGTTCACCTAAGCTTACTAAAATAATAATAATATTATTTTATTATTAAAGAACACCTTAAACTAGGGAATAATTCCTGTTTCGTGGGAGACTTTACATATGTACAATTATTGAACATAAAGTACACCCAGACTCATAACAAAAGAAAGAATTAGCCTGTGTGGCCGAACCCACAACACACAGCCGTGGCAAAAACAGTATCTCTACAATCAATCATTGCAGTAAACCTTTACAGATTCTGAACATAAAAATCGTTGCATAGATACGGTCCGTTACTTAATTATCACGGGCGGAAGACATCACAGCGCAAACAAGAATATTTAAAAACAAGTAACAAACAAAAAAATTACGTAATTTTTATCAGACAAAGGAATTTTACTAACATTATGACCAGATCAGATCTTCACAAATAATTAAAAACACAATTCCTAAACTTGTTCAATCACGACCGGTCTTGAACAATACATTTTTAAACAACAGGCAGATGTTACGTCCATGTCAAAAGAAACGAAACTCATAACAAAACATTAATAATTAATTCAAATCATTTGTTTTCCGGCAACTTTTTAAGAAATTCCGAAAACTTTGGAAGACAATACCCATTGCGGAGTTACTACAAAGTGGTTTTCATCTACAAAATTTTGTGTTTATGCTCTTGGATTGTAATAATCCCGTAATCAAACTACTTTGCACACTGTTAGGGTTTAGAAGGTTATAGGTAATGCACCATGCTACTTGACAGACCAGCAATCGAAAAAGACTATCAGATACGCGGGTTTTTTGACAACATTTCGTGAACCTCACCGCGCCCAGCGATGCCAATATTGGCACTGTCAAATAGCTGTCAAAAAACGTAACAACGTTCCTTCGCGGCCGGCGATGCCAATATTGGCACTCGGATACCTATACTTTACTTAATTTTCAAAATTTTTTCCAATTTTTTTGGGCAAAGTTTATATGGTTAACGTTAGTCCATAAAAAAGTTAAACAATCGTTTTTGCTATAGCAACACTAACATCTCTATGAATCTATGTCAATAATATTTTAAAAATTCATCAAAGTGTACTCTCTCTGCTCAATGTTTTTTTATATGTGTCAGTTACGGTGACGTAAAAAGTGTTGTTTATCAAATTAGAACCTTTGTGATGTGTTGTATATGTGAATAACACAGTGTTATGTTTATAATAAAGGTGTTTACATAATTGGATGTGTGTAAAACAATAAACTGTTTGTGAAGTGAAGTGTTGTGGGATTGTCGAGGACTGCCACCATTTTGGTCATCTCAACCAAAGAATTCAACATTTCGGTAAGTAATATTTATTTATAATGTAATACATTTATTATCATTACAAATATAAAATACGGCGGTATGTCGGTATTACATGCAGCCGTATTTCATTCTTTTGTTTTTAATACACCCTGTTTTCGTACAAAAAGAAATGTTCCAAATTCAACACATTATTTTATTTTTTGATTGTAACATAAAACATTATGATTGAAATATGATAAATAGACTCTGCTTATGTGTTAGAACTAATTTTTGATATAATATAAAATTTCTTATGAAATATTTTTTATGAAATAAAAAAAAATGCAATTTGGTCACTCCTGTGGACAAAGTGCGTATTTACGTGGTCTATTGTTTATTTTATATAAAAATAAAAAAAATATATAAAATAAAGAAAAAAATCACAAAGCCGGATACCTTTTACAGAACTAAGATAAGTGGTTTAATTATTTGTTTATACACCCAAGACGTTAAGTATGAATGTGTTATCGAAATTAGCAGTCAGGAGCAATTGTCACGATGGCTGAATTGGCAAAGCATCTGGACGGTATCCAGGAGATGCAGGTGCAAATCCTGCTCGTGACTGTTATTGTCGATTTCACATTTTCCACTTTGTGTTTAATGTATATGGCTAAGCATGTCAAATGCTAAAAATATATATAAAAATATCTAAACATTTCGTGAGATTTTTTTTACTGCAGCTATATTTTTGATGGAATATTCTAAATATAATAAAGCTGTAACAAAGCTAAGATATAACCTTAAAACCAGCCTTTGCCTGCAGCGGAGTTTATAATACAACATTTAAATCCAATGTGTATGTATATTGTTTCAGAAATAGAGAGGGGACGATAACAGAAAGATAATTGAATAAAAAATAACGATCTCTATTTTTTGTCTTTCTGACTGTTTATTAGAGTACACACTAAACTTACTGAATTGTTTTTAAAGCTGTTTTAAAGGGTACTAGCCTTTTCCAGCGGCTTCGCCGCAGTCAACAGCTGGTTTTTCGGTTATATCTCAGGTTCCCGATATAGTAGTGGGATAAAATGTCTACCACTTTTTAAGTCAAATCAAGGCCTTTCAAATAAAAAAGTTGCATCAAAATCCATCTAGTAGTTTTTTTAAATAAATTTTACAAAAAATTCTAGTTTAAATAATTTTTTAGTTTTTCGGTTATATCTCAGGTTCCCGATATAGTAGCTAATCAAAGCGTTTCAAATAAAAAAAGTTAGATCAAAATCCGTTTAGTAGTTTTTGTGTGATGCGCAAACAAACAAACAGATAAACAGACAAAACGAAAAAAATTCCAAAAAAAATGTTTTGTGTTTAGACACGCCACGGCTATTGTTGCAATATTTTTTTCTCAAATATCTTGAATGTACAGACACAGCTCTGTTACAGTTTTATAATAGTATAGATATAGGGTTTGTATTGGAGCAAAATATGTGCATTTTTTTTTTGCTTAATTTTTTTCATATTTTTATGTATTTTTTGGGTATTTTACATGCTTAGCCAGGTATTCCAAGAGATATAGGTTGAAATCCTGCTCGTGACTGCTATTTTCGATTTCGCTTTTTCGCATTTTGTGTTAATTTAAACGGATGTCAGAAAAAAGTATGCAAAAATATGAGCTGGTAATTTTGGTGTAGAGTGAAAGTTTTTGCATATTTACGGACCCAAACGAGACCACTAACCATCTGAATTTAACAAGCCGTGAAGTATTTTGTTGTGTTTTGGCTGTAAACAGTCGAGTCTATTCCCACTATGGCTCTAGAAGGTGTAAGATTTCAGTGGTTCTGTGATAATGCTTCTTTTGTATCTTAATATATAGTTTGGAGCCCAGAACCGGACATAGGTTACTTTTTATCCTGGAAAATGGACAGTGTTTGTGCGGTAGATGCTTTTGCCTAGAGGTGGTTTATGTGTCATATATTAAAGTAGGTTGACTTAATTCTGAAGGTAGACCGTTGGTTATTCTGAAAAGTTTAGTAAATAAAAGAATATTTCAAGAATCATAATGCCATGACTCGTAATAATATCGAACAACAGCTAACGAAGTTACCGGTACAAGTAAGCGTGACATTTTTTCAGCTAACAATGTACGTGATCCGAATACTCCAATGTTTTTTTTTTTTACAAAACTAAAAATTGCTAAGGTTTTTATTGTGATTATTATAGTGCTTTAACGTATAAAGAGTATAATAAGGTAACATTTAGTAATTACATTTAAATATAATAAATAAGTTTATTGTTAATTTATACGGTCTCAAGTTGTTATTATTTTTAAGACTATTGTTTCTTTCTTTGTTATTCTTTCGCGGGAGCGTTATTATTCTAAGTTCTCGGGTAAAGATAATTAATGTGATAAGTGACAGCGTCGAAGACTTAAACTCCAGTTCTCATCATACTTCCTCTCCAATACCAAGTGGACTGTATAATTGTATATCATCCTTATAGTAGGTACGTAAAAATAAACTTAAAACTAGGTTTTAATATGATGAAAATCTAAATAACAGAAGCTATTATAATAATATTATTGTATTATATTAAACACAAAGTGAAAAATGTGAAATCGAAAATAAAAGGCACGAGCAGGATTTGAACCTGCATCTCCTGGATACCGTCCAGATGCTTTGCCAATTCAGCCATCGTGATAATTGCTCCTGACTGCTAATTTCGATATCACATTCATACTTAACGTCTTTGGGTGACGCCTACGCTATCTGTCGGAAGTATTTTCATACATTATACCGACCAGGTAAACTCAATAACTTAATTTTACAATTAAGATGGGAATTTGTGTTTAATGTATAGTGCTAAGCATGTCAAATGCTAAAAATATATATATAAAAATATTTAATATTTATAGGGTTTGCGTCATTATTAGGTAAAAATCTTAATTGTAAAATTAAGTTTAACTGGTCGGTATAATGTATGAAAATACTTCCGACAAATAGCGCAGGCGTCAGCCAAAGACGTTAAGTATGAATGTGATATCGAAATTAACAGTCAGGAGCAATTGTCACGATGGCTAAATTGGCAAAGCACCTGGACGGTATCCAGGAGATGCAGGTTCAAATCCTGCTCGTGACTGCTATTTTTGAATTCACATTTTTCACTTTGTGTTTAATGTTTAGTGCTAAGCATGTCAAATGCTAAAAATATATATAAAAATATCTAATATTTATAGGGTTTGCGTCATTATTAGGTAAAAATCTTAATTGTAAAATTAAGTTTAACTGGTCGGTATAATGTATGAAAATACTTCCGACAGATAGCGCAGGCGTCAGCCAAAGACGTTAAATATGAATGTGATATCGAAATTAACAGTCAGGAGCAATTGTCACGATGGCTAAATTGGCAAAGCACCTGGACGGTATCCAGGAGATGCAGGTTCAAATCCTGCTCGTGACTGCTATTTTTGAATTCACATTTTTCACTTTGTGTTTAATGTATAGTGCTAAGCATGTCAATAGCTAAAAATATATATAAAAATATCTAATATTTATAGGGTTCGCGTCATTATTAGTTAAAAATCTTAATTGTAAAATTAAGTTTACCTGGTCGGTATAATGTATGAAAATACTTCCGACAGATAGCGCAGGCGTCACCCAAAGACGTTAAGTATGAATGTGATGTCGAAATTAGCAGTCAGGTAAAATTGTTACGATGGCAGAATTGGCAAAGCACCTGGACGGTAACCAGGAGTTGCAGATTCAAATCCTGCTCGTGACTGCTATTTTTGATTTCACATTTTTCACTTTGTGTTTAATGTTTAGTGCTAAGCATGTCAAATGCTAAAAATATATATAAAAATATCTAATATTTATAGGGTTTGCGTCATTATTAGGTGAAAATCTTAATTGTAAAATTAAGTTTACCTGGTCGGTATAATGTATGAAAATACTTCCGACAGATAGCGCAGGCGTCACTCAAAGACGTTAAGTATGATATCGAAATTTGCAGTCAGGAGCAATTGTCACGATGGATGAATTGGCAAAGCATCTGGACGGTATCCAGGAGATGCCGGTTCAAATCCTGCACGTGACTGTTATTTTCGATATCACATTTTTCACTTTGTGTTTAATGTATAGTGCTAGGCATGTCAAATGCTAAAAATATATATAAAAATATCTAATATTATTGTATTACATTAAAAGTAAACGAAACAGATAAATACCAAGACGTAGATAAGTAAATTATATCTATCTATACTATTATAAAACTGTAATAGAGCTATGTCTGTACATTTAGATATTTGAAAAAAAAAATGTATAGGCTATATTAACCAGAACCTGAGTTATAACCTAAAAACTAGGTTTTGGTTGCGGCGGAGCCGCAGATGTAGGCTAGTTAAAATATAAAAAATAACATAATGATAAGAAATATAAATTAAAATAACCGTTTACACAGATAAATATTTGTTACTAATAAATTACTCCGTTGAAGATTCATTAATGTAAGTAGGAAACCAATGGATTGCTTCATTCAGAAATAACATAATAATATAGCTTCAAGATTCAGACATAATACCTATTATTTTCAGAAAATATATTATTTAATTATGAGATGGACCATTCTATTATTTTGGGAATGGCAATAGTTAGAATTCTTTACTATAGTCGGGACAAAATATCACATATTTGAGACTTCAAATGACGTACCAGAAAGTACAGGATAACCGGCTTCTTGAAACACGTGTGCCACTGTCTCGGGCCTGCTTCTGCTAGGGTGAGAGACTGCCCTCTTTATACAGACAGACAGACAGGCAGCCTTGCACCGACATAAAGCCAGACAGATGGAAAATTTAGTATAATGGCAGAAATTGAATTAGTTAGTTTTTAGTTATTTATCATAATGAAATTGCAAAAAAAGCTCTCAGATTTATATAGTAGTACAATATAATGTCGTGAGCACATATTAGAATCGGTCACTTAATGTTGTGGACGACCATTTCATGAAATGGCTAGGTTTTGTTATTCATGAAATGGCCGGCCACATCATTAAGTGATCAATTCTCTGATATGGCTATGACATATAGAACTATATTTCAAAATTCAGTGATCTACTAATGTGAATGAACTCTTATTCCATTACATTCACTTTGTATCCACTACGTTTTTATAAGGCGTTGGGCTTAGAAACATAGCGCTGTTGGGTTTAAAGAGGTGAGAGAACTGACTTAAAATATTCAACGGCTCTTGTCTTAATATGTTTCGGTAGATGATTTATGACATATTTCAGAAGTTAGACTACATAAATAACTACTAATATCAAAACAATGAAGGCATTTTATACAGCTAGAATATTAGGGCTTATATTCAGGTTTGATATTCCAAGGGTGGCTAGTTTAATAAAATGCAAATTTTACAACGACAGGGTACAAGGTTAGCAATTTTTTAGTTGCCATTGAATCATTAATAACGTGACTAAAAAAACATGATGAAGGTTTCATACCATTGTAGTTTTGGAGTAAATCGGTGATTAATGAGCTTATTGCCCGAATTTAGATAAAACAATATACCTAACGATTTTATCTTACAAAATGAAAGAGAAATTGCAATTTTCATGATAAGATCGATGCAAATTTCCACCACCTGGATGTTCAGAATCGAGTACTGAACCCATGGTACCTAATAATTATCGGTAAGATATCATTTACACCCTGTGTATTATAAACTCAAATATAAGAGAAACACCAATGACTCATCCATTCATTACGATATCTTTAAAAGTAGACATTCGATGAAATTGAAATTTAATATACCTAGTTATGTGTTTTTGAACTTATATAGATGTTTTTAGGTGATACAAAAGTTAAAATAACAATCAAATATTTAGATATTTTTATATATATTTTTAGCATTTGACATGCTTAGCACTATACATTAAACACAAAGTGAAAAATGTGAAATCGAAAATAACAGTCAGGAGCAGGATTTGAACCTGCATCTTCTGGGTACCGTCCAGATGCAGGCGTCACCCAAAGACGTTAAGTATGATGTGCTATCGAAATTAACAGTCAGGAGCAATTGTCAGGATGGCTGAATTGGTAAGGCATCTGGACGGTATCCAGAAGATGCAGGTTCAAATCCTGCTCCTGACTGTTATTTTCGATTTCACATTTTCCACTTTGTGTTTAATAACAATCAAAGTTTAAATCATCATATTATAGTCACTACCACATCTGTCTGCTTATCCAGTTTCTTCTTCTAAACCACACAACGCATTTTGAAACGGTTTCGGTAATTGTATTGAAATTATGGACGAGTGCGCAGCGGTGCAACAGATCTAATATGTTTCGGTAATTCTCGAGAGATATTGTTAATGTTTGTGATAAAGTCGAGGAAAAATCTATTTGTGGTACACGATAGCTAAATCTTAAAGATAGGCCATAATAATTTATTGGAGCTTGAATTTCTTCATTTATATGCTAGATGTACTAAATATAGTTGTACAAAAAAATCAAACAATAAAGTATTAATAAAATTCTAGAAAGAAACTTACGTTCTTCTTACTACTTACAATAAAATTGCTCTCGAGGAGCTTAATACTCGAGCAATGCTTTATACACTTCTTATATTATTATGTCTACGCCACTCTCTCTTTCCCCTCACTCATACACTTATTAATATATTTTATGCAGAATATGCGAAAATTTGGACAAGAATTTATCTTTTTGTGATTTTGAATGAAAGAGTTTTGAAGACAAGGACGATATAGAATCCAAAATTGATTCCTATCTATTATTTAGAAAAGATTAAGTAAGTATATTATTAAAAACAAGTGAAAAATGTGAAATCGAAAATTACAGTCACGAGCAGGACTGTTATTTACGATTTCACATTTTTCACTTTGTGTTTAATGTATAGTGGTAAGCATGTCAAATGCTAAAAATGTATATAAAAATATCTAAATAAGTATATTATTGTAATTAGTTACTATTACCTGAATTAAAATAATTACACAAAGACAGTGACGCAAAATAGCCATCGTAGATGGTGTAGTGTTCTCATTTAATTAAGTTGGCTTAAATGATGCTACTTAGTTTACATTGTATGCCGACGTTGAACCGTACACCGACAAGTTACGCCGACAACAACGACACATTGTTACTGGGGAGAAATAAAACCAGCTCTTATCTAGTGGTCCATGCGACAACGTAGAAAATATTAACATAATTATGTAGTTGTAGGTATATCGGTTCAATTTATCTTCGCATAAATACGCTAAATAATTATTTTTATTACCGATGCATATTTCTTTTTATAAACAACACCATGCATTAAGGAATAATCCTTGTATCACGGGGGACTTTACAAACATACAATTCCACGGATACAAAGTACACCCAGACTCAGAACAACCTTTTCTGGATCTAACAGAGTTGTTTTGTGTGAGAATCGAACCAAATAGATTCAAATAGTATGAATTTTAATTGCAAAATTAAACTTACTATATTGGATTTATGCATGTAAATGCATTCCGATAGATGGCGTTGGTCGTAAAGACAAATATTATGAGGAAATTGGGATGGCCTAATAGGTCTGTACGATGGCTCAGTGGCTTAGAGCACTTCCCCGGATTGGAAAAGACGTGGGTTCGATTCCCGCTGGTACAAAAAATCTCTTTTTCCTTATTCAGAAGTAATTTGTACTTTAAAAAGTAGCGGAGCATGTCAAATGCTAAAAAAATACAGATCAAAAATGTTTAAATGATGTCGTAATGGAAATATCAATTTTCATTTTTCGTGACTAACTGCTTCGAGCAACAGTAACTGCTATGATCAGGTAACTAGAGAGAGCATTCTGCCCATTATTTAGCAACACACTCTACAGAACTGCCTCGATGGTCTAGCAGTAGTATATGCGACTGCGTATCATGAGGTATCGGCTTCAATTCTCGGGTCGGCCTTGTTTATCCTTAGACCCTTAGAGCGCCGGAGGCCTAAATCCCCTCCCGATACTCTCCTTATTATCCTTCCTTTCCACACCTTATTATTCCTTTCTCTCCCTTTTCTTGGAAACGGCGTCGCGCGAGGGAAACCTCTGGTGTTGCTACCGTTTATAGACTACGGTGACCGCTTACCATCAGGTGGGCCATATGCTTGCTTACCACCCACATGGTCTAAAAAATACATCTTATAAGTATAACATATGACAATTTTGACCTTCTGTAGTTAAAATAAGCCGCTAAGTTATTTACTCTCCGTAGTTGTTGCAACATTTTAGTTTACTACTTATATAAAACAATTTACTACCTGCCAGGAGACGATAGTGGGATGTTAAGTTTTATGTTGAAGGCCTCGTTCGCTTATGAATAAGTGCTAAAGCTGTGCGAAGCGTACTTATTTGTCATAGTCGTGAATAGAGAGAGGTACAAATAAAACCTAAAACAGATATAAAACTTGTATTGTTTGGAAGGTTGTTGATGCTTCAACATCTGGTTTTCATTTTAAGAACGTATCATCAGAATGAATAACAGATATTAAAAAGGTATCATTAATTGTGCATTTTAATAAAATGTAATGAAATGTTTTTTTATTTTGTACCTTGACAATTTACTTACAAAGACAATTTCCAAAAGAATTATTATAAATATTGCAAACATAGAAAAAAAGGGTTCCTTATACAAAGGTCGACCCCATCTCTTTCCTTCCAAACGCTTTGAACTGCTGAAGATTCTCTCCAAAATAAACAATTTCCAATTCACATTCTAACTTACGTTTTTGTTATGCAACGCCCTGTACTAAGGAATAATCCTTGTATTGCGGGGGACTTTACAAACATACAATTTCACGGACACAAATTACACCCAGACTCAGTTGATCATACAAAGAGTTGTCCTGATTGCTAATCATACCTACAACAATCGGGCGGGAGGCTGGTATTTAAGCCACTCCGCCATTTGTGCCGACAAATTTATATTTTAAGTAAACAACATTCTATAGCACAGCACGAACCAGGTCAAGAAATACTGTTTCCGCGTTCAGTATTATATTATATTTGCTCTCATACAGGACAACACTCCGGCAGATAGCAACACACTTCAACTTCACTTGTGCTATCTCAAGAAAGTTGACCTCAGTCTGAATGGATACAGTGTATATATCGTGGCCACATCTTAAAATCAACTTCATGTTATGGCCGACAATTTCATGAAATGGTTAAGTTAAATTTGGTTGGATCACTAGTGGGGCGTCGCAGAAGAAAAGGTGCCCGAAAGGGCTGCCGCCTGCGGATCGCGGTCGATACGACGCGGTAGCCGTGATCCACAGTAGTAAGGGCGGGCGAGGGCGCATGGGTTTTTAGTGGGTGAGAGCCCCACACTACCTCGATGCTTCCTGAGCGGTGGGGTGTGCGGTAGGATATTTTTGCCCACTTATAATAAAAAAAATTAAAATAAAAAGAAAAGATCACTGTGTACTTGGGTGTAAATGTTGATCAAAGACTGTCGTGGCATTTTCACATGGAAGTTATCACATGTAGGGGGAAAAAGTTAATATGGATCTTTAAAACATTGCGTCATGTAATGCAAGAACAGACTCTTACCAGAATCTATACTGCTTTGGCACAGTCTATAATAACGTATTGCATATCAGTGTGGGCAGGCGTCACGAAAACATTTTTTTTGAATTTGGATCGCACTCAGAGTTCACTCATCAAGGTTATGTACTTTAAACCTTATAGGCATTCTACAGAAAATCGATATAGGGAAAGTAATTGCTAAGTGCAAGGAAATTATATATCTTAAATGTAATCCTAAACTTGCATAACACGTAAACATACAATCCATCAGTACTCGATAAAAGACTTAAATTTATGGCGGCCTATTATGCAAGAGTTCGTATAGTTTTTGCTAGGCGTCAATATGCTACACAATCGACAAACAAGCTAAACAGGCAACTAAATATCTAAACGTACACACATATTACCATACTAAATCCATTGCGTCCATCGTGTGTAAAAAAAAATACCTGCAATGACACTAAGGAAGTCAAACTCACAAGAATCTCAAATGAACCTCTAAATATCTAAGAAAACACCTTCTTTAGCGTCATTTGTATTTGAATTAACCACGAGGTAACATTAATGTTATGAAGAAATAACATTTTCAATTCGAAGTAAAACATTCCTATAACATTTTATGCATCTGACCCTACAAGAAAAAGGTACATTATGTAAATTAACGTTAATAAAAATGATGATTTGCCCTTTACATAAGGTCAAACGTAGAAAATGACGACACAAAATATGTTCTGATGGCCTGGAAAGGACATACGGATTAGGCTGAACGGACACTTGCGGGTTGATTGCCGAGAATTGATGACTGAAACTGAATCAATAAATAAAATCTTAGGCTCTGAGATTTACCTACATAATACCACATTACCACTGTTTTAATTTTCCTCGCATAAATAACTAAGATACGAGTACTTACCGCCCCAGAGACGTAGATCTAGCGAACTTCCGGCATTGTACAGGGACAGCGTTGTATCACAGCACGCGATCTTCCGCAGCGCTGTGTAATATTTAGAGAATGTTACTCTAAATATTAGACTCTTTTTTAATATTAATGTAAATATTTTTTAGAATTATTACTTACAGCTGACAGAACGTCGCACATCTGATCGTAAGCGGTAACCGCTTATGGACTTACCATTACTGAGAATATAGCCAAGTTACTGCCTAGTGTAAATGACCACTATGACTTAGACATATAAAGTAAAGGTCCAGTTTAAAGTCCTTCTAAGAATGAAATCTACATGCATATTTCCCAGTTGTATAAATTGAAAAATAAGAAGCCCGATTGTGTAATAATATACCTAATTACTATAAGAAAACTTAACTGCAAATAATGAACGTTAATTTAAAAGAATGAAAACAAGGTTACTGATTTCTGTCTCTAATCCAATATTACATGGGCGGCCAACTGAGTTATAAAATTTTACTCCAATGGAAGCTATTTAGCTTCAAATCTGTTAAAAATATAATGTTTTCAGCCTAGGTAGTATTGAAAAGCTTTTAAGAGATTGATTGTTTATTTGTAAAAAAACTCGATCACCTACCATTACTTCAGTTCGATATGTTCTTATAAGGAGTACTATGCTCTAAATTTTTATATGTGTACTATACTCTAAATTTTATTCTTATTAACTAATTAAATTACAGAATAAATACTACAAAACTAAAGCTTAAACAAAAACAAATCCAGCGTTCAATTAGTGGAGTAATTTTTTTAATCTGTGTTGAGGGTTTAACCTTCTTCCATCCATCCATCCATCAGCCTTTCAACGTCCACTGCTGGACATAGGCCTCCCCAAGAGAACGCCATAACAAGCGGTCCCGTCACGGGGGATAATGCCGTAATCGCCATGCTTGGCAGGCGGGTTGGCGATCGCAGTGGATGTTGCGTGTTGGATGTTGTTTGGGTTTAACCTTACATCTATTGTAAGTGATCCAACTAAAAAACGTGAAACACTAAACTTATCCCCTATAAAGTAAAATAACGATATTAATGCATCATTATAGGAGTAGCTTATAAAAGCAAGCATTTAACCGCAGATCGTAATGACGAGTTTTTGATACATAATTATTTGTTTCATTAAACACAAAGTGAAAAATGTGAAATCGAAAATAACAGTCAGGAGCAGGATTTGAACCTGCATCTTCTGGATACCGTCCAGATGCTTTACCAATTCAGCCATCCTGACAATTGCTCCTGACTGCTAATTTCGATAATACATTCATACTTAACGTCTTTGGATGACGCCTGCACCATCTGACGATGATTTAGGCTAAATCTTAATTGTAAAATTAAGTTTACCTGGTCGGTATAATGTATGAAAATACTTCCGACAGATGGCGCAGGCGTCACCCAAAGACGTTAAGTATGATGTGTTATCGAAATTAGCAGTCAGGAGCAATTGTCAGGATGGCTGAATTGGTAAAGCATCTGGACGGTATCCAGAAGATGCAGGTTCAAATCCTGCTCCTGACTGCAATTTTCGATTTCACATTTTTCACTTTGTGTTTAATGTATAGTGCTAAGCATGTCAAATGCTAAAAATATATATAAAAATATCTAAATATTTAAAGGGTTTGCGTCATTATTAGGTAAAATCTTAATTGTAAAATTAAGTTTACCTGGTCGGTATAATGTATGAAAATACTTCCGACAGATGGCGCAGGCGTCACCCAAAGACGTTAAGTATGATGTGTTATCGAAATTAGCAGTCAGGAGGAATTGTCAGGATGGCTGAATTGGGAAAGCATCTGGACGGTATCCAGAAGATGCAGGTTCAAATCCTGCTCCTGACTGTTATTTTCGATTTCACATTTTTCACTTTGTGTTTAATGTATAGTGCTAAGCATGTCAAATGCTAAAAATATATATAAAAATATCTAAATATTTGTTTCATTATAAGTATGTTTAAATACCGTGCTTATAAAATTATAATATTTTTTAATATCCATTAAAAGAGAAAGATTTCTTATTTGTTTGGGCATAACTATTATTGTCATGTAATTATGTTATGTTTAGCTTTACCTAATATGTAATATTATTCTAATTGAGATTCGTGACAATAAAACTTAGTTTTTTTTCTTTCTTTCTATTAGTACGTGTGTTTTTTTTGGTGATTCATTTTACGATGTATTTCGATATCTCAAAGAATGTTAAAATGCTTGATCTTGCACTTGGAAAATATGTTACCATAATCAACGAACTACAAAAACTGAGATGTATATTTAATCGGCAAAAAAAAACACGTCAATTTTCAAATTTATAATAAGCTAGCTGAGCTGCTCGACAGAAGACAGGACGTTTTAACTACGATTATTCAATTACTTGCGAACTGTCAAACGCGTGAAGTTAATATAGTCGTTAAGGTTTCTGGAAATTTCTAATTCTTTTAAAAAATTTCTTTCCATGAGAACCTTCTATTATAAATTTTAAAAAAATCAGTAAAGTCGTTCTTAATTATGGCGTGACCAAGGGAATTAGAGATTTATTTTTATATACATATATTGATAAACACTTATGCTGCTATAAGCTACGTAAAAGAAAAAAATCAATATTTTTTTTTATTTAATTAGTTAATATTCTATTTAATTGTAAAAGTATAATGTATTTGAAATAATTATCGCGCTGTCGACCCTCATCACTTGCATCTGTGGTCAGATTAATCGTAGATTAATAACGGATTAACTGAACCCGTGAACAAATCAGCTTTCGTAGCGATTCAACCGTGACATTTTTGTTTTGTTAATTTGCAATGTGATATTAACCAATTGTATCAATAGGTATTATGTTCATATTATTTTTATTTCACACTAGGTTCTGCCCGCGACTTCGTTGTGGATTTCGAAATATAATACTCTACGGAACTCTACATTATTATATGGAAGCGAGAGTTAGGTATGTAAAAACGAGCATGAGAGTAAAATCAATGCGGTTGAAATCTCTGTGCAAAATCTATGGAGTGAGGCTGGCTGTTCCGACTGTTCTAGTGGTTAAAGCCTTGCTTATCCTAGCCTGATTAGGCCGGCTCGATCGGGGAAGTACCACCTTCTCACAGAAGATCAGCATGAAACAACGGTAGCTTTTTTATTGCTTGTAGTGGCAGACGAGCCACGGCCCATCTGATAGTAAATGGTAACCATCACTCATGGACTCAACTATACCGAGAGTATTGTCAAGCCGCTGCTCACCATTTCATTTCACCGATATGATTGTGGTACTTTTTTTTTGTTAAGGCGGGAAAAACGTGTCAACGAACAGGGTAGTATAGTGCCCTCACCCACTAAAGAAACCTGCCGTGTGCCGTCTCTCCACCTTTATTGGCGGGCCACTGGAACTATGTTACATTCCTTCGGTGCTACTCCCACTTGGTACCCAGCCCTACCACCAGTCATGCAATGGATGATAATTGCTTACTTCTCTAAGTCGCCTAATACGACACCCGTGGGAAAGAATAGGGTGGTAACACTTGTATTTTTAGTCCGTCCACACACGGACAAAAAGCTACTCCTACAGGTGTGTTACGTAAGCTGACTGAGAGCGCTGGAGGCCAAAATCCCTCCCTATCCTCTCCTTAATATCCTTCCTATCCACCTTCTATCCTTTTTCTTGGAGATGATGGCGCACGCCTCTGGTGTTGCTAGCGTCTATAGGCTACGGTGACCTCTTACCATCAGATGAGCCGTATTCTTCTTTGCCACCGACGTAGTATAAAAAAGATGTTTATTGTAGTTTCTAGTTAATTGTAACAAAGTTTTTAATCAAGGTAAAACGATGCAGTGCTATAAAATATTCTTCTTTAATTTTCCAAAAATATACTAAACAATAATAACACATTGACACGAAGTGTGAAAATGTGAAATCGAAAATAACAGTCGCGTGCAGGACTTGAACTTGCATCTCCTGGATACTGTCCAGATGCTTTGTTAATTCAGCCATCGTGACAATTGCTAAGGACTGCTAATTTCAATAACACATTAATTCTTAACGTCTTGGGTGACGCCTGTGTGCCTGTGTGTGATGAATGTGTTGTCGAAATTAGCAGTCCCGAGCAATGTTATTGTCACGATGGCTGAATTGGTAAAGCATCTGGACATCAACGAGATGCAGGTTCAAGTCCTGCTAGTGACTGCTATTTTCGATTTAACATTTTCACCCTTTATGTTAATTTATAAGGCTAAGCATGTCAAATGCTAAAAATATATATAAAAAATTCTAAATACTTGTTTTTACTCTAGATTATTGTCCCTTCATGTTACATAATATGGCATTGATTAAATTCATTTCTTGTGATAGCAAAGGTTTGTGAAGCGGATATTGGATGAAATTTTATTTTTCATTCATTGGTAGGTTTTGAGAACGGATAAGCTAATTTAAGGTGAAAGAGGAAATTAGATGTTTTTAACCTAAATACTGGTATATAATTTGCATAAAACATTTACGAGTATGAATTATTGAAATATATTAACAAAAAACGGCTAAGGGTGCAACTAAGCCGTTTCAAATTGGAGGTTAATGGAACCAGGGTCCGTGGTGAGTGGAGGTAATATGAAGAATACTACCAAGTTGCTGCTCAACATTTCATTTCACTTATAAGACATTGATGACTATGGTTATCTCTCGCTATAACCAAAACACATCCAGGTGTTTCACGATCGATTACAAAGAAGATGGTGGTACAGACGCACTCAGATCTGATGTCAAGTGAGTACTTCCACTTAGTACCAAATACTACCACCAGTAATGGGCTATAGTTGCTTGGTTTTCTTAGTCGCCTTGTACGACACTCCCGGAAAAGAATGGATTGGTGACATTTATAATTATGCTTAGTCACCACACGCATAAAAATGTATCCTTTCATTTCATTTCACGATATGAAATGAAGGTGAGCATCGGACTGACAATACTCCCGGTATAGTTGAGTCCATGAGTGACGGTTACCGTTTACCACCAGATGGGCCGTGGCTTATCTGCAACCATAGGCAATAAAAAAAGTTTACCCAGGATTTCCCAGAATGTTCTGGGCCTCAAGGTCGGAGAAAATAGGCGAAATAAAAGTCGCAGCAAAAGCAGTAGTCATATTTTATGATTATATATATGCACATACTTTCGAATAGGCCCTTTGATGGCTTGACGAAGTCACCTGACTTCCAAAACTGCCAATATTAATAGAGGCACGGGGCAGTAATAATTTACATTTAAATACGTATTTCTTTAAAAAGTTAAAGGTTTTGTGGAATTGAATTGTAGAACCGTATTCATTGATTGTGTATATACCTTTTTGTGACCTACTTTCATAGTGATCAATAATACTCTTCTTCAATAACAGAGCTACGCCAATAATTAGAAAACTACTTGAAGCACTCTTTCAATTAACTAAATAAACTTGATACGCCACTCGCAGAAAATCAATCGTAATTAGCACAAAGCTTTTTCTCTTGTTGTTATTATTCCAGTAATGTATCGTAATTTAACACTTCTTGTTTTATCTTATTTAAATGTATTAGGAAATAGTTTATAATTATTCTATCCTATTACATACTCGTAGATGTAACTTACTACATACCAGACCAAGCCGAAAGATTTGTTTTTTTTTAAATATTTTGGTGATTTTAAGTTAAAATACCATTCATTAAACACAAAGTGAAAAATGTGTCTTTGGGTGAATTAGCAGTCAGGAGCAAGGGTCATGATGGCTGAATCGGCAAAGCATCTGGACGGTATCCAGGAGATACAGGTTCGAATCCTGCTCGTGACTGTTATTTTCGATTTCACATTTTTTGCTTTGTGTTTAATGTATGTTGCTAAGCATGTCAAATGCTAAAAATATATATAAAAATATCTAAATAAAATACCATTGTTTGAATTTTGAATTTCCCTCCACATTTTTTCGAGAGCCAAATTAAATTTTCGTGTCTCATTTAAAAATGGATCTGCATCGAGAACATTTTCGGGCGATGATTTTCTACGATTTTAAATGTGGCCTAAAACCTGAAGAGTCATTCAAATGGCTTTTATAGACGAAGGACCTTCAAAAGCAACCATCTACCGTTGGCATAGCGAGTTCAAGCGTGGTTGCCTTACTTTGGCCGATGAACCAAGGAGTGGTCGTCCTACGATGGCTGTCGCGGAAGAAAGTGTGCTGGCAGTAACAAATTTAATTCCAGAAAACAGGCCAATTACATACGAAGAGATTCAGCATACACTGCAGATTCGTTCGGGAAGCGTTCACAAGATTCTACACGACCACCTTCGCGTGACGAGGATAGTTACGCGCTGTGTGTCGCTCAACCTCACTGAAGCTCAGAAGCAGGCCCGTGTAGAGTGGTGCCGTGATATGATTCAAAAACTTTAAGCAGACTCGTCTCGGCGCCTTTACAACATTGTGACAAGTGACAAATCCTGGATTTATCAGTACGATCCAGAAACAAAGTGTCTGTCGACAGTTTGGCTGTTTCAAAACAAACCAACGCCTACGAAAGTGAAGCGATCGAGAAGCGCAGGGAAAATTTTGATCGCTAGTTTCTTCACTTTGACAGGGTAACTGGTTTCAATTCCATTACGAGACCAAAGCAGCATCAACGCTGAATGTCATACCATAAAATGCCTGCCAGAAGTTTTGTCTGCAATGAGCAACAAGCGACCGAACACCGGGCTCCGCGGGGTACTGCTTTACCATGACAACGCGCCTGCGCACTCAGCGCTCAAAACGAGGGACTTCCTGGACACCACACTAGTCAGTCTTAGGTCACTCTCCTTACAGTCTTGATCTGGCACCGAGTGACTTCTTTTTATTCCCTAAAATAAAAAATCTGCTGAAAGGGATACAGTTTTCATAGCCAGAACACGCGCTAGCAGCGTTCGAGAAGGCCGTGGAAGAGATGTCTGCGGCGGACTGGAAAAAATGTTTCTAAAATTGGTTCAGATGCAAGAAACTTTGTATAGAGGCTGATGGAGAGTTCTTTAAAAATATTTAATAAAAATGTTTTATTTGTAGAAGTTAGTTTTTTAGTTTCTCAAAACTTTCTGAGTATCCCACGTATCTATATATTACCCACAACTGGAATACTTCTGCCTACCCCTATAAGATTATTCTTTTTGTCTCAAAATCTTAAAATGTAATGTGTTGCTGCATAGAAATATGCTGTATGAGAGACGGACGGAACTTGTGTTTGAAGTCGAGCGCTCTCTTGGGAGGGCATCGGAATGGGGTGAAAAGAACATAGTTCAATTCAACCCCACGAAGACACAGGTTTGCGCGTTCACTGCAAAGAAGGACGCATTTGTCGTGGCGCCCCAGTTCCAAGGGGTAACTCTCCCGGTCTCCAAGAGCATTGGGATCCTCGGCATCGACATATCTAGCAAAGTCCAGTTCGGGAGTCATTTGAAAGGCAAAGCCAAATTAGCAAGTAAAAAACTAGGCGTCCTGAATATACTTCACGCCGAGCCAACGACTTGTGATATATAAAGCACAGGTCCGCCCTCATATGGAGTACTGCTCACATCTGTGGGCAGGTGCGCCTAAGTACCAACTCAACCCACTTGACTCCCTGCAAAGGCGTGCTATTCGAATTGTCGATGATCCCGATCTCACGGAGGGTCTAGACTCGTTGGAGTGGCGGAGAGACTTCGGGTCCCTCTGTGTGCTCTATCGGCTCTACAATGGGGAGTGCTCGGAGCTGTTTGAGGTGGTACCAACATCACCATTTTACTACCGAACCACGAGACGTCGCGGTAGAGTTCATCCACATCACCTGGAAACGATTTCATCAAAGACAGTTCGTTTTCAGCGTTCTTTTCTACCACGTACGTGTAAGCTCTGGAATGAACTACCTGCTACGGTGTTTCCCCGGTGCAACGACATGTCCCTCTTTAAACTAGGTTTGAAAGGAGCACTTGAGTTGCGGTAGGTAGCGGCTTGGTTGTGCCCCTGGTGTTGCTAAAGTCCATGAGCGGCGGTTACCACTTACCAGGTAGGCCGCTTGCTCGTCTGCCACCGTTGGCAATAAAAAAAAAATTCTATGGTTTTAATTGGTTCAAGTGAAGTTGCTCTAACCGTAGCCAGGTTTAATATGAGATATATTACGAATAATTTCAGACACAAACATATTCTAGTGTAATTTATGATAGTAAAGCTATTAGCAGCTTAATCGGTAAATAGAGTTAGTTGAACTCGAGGCACGAAACAGAAATGCTGTAGAAAATTCAATTGTAGTGATTAGTGTCAACCTGCAAATTGTAATACGTGATACCACTACTACAGAACAGAAATGTGCCTTATAACAATTTTGTTAAAGATAAAAACGTTTTTAACAATTAGGTATATTGATAACAATATCCATTAAGTGAAGCTTCCAGTTTTAACGCTTTTACCTAGATTTATTAGTTTAATATACAGAAGTAAAATGGATCCACTTCGATGTTTCTAGTAGCTCTAATTACAATAAAAGTGAATATTTGTAATTATTTTTCATTCTCTAATTGACCCACTAGTGGACATGGGTCTCCTCAGAGGGCCTAATTTTCGTCTGATTTACGTGATTGTTCTTCTGATAATTATTTGTAGTCGAGTTAAATAATTAAAGAATATCCAGGGTGCTGTCATTAAAAAAAATAAACTGTCATTAATCATCTATCGTTATTACTAAATATACCTAGCTAAAAAGATAGAGAGAACAAGTAAAATGACAACAACTTTATTACATACTATAACTCTATAACATTTAAAAATTCTGGACATTTCAAATGCCTAAAGTTGCCAATTCGTATAAATTCGTGCAAATTCAATTTAAGTAATGCTATTTCTACTACCCGGTCGCTATAGTGAATACTTTTATTTTTTCTCATATCTATTAACTACACGTATTGGAATCAAATTTCGAATTTACTTTTGGTAAATTGTCTTCCAATATTTAGGTTAGACAAATTAATTGGATTGAATTTAGAAGTCCACGCCAGCGAAGCTGGTAACAGAAGCTAGTCGGCATATACCTACTTCCAAAAACCAGAGTTGCCTCGCGAAGTCATCACCTCCGGTTGTGGGTCGAGCAGCCTTGGCAGTCCTACTTATCAATAATTTAAATCCTTGCTCATAATAATATATCATTCCATCCATCCATCCATCAGCCTTTCAACGTCCACTGCTGGACATAGGCCTCCCCAAGAGAACGCCACAACGAGCGGTCCCGTCATGGGGGATAATGCCGTAATCGCCACGCTTGGCAGGCGGGTTGGCGATCGCAGTGGACGTTGTTAATACTCGAAGGAGTGCTGCTGCCCACTCCCCCGTTATTCCTCAGTCGGCTCTTACGACTCCCGTGGGTAGAGAGGGGTGGGACCATTCTAAGGCCGGCCCCAAACGGCAAATATATCATTGCTTCTATCATAATAATTATAATTTAAAACATAAACATAGCATCACAGCTTTATTCACCGTTGGAGTAGGCAAAGGTGTATTACACACTCACGGTTCGCCAGCATGTTTAAGTCCCACGTAATAGGAGGCGAGCCTATTGCCGTCTACCGGGCACATTTCCAAATTCCGGGCTGCTACCTACTAAGAATTTTTCTTTTTACGAAAAAGCTCAATAACACTGCTCGACCCAGGGATAAAACTCGAGACCTCATGATCAGCAATCGCTCACACTACCGCTGCACAACAGAAGCAATTATTAATTATCATTTATCTTAATGTTTATGAACAGTTTCTAAAATAAATTAAGATGACGTTTTATACTTTTTTGATCACAATTAAAATGGAATATTAAAGAACAAATGCACAACAGGATAGTGACGTATGTAATCTTAAAATATAAAATATATTATGAATATTCTTTTGTGTTCTTACAATGTGCCCGACTATCCATCATCATTCGTTATGTTGTATGTAGATAAATCTTCTAGCAAATGGTTGTTTCTTATACCTGAATAGATGATTACTTTTAGTACTTTAAATACAGGCGCATCAGTTCCAATATTACTATATACTCTTCACAATGGGAGAAAAATATGGTTAAATATTCGGAATCATATTGTTATTTTTATATATTTTTAAGCACTTGACACTTGGTCGGTTTTACAGGATTTTTTTATAGAAATATAAAGTTAAGTTTCTCACATGAATAGTCAAATATTTATAATACCTAAACCTTAATAATATGTACCAATACAGGCGCATCAGTTCCAATATTACTATATACTCTTCACAATGGGAGAAAAATATGGTTAAATATTCGGAATCATATTGTTATTTTTATATATTTTTAAGCACTTGACACTTGGTCGGTTTTACAGGATTTTTTTATAGAAATATAAAGTTAAGTTTCTCACATGAATAGTCAAATATTTATAATACCTAAACCTTAATAATATGTACCTAATTGAAATTGCCAGCTACTATTTTGATATTTTTATAGGTACATTTTTTTAGCATTAACCATGCTCAGACATAAAAATTAACACAAAGTGTGAAAATGTGAAATCGAAAATAACAGTCACGAGCAGGATTTGAACCTGATTACGTCCCAGATGCTTTACCAATTCAGCAATCGTGACAATTGCTTGGGACTGCGAATTTCGATAACACATTCCTTCTTGGGTAACGCCTGCGCCATCTGTCGAAAGTATTTGCATACATTATGCCGACCACAATACCGACAACTAGCTAGCAAAACCCTTTAGTTATGGGAGATTAATAAAACACATGGCTTTGCTGGTACTGGGCCTGTCACACTATTGTGCGCTCGGATAGAACTGATACGGAGCATCTAATATACTACGATTCACTGAGGTATCCTACATACCTAGGTATATCTACAGATGACCTTACGGCCAGGTGCACAAATGAATCACTGACCGCGGCCGGTAGTTGGACATGAAACCAATCAATTTCGTGTGACCGTAGACTGACTGCAATAGGTTACTACCAATTTACAAGTGAATTTAATTTTGTTCTGATGTAGCGCTCTGATTTGCTAATGCACATACATAGTTTGATTTATTAAAACATGTTTTTGATGTGAAACATCTAATGTGGAGGGAGGGTAAAATCGGCTGTTAGCGCGGCGACGCTTTTAAAATAAACCGTTCGAATCTTGCGAGTTAAATTTGACACACTGCCCGGTTTTGTTTGAGCTGAAATTTTACACGCATATGTACTCGTATACTGCGTGACAATGCAATATTATGATGACATGTAGCTGATCTGATGAGGGAGCTGGAAGGTGGACATAGGAACTCTATAATGAAACAACGCAACCCTATCGAGTTGGGGTTTGTTTGGTTTGTCTTGACGAGTACTTTGCCTTTAGATGGTATCCAGGGTCTGATGATGAAGCTGGAAGGTGGCCACATCAACTCTATAATGAAACAACGCAACCCCTATGAGTTTGAATTCGTTTGGTTCGTCTTGATGAGTACTTTGTCTTTAGATAGTATCCAGGGTCTGATGATGGAGCTGGAAGGTGGCCATGAGAACTCTGTAATTAAATGGCGCAACTCCATCGAGCTAGGGCTCGTTTGAATTGTCTTGACTAGTACTCCAGTCCTAGATGATATTCAGGGTCTGATGATGGAGCTGGAAGATGGCCACAGAAACTCTGTAGCGAAACGACGCAACTCCATCGAGTTTGGAATCATATGATTCGTCTTGACGAGTACTTTATCTTTAGCTGGTATCCGGGTTTGATGATGGAGCTAGAAGGTGGCCATAGGAACTCTGTTATAAAACGACATAACTTAATTGAGTTTGAGCTCGTATGATTTGTCTTAACGAGTACTTTGTCTCTAGATGGTATCCAGGGTCTTATGATGGAAGGTGGCCAAAGTAACTCTGTAATGAAACGACGTAACCATATCGAGTTTATACTCGTTTAATTCGTCTTGACGAGCACTTTGTGTCTAGATAGTATCCAGGGTCTGATGATGGAGCTGGAAGGTAGTCATGGGTACTCCGTAATTAAACGTCGCAACTCATCGATTTAGGGCTAGTTTGAGTTATATTGAATAGTATTATAGTCCTAGATGATATTCAGGGTCTGATGATGGTTGAATGGATTAAACGCCGCAATCCTATCAACTTTGGAATCGTTTGATTCGTTTTGACAACTACTTCTGTCCTAGACGATATCCAGGGCCTGGATGATGATGATTTATTACAACTTCCGTTATTTTATACATGTCATAATTTTATATAAGCACACATTGAAAAAGTTATGATCATTTTATTTCTACTCATTCTTTATACAAAATTATTTCGATGTTTTAACATCTGGTAGACGTTCCGTGACGTCTATTTTTTTTTTGTTATAACTAGGAGTATCTTTTCAAAAGTTATTTCCTCTAGAAATTTATCTACAAAAAAAAATATAATAATCAAACAAAAAACATGCAGCAGATAATTGATGCATCAATAGCGTGCCCAATGTTTTTCGTTCCCACTCTTACAAGTATTTTCATTATTTTATACTTTTTAGTCATTAGTCCGTTATAAAAATCCGTTATAAATTAAATAAATAAAAATATGGTATATATTTTATTATGATTTTCTGCTTTTAAGGGTTATGCTCCGTTTTGTGTTTTACATTTTCATACATTGTCATCCACTTCTAGGCTATGGTCCAAATTTCTGGCTCATCGGGAAGTTAGTTTAAAACCAATTACAAAATTCCATCCGCACAGACATACAAGAAAGTGGGTTAATAAAAACACAGTAAAAAGCACAAATTTCTATTTGTGAATGAGAAAAAAACCGGCCAAGTGCGAGTCGGACTCGGGCACGAATGGTTCCGTACCATTGACTAGGTAAATAATATTACACTATTTAATTGTAACTCTCTGTTACCATGGTGTTTGGCTGTTACCAAATTTTGCAAGTAAAATTTGACTCATTTCGTGGTTTTCAACTTAGACTTAGATGCGCAACGGGTAAAGAAACACGTTTGTGTATGGGAGCCCCCCATAAATATTTGTTTTATTTTAATTTAATTATTTATTTTTAAAGTGAATATATACTTAACTAAATATTCTGTGAATATTTCAAGCGTTTAACTGTTGCCGTTATCAATATCGAAAAAAATCACGTTTGTTGTATGGGAGCCCCCCCCCTTAAATATTAATTTTATTTTCATTTAATTATTTATTTTTAAAGTTCATATATAACTAAAAACTTCTGTAAAAATTTCAAGCGTCTACCTGTTGCCGTTATCAATAGCGAGCAAAAAAGGGCCATAAAATTACGTTTGTTGTATGTGAGCCCCCCTTAAATATTTTATTATTAGTATTTTTTGTTATAGCGGCAACAGAAACACATCATTTGTGAACATTTCAACTGTCTAGCTATCGCCGTTCTTAAGATACAGCCTGGTGACAGACGGACGTACAGACAGAGCAAAAACGAGCAATGAAACACATTTGTGTATGGGAGGCCCCCTTAAATATTTGTTTTATTTTAATTATTTATTTTTAAAGTGAATATATAACTAAATATTCTGTGAATATTTCAAGCGTCTACCTGTTGCCGTTATCAATAGCGAGCAAAAAAGGGCAAATAAAGTCACGTTTGTTGTATGGCCCTTAAATAATGTCTTTTTTTTTGTTTTTAGTATTTGTTGTTATAGTGACAATAGAAATACATCGTTTGTGAAAATTTCAACTGTCTAGCTATCGCCGTTCTTGAGATATAGCCTGGCGACAGATGGATGGACAGACAGACGTTGTATGGGAGCACCCCTTAAATATTATTATTTTTTGTTTTTAGTATTTGTTGTTATAGCGGCATCAGAAATACATCATTTGTGAAAATTTCAACTGTCTAGCTATCGCCGTTCTTGAGATACAGCCTGGCGACAGACGGACGGATAGACACACAGCGAAGTTTTTTTTTTTTTTTTTTTTATTGCGTGTAATGGCAGACGAGCCACGGTCCATCAGAGGGTAGATGGTAACCGTCGCCCATGGACTCGACTATACCGAGAGTATTGTCAAGCCGCTGCTCACCAATTCATGGAGATGGTGGTACCAACCCGCTCGGGCCGGATACCAAGTGAGTACTCCCACTTGGTACCCAGCCCTACCACCAGTCACGCAATGGATGATAATTGCTTACTTCCCTTAGTCGCCTCATACGACACCCATGGGAAAGAATGGGGTGGTGACACTTGTATTATTAATCCGTCACCACACGGAAGTCTTAGTAATAGGGTCCCGTTTTGACCCTTCGGGTATGGAACCCTAAAAAGAGTACTTAAGTGCGAGCGGGAACCGAACCTGCATCACTTCCAACCCGGGGAAGTGTTCTTATCCACTGAGCTACCACACTACCTTACGGTCATACACAATTTCCTCATCACATTTGCCTTAACGACCAACGCCATCTATCGGAACGCATTTACATGCATTAATCCAATATAGTAAGTTTATTTTGCAATTAAAATTCATACTATTTGATGGCGTGATTTTTTAAACTTTTTGATGTGTTCTTAGCACTTGCTCAGCTACTTTAAAGTACAAATGATTATTTGTGAATGAGGAAAAAGAGAACTTTAGTGCGAGCGGAATCGAACCTGCGTCCCTCCAATCCGGGGAAGTGCTCTAATCCACTAAACTACCGCACTACCTTACGGCTATACCCAATTTCTTCATCACATATTTGTCGTAACGCTCGCACTAAAGTTCTCTTTGTAATGCGGTTTTCATGCTCAAGCATGTATAGAGCTTGAGTTTATTCTCAGGAAAAAGAAATCTCAGTTATCGATATTAAGATAAAATATCAACGTGGGTGAAGGCATCGTAGTTAGTTTTTTTGAAAAGTTATTAGACATATTTTTCGTTATTTATTTAGAGCCGAATGAATACATTCGCACCCGTATTCAAGAACAATACTATGAAGTCTCACAGTGCGCACGAACGCCTATGGCCTGTAAATCCGATTCACAAACAATACATAAGCGGTGTGCAATGCTATGCGTTTATTTGGAACATTACTTTTTGACGGGCCTTGTGGCGTAGTCGGTAGTGTAACCGACTTCCGTGCACGAGGTTCCGTACTTCTCCGATCGAACCAGCCTATTCGTACTGGGACAAGCAAGGCTCTACGAACTTAGGTATACTTGTTTTTAGAGAATCCGAAATCGTAATAATCAATAATAAAATAACACGTTTTAAAGATAGATATAAATCCTCTTTTTTATATACCTACAATATCATTGCATAAATATAATTTATGTTACCATAAAACAAGAAGAAGATATAATTGATGTCATCGCACATCTGCCAAATACTATAGAGAAGTTAGCGACAGAAAGGGACCAATCACCATCGATCAATGTTGAACGAAGCCAATCACAGGTCTTTAATTGACGCCGTGCGTTTGCTTAGTAAAGTATCGCTTGAGTATTGTTTGTGAATAGAATGGCTTGCCCTGACGAACGCAGCGAGAAATGTCTTACTTAGCATAGTGTTGCTTGCTACCTTACCTAAGTATCGTTCTTGAATACGGGTGTAAGTATCGGTCTCAAGGTCAACGTTGTACAAGGCACCTCATGACTTTTCAAAATCATATGTGTGCATTTGTTATGTAACAAATATTATCAATCCTCGGTAAAGGAAAACATCGTGCAAAAATGTGCATGTTTGAAAAAGTGCATGCGGAAGGTTTTCTTGACGGCTTGTGAAGTCTACTAACCCACATTTTCCTAACATGGTTGAGACTTTGTCTCAATTTTTTTAGGTATTTCGTAGAAGCCCTTCTCTCTTTCACACTTCCTTATATATCATGGCTACATCTATAGGTACATTATCTAAGCTGTGAGGTGTCAGACAGAGTTAAATATACTTTAATAGTCATTTATTTTTTATATTTTGTTATTGTAGTAACTTAGTTGTGATTATAGTTGTTGTGTTATTCAGCATTTATTGTTATTTTTAAAATAAGTAACATCTGTGACGCCATCACATACATACGCACCAATGGAAGATCAGCACAGGCTTACGCCTGCATCATGCTGGGTTGGTGACGTTTTGTGACGAAACTTTTTGTTTGTAATTTGTTTATAAAACTATATTGTTCTTTTTCTATTTTGTTTCGTCACAATAAACATTTTTTCTTTCTTTCTTTCATTCTTCTCATTCTGATAGGAAATCCGTAGCCAATACGACAGTAATGGGCTACGATAGTTAATTATATCTTAATTTAATTTTTAATAGACATACAAATAATCTAGTAGCTTACATTTTCTTCACGTATGAAACAATCGGTATTTTACACAATATAAAAAAGTTCCAAGATTGAATATAGTGGTTTTCATTTTTATAAGGATTCCAGATCACTGAGAATCGGTTGTCTATGTTGTATAGTTTGAATAGAAGATAGAAAATACAAACAACACGTAATCATTCTTTTCTTATCTTCTCTGATGCACTAATTGATGGAGCTCCTGAGTGTTGTAGCTGTAAAAAACACCATTTCCAGACAAAAAGCCTATATTTTTAAATTTATCTTTTTAAATCTTAGCGCGATTAATTATTCAGAAACAATAAACTTTTTAGCTTTACTTGTTATAATATATTTCTTAGTACTAATATCTTGATGTACATTTAAGTAAGAATTTCTGCTGCCAAAGTTTGTGTGGCCGATAGTCTAATTGAGTTTGTTTACTTGGCTAACTTAACAATTGGCAATATTGCGAGCTTAAAAAAGCGACATATTGATTAGCGGTTAGTTGATAAGTTGCCGAGAATATATTGAAGGAAAACATATAGGTACTACACTATATTGTTATAGTATGTTGAGGCTGATCAAACTTTCGGCTCATGGAAAAAGTATGTAGTTTGCGCAAGTATAAATAGTACCTACATTTTATAATAAAATATTTGTAATACAAAACGTTTATTTGCAACGTCAGAGTAGAAGAGCACTTGAACGGTCTTGCAACTTTACACTCAGTAGTTAAACATCTTCGCGATAAAAGCAGTAAAGTTCTAACATTAAAAACGCGTTGCTATTTCTGAAGCTTCATGTTAGGGCATGTAATTTAATTTCCTTTATTTAACTTTCGTTTCCTCGTACTTACATTAAATTATTTGTGAATGAGGAAGAGAACTTCAGTGCGAGCTGGAATCAAACACGCGTCCCTTCCAATCTGGGGAAGTGCTCTAAGCCACTGAGCTACCACACCGACCTTTCGGCCATCCCAATCTCCTCATCACATTTGTCTTTACGACCAACGCCATCTATTGGAATGCATTTATATGCATTAAATATCTATCTGTATTTTATCAGTATCAGTTACGAACCAATTGTCATTAATAGAAGATACAAATTGTAACTGAACCAATTTTAATTAAATCAACTTCGTACAGCCTGTTACAGTGCATCGACAATTCCGTTTTTTGTTAATTAGTGGATGTTACGAACGACTCCTGATTTCATTTTAACGAACCTACGTTTAATTACTTTTGAAGTAATTAATTTCAATTGAATTATTCATATAAATTTGAAATTTAACACAAAGTGCGAAAATTTGGAAACGAAAATAACAGTCACGTGTAGGATTTGAACCTGCATCTCCTGGAATACCGTCCCAGATGCATAGGCAATTCAGCAATCAAAAAATTTTAAATGTTGCTCTGAATATGTTCAGAAGTTATGTTATGTGTTTAGTTTATGAGACAAAGAGATATAATTAAAGTATTTGTAGTTATTGATACTAGTAGTTAAATCGAGACTGGTGAAGACAAAGGAATTGTATTGGAACCCTATTCTAAAGACGAGACATAATAACATAAGGCTCTTTATAAAGTAATTTATAAACTGTGAACATTGTGAAAGCAGTTTTCCACATTTTAAGCCATTTTTTCAATGGCGTATAAAGTTTGGTAACCCACGTTAGGCCATGATCGTAAACTATGGTAAAAATGTTAATCCTTTTCAAATCAGATAAAATAATGTTATAGCAAAAAAATCATATTGATTTGAAATACGAATTATATTGACATAAATGTTATGTGTATAGAGCTATGAGCTTCTGAAATGACAGCTCATCTGGAACAGTTATTAAGAACACACGGGTTTAAAGTTATCTTATATTTTTCACATTCTGTGTTCTAGATATCTCGTTTTCCACTTCCATAGATTCGTTTTAGTGAGGGGCAAGTTACACATAGTAGGAAAATATTTATAAAACATTCTTATAAATTGAGTTAGAAGGGATTGGAATTTCGAAGAAAACTTAACATTTAACTTTGAGGTGCTTCATACTGCGTTCCGCTGTCACTGCTTGAAGTATGAGCGACTTTAGTAAGCGGTTTTAACTGTACATTACAACGAGACTTAGCGCTTATGGAAAAAAACGATCATTACTGGCTCTTATATAATCGGATTTCAGCTAGTAGGTACTCCTTGGAGTATCAAGAGTGGGAAAACCTTACATTTTTGGAATTTTTGAAGAGTTTTAGGACAGCAATGTTAATACTTTTAGATACAAAAAAATATTTTAAATTATAAATTACCCCTTTTCTTCATGCAGGGTGTTATAAAAATTAGAGATGGTATAAACGGCTTAAAATTGACAACGTGTTTAAACGTGTGCATATTTTTGTAAGCGCATTTTTAGCTTTTCACTTAAAACGATTTTTTCATAAAAGTTTCTAGTCGTTAAAGAAAACGTTTCTTTGGCTTTCGTTATGTTTATTGAAAAAGCGTACAATGTTGTGTTATCTATATACCTTAAGAAATACAATAAAATTATAACAATCAATCTCAACCCACGTTCCTACTTATCAATTATCAGGCATCGCATAGGACTGTCTGAAATTAATATTTAACAAGTTCTAACAAGTAGTAACAAAATAATAGTACATAAACATTTCAACAAATTTGCCGTGTGGGGCCAGCACCAAGAATAGCTCCACCCCGTCTCTTCCTATGGGAGTCGTATAAGCTGACTAAGGGATTACCGGGGGACCGGGCAGCAGCGCTCCCCTGTGTACTAAAAACATCCACTGCGATTGCCAACCCGCCTGCCAAGTGGCGATTATGGTAAAACCCCCATTTTGGGGAGACCTATGTCCAGTAGTAGACAATGAAAGGCTGATGGATGGATGGATGGAAACATTTCAAACTTAATTTAGCCGATTAATTATTATACCTAGTCGTTTTTAAATTGAGTCCTAAAGTAGAAGAACTATTATAAGGTTATTTTTCACCCATGCTGCTATTATTAGCATGGGTGAGACCAACGAAAGAACTCGGTTGTAGATTGCTACTACTACATTGATAGTTGCCGCCACTTTAAACGAAATCGACTTACACTTGTAAGCGGGCTTAGAGACTTTTTTCGAAAAGCACGCTTTTTTAGACACTTTTCGTTTAATAACAATACACCACTGAAGTAATGTAACATGGTTCCAGTGGCCCGCCAATACAGGCGGAGAGACGGCACACAGAGGGTTTATTTAGTGGGTGAGGACCCCACACTACCCTGTTTGTTGCACCAAGCGATGGGGTGTGTGGTTAGGTACATTAATCCCCGCCTTAAAAAAAGGTGTTATAACAACATGACGCGACTACGATAAGAAGATGGTATCACTGATGGAAAAGAATAACTGAAAACCGTCATTGAGATATCTTAGCCTGAGACTGGGGATCGAACTCGTTACCCTTTGGTTTTACTGCTATACTACTTATAATTAATAGAAACTAAATAATAATAATGGAATATTGTATGTAAATGGATCCGATAGGTGGCGTGGGTCGTAAAGGCACCTAAAAAAAATGTGAAGTGGAGATGAAGGTGACACCGTTAGATGACTGTGATAGCTTAGCGGTCCAGAGCACTTCTCCGAATGGAATGGGACACAGGTTCGAATCCTGCCCGCATTAAAACTCTCTTTATTCACTTTCACAAATAATTTGCTCTAACCGAAACTCATTTAGAGCCACAAAATTTTTTGAATCGTAAATACATTTCTTTCTGTATTAAAATTAAATCCGATTTACTTAGCATCGGTAGTCGAATAATTACCACACAGTTAATTGTAATGTATTTCTCGTAACAAAGTCTTATACTCGTAATTCAATGCATTGTCTAATCAAATAGACCGCAGTAGAAACGGAGCACTAATACAATAGATATATCAGATATATTATGTTACATCGAACTTAGAGATACAGTATATTAAGCTTTCGTATATATCAGAACGTTTGCACAAATGAATCAGTGTCTGCGGCCTGTGGTCGTACAAGGTTGTAAAGCTAATAAACGTATAATTAGATTGTTTCTCAGAAAATGAAAATATATAATATACATATACCTAAGTATATATTGCATTTTAACTTCAAAATTAAACTTACTATATTGGATAAAATGTATATAAATGCATCCAATAGGTGGCATGGGTCTAAAGAACTCGACCCAGCGAGGTGGCCAGGTGGCAGGTCGACGCTCGCCGAGCTGCCATGGCCAGTTGGAGGGCGCGGATGGAGACGCCCCGGGCCGGTCTCTGCACAGTAGGGGCGCTCTAGCCAGTGCTGGAGGAGTGGGTGGAGCGACAGCACGGAGTCTTTACCTTCCGACTGGTGCAGGTGTTGTCGGGACACGGTTGTTTCGGCAGATATCAGCACATAGTCGCAAGGAGAGAAGTGACACCGGGCTGTCACCATTGCGGCTGCAACGAGGATACGGCGCGGCATACGCTCTAGTCGTGCTCGGCTTGGGCCGAGCAGCGCCGTAAACTCGTCGCGGCAATAGCGGGAGACCTTTCGCTGCCGAGCGTCGTCAGAGCGATGCTCGGCAGCGACAGGAATTGGGCCGCGGTCGCTGCCTTCTGCGAGGAGGTCATCCCGCGGAAGGAAGCGGCGGAAAGGGCCAGAGGAGGACTCTTCCGCTGACCCAAACCGTCGCCAGCGACTGGGGCGGCGCAGGTGCGAGTACTTGCGCCTCATGCCGCCCTAGCTGAGGCTGCGGGTGGATGGACCGGGGAACTTCCGCCACCCGCAAGGCCTCCCGCGAAGTTGCGACGCTCCGTGTGTGGATGCATCGCGCGGAGAGAGTACCCGAACGGGTAAGTCGCTGGCGGACCACTGAAGTAATCCAAACAGTACCAGTGGCCCGTCAACACAGGCGGAGAGACGGCACACGGCGGGTTTAGTGGGTGAAGGCCCCACCCTACCCTGTTCGTTGCCCCGAATGACGGGGTGTGCGGTTAGGTACATTTTCCCGCCTAAACAAAAAAAAATAAAAAAAGGGTCTAAAGAACTCGATACCCTTTGGTTTTGCTACTAAAAACTAAACAATAATAATGGAATAATGTATGTAAATGCATCCAATAGATGGCATGGGTCTAAAGACATCTAAAACAAATGTGAAGTGGATATTGGGTGTCACCATAAGATGACTGCGATAGTTCAGTGGTCTAGAGCACTTCCCCGGATTGTATGGGAGGTTAGTTTTGAATTACGTCTAATTTCATGGTGGATGACGTTGCAATAGCGATAAAGAGAAAATTCTCTATCATTAGAATACCTTATCACAAAAAAGTTTAACAATCTAGCACATTTTTCAATGTCACCTTAGCATTAAGTTGTATATTTGTAAACTTACGTAACAACACATTTGGTAGAAAAATTGGGAGTGAAATAAATCTTCTTTTGTAGCGACAGAAGAGCTAAGTGCTTGAAGAATTTTCCAACAGACTGCGTTTAGCTATTGAAATTGTTCACAACAGACTCAATAAACTTTTTCAACATTTGAGAATTTTGCTTGGATTATCTGGGAGCATTTTCAAGTGTGTATTGTGAAAATCATTGAAACAACACAAACGTTATGTATATCTCTAAAAAATAATTTGTGCTTTCATCCATCCATTCAACGGCTCCCCGCGGCTTTGACCAGATCGTCAGTCCATTTGATGGGGGGCCGTCCTACGCTGCGCCCGCCGATACGTGGTCAACACTCGAGAACCTTTCTTCCCCAACGGTTGTCGAGGAAGAAAGGTGTAATTTGTACTTTATACAGTAGTAAAAAAAAACAATATAAAATGCACAATTATTGTAAGTTCATGTAGCCAAGCTGGTAAGTAGCTCAGTAAATAAGTTGTTAAAAAAACAGACTCAACGGAAGAGCCACGTTATGTCTTGTAAGTTAACAGTTATAACTAAATAATTATAGAATATTAATGTTTTTTTTTATACATTATTTGCTTTCCCAATTTAATAAAAAAATATATCAACACCATGGTGTCGAATCAAATTATAAATCTACAATTTGGAGCAAATTTTCAACACAATTACCAATAATATAGCAAAATATTATTTTATAGTAAGTTAGATTACTAACTAAATAATGTAGGTACATATTTAGTCAAATAGCGCGACCCGTATAACATTCTCAAGACAAGCGTTAATCTCATAATTATTATATGTATTACATCGCATTCAACAAAGGCATATATATGTATATTAATATATTTCTTTTTACGCTGCTTTAAGGGACGTTTCAACTATCATACATAGTTAAAATACTTCTTAACTTGAAAGTTAAGCAAGAAAGTTTTAGAAGCCTCGGCTGCATTATGGTCAATAAGACGAAGTGAAAAGTAAAAAAGCTCGCAGAAAGTAGGAAGTTAAATGTTGTGAGTTTCGCCAGGATTTTTTATCGTGGTTCTCTCGTTGAAGTGTTCTTTATGGTTATTTTACAGTTCTTTGCAAAAGCAGTACGATAACGATATTGTCACTTAGTGCAGAAACAAGACAAAGCAGCAAAAACAAAATTACTGGAAATATTTTCTATTTGCCAAACATTGCTTTAAAGGCACGCAGACTTTTTTCGGGCGAGAACGCTGACACAAAAAATATTTTACTCCATCGTTATGTGTATGATGTCACAATATATTATATTTATATAAATGGCATAGTTGTACATGACAAAGACATCATATTTTATATTAAAGTAGATTTTGTCCGTGTGGTGACGGACTAAGAATACAAGTGTCACCATCTCATACTTTCCCGCGGGTGTCGTATAAGGTGACTAAGGGAAGTAAGCAATTATCACCCATTGCATTACTGGTGGTAGGGCTGGGTACTAAGTGAGAGTACTGACTTGCTATCGGGCCCGAACGGGTCGGTACCACCATCTCCTGTGTGACCGGTCATGAAGCACGTCAGTGTGTTTTGGTTGTAGCAGAAGATAGCCGTTTATTCTTTCATTTAACATCTGAGAACTGAAATGGTGTGCAGCGGTTTGACTACACTCTCGATATAGTTGAGTCCATGACCGACGGTTACCACTCACCATCTGGTGGACCGTAGCTCGTCTGCCATCATAAGCAATAAAAAAAAAAAAATATTAAAAAAGGACCAAATATTACAAATACTAGTAGGTAACTATGGGCGACAGCTGATCTATACAAATAAATAAAATTGAAGTGTCTGTTTTCACACGCATTTTTTTAGCTTCAACTGTATATTTGTATGTTTGTAACCGACTCCTTTGGGCGCGATTTTGACCCACTTTAAACGGCCAGATTTTGTTCAAGTTTTGTAGATTTATCCTCGATAAATCCACTAAATCCGATGACAATACACTAATTTGATAAAATTATTCGGTATTTATCGATTTTTATTGGCTAAAAAAACCCTTATAGTTTAGCCATGTCCGTCCGTCCGATGAAGTTTAAAGGCAAATTATCACGGCATAAGTAGGTTTTATTTCTTTTAAATAACAGTACTTTTGATTATTTAGTTATTTTTATATATATTTTTAGCATTTGACATGCTTAGCACTATACACTAAACACAAAGTGAATCGATAATAACAGTCAGGAGCAGGATTTGAACCTGCATCTCCTGGATACCGTCCAGATGCTTTGCCAATTCAGCAATCGTGACAATTGCTCCTGACTGCTAATTTCGATAACACTTCATACTTAACGTCTTTGGGTGACGCCTGCGCCATCTGTCGGAAGTATTTTCATACATTATACCATCCTGCTCGTGACTGTTATTATCGATTTCACATTTTTCACTTTGTGTTTAAAGTACTTTTGATACTATTTTGAGACTAAAAAGAAGAAAATATTTTTAATCTATATTTTTTAGCATTAGACATGCTCCGCCACTTTTAAAGTACAAATTATTTGTGAATAAGGAAAAAGAGATTTTATGATTTAAATTACTATATTGGTTGAATGCATGTAAATGCAAGCCGATAGATGGCGTTGGTCGTAAAGACAAATGTGATAAGAAGATTGAGATGATCGAAAGATCTGTACGATAGCTCAGTGGCTTAGAGCATTTCCCCGGATTGGAGAAGACGCGGGTTCGATTCCCGCTCGTACGAATAATCTCTTTTTCCTTATTCACAAATAATTTGTACTTTACAATAAATTATGATTGTAAAAAAGCGTGAGGTGCACAATCACATGTTACAAATAGTTCACCAGAGTAAAAAGCACCCCATGCTTTAATACAATCATTATTTATTGTAATATTATTTACTACTTTTTATTTAGATTTTTTTATATATATTTTTAGCATCTGACACGCTTAGCAACATACATTAAACACAAAGTGAAAAATGTGAAATCGAAAATAACAGTCACGAGCAGGATTCGAACCTGCATCTCCTGGATACCGTCCAGATGCTTTGCCAATTCAGCAATCGTGACCCTTGCTCCCGACTGCTAATCTCGACAACACATTCATACTTAACGTCTTTGGGTGACGCCTGCACCATCTGTCGGAAGTATTTTCATACATTATACCGACCTTTCATACATTTTTAGTTCAGCTAGCTATTTAAAGCATGTTATTTCAATTTTTTAAACTATAATTTATTTTATCTAAATATAAACTTTTCACTAAATACTTACGTTACCTACAACAGAATACTGAGTATCTATCTGTCTGTTTGTTCTGGCTAATCTCCATAACAGCTGAACTGATTTGGACGTGACTTGCAGATAGCTGGTGATATAAGGAGTAACTTAGGCTAGTTTTGTTTTGGAAAATAATTAGGGTTCCGCACAAAAAATAAAATTACTAAATTTCTCTGGATAAAGTTACAGGTAGTACGAAAATAGATATTACGTCCCCATAAGAATAATTGAAATACAAAATAAGAGGGATTTTATTCAGATACACTTGGGGTTCTATTGATATGATCATCTACTGTAAATTAAACAAATATATGATATGAGGCTCTCTGAAATCCTATTCCTCGTACTCGTTATTGCGTAATATTATCAACAAACGACTCAAATAACAACCGAAGCGTTCCATAAGTTAACAAAGACATGTCTTTAATCATCTACATTTCCTTCTTTCTGTATTGAACATACGCTTAAAGAACTAAACTTGCTCTTAAAGGATAAATTTTATCGTCATCATTTACTTCTCCACGTCGACACGCCCTTCAGTTATTCTTTTGAAAGCGTACAGACTCGGGTTATTATTCACAGCGTTTTTAAGATAGACTCTTATTTGCACAATGCAAATGTGACCCGAGAAAGTGAATATAAAAAGTAAAACTGCAAACCATTTTTTTAGTTTTTTTCTTTGATAAATATGGAATGGATTAATTTTTGCAGCTGCAACCAATTGTTACTTGGTTGCATTTGCATGCTATCTATCTTTTGTTAGAGAAAAGTACATTGAAAATATCAGGAAAACATATCGGATTGTGCTTAATGGTTAATACTTAGAAAATGACACTTACTACATACAAAAACATAGGCATAGGATTTTTCGTTAACATTCTACAGCAGTTACAACGGAACTTTGTGTCTCTGAAGTTGGCTGCAAGACGATGCGCTGTAGTTATTTTTTTTTGTCACAAGGCATGTGCGTCTTCTACACTTTACATTAATTGATAAATGTTCGATTATAATTTAACAATTGTAATCGATAATCATATTATTTTCAATCGTACTAAAAGATGTGGACTCTTCTATACTATTTAGATAAAAGCTTAATCACTAAAATCGCTCGTATACCTTTTATTGAATAATAAATAGAACCAATTAAAATTTAATTAGAATAATAACCAATTACACATAAAAACATTATGATCTCATTCGATTGTTTTGTTAATAGAGTAATAACATTTGAATTGATCAGCACTGGTCGTATGATTCCATCACAATCGCCACTTCCTGCTCTGTGTCTAACTTCTAAAACGCAAAGAACCGTTGTGACTACTATAGGTACGTCTATGTACAAAACAATATGCGATCTGATAGAAAATTATTTTTAAGGAATAATGATAAATAATGTCTTACCATCCTATTTCAGATAGATTAAAATAATATACTAAAAAATATACAAACAAACTTCTTTATCAATTTTAAAATTGAATAAAAACTAGTCTAAAGAGCGAATAAAAATAATTGTCAACAGATAGCGTTGGTGTTATGATGATGATGTTGGATCAGGTTATTTTTTTATTAGCTAGTTTTATCATGGTTATTCAGTTCATTAGGAATATAGACTCTTTACTGTGATAAAACCATGGCCGTAGGCCATAAAACCATAAAAAAAAGAAACATTTAAGCAAAAGTCAACCATCTGACGTTTATATTGCGCCTTCCAGTGGAGCGGAAAGTGAAATAAAAACAAAAAACAAAGTGTACTACTGAGACAAAAAGTGGTAATTGAGTATTCGTAGAACAGTTGGAGGCACGCGGCTAAATTATTCGGAGCTCTTTTCTTTTACAAGGATGTACGAAGTTAAAAAAAATATCGCACAAGAAAATTTGGTCTGTTTATATACTTTGCAGTATTAACCGGTGATTGGGTTGGTAGTTTAAATCCAGACATAAGTCCAGTTTATTTTTATAAAATCATCCAGTCATCCTCACATAATATTTATACTGCCAGTCGATATCTGAATTTCAATGAATTCAGCTGAATATTTTAAACCTTTCCATGGTGAGAAGCAAAATAGGGGATGCAGAATGCATTAATTGCAAAGTGATTGCCCGACACGTGAGTGGCCCACGTTAAAGACTATCTATATTGTAGCTAAATGGCTACAATATATATTTGACTGGAAATAAGAGTGATTTATTCGAGTAAGGGTTATTATAGATAAATTTAAAATTGAAGTACAAAGTTGGTATTTAAAGAGGAAACCTGTATTTCAGATCCATGGAAGATCTTCGAAGTGTTGGAAACTTATAGCTACTGATAAATAAAAAAAAATAAAAAAAACGTTAGGCATATAAATTTTTTAACTGAGCCGTGCGAATTATAATAATAATGCGCGTAAGTGCACTCAATGTTCTCTCACTGATGGGACAGCAACCTTCTGAGGCGATCGCAGATAGATCGTGCGATAGCTACAGATTTTACGGGTTATCTAAAGCATGAGGTTGAAACACTACCAACTTTCTAATTATCCCAATCTACTACTGACAATTTCTCGACGGATAACCCAACATCTTTGTGTTGGCACGACCCGGGCTTTGAATCTGAGATCTTCATGACAGTCACCTACACAACAGTTGAACCACAGAGACAGGAGCGAATTATAGAATATCAACATAGTGCCTTAATTGCATTAAAATACATGCTTTTTGTGCTTATCCATATTTGTAGTCTTTCATTGAAACGTAAAGTGTAGTATTGTGAGTGTAGTTAAAGAAAAGCTTTTCTCTATAAGTTTTTGGATAAGGTAAAATATTTATAAATTTCAAAATACATTTATCCATATTTCCTAATAAATAAAGAAACACTAATTACAAGGGACATAAAGTGTTGCAATTTGAAAGTAAATAGTACTTAAGATTTTTTTTTGTTAAGGAAAAAAGGAAAATATTATACCTAACCGCACACCCACTTGATTGGGGCAACAAACAGTAACAGTGCGGGGCCCTCACCCTCTATTTAAACCCGCTATGTGCCGTCTCTCCGCGTATATTGGCGGAGCACTGGAACTATGTTACATTACTTCAGTGGTGTGTATACCACCCTAAAGTTATCTCATGTTGTATGCTTCATATTTTTTAATTTACATAATGGATGAGAGATAAATAACAATGATCTATCGTAAATAATAATAAATCCTGCTCGTGACTATTATTTTCGATTTTACGTTTTCGCACTTTATATTCATTATTGATCTAGACAATCAATAATTACAACGACATGTCGTGGGTATAAAGTTTAAAATACACTGTTATTTACATGGTGCAACATACCCTATAATAGTTTTAAATTGGTTTGTCCGTGAAAATATTTAACTTTATACTATTTATATTTTTTCTCAGAAAAATGCTTATTTAAGCATATTAAACCAGCAGTGAATTTTAATTAATTTCATTTTAAACCGTAAACAGCCAAAAAATTGCAATAATCCATCATTGATCACTATATCGGTCTAGAAGTAACCTTGCACTAATAAATGAGTTAAATGCAAGCATACTATTCCCTAAAGCCATTCATATATTACATGTTTAATAACGTAACTCAACATTTTCAACAAGAATGCTGAGCTATTTTCGAGCTTACTTTATGCGTCTGTAAATGGAAGTTTGATCCCAAATACATAACTGTTTTCATATTTCCAAATAAGTTCGGCATTTCAGTACTGATATTGCGTCAAAAATATTCACAACATCTGAATATGCCAAAATATTTTTTCCTAGACAGGAATACACATATTTTCTTGTTCTTTTATTACGTCACTTTGAATTATGCAATTACCCTATTTGGGAAATGGAGACATATGAAAAATAGCGCCACATTCTTTCTTATTCACAGCAAAACATATTATTCTTCAAATGCCATGAAGGGGAAGTAAAGTACTCAGCTATTCGACAGCAAGAAGTAATTTGTACCTGTGGGATATAAGATATTTTTGTGAACCTTGCCAAATGCGCCAGCAGTTTCTCTAATGGTAAGTTCTAATACTAGTATGAACTTACTGCTAAAGGACGCTTAAACCTCTAGAGAATAGAGTTACCACCTCTTCTATCAGAATCAAAGAAAGAAGAAATGAGGCCTGTATATTAGTTTATGACTCTTTAATACTTATAAAATTTAAGCTTTGCAATGTGACACGGTCATAAGTACCGTTATACATACTACTGGCATTTTCCATAGCTTTACATTAAACACAAAGTGAAAAATGTGAAATCGAAAATAACAGTCAGGAGCAGGATTTTAACCTACATCTCCTGGATACCGTCCAGATGCTTTGCCAATTCAGCAATCGTGACAATTGCTCCTGACTGCTAATTTCGATAACACATCATACTTAACGTCTTTGGGTGACGCCTGCGCCATCTGTCGGAAGTATTTTCATACATTATACCGACCAGGTAAACTTAATTTTACAATTAAGATTTTTACCTAATAATGACGAAAACCCTATAAATATTTAGATATTTTTATATATATTTTTAGCATTTGACATGCTTAGCACTATACATTAAACACAAAGTGAAAAATGTGAAATCGAAAATAACAGTCAGGAGCAGGATTTGAATCTGCATCTCCTGGATACCGTCCAGATGCTTTGCCAATTCAGCAATCGTGACAATTGCTCCTGACTGCTAATTTCGATAACACATCATACTTAACGTCTTTGGGTGACGCCTGCGCCATCTGTCGGAAGTATTTTCATACATTATACCGACCAGGTAAACTTAATTTTACAATTAAGATTTTTACCTAATTATGACGAAAACCCTATAAATATTTAGATATTTTTATATATATTTTTAGCATTTGACATGCTTAGCACTATACATTAAACACAAAGTGAAAAATGTGAAATCGAAAATAACAGTCAGGAGCAGGATTTGAATCTGCATCTCCTGGATACCGTCCAGATGCTTTGCCAATTCAGCAATCGTGACAATTGCTCCTGACTGCTAATTTCGATAACACATCATACTTAACGTCTTTGGGTGACGCCTGCGCCATCTGTCGGAAGAATTTTCATACATTATACCGACCAGGTAAACTTAATTATACAGTTAAGATTTTTACCTAATAATGACGCAAACCCTATAAATGTTTAGATATTTTTATATATATTTTTAGCATTTGACATGCTTAGCACTATACATTAAACACAAAGTGAAAAATGTGAAATCGAAAATAACAGTCAGGAGCAGGATTTGAACCTGTATCTCCTGGATACCGTTCAGATGCTTTGCCAATTCAGCAATAATGAGGTCGTATAATCTATGAAAATACTTCCGACAGATGGCGCAGGCGTCACCCAAAGACGTTAAGTATGATGTGTTACAATTTTATAATAGTATAGAAGATCCCGTGACCAATTTTTATTTTATTTTCTCGCCTTCAAATATATTTTGAAATAAAACTACGTTTACGGAATCTATCGCGTTTACTTGATTTTACTACTATCCCGACGTTTTGAACACTTTACAGCATTCATGATCACGGGTAGACTTAGATGATAGACGTCCAAGGCTGTCTCAAAATCAAGTAAATGCGATAGATTTCGTAAACGTAGTTTTATTTCATAATGTGTAACATTCGCGTAAATATCAGAAAGTATTATCAAATATATTTACAAAAACAAATCTCAATTTAAATGCCTACGTACATAACATAAAACTACAATTAAATGTTTTAAGAGGCAAAGATAAGAAGTTTTAGAATAAATTCTTACATTTTGTAACTCCATTTGCGTTTAAAATTAGGTCCAAGTGACAATGTTTTTTTTTTCTTTTTATTGCTTGTAGTGGCAGACGAGCCACGGCCCATCTGATGGTAAATGTTAACCGTCGCTCATGGACTCAACTATACCAAAAGTATTGTCAAGCCGCTGCTCACCATTTCATTTCACCGATATGAAATGAAAGAATAAACGGCTATCTCCTGCTACAGCCAAAACGCAACGATGTGCTTCATGACCGGTCGCACGGAAGACGGTGGTACCAACCCGCTCGGGCCCGATACCAAGTGAGTACTCCCACTTGGTACTTAGCCCTACCACCAGTCATGCAATGGGTGATAATTGCTAACTTCCCTCAGTCGCCTCATACGACACCCGTGGGAAAGAATGGGGTGGTGACAATTATATTCTTAGTCCGTCACCACACGGACAGAAAATGTATTTCATTTCGCCATGCTCTGTTGTAATACTGTTAATTACTTCCTTTGGATGTTTCAAGACTACATTGCTTTGAGCTTTTTAATATAGGTGTCTATATCTCTAATGATTTAATTAAACCCCCGTTTCATCAGTTTAACCTCTTGTGAGAAATATTTTTATATTTTCGGCAATTTGGTTTTAGGTAACTTTATAAAACGTTTAGCTTTTAAATTATGAATGTAATGTTTGACGTCTGTATTTCAATGGACAAATACTGCATAATATTACCATAGTTTTTGATAGATATCGTAAGAGTTTACTAAAGAAGTAATATTAGTTGTGCAATATCATTGCGAGAAAATGAAACAAGTAAGGCCTATTTATCGCGTTAATGACTGCAACTATTGCTATAAAACTTGTACCTACATAAAGAGCAAATTATCTGTGAATATGGAAAATAGAAGTTTAGTGCGAGCGGGATTCGAACCTGCGTCCTTCTTTTTTCACATTTAATGTAGCTGAGCCTGTCAAGTGCTAAAATACAGATGAAAATTGTACTTACATATATAAAACCTTTTACCTAGTTAGTTTTATGGTTATATCTCAGATTCCTGGTATAGAAGCGAAACTAAATATATATACCAGTTTTAAGTATAATCAAGAGCAATCAAACAAAATAAGTTTCATCAAATTCCATTCAGTAATTTTTGTGTGATGCCCAAACAAACAGACAAAAATTCTAAAAAAAATGTTTTGTATTCAGAGACGCCTAATATTTTTTTCTCGAATATCTTAAATGTACAGACACAGCTCTGTTACAGTGTTATAGTAGTTTACATAAATACATCTCAAGATTACTTTAAATACGATTTATATTATACAAAACTAACTTCATCTTCTCCGCGTCATCAGTGACGTCATAGCTATCTCAAATGCAAACAGTCGTAGAACTCTCGCGATTACTGCACATATGTACGAGTATTTCTACTCGCATTGTTGTGTTTCCATTGTATTTTGAAACGTCATTTGAATTCGTGGAATAAGAATACAATTTACTTTATAACAACTGTTACAATGTACGATTACGAGTAAATTATAAGTGCTCTAGGCTAGTACTGTGAGGATACCAAGACCATCAATGAGATAAAATAGGGAAGTGATAAAACATTATATACGTATGCAATGAAAACAGAACTAGTGTAATTTAAAATAACGATCGTGGTAGGCGAATAAACTAAAATGATTTTGCAAGTAGGTAAGCATTGCTTAATTACGCATCTGATTCTTTATCACAACATCCTTACGTGTACTTACGTTAATATTTCAGCTTTACGAAAGTAGGTGAAAAATTAACGTTTGTAGGTGAAAAGTGTTTCTATTGATATTATTATTTATGTCCAACTCCGTATAACAATGGTTTAATCATAAAAAAATATAGTATATATTTCATTTCTAAGGCGTTCTAACTGCTATCAAATAAGTATTGTGCGTTCTAACAGCTATCAAATTAGAATGCCAATGAAGAATTTTAAAATTTGATTAATCCTAATTGTCTGCTTGATAGCAGGCCTAGTCTTCATCCACCAATGAATAAATGAACTAAAAGGAAACATACTACTAAAAAAAATTCTTTGGCTTCAATAGGAAAAGGGACTCCGGTTGTAAAACTCATGTTTTTTTCACACCATCAGTTTCTAACTTGATATTATGATAATATTACAATGATTTAAAAAAGGTATCTGCTCGTAATGTAATATTCTATAATTAAACTTTGTGAAACAACTTACTAATATTTAGATATTTTTAAATATATTCAGTTCAGCAACCGTGACAATTGCTCCTGACTGCTAATTTCGATAACACATTCATACTTAACGTTGCACAGCTTCGTTTTCTAATTCTAAACACTTAAAAGTCGTGAGGGAATGAGAACGCACTGTTATTTAACAAGCAACCTAGACGGAGTGCATTAAAGCAATTTGGAATTGAATCCTGGAACAACTTTGAGATTCTCGTTCGATGTACAACAGTAGATTGGTTACTGCTAGTTGAGAATAGAAATAATACTAAGTGGTTGCAAGCAATGGCTGTAATGTTATTGGACTTGATTTTTTTGTTTAAGATTATGATGCAATAAAAATAAATAATAAAAATAACATGACTGCACTGAAATAAGGTGTGTTGGAATCGGGATACCGATCTATGGAACTCTTTCTAAGATGTCTCCCGACTGTAAAAAGAATTGTTTTTTTTTTTTGTTTTTACATGGTAGTCATGTTCATAATAGCTCTACATGTTTTTTCTGGTGAAGTGGGAAAATGTGTATCTAACAGCACACACTGTCGTTCGGGGTAACGAGTAGAGGTAGTGCGGAGCCCTCACCCAAACACTGTATTACTACAGTGGTCCACTTTACCCTTTGGGTTCCATCTAATAAGCGACGCTTCCACACACAGGAGCTCACACTTTCGCGGACAATCTGGCGGGTGACGGACATTTCTCGGTCCATCTACCCGTGGCAGTATCAGGTTGTATGAGGTACCAATTGTTTTACTCAAGTCTCACAATTTGGCCCCAATTATTTTTACTAATTACTTTGCTCACACAGAATATAGCGTAATATTTCATGAAACTTAACTGTCCTTAAAAAAGAAGAAAACGGAACAGAATCAGGGTAATCCCTACTATGCGACACGTTAAGCAACTTAATATCCTGATGCAGTACATCACCGCCTGTCACGTATCGGAGTAGTAGTTTGTTTTTGTTTGTTAGTAGTTTACGCGTGTTTATCGTTTGGAAATACTAATTCAGTTCGTCTTAGTCCGCAAGGCACATAGAAGCAGCATTTCGATATACGCTGCCCGGTCTCCAATTTTCTTATCATCCCTTTTCCCTATATCCTGTTCATTTCCCCAGGGCAGGCACTATGATGGCAATGTGATAGTATACGCTCCTTTAGGGCTGGGAAGTGGGAGTAGTCACTTGTTATCGGGACCAAGCAGGATGGTATTGATACAACTGCCTTCCATGCGACCGGCCAAGAAGCACCCTTGTTGTGCTTTGTTTGTAGCGGGAGAGTGAGGGAGAGAGTCGTTTATTGTTTCATTTCATATCCGCGAAATGAAATGGTGAGCAGGGGATTGACAGTACTCTTAGTATATTAATATGAGTCCATGAGCGACGGTTACAACAGTATGAGGTGGGCCTGTATCCTTTCAGGGTTCTGAACTATATGTATGCTAAATTTTACCATGTTCCAAGTATTTTTGGCATAACAGCATAACAAACAAAAAAATGGAATTTCGTAATTATAATATTAGTAAGGATTGACAAGTTAGAAATATAATATGAAAATAACTGATCTAAAAGAGTTATAAGGCGAATAAAATAATGATAATTATTAACCCATAATGGAATTTCCAGTTCTGCAAGCAGTTCGTATATGTCATATAATAGGCGATAGTAGAGAGCTCTTCATTCGCTCAATTAATAATGGAATACGAACTATCAGACATAACGCCACTAGGAAAATAATTCACTGCATTTCAATTTAAACCAAATGAAATTGAAAGATTGAAGAAGTATATTTTTAAAAACATCGCTGCTATATAATAAAATGTAAAACTATGAAATGTTTCTACAGATTAACACACACACACACACACACACACACACAGGTTAGAAAACATAAATTTTTAGTGATGAATTTTGTCTGTGTGGTTCGCATAAATCATCGTCATCTCCTGCCCTTACGTCAATCTCTTTTATTTTCGTTATAGTCGGCTTTCGATTTTCGATATTCGTTTAGCTTATCCATCAGTATTTACGCGACCTTAGAACATGAACGTCAGATTTTTTGTTCAGGACTGACAATCTGTAACAACTGCTAGGATGTTATTTGTCAGCCGGGACCCACTGCTTAACGTGCCTTTCGAAGCACGGAGGAGGACAGGTATCTACAAACCAGCCCAATTCGTAACCCTGAATGCTCGGCCCAACCCGTAACCCTGAATGGACAGGACCGGGGATCTTCGGATCGCGGGGAAGAAAACCCCTATAAAAAATTACCTCAATCCAAGCTTTGCCGCCCGGCGAGGGATGAATGGCTGGAGGGTATCCAGTTGCGAGGGTGGCAACAATATAGTCGAAGGACTTTAAACTAATAATTATGGCGGACAGTAAAAATACATCGAATCCCCAGGAGGGTCCCGGGTGCCACGCACCTGGGGAATCCCTCACAGGGCCGAGCCCTAAAACCGGCCCTGTTAGTCCCGCGTATATGGGGGGGGGACAACTTACGCCAAGAGAACGAGCAGGAGAAAGATCCGCGGCAGAAAATCGACACCCGTGGATAGCCCAACAGCGGGCAGTGGCAGCTCTGCTGCAGGAAAAGATATGGGGACGGAGACAGATGGCGGTAGCAGTTCCACTGCAGCTACCAGCATTAAGTCACCAAAGCCGTCGGGGTCCCGACAGAACACTGTCAGCTCAATGGACAGACCCCCACGGCCCTTAAAACGTTCTATGGAGCGAGGAGACAACATGTCGAAGTCGGAAGGTAGCTCGACAGAGCTGATGCCCCCGCCAGGAAAGACCACGGCTAAAGGAGGCTGAGGTGCCAGTTGGTCAATGGCTACACGAGCCTCAACCATGGCGGACGAGGCCATACTAAAGGACTTGGTAGTGAAGTGTTCGGTGGAGGAGAGGGTAACCCTCCTCACATCGAAGCTCCGTGAGGAGCCTCCAGACAAGGACGGTCCGCCCACGGTAGACCGGTTTGCCAAGAAGGTTTCCGATGCCCTGGCCGTCGTTTCTACGGTGGCTAATGGGTCGCGAAGCCTCCAGGGCAACCTGGCGGAGGCCCTCAACAGCGCTACCAAAGCAGCATATGAAGCGATGGAGTCCCTCCGGCGGTACTCGGTGCCCAGGGAGACTGGGAAGCTGGAGGCGCCCTGCCGCTGCAGGCGCCTCGAGGCGGAGGCGGCAGAGCCCCGTAAGGAGCTCGCCGGCCGGCGAGCCAAGCCAGGTGTCGCCAAGGCCGGGCCGGAAACCTCTGCCTCAACGGCGGGCGCGGGGCCACCGGCCCCTGGTATCTTAACAGAGGAGCAGATGCGCCAGGTCATGGATCGCATTAGTGCGATCTATGACCCACGCATCAGCTCTTTGAGCGCTAGGGTAGCGCCGGAGCCAAGACTCCGTCCAGCCCTGGCCGCGGATAGGAAGGTCGCGCCTCCTTCGGCCCCAACGCCGCTACCCTGTCTGGGTGGCCGCGTGGGCACCTATTCCGCAGCTGCTGCTGCTACGCCGCCCAAGGGGCAAGGCAAAGTTGCCCCCAAGGCTAGCAAGCCAAAGACGGCGCAGAAGGCTGGGCAGAGCCCCAAGGGCCAGCCCAAGGAGAAATTCCCACCCCTTCCGCGTGCTGGCCAGTCCTCGTGGGCCCCAGCAAACGCACCCCGGGATTCTCAAATCCCGCCACCCGCCACGTCCAACCCTGCACTCTGCGACGGGGGCTGACTGTGGACGGCGGGAGGAAGAAGTCCCGGAGTAAAAAGAAGAGGAGATCTGCGGCCGGGGCTGCTGCCCAAGCCGTGGAGCCTGCTGCGGCGGGGGACAAGCCCGGTTACAAAAAGAAGCCGCGCAAGCTTCAGACGCCGAAAACGGCAGCGGTGGTGATCACCTTGCTGCTGGAGGCGGGAGCGGGCCTGAGCTATCAGGCCATTTTGAGGAAGGTCCGGGCGGAGATCGACGTCTCCGACCCCGGAGGCGTCGCCGCCCGGACCCGCCAAGGCCGGACAGGGGCTCGAATCGTTGAGTTCCCTGGGGTGGAAGGTCCCAAAATGGCTGATGCTATAGCCACGAGGCTGCGAGGTCTGTTTGGTGAAGGCAGTGAAGTCCGCATCGCCAGACCGGTGAAATGTGCTGAACTGCGCGTTTCCGGTCTGGACGACTCGGTGACGGCTGACGACGTCCGGGAGGCCATTGCCTCGAAAACCGGATGCTCGGATGCCGTAAGAGTGGGCTCCATTAGGACCGGTCCCGGCGGCATGGGTATCGTCTGGGTGAGTTGCCCTGTCACGTCGGCTAAGATCTTGGCTGACGCAGGCAGGCTCCTCGTGGGCTGGAGTTCCGCACGGGTTACCACGGTTCTGGTACACTTTATCACGCTACTATATCGGGAACCTGAGATATAACCCAAAATCTAGCTTTTATCTGCGGCGAAGAAAAAGAAAGAAGAAAAAAGTTACATCAAAATCTGTTCAGTAGTTATTGCGTGATGCGCGAACGAACAAACAGACAAAAAATCTAAAAACAAATATTCAGTGTTCAGACACGCTTAAAATAGCCTAATACAGTAATGTTTTCTCAAATATCTTAAATGTACAGACCCAGCTCTGTTACAGCTTTATAATAGTTACGATGCAGCAACTCTGAAATCCATGCATTCTAATTTATGAGCAGTATTCAGTGACTACATCATTATAGACAGTGTTCATGAATTTCACGTTATTTAAATCTACCGAAGACGTCAAAGGAAACGGTTATGATAATGCAGTGTTATTGAACTCTAAGTGAATTTAAAATTGAAACTATTACTATATAACTCTGAAAAATACAGATGCTGTTTGAATCCAATAATTATAATGCTAGCTAATACTACATAACATTTTTGTTGTCGGGATCTTTACCATATATTTTACTTACTAGTTTCAAATTTTCAAATTTTCCACACTGTTGCATTGCAAGCGCCATGATCATGAAGCAACTTGAAATTCGTAGCGAGAACTAAACCCGGAATAAAAAGTTTCAGCTAATTGTAATATCTCATTCTGCTTGTAAAACTTCACTGCTTATCTTATCGGAGCAATGTATGCCAATATCTATTTGCATCTAACAGATGGTGTGAGACACGACCGGAGATAGACTAGGCACAGGACCAACGTGCTTTTTGGGGCACGAAACACCGCTAACTTCCTTCGGCTGTTATTGAGAATTTCTTGAAGGAAAAACTCAATTAATTTCGGGAATTGAACCCGAGACCTCATTGTCCACAGTCGCATACGAAGAATGAGATACTTATTATGCTTTTCAGGTTTATTATTAACTAGCCTTTGCCCGCAGCTCCGCCGCAGCCAAAAGCTAGTTTTTAGGTAATATCTCAGGTTCCCAATATAGAGTAGCGGGATAAAATGTATACCAGTTGTTAAGTCTAATCAAGGACTATCAAACAAAAAAGTTGCATCAAAATCCGTTCTGGAGTTTTTGCGTGATGCGTTAATAAACAAACAGATAAACAGACAAACAGACGAAAAATCGAAATAAAATTGTTTTGTGTTTAAGCACGCCTATATAGCCTATTACACTATTTTTTTCTATCAAATATCTTAAATGTACAGACACGAGCTCTGTTACAGCTTTAACAAACAATGTCCTGGCCGAACATTGGCGTTTCGTTTGGATGAAGTCATTTATTTCAGCTACTAAGGGTTAGGGCGGAGAGAAGGCACACGGCGGGTTTCTTTAGTGGGTGAAGGTCCCACAGAACCCTGTTCGTTGCCCCGAACGACGGGTTGTGCGGTTAGGAACACTTTTTCCCGCCTTACCAAAAAAATAAAAAGGTACTTGTACATGTGTTTACATTAGAATAAATTGAAGAAAACATCCTTAAATCCATAAATATCGTGGCGCCACCTACCGGGTCCAAATGTGAATGTAAACGATTCCGGTGCTTACTCAAACATACACAGAAAATTTCATCAAAATCGGTCCAACCGTTTAGGAGGAGTTCAGTCACATACACACGCACAGAAGATTTATATATATATATATATATATGTATATATATATATATATATATATATATAATAGCTATATAATATAATAGCTGTTCTTTTGTTAAAACTTAAAAGGCTGATTATTATAATTAAACGAATATAATTGTATTACTATTCTATTCCTTACACCCAATACCTGCTAATTACAAAACTTAAAATAAGCTTGTCTGTTTTAAAAGCAATACCTCTTAACTAACATGTAAACGAAGTAAACATACATTCACTTACACGTCTAAATAATATTCATAAACCTGTAAATAAATAGTACTTTACAATTAATAGAAAATCTCGATAATATAAGGATTTGCAATCAATCGTTTTTTTCGTCTAGTGAAAAATAGACGATTATGCACTTAGGAGGTATTGGTACTTCATCGACGATATATATTTACATCACGCATATATATATATATTCTACTAAGAAATTTTATTACTCCAAGAGTAAAGCATATCCAAATGATCTTTGAACCGTTCTTGATATTCTCTGTCGTCTGTCAAATTATATTTGAAAGGTAACATGATACAGTCAAGCTTTATTTGACAAATAAAATGAAGATTTCTGAAAGTAAGATGAGTGCTCAAAGGACAATGGCAGAATAATATTTACGACAACATTAAACGTTTAAAAATCTAGTATTTAGTAATCTAAATTAAATTAGTTTTGCCGTGTGGGGCCGGCTTTAGAATTGTCCCACCCCTCTCCACCAATGGGAGTCGTAAGAGCCGACTGAGGGAATACCGGGAGAGTGGGCAGCAGCACTCCTTCGATTATTAACAACATCCACTGCGATCGTCAACCCGCATGCCAAGCGTGGCGATTACGGCACTATCCCCCGTTCTTGGGGAGGCGTATGTCCAGCAGTGGACGTTAAAAGGCTGATGGATGGATGGATGAAATTAAATTAGTTACCATGATTTTTCAGTACGTTAACTTTATTTGTAAAAGTCTGTATAAAATATTTAAGTATTTATTAAAACTTATTTGACTTACCGAATGTATTGTTGTTCTTGCATACATCTCTCGCTTTCTCCATATTCATAATTCTATTCATACACGATCGCCGGTTTCGGAGACTCCTGACTCCACCTTGCTTCAATAACCGATTTGGTCTAGGTAGGTGAGTCTCGGTCTCCCCCTGTACCTACATCCTTCCACTTTCGCATTGTATATCTTCTTAACCAGTCGCTCGTGTGGCATTCTTTCCACATGTCAGAACCATCGGAGCATTCCCTTTCGCATCTGTACACCAATACTCTCTTTCATACCATTGTGTTGTCGATTTTTTTTATCGTAGAACGAATCGTATCTAGCTGTTCTCATTCAATCGTGACACTATTTTTTTTTATCGTTTTGCTAGCCGGTTCCATTGTCTCGACAATCTGTTGTTACAGCAAAAGCATGTCGTGGACGATAGTTAATCATATCGTCCTGTAGGAACACCTCCATTTAAATATTATTATAACAAGCCTTTACTGACGTTTGATAGTTATGTGCACGACTGTCGTTACAACTAGGACATAGAGGGAACGCGGCGTTAGACGCACTGCCAACTGTTTTTGTTATATAGATATGTTCTAATAAAACCTATTTTAAGTCGAGAATTTCAACGATTTCTGATGAGATAAGCTCAATATAATTTTTCTCTGATAAATTGAACCCGTGCGAGGCCGGGTCACTAGTCATATTTAAAGTAAGTATTTGTATATAATGCACTTGAGACAAAGTTGATATAGAAAAAAATATTACTGCACGTAGAAGAGGAAGGTCCAAACAAAACATACAACCATTATATCTAAATCGCAATACAGCTGATCAAAACGGATATATTATGTTGTTTGGATTGAATAAGCGCAAACTCCCGCTCGGTGCAATTAGGTTTTCACTGAGTGTTTCTTGGGTGAAGTTACCTATGATATGAGGTTACCTATTTCCCTTAATCGCCTCGTACAACACTTTTTTTAAGCAATGGGTCGATGACACAATGCTATATCTTATTTTATGAACACACACTATCAGTGTGGTCATCTAAAAATAGTCATGCTTACTAGATATAATTAGAAAAACTTATTTGAAATATTGGAAGTTATGTCGACTGGGAATACACTTTAAGAGAGGAGAGATAACGACTTTGAGCAAACACCGGCAAACATGTTTCATTGATATCTTCTTTGAAACATATTTGCCGATAACGGTAAAAGTTAGCTCGATACCTCGATAACGTAGCAACATTAAAGTTATTACAAGGTAAACAAATATTGCTTAACATTAACATTATAATATTATTTTATTTTTGAATCATGAAGTATTTGAAAAATAGATTCAGAGTTTACACACATCAAAATAAGGTTTGAGATCACTTTGAAAATAACAAATATTTTTGTTGGCAGTATGGTGAAACTTTTTTTATTTTATGTCTATGATTCTTCATTCAAAAATGAGATATTTGATCAAAAAACAATATCAAAAACAAGTCACAAACAATTGTTTTTTTACTTTGGGGACCCTTTGTTACTTTGGGGGAAGAAGGATATTCTATGAGAGAAATAGCTAGCCGAGTTGCTGTATCCCAACTTCCCAATCCTGTATCGTGAACACGTTGCGGAGGTATCGCGGCATGGATAACTTTGCTTATCAGACTCGCAGTGGTCGCCCAACTATTCTTACTGCTGCCCAGAGACGTTACATCAGATTTCTGACTGCCCGCGCCCCAACAATCAATGCCCCTAAATAAGAGCTGAGTTGCGGGCTGCCACTGGATTAGAAGTAAGCACTCAGACCATCAGGAATTGCTTACACAAGATGGATTATAAGCAAGGAGATTCTGGCGAACACCTCTGAACTCTCAGCAACGACAGCAACGCAGATTGCAGTGGGCTAGGCTCCGCCAAAATGAAGATGATGACGAGGAAAATATTTGGCAAATTTGCTTCTTTGTTGACGAAACAAGAATAAGCACCCATCCAGAAAATCGACGAGTCTGTGTCTGGAGAAGACGTGGGGATGCAGAGAGACAAAAAACTGCCACTGGTACTGTTCAACAAGGCGGGAAATCGGTGTCCTTTTGGAGTGGAATAATGATTGGAGTTAGAGCGCTGTTAATCCCGTATCGGGGCACGATGACTGTAGCTTTGTACCAAAATGTTGTTATCGAAGGAATCTTCAGTCCATTTAGTATAAATCATGGCTACCAATTCGTATTGGTTGATGATAATACACACGCACACCGAGCTCAACGAGTCAATGCTACATTGCCAGTTTCGACTGGCCTGCCGGTTCGCCTGAATTGAACCCGATCGAGCACGCTTGGAATGCTCTAAAGCGAGCTGTTTGGAACTGTCAGCCACCTCCCCAGACAGTGCCAGAGATCAAGGAAGCTGTTATTAAAGAATGGGACAGGTTATAGCAAGAAATCCTGAATAATTTGCATCTCAGCATGCCCAAGAGAATTGCTGCTTGTGTTCAAACTAGGGGAGGAGTTATCTTGTAAAAAATAAAAAAAAATTCTAAATAATGTTTCTTATTTCATCGTTTTCTTTCATTTATTTCTTAGTCACAATTGCAATAAAATTTTAAAATCAAATTTTTATTTGTAAAATAATTAAAAATAGTTAATATTTTAGTTTCAATAAAGTTATTTTCTTTTTAAAAAAGATATCACGTGAGCACTTTTCTTTTATAGGTTGAAATTTAAAAAATACAGCATTTTTTGCCAGTGATCCCAAACTTTTTTTTATGTATATATAAAAAAAAAAAAAAGAAAATTATATAATTGCTATTCATGTCAGCAGCTTCCTAGTTAATTTTTCATTTATAAAATTTGCTGACTTCATCGCCTGTCATAATGTCGTTGGAAAAATGGCGTAGTATCCACGTAAAATATTCTGGGATAAAACGAAAGAGCTTTGTGATTTGTATGTAGGTAACGGGATCATAAGTTTTATATAACTAAAAATTTTGGATAAGTGTGCAGTGATAGCCTAGCGGTTAAATCAAGGATAGCAAAGAGCAGTATCGAGTTCGATCTCCAGTCCATGATTCAGACCTCGCATATAGAACACAACAGTGACATTGCTTAAAAAGGGTACCCGAAAGGGTAAGCTACCGGCGGACCACTGAAGTAATGTCTGCCATTTCTAGTGGTCCACCCACAGATATCAGAAACAACCTTGTTTCTGATATCTGTGGGTCCATCAGTACAGACGTTGAGACGGTACACGGCCGATTTATTTAGTGCGTGAGGCCCCACACTAGGCTTCCTCTGATGGGGTGTGCGGTTGTAAAATAGATGGTTGTAACATTGAAAGATTCGTGAATTGTACACATTTTTAAAACATAAACGGGTCTTATTTCGCGTATGAAATAGCTTAAGCTCGACGTTTTAACTGCGTTGCAGCAGCCGTGGTGACGGGAAGAAAGAGTTAAAATTGACCTATTTTATGCACGGAAAATATCCTTTTATGTTTTAAATAGATAGGTAGTAGTAAGCCAATGCGATAGTTTTAATGTACGCCATTAAATTTATCACAATGATAATTCAAAACTTAACGAGAATTTACTGAAATTTTTAACTACAGTGGACCCCCGGTAATCCGACAAACGTTTTGCAGGGCAGTGTCGGATTATCGAATTTGTCGGATTATAGAGTACTGTCTAAGACCCCCTATAGTCCGGAATTTTTTCAAAAGAGTACCTTGTAATCCGAGAAATTACAGATTCTATGTGTTATATATGTACTCAGAAGTACAAATCATACTTCATTATGTATGTCAAATTGAGTAAATTAAACAACACAATAGTGAGCTAACGTTTTATTATAAAATTAACGTTATGAAGCAATCAGAATCACAACAATACCCTACGCGTCGAGCACAATTAATAGTAGAGGTGCATACAAGTTATAACTCGTTCAATCGTGCATTAGCAAAGATTGTTAAAAAAATATTCAATAATAAATAACAGACCATGTCGGATTATAGGGGGTGCCGTATTAGCCGGGGGCCGGATTACCGGGGGTTCACTGTATTAAGTAATTTGCTTATTATTCTGATTGCGATGGAATAACTGTCTTTAAATGGTTTATCAAATATCAATACCAAGATAATATTTAAAAAAGATATTTCATAGCAACAAAAACCTCTTTGGATATAGATATTATGATGAGGATATAAGGAGCAATAAATCGATAATCATTTAGGTAATAGGTACGAACGATTAGTAATTTTGAAAGTCATTGTGGTTATACTCACTTATATAATGTATGATATATAGGTATGTATTTTTTGAAGTGAAAACTTCTATAGGAAGGTTTGGGAGTAAATTCATGTAAAAAAAGCGACCCATCTATTTTGTCAGATAACAGCACGGGATTGATCTTTAGCAGGACATAATATTTTTTCTATATTGTTTGACGGGCCTCGAGGCGTAGTTTAACCATCTTCCGTTAACGAGGTCGTGGATTCGTTTCCTTCTCAGGACAATTATTTGTGTGATGAACACAGATATTTGTACTGCGTCTGGGTGCTTTCTATCTATTATATGTACCTATGTATTTACAAAACAAAGTTATATATTTATTATATCCGTAATCTGGTACCCATAGCACAAGTGCTAAGCTTAGTTTGGGACCAGAGGACGTTGTGTGAAATATCCGTGAATATTTATTTTATTTATACCAAGATAAAAAAGGAGAACAATAACAAGCCTGAAGCTAGTTGTAAGTTTACCTTATGCCAACATAACGACATGCTATGTAAATCTACACTCGAACTTACTTCAGCAAGTGACGTAAGCGGCAATTTAACTCATGGCACGAGTGCTATCGAAATCTATCCTATACACGTATGAACGCTAGTGACTTTAGTTACCTATCGTATCTTTATAACATAAAGTCATGGTTGAGGCCCTGTTCCTATTAGTAGAACTTATTGCGCTAGGCCAGCTGATAATGAAGAAATTAATAATTTTTTTTTATGTATGAATGTATAATTTTGATTTACAAGTTTTAATTTAAGATCAAAAAATTAATTTGGATATCCAAAAATAATAACTGTTTGTTTATAGTTTTAAGTTTTCACTTCTGTCGGCAGTCCTCATGACTGGGTTGAATTTTTTTTTGCTGTTATATTTTTATGAATAAGTCATTGAAATATATGTGTTATATTTATTTCAATCAATGAACCTAGGGATCATTGTAAACAGAGTATTCCTCAACACAGCTCTGATTCCCCATCCTATTTATCAATTGAAATAAATAACTGCCTCATAAATCTGCATCTAATTGTATAATAACAAGAGACTGTGAAGTTTGTGAGTTTGTTTGTGTGTAAGCCTGAAAGAACCACAGCACTACACTTATTTATAGATTCATTCACCATTTAAAAAATACATTATTGTAGATGTACCTATATTACATATAATATATTATTATATTATGATCATTTTTGTCAACTAATTTGGACAAATTCGCTTCATTTCACCGCGTGCGCTGAAACTATCGGAAGTTAAAATAACATTTAGCTGTTAATGTATAGCTGAACTATTCCTCCTAAAAATTTCTAAAAAATAATATTGTAGAACTAATGCTTATTTTCAATGCAGAAATCACAGTAACAATTTTTATCTTTGATAAAATAATGCGTTATTTTGCTGTTTCTTACAGTATATTTATAATTTAAATTTATATCTTTGGATTCATAACAAATTGGAAACTAACACACTATCCAATACAACACGCACGGATACATTGGCGGGGAATGGCAAGAGAAGCTCTTAGGTAATTTATACATTTTTGATTTCTCTCTACACACAAATTCTGAAGTTCAAGCAGACAATGCCGCAGGAAGAAGTTAGTATATAAATAAAATCACAAAATATCTCGCTTAAAAAATATGCGACGTACACGTTGACCTTCCGACACCGCTTGATAACGTAAGCGTAACACCGACCGCTAACGCTAACCGCTATTTTACAATTCATATCAACACATTGAAGTTTAAAACACATCAGTATTGTAACAGCGGCCGACACCATCACACGTATCGACAAAAACAAAATGGCCGATTCAACTGAAGCAAGCTCTCCAACAATATGGGATGAGCTCATGAGCCCATTGAATCTTGTGTTAATATCAATAATTGTGTATCTTGTGTATAAAATAATCAAATCGAACTTTGAATCAGAAGTGTCAGTAGCGCCCTCTCCTCCAAGATTACCTAAACTTAGGAAGGATATGACAGTAGCAGAGTTAAAACAATTTGATGGGACACAGCCTGACGGGAGAGTTCTGTTGGCGGTTAACGGAATCATTTTTGATGTAACTGCCGGGAAACGATTCTACGGTCCTGGTAAGTATTTTTTACTTTGTAGTGTTATACCGGTATGTTATCAAGGTCACTATGCTCAGGCGCATTATCACGCATAATTCTTCAATTTATGTCACATCTTTAAAGTAATTATCTCAAGATATTTCGCGGTCATCATTCCCAATATTTCATTGCATTTAAATAGGTATAGTTTTTTCTAAACTACGAATGACGTAGGTAGGAGCGCGCGGTTAATTAAAATACAGTAATAACCTTTCGTTAGAAAACTATTGGCTAATAGCACTTAATTAAAGTAAATATATTTAACAAGCAATTAAATTAATATCGTTTTCAACAATAGTGATAAAGTTTAGTGAATATAGTAAAGGTCAGTTTGTATCTCTCTTCTCTCTTACCACAACTAAAGTGAACGTTGGTAGAGCGAGACGGAAGATGTATAATCGTTTTGCTTGTTTAATGTCCTCAATGCCTCTAGATTTTTTGTGTTTTTATTTTGCATTGTCATTGTGTATAGTTTAACATTTACGTTTCGTATCTTTCGTGAACGGGACTCTACAATTGAACGGTTTTTTGGTATAAATTATTTGTTTTTTGGTATATTTCGTAATAGATGGACTAGTTTCCTATCTTAAGTTCTAGGATAGGGATAAATCTCTTTTTTTAATAGCGTACCTATCCGTGTGGTGATGAATTAAGAAGTCATTACCCCTTTCTTTCCCGCGGCGTTATATTACGGCACTAAGGAGTGTAAGCAGTTATCACCCATTGCATTGCTAGTGGTAGAGTTAATACCATTGTCTGCCATGTGACCGATTGTGAAGCACATTGGTGTATTATACTCGTATTTGGCTGTGAATTCATATATTTCTCATCCCTATGAAATGAAGAGCATCGGCTTGGTAGTATTCATAATATTGATGGATTTGTCAATAATGATTACTTGTTACCATAAGATGGGCCATGGCTCGGCTACCATCATTATCCTTAATATTTTAAATTTTAAAGTGCGTTTCTTTATTTGTTTGTTTGTAACGCTAGAACTACTAAATCAGCATGTAGCATATATATATATATATATATATATATATATATATATATATATAGTTCCGAATCTAAAAAAGATCCTCTCCGTAGTATCCTTCTTATCCACCTCCTATCCCTTTCCTTGGAGATGGCGACGCGTGAGTGATGCATCTAGTGTTGGTGTTGCAGGCGTCTATAAGCTATGATAACCGCTTACCATCAGACGGTATGCTTGTATGACACCCAAGTATCTACTACAAAAAAAAATGAGGCAGAAAAGGCAGATTCTAGTAGGCAATAAAAAAATAGAATCGCGTGCCTAATTCAATTGATCTAGCCCCATTCATAACTCGACTAGACAAACAGGAGGGCTTCCTATCTAGATATTGCCAACATCCCGTTTGTTTAATCAAAACATTTTGCATCATCATTCATAGATAGATAGATGAACTCTTTATTATACATATAAATCAGGAAAATTTTAAGGAATTTATCGTCAAAATGGCGTGCGAAGAGCTGAAAGCAATAAAACTTTTTAACAATAGTATTTTATACCGTGAAAGGTAATAAATCCGGATGATTGCGAGTTACATTCAACCTAAATAAAATATACAATTAAAATGTATAATTAACGCCTTATCACATACTTGTATTCCGATTTCTTCCAAACAAGCTTTAGGTACATTCATACTCCTCTTCGGTGCCTTATCTAATATACGTCGTGGCCACGTTTTAAAATAGGACACTTCTTGTTGTGGCCGATCAATTAATGTAGGTTAAATTTCATAAAATTGTTAGTCACATTATTAAGTGGCTAGCTCTGATTTTAACCTTATATTCAAGACTGTATAAATTGACAATAGTTTTTCGAAACTTACCGTTTCTTGCAGCATATTTCTATACTATTATAAAGCCGTAGCTGAGCTATATCTGTACATTTAAGATATTTGAGAAAAAATAACGTATGAATATTATGTCATCCATCCATCAGCTTTTCAAAGTCCACTGCTGGACATAGGCCTCCCCAAGAGAACGCCACAACGATCGGTCCCGTCATGGGGGATAATGCCGTAATCGCCACGCTTGGCAGGCGGGTTGGCGATCGCAGTGGATGTTGTTAATACTCGAGGGAGTACTGCTGCCCACTCCCCCGGCATACCCTCAGTCGGCTCTTACGACTCCCGTGGGTAGAGAGGGGTAGGATAATTCTAAAGCCAATAAGAATAAGAATATTATTTAGGTGTACAAAAAACATTTTTTTTAGAATTTCTGTCTGTTCGTTAACTTAGGGTTTCACGCAAAAACTACAGAACAGATTTTGATGAAACCTTTGCTTCATTGCTCTTGATTAGACTTAACAACTGGTATATTTTATATCCCACTAGAATATCGGGAACCTGAGGTATAAGCTAAAAAGTGAATACTGTATTATTCTATTTTCTTAGTCGGCTTTAACAAAACTAAATGGATAATATTGCTATGTATTCTTAGTTTGTTTCTTCATATACCTACGCAGTAATTGACTATTCTCATGAAATTATAGTTGCGTAAGTTTATTAGTATTTATTACGTCTGTTCATGCTCACTTAGCGTGTTGCTCTATGTCCTAAGTTCCTCTCATTTTGAGAGACTGGTGTGCATAGGTAAGTGCAACAATTACGGGTTACTAAAAAAGTGTATATAAAACACGAGTAATAGTTATTATACGAAACTAATGCGCTGGGCTTTCAATGTCATTGTATCAAACAGTCAAATAATAAAACGACTACGTTTACTTAAAAGTATGTCTATTTCAGCTCAATAATGAAAGAAAAATGCATGACAATTGTTTAGTACAATTAAGTGTAAAATAAAAAATATTAAAAATCGAAAATTAAGGGCACGAGTTTTCGATTTCACACACTCTGTCTTAATTTATTTATCTAATCATGTCAAATTTCTAAAAATACATATATGTACAAATATACATATGTGTACTGAGCTGAGTATTAGATATGTGGGACCATCACATTATTTAACGTTAGAATATTATTTGATAATAGCTATTTATACTACGTTGACAAACGATGAGATCACTATAAAAAAAAAAAAGTACCACACCTAATCCTTGTATCGCGGGGGACTTTACAAACATACAATTTCACGAACATAAAATAAACACCCAGATTCTGAACAACGATTTGTGGATCACACAAAGAGTTGTCCTGTGTGGGAATCGAACCCACAACACTCGACGGGAGGTCGCTATCTAAACCACTCCACCATCTAAGTGTTTTAGTTGTATCATTATCTTTATTATAGTGGTGATTAACGATGTTTTATATATTTAGGTAAGTTATGTTAAGTTGGGATATCAAAAAATGGAGCTCTATCAAATAAACCCGTACATCCCCGAACTCTGCTTCATATGCGGGAAATTTGATACATTTATATTCAAATTAGGCAAACATGTAGACCAACAGTAGGTACTTAAGCTAGCTATTTAACTCAAATAATAGATTAATATGTAATCAGGTAATTACTTGATAAAACCGATGACGATTTCAAATAAACTAACAAATAAATGAAACAATAGGCCGTAACTAAATCCATCCATCCATCCATCAGCCTTTCGACGTCCACTGCTGGACATAGGCCTCCCCAAATTGGGGGGTATAGTGCCGTTATCGCCATGCTTGGCAGGCGGGTTGGCGATCGCAGTGGATGTTGTTAATACTCGAGGGAATGCTGCTGCCCACTCCCTCCGGTATTCCCTCAGTCGGCTCTTACGACTCCCATGGGTGGAGAGGGGTGGGACAATTCTAAAGCCGGCCCCACACGGTGTAACTAAATATCTATATTAAAAAAACCATAAGAAGTTGTGTTTCAAGTTCCGCTTAGCAAATAATAATTATGCATTCCGTATTATCTGTAGATTTTTTCTTGATGTTTTGTGAAGTCTGCGAACCAGCACTAGGCTGACAGCGTGATGGACTACGGCCTAAAGCCTCATCACCCCGAGAGAAGACCCGTGCGCTGTAGATAGACAGTAATGCGCTAGGAAAACCGTTGACACTAAGGCGAACGGTAGTTCTTTACGCAGGTATGGCAATCAGGGCTTCACGTCGAAGCAGCCTACGGAAATATTTACGTAAAAAGTGAATATGCCATAAAAATTGTGCTCTTCACCATCCAAGTTTAGATAGTCACTTATTATGTGGTGTGTAATGGAAAATATCTTGGGGTTAATAGATAAAAAACACACAAACGTGGGACCATAGCATATTGTTAAAAATATTGTTGTCAAGCTATATGTCATAACAGCAGAGCTATAGGGATGTTTACTGCCATCATTTCACGACAGATAACGTATCATCGACATAGACATTGAAAACTGTCATTTCCATACAAATAGTAATCTGTAATTTGGTACAATTTTTATTTTATCGTAATATGCCTACGTATGCTGTACCAAAATGTAATAACTCCGGTGAACATGTATTTCCCATAGATCCAACATTATCTATTATATATAATTCCAGTGTCACGATGTTTGTCCGGGATGAACTCCGAAACTACTGAGCCGATTTTAACTTTTATTTTTTAAAAATGTGTCTTTTATTCCAACTTAGAAATCCATCCATCCATCCATCAGCCTTTCAACGTCCACTGCTGAACATAAGCCTCCCCAAGAGAACGCCACAACGAGCGATCCCATCATGGGAGATAATGCCGTAATCGCCACGCTTGGCCAGTGGGTTGGTGATCGCAGTAGATGTTGTTAATACTCGAGGGAGTGCTCCCCGGTATTCCCTCAGTCGGCTCTTACGACTCCCGTGGTTAGAGAGGGGTGGGACAATTCTAAAGCCGGCCCCACACGGCACAACTTAAGAGATAGGATACTTTATATCTCAATTTATAATTGCATTATTTATTCATGAAAAAATATATATGGCGGTACGAAGTTCGCCGGGTCAGCTAGTATTATATAAATAAATTAAAAAGAATGGTAAAAGAATAAAACATTTTTGGCTACACAACATAGTGTCTTTCAATTATTTAATATTCAAGGTACCTACTACATTTTAACAATATGAACCAAATAGCTTATCAACCGGATTAAACACAAAAACCAGTAAACATTCTCAGGCAACAAAGCAACTAAAATTTGACATTGGCCATGTCGCCGATAGCGCTATCTGCGTTCATGTTTGCCCGTGGATCCCCCTTGAATCTGGCCAAAGTCGTAGACCATTGATTGTTGTTATAATAGTCTCTCCGTGTGGTGACGGACTAAGAATACAAGTGTCACCACCCCATTCTTTCCCACGGGTATCGTATGAGGCGACTAAGGGAAGTAAGCAATTAACATCCATTGCATGAATGGTAGTAGGGCTGGGTACCAAGTGGGGGTACTCACTTGGTATCAGGCCACCATCTCTCGTGTGACCGGCCCTGAAGCACATCCTTGCGTTTTGGCTGTAGCAGGAGATTTTCGTTCATTCTTTCATTTCATATCGGTGAAATGAAATGGTGAGCAGCGGCTTGGCAATACTCTCGGTATAGTTGAGTCCATGAGCGACGGTTACCATTTACCATCAGATGGGCTGTGGCTCGTATGCCACTACATGCAATAAAAAAAAAACTGTTGCGATTTTAATAATCAACTTATAGTACACCATTAAACACGAAAACGCTTATTTTAACCTTATTTAAATGAATATTTAAATGAACGGCCCTAACATTCACATAACTTATTATTATTCTATTATTAATTAAGCACTCAAAATGACTCAGAAACTATCATAACATTTTTAGAAGAACATATAACAAGCAAAATATTTACCCGCGTTACGATAAATAACTGTGAAGTTGAAACCGGTTCTGTTGCGCTCGTTGGTGTATTTGTGGTAGGTAAATTTATATGGAACAAAGCAATGAGTTACATATATACGCTAAGAAACATCGGAATCAATTTTAAAACATAAACGCTTGATATTGTAAAAGGAAAAAAGTGTCCAATTATTTAAATAAATGCGTAGCGCGGTGAATTAAAATCCTTTTAATGGAATCCGACCCCATAAAATGTGTCTGTGCCTTCCAACAACTGTATAAAGGGAATTTAGAAAGTAACTGTCCGTTTGTTTTAGCTGTCACATTTACTTTGTGACGGTAATTAACTTTCTGCTCCCTGGGTTTGTCTATACTATTGTAAAGCTGTAAAGCTAAAGTTATGTCTGTACATTTTAGATATTTGAGAAAAAAATATTGTAGGTTATGTTGTACCACCAAGGGAATGTAACATAGTTACAGTGGCCCGCCAATAAAGGCGAAGAGACGGCACACGGCGGGTTTCTTTAGTGGGTGAAGGCCCTATTCGTTGCCCCGAACGACGGGGTGTGCGGTTAAGAAGATTTTTTCCTGCCTTAACAAAAAAAAGGCGGTATGTTGTTTTTTATACTACGTGGGTAGCAAATAAGCTTACGGTCCGCCTGATAGTAAGTGGTTACTGTAGCCTATAGACGCTAGCAACACCAGAGGCATCACTCACGCATGAACATCTCCAAGGAAAGGGATAGGAGGTGGAGAGGAGGAGGATAGGAACGATATTTTTTTTTTTAATTTTTCTCTGTTTGTTCGGGCTTCACGCAAAAATTACTGAATGGATTTTGATGGAGCTCTTTGTTTGATAGCTCTTGATAAAACTTCAAAACTGGCATATATTTGAATCCGCTACTATATACTAACAGAACTGAGAGATAATTACCTAAAAACTAGATTATGCTTGCGACGGAGCTGCGGGTAAAGACTAGTACTAAATATAGTTACTATCTATATAACTTATATGTTGTGATAATATAGCTAAGTTAATGGTTAATACTGACAGCACATAAATTAAAATGTTAAACTAGTTTTGTAATCTCAAAATTAACTCTTTTATAGTTACCTCAACTCCAGCCATCCATTAACCTTTCGACGTCCACTGCTGGACATAGGTCTTCCCAAATTGGGGGTATAGTGCCGTAATCGCCACGCTTGGCAGGCCGGTTGGCGATCGCAGTGGATGTTGTTAATACCTTACTCGAGGAAGTGCTGCTGCCCACTCCCCCTGATATACCCTCAGTCGGCTCTTACGACTCCCATGGGTAGAGAGGGGTGGGACAATTCTAAAGCTGGCCCCACACGGCCGTAACACGTTAAATGTTATACCTCAACTATTTAAGCGTAAATAAAACCTCATTGTGCTTAGGAAATTATAATGTAGGTAGTATTTGGATAAATTCAATTTATTTTATTTATTATTTATTTAATATTTACAGTTAATTATTATATTCCTTCGTTGAACATATTAAAGTCTGAATAAGCAATCAAGGGTAATTACTGTTTACCTTTCTAATTTAGATTAAAAATACTTATGTTTATATTTCCACAAGGATGTAGCGAAATAAATAATAAGTGCACTTATAAATCATTATACCTATATCAATAGGTACGTTACGACGGTAAATCCATTATACTATTCTTTGATTCGTATTAAAAGAAATTACCGTTATTCTAAAAACAATATTAAATATTTTTTATTGTATAATATAAGAGCTTATCTTTTGCTGACTCCCATAGTTACAAATATGGTAAGATTTAAGAGTAATTGAAACGTATTAAATAGGTATAAACGACATCTATTGTATTTGCTCATTATTATTTCAAACATATACTATTATTTTACGTTACAATGACAATAATTATGCTAATACAAAATGATTAGCATTTCAAGAGCTCGATAATATTTCCAAGGGTATTTCGATGTAAACCACGTTAATTATTTATGAACGTAAATGGTGAGTTCTAGCATTTGAGAGCTTGTAGGAATCGTAATAAGTATGTATTTATATTAACAATAAATAAGTGCTGGACTGCATCGATTCATGCGTATTTAGTTTAATAAAAATATAGTATTGCCTAGAGTTTCACAATAGGAATTCATATAACCAGGGGCGTTAATAAGCTGTTGGAGTTGCTGGGTACTTTAGCATAATAAGGCTTGCAAAAAAATTACAGATAAATATTATTGCATGCTAGCACTGACTAGAAAACTGTGGGTCTCATCGGTTGTTGGGCCTTGGGCACTAGCCCAGGGTACCCAATGAAAAACATTAATACAACAAAAATAAGCTGATCTTAAGCGGACATTTTACAATTTAAGTGGAAGTCAGAAGCAGTATCTTAACTAATAAAACAACGTTTACGGAATCTATAGCGTTTACTTTATTTTTCATTGTCTTAATGTGTAGCATTCGCGTAAATATCAGGATGTATAGTATCGTAACTGCTTCGTAATTGAACTGTTTTAGTTTGCACTGCTAGCAGTAGATCAATGAAGTATAAGTGTAGAGAAGAAGAGAGCAAATACCGTGAAGAATCGTGTTTATCATGTCAGTAAATAATTGAAAAATTAAATGTTATCCATCCATACATCCATCAAAAAAATACTCGTTTAATTAACAATCGTCTAAATAAATTTATCATATACGAGTAAAAATAATGACCATAAATATAAGTCGTTCGTAATTAAAACGACCGTAGAACACGTTTTTAGAAAATAATACAACAACAGACATTGAAGACGAAAATAAAACTATTATAAATAAGGAAAATAACAGATCAATAATTATTAGTTATTTTAACATTCGCATCTGTGACAAGAGCAGTCACCTACAATAAAGAGCGCATTAGTATTCTTCGTTTGCTTGTAACATATTATTTTGTGGTTGGAACTAAAATAGTTTACCTAAATCTTCTTGGAACAATTCACTTAAACAATCTTTTGAAGTTTCTAGAATTGGATATCTAGTAGTTTGTTATTTTTGTGAAGTACTATAGTCTAGTATTACTATCGTTGTGTATTAACAATACTGTAGTTCTATTCCTCCTAAAACGTTTAAGTAATAAGAGAAGTATGTTTTGTAAATATTGGGTTTTACTTACAAAACAGTTTCAACATCTCTGTTAGTAGTGCATTATAAAACTCATCAATGATATAAAACTTGGTCACAAAAATCAGTAGCTCGCCCGATGCTATTTGATAACCACTAATAATTGCCTCAGCAATATCACAGGCGAGACCATTATCTTCGCTTCACCTGTGTCTATTTGTCTAAATATCTGTCTATCTGTACTTTAGATATTTTATAAAAGAAATAAAAACTATCTGAATAAATAGTGGTAGTCTTGCTTATCCCAGCACGAATGGGCCGGCTCGATCGGGGAAGTACCACCTTCTCACAAAAGAACAGCGTGTAGCAACAGTAGTTACTCCTATCGTTGTGTTTCGTATGGGGAGTGAGAGCGCCGGAGGCCCAAACCCCCTACCTATCCTCACCTTATTATCCTACCTATCTTCTCCTTATTATCCGTACTATTCTTTCTATCCACCTCCCATCCCTTTTCTTGGAGATGGCGACGCGCGAGTGATGCCTCTGTCTGGTGTCGCTAGCGTCTATAGGCACGCTAAAACTTGTAGGAACGTATTTCTTAAAAAGTACCAATTCAGCAAATATTCTTTACTAAACATTATTTTCCTCTTCACAGGAGGTCCATATTCTGCATTTGCCGGTAAAGACGCAACAAGAGGTTTGGCTACTGGTCAAGTAGCGGGTTCAGAGACTGAATACGATGATTGCAGTGATCTTGGCCCTGAAGAAATTGAATCTGCCAAAGAATGGGAAGAACAGTTCAAAGGTAATACTAATATACACATAATATATTGAGTATGCATATAGTAGTATTAGTAGTTCCTGAATATTGGCTTCATAACAAAGATCAAAGTCATGCAGCGTGTAATAAAGTGGGCTATACTTGGGATCTCTATACGGGATAGAATCCTTAGTAGAATAAGGGTAATCGACTGCCCGCAGGGTGTAACACGCCAAACCGTAAAGTTGCAATGGACAGGCCACTTTACCAGATGAACGGGAAGGAATGATTCTCGAGTAGCATCCGCATCCGTGTAGGACCCACCACAACTAATCAAAACCGCAGGGTGGCATTGGATGAAATGGCACAGGAATACAGGATTGCTAGTATAGATATCAAAAAATAAAATTTAGATGGCGTTAAAAATATTCGATAAAGAACAACGAACAAACCTTTTACGCTTTTAATTAATACACAACACTTTGTACTCGTAGGAACTTAAAATCTTATTATTTTTATCAATTAGCTGACCCTAAGGATAGTTGCGTAACATAGCGCAATTTAGCGGACTGAACAACGCCATCTATTGACAAACATAGTACTAAATTAATCAATAAAAGTAATGAAACAATAATCTAAGTTATGAACTAGACAGTATTATTGAGGAAATATTTCTTTCTGCATGCTTTGGACTTTATTATAACAAGTTAACACTGTTAATGACATCAATAAAAAAATAATTGTACTGTGACAAAAATGTGAATTATAATCAAACTGGTTCAAACAACATATGCGATAAGTAGATGTTATGGCACTTTTATCTAAGCCAGATAAAGTATAGTCATGTTTTATATACATCACGAATATGATAAATAATACTAATAGTCATAAAAAATATTATCATTAGCAGTAGACAATACTTTTATCTGTAAAATATACAAGCACATTTATGTCAAAAGCATTTGGTTAATTTTTTAATTTTTTTGTAGGAAAATATGACATTGTGGGCCGTCTTCTAAAACCAGGAGAAACACCAAAAAATTACAGCGACGAGGAAGCAGATGAGAAGAAAGACGAAGCACCAGAAGAGAAGAAGTCACAATAAAATTATTTTATAAATCATCAGCAAAAATTGAACTGGGTATTTAGGGAAATGTTTCAAGTGTTAATAAAGTATTTTTGTAATAATTTACTGTTTGTACTGCATGAAGTCCGTTCCGTAAATTTGGCTGGCCTATACCAATATTTTGTTTTATTTAATGCCGTAATGCGTTAGCTAGTTGCACTCAATGAACCGTGGGCGATTGTGAGCGTGTGCAAGCAAGATATCGAGTGAGTTGTTGAAGTGAGCTATAATATATCTATGCTTCAGATAGCGTGTAATCCTATTAGTCACATTGATGCTATCTCTCTGAATCTATAACGAGATCCTAGCTTTCTGAATACCAACTCTAGGAAAATGGCTTACCGATATTGTTGCGTTATGACAAAGTACTAATTTATAGATCTGTGCGTACATGATAGATAAAACGGAACGCATCATACAGAAAGAGACGGAAGATCACTGACTAAAACAATTTCGGCCAATTGCCTAAATTCGTGCGCAACAATTATCCCGTGCTAGCGCGATATCTACTATTTTTTGTATATAATATTATAACATCATTGGGGAATATATATAGTGTGCTAGAAAAAGTGAATGAATTTATATATCTTGGATGTGGACCGTATTCGTAACGACGACGTAAGAGAGCGAGTAGGTATGAAAGAGAGTATTGGTGTAAAGATGCGAAAGGGAATGCTCCAATGGTTCAGACATGTGAAAAGAATGCCGGACGAGCGACTGGTTAAGAAGATATACAATGCAAAAGTGGAAGGATGGAGGTACAGGGAGAGACTGAGACTCACCTACCTAGTCCAAATCGGTCATGTATTTAGTCTCTGAAACCGGCGAGCGTGTATGAAGAGAATTATGAATGTTGAGGAAGCGAGAGATGTATGTAAGAATATAGCCTCTTGGCACTCTGTTCTCTTTGCCTACCCCACAAAGGAAATAGCGTGATGATAAGTTAGTTATCATTGGCGAAAATGGAGAATTAGAAAAAGAAAATATGAAATAGTTTTATCTGTCCAGTATAACATCGTATGGCCGTGTAGGGCCGGCTTTAGAATTGTCCCACCCCTCTCCACCCATGGGACTCGTTAAAGCCGACTAAGGGAATACCGAGAGAGTAGGCAGCAGCACTCTTTCGAGTATTAACAACATCCACTGCGATCGCCAACCCGCCTGCCAAGCGTGGCGATTACAGCACTATCCCCCATTCTTGGGGAGGCCTATGTGTGTATATTGCATCTCTTTTTAATGTTAAATAATTTTAGCACGTGAATTTCTCTGCAGGATGTCTTGAGATCTTTTCAGAATTTCACAAATTACTTAATACATACATACATAAAATGCCAATAATTGTGGCTGGCTTACTTCATTTAAAAAAAAAACGGTAATTGAACCAAAACCTTAAAAGTACCCCATAGTGTTATTTAGAGTTTTCAATGTTATTATTTTCTTTTAGACGACACCCTGCTATTTAGATTAATCCTTGTACTGCGGGGTCTTTACAAACATACATTTTCATGGACGCAAAGTACACCTAAATTCGAACAATCATTTATGGATCACACAAAGAGTTGTCCTGTGTGGGAATCGAACCCACAAAACTCAGGTGGAAGGCCAATATCTAAACCACCCGCCATCTGTGCAGTCAGTAATAACAGTGAAATAAGCATCTGAGCATGACTTGTGTTCATTGTAGTCTAATGACCTCATTCAATTCTTTCCTAGGGTTGACCCTTCCCTTTGGGTGTGATAAGCATTAACTAAGTGCAAGACTGTGAGATAATCAGCTAGATTATTTGAATAAAGAGTTAGGATTCTGATTAGTTACTAGAGTGGAATAGACATGTACTACTATAGATAAAAAAGTTTTTGTCGGTTAGTATTTCAAGTAATTTGTGTACTGTAAATGGCCGACCATGTCAAGTGCTTAAATATTTATTTACACTACGAGTAAAGAAAAGAAGTTACAAGTGTATAGAGTGTACACGCAAGCAACACCAGAGGCATCACTCACGTGTCACCATCTCCAAGGAAAAGAATAGGAGGAGGATAGGTAGGATACTAGGGAGAGGATAGGAAGGATAATAAGGAGAAGGAGGGTGTTAGGTGGTTAATTTTGAAGTATATGTGGATATAAAAGAGAAAAAGACTATGAAGTAATTAGACTAAACAATTGTTGTGAAGTATACCTACTCGACTTGATCCAGCATGATGTAGCTATGGTCTAAACTCTTCTGGTATAGAGATGAGAAAAAGTGCAGAAAAACTGAAAAACAGAATTATGTTCTTAAAATACGTAAAACCATGTACTGCTTTGAAATAATGGTATATTGTTTTACCGATAACTTAAATAAATGAGGATATTGATATCGCACTGCATTATATCAAATAATATTTATTTATCGATAAAACTTTTCTCGCTAAAATTGGATGACATCGTAGGAAAGTTGGTAGCGATCAAGTTTTAATGGCCTCACCAGCTCAGCGGTTAGTTTTCGTAAAAGCTGTATTGTGTACAGTCCAAAGTATTTATGTTCAAGCGGTAGCCAAGTAGAGTTCTCGCTCGTAATGCTTAGAAACTAGCAGTTACGTAACAGATTTAAATAACAATATTATTTTAATTCAAAAGCATATGATTATTATGTTCATTTCTAGTGTATAATACAGTAATCATTTCTTGGATTTCAGTCAGATTTTGAGCGGGGAATGCGTAAAATATACTTGCTACATAAACACATAACTACTTAAAGCAGGGGGCGCTGTGGAACGTCAGTCAACCCTTGACCATGGCTGGTGAAACCCAGTCGAGACGTCGGGAATAAAAAGGTATTTTAACAGTAAATAGATACACGTTAAGTCCCGTTATAGAATTAAAATACAAATAACTATTTTGAAATAAAACTACGTTTACGGAATCTATCGCGTTTACTTGATTTTTATGCTATCCCGACGTTTCGAATACTTTACAGCATTCATGATCACGGGTGGACTTAAATGGTAGATGTCCAAAGCTGATATGTTGTTTCAACGGTTTCATCTACCCACAGTAATATGTCTTTACAAATTTTTTGGTTATTTATTTCAACCCACATAATATTCGTTCAAAACCACAATTAAAAATATCTACTCTAAGATTTATGCTTACAATTTATGAGATTTTAAGCTAGTGTAATAAAATTAGTATAATACTCCTTTAAGTTTTAAAATTTTTGCTTAAATTTAGTGCTTAAAAATTCTACCACAAACTACCAATTAAAATTTTTAAGTAATCAAAAAACTACAATAGAATATTGATGAAGACAATATTGATTATCAGTTTCTATTATTAAATATTCTATGATTTTAATAGAAGCTAACACTAAAAAGCTACCACCGGATCGGAACGCGGCCTGACTGAGAAAGATCTGGCCAGAAAACTCAGTAGGCAACAACTTGTTATGGATTATTAAATTTATGCGGAAATACTAACTAATCACTACTGTGGGTTTTATCTACACAATAAGTGCTAACTGTGTACTTGCAATCTTGTGGTGTGCCTTCTTGTATTATGTTTGGTGAGGCCTATCACAGAATTCCAGCTTGATGGTAAGACCCAGCCGTCTTCTCTATTGAAATTGGGATGTTTCTTAATTTCAATAGCCTCACGTATCATTCTAGGACGATATAGATGTTCTTTTGCGAGGATTTGAGGTTTGTCAAACCTGATGTAATGGCGGGTTTGGTCCTGTATGTGCTCACAAATTGCAGACTTTGTATAGCGACGGTGCTTCACATCAGCTATGTGTTCTTTGATCCGAGTTCTTATAGAAGTCCAAAACTTTCTCAGATGCACAAAGTGTGCTTCTGGGTAGTGAACGAAACTGCAGTATCTCACTCGGCTTAATGACGGTGAATCAAGTTTCAGTGGCAATACCAAAGTAGTTCACCGTTGGGAACCGACTGATGGGTTCTCTGAGCAGCGTCAGCGGCAGGATTTGAAAGGTCCTACCTCCCACGGAGATACCTGAGTTTATGCCTCGTTCTCTCCAACGTTTCAGGCCAAGAGGTAAGTGCGTGCAGTGTTCGCTGCATCTTGACACGTGGTATTCAGCGATGTGGACCTGATGTATGAGGCGTCATCGGCTACAGCCCCAGCATGGTGCCACCAACAACTAGAATTTCGTTCGTATGTCTCGAGTAGCAGGTGGGCGTCAGGTAAATGCATGTCCTTGAAGCACACCGAAATGAATAGTGCGCTCCGTAGATAGGGCGTCATCCACCGACATTTGAAGCTGCTTATCTTGCAGGAATCTGCCACAGACTTAACTATTCGAAGAGGAGTAGTAGGCGTTAATGGCTTATATAGCAAGCTGGCGTGACATATGCGATCGAATGCATAACTGTCACAAGCTGGAGTGTGCTGGACTGGGCGGAATGAAAGTCGAACTGTTTGTAGCGTGTCTGAAAGTGGTGCGTCGTGTGCAGCAGCAATAGCTTTTCGAAGAGTTTCGAGATAGTCAACGGCAGAGTGAAGGGACCATAGCTCCCGGACGGCAAGATGTACTTGGCTAGTTTCGGCAGTAGGATGACTTGACCGAGCTTTTACGAGACGACGAAGTGCCTGGTGCGGAGAATACTATTACAGAGCCGCGTCAGAGTTCATGTGGCCATCAGCACACAATATACCTTTTTTTTTGTTAAGGCGGGAAAACGTGTACCTAACCGCACACACTGTCGTTCGGGGCAACGAATAGGGTAGTGAAGGGTTCTCACCCACTAAAGAAACCCGCAGTGTCTCTCCGCCTGTGTTGGCGGGCCACTAGTACTATATTACTTCAGTGGAGCACACATTATACCTAATTTACTTATTGCATTTTCAATTTTCGTTGGGTACAGATATAATTGAATTAGGAAAGTAAAAAATGAGCTTTGTGGATGGTTTTGTGTTTTCCACGTTATATATATTACACACGAAGTACAACACATAAAAGGGTATTAAATGGAAAATTCTTAAAAAACAAAAGCACTTCGTCTGATTGAATTTGGCTACTGCGTGGTTGACGTTTTGACAGTGTACACAGTACAGAACACATGATGTATTATTGTAAATTTATTATCGGTGAACTTCCATTGAAAAACTTCTGAAAATAAATAATAAATTCTTATTTTCAAAAGTTGTACCGCGTCGAAATTGTATTATCTGATGATTCGAAAACTGGCAAAAATGTAACAAGGTGCAATATTATAGTCAATATTTTCCATGACATGAGCTAGCGCTCCCTTATACCAAAAACTTCAGTTTTATGATCTCTTTTATTGATTTATTAGTATATTTCCCACAGCTTCACTCACGTCATAGTATTGTCAATGAAAAATCAATTTCGGATAGCATTCCTATTATTAGGTATAAGCGTCGCCACGCTAACGGCCGGTTTTACCCTCCCTCCGCATTAGATGTTTCACATCAAAAATATAGGTTCCGGATAAATAATCACCAACATATCATATACTAAAACTTTCTCCGAAACACGCTGCATCTTATGGTGTTATTTCGATCGGTCCAGTAGTTTTTGCAGTATAACTGAACAAAAAAACCGGCTCTCCATTTATTAGTATAGATAACTCTCATAATTTTGTTTTTTATTCTTCCTAAGTGGCAAACAAGCATACGGCCCACCTGGTGGTAAGCGGTTACCGTAGCCTATAGACGCTAACAACACCAGAGGCATCACTCGTGCGTCGCCATTTCCAAGGAAAGGGATTGGAGGTGGATAAGGTGGATAGTAAGAAGAGGATAGGTAGGATACTAAGGAAAGGGGAAGTATAATAAGGAGAGGATCATACCTCCGGCGCTCTCACTCACCATACGAAACACAACGGTAAGATTAACTACCGTTGTTACACGCTGGCCTTTTGTGAGAGGGTGCTACTTCCCCGATCAAGCTGGCCCATTCATGCTGGGATACACAAGGCTCTAGCATTATTTAGTAAAATAATCAGATTTTATAATCTGTACAGACTTTTCATTTTAAAAATTAAAATACACAATATATTAAAATATGTAATTTTAATAATCTGGTTTTAACACGGAGTACTTCTGTACTCCGTGGGTTTTAATAATTTGTATAGACTTTAAAAAAAATATATACTATACACGAGAACTAATACATAAATTACGTACTTATTGTGTTAATGTTGTCTGCTAATAAAAACAAAAACTGAAAGCAAGTTCTCCCAGGATATTATAACTGTTCGTATCAGCAAGTCCTTTACTAGAAGCGAGTTCGGGGCAATTTCCTAGTGATTTCCTGGACTGCGCCGTCGCTTCACGACAAAAGGGACTAATCTCTGGAAGGAACTCTATTTTACGGTTCATTTAACGAAACGTTTTATTAAATCTCCATCGGTCGGTATTTACCTAAATGTCATAGATCTTTTTCGTTTTATTCAAATGGATTGAGATCTTCTATAAAAGTTTTTTTTAAATATAACCTTCGTTATTTTATTTTGTACTATATTCTGCCTGCGACTTTCTCTGTGTGTATTTCATAATATGGATATATTACTCTATGGTACACTAATCGTCTTTATAGAATGGTTTATTGGGTCGTGAACTACGTATATACCTATATTCTAAAGGATATGTGCCATTTACGGCCTTTGGCGGACATAATGTTTTTAATATTTAAAATTAAACTAATAATTTAAAAAATCCGTCAGTGGTTTTCTTTTTTCATAGAACTCTAGAAATAGATTATAGTATAAAAAACTATTATTTTGATTTTGTACTTTATCATAATGGTTATTGGTGGATGACTGTTTTCTGTTGACAATCAAATAGGATATTGCCGCTACGCTGAGTTGACAACATTAAAAACTTTGGTACTATTATATTACAAAACAATATAACCTACGTAGTTATTTCTTAAATAATTTCGTGAAAACAGTAACATGTCTATTAAATAAAGTATTTTTTATAATTATTTGGTGAAAACTGATAGATATTATTTCTAATCAAGAGTAGCAATTATGATTCAAAATATTGGCAAAACATTTTACATTTGTCATGTCATGTCATTCTACTCATTAACTGTTGATTGTTTGTGTATCGTGAATATGGTATTGTGATTTTATGACTGTAAGTTATACTTATATTTAGTTATATTAAGCCTCATTATTTGTTTAGATAATATGTAGATATTATTTTATTTATTTATAATTATGGTGTTATTCTTAATCAAATATTCGATTTTGAGGTATTTCAATTTTCAAAATTATATCCATCTTAGATGTCTTTTATCTCATCATCCAAAAGTTTTAGAGTGAAAAGGGACACAATAAGATCATTTATTCTCGAAAAACATATTGTTTTATGTATGGCCTTTCCAGGCCGAGCCGTGCCATACATGGGCACATGGCACATTTCCTTTAATGAATTGTAACAAACAAATAAAAACAAACACACTTTCGCATCTATATTAATAGAAAGTCTGTACATTTAAGATAATATTTAAAAAAAAGACGTTTAGACGTTCCAGAACAAAAAAGAATTAAAAAAAATTCAAATTGTTGTCTGTTTGTTTGTTTGGGCATGCCCAAACAACTAGATTTCTAATGATCAGATTTTAATGAAACTTTATACCGCTACTATACCTATCGAGAACCTGAGATTTAATCGAAAAACTAGCTTTTGGTTGCGGAGCCGCGGTAAAAGGCTAGTTTTTAATATTAATAAGGATATTCATCAAATACTGCTGACGTTTAATATTATGTTATTGTAAATTAAATATAATCGTGTATATTGGCCGTGTGGGGCCGGCTTTAGAATTGCCCCACCCCTCTCCACCCATGGGAGTTGTAAGAGCCGACTGAGGGAATACCGGGGGAAGTGGGCAGCAGCACTCCCTCGAGTATTAACATCATCTACTACGATCGCCAACCCGCCCGCCAAGCGTTGCGATTACGGCAGTATACCCCCAATTTGGGGAGGCCTATGTCCAGCAGTGGACGTCGAAAGGCTGATGGATGGATATTGTATTCATTATTTGAAACTGTGTTAAACCTCTACTCGTTCTCTTGTTCTAGCTTGAAATTATTTTTTTATCGGCACCAAAAGTAATCCTATTTATAATCCTAGTGATTCATCTATCTACCTATTAATTTGATGCAAATCTGCTGGTTTATTCGTGATTGGCGGGTAAACATACAAACGAAGAACAATGGCAGCTTTCTACACAACATTTTACCTTACATCCATTTGTCGCGTCTTAAAATGAAATAATGCTAATACAATAGAAATTACATAACATAAGCTTAAGCCTTAGACAAAGTATAATACAGACTAGCTACTATTTTGACACTAAGAATGAAGAAAAGGATGCACATATTAGGCTTTAGCAAGCGTGAGAGAGACATATATATATATATATATATAAGTATTTTATCCTTTTCGGGTATGCGTTATATTTATTTGGACCCAATCAACTGGGTCCAAACAATAAGGTGGCCAATTGTCCCCATCATCGGTATGTAAGCTTATTTTTGTATTTACGTAAAAAACCTTCATTAATCACGTTATATACGCTAATGTTACACGTTCTAATAGATTTTAAGCAAAATATAAGCATAACTGCAATTTCCTATGTCCTGTCATTATTGTATCCGGCTAAAATAGGTAGTACATTTTTAGTCAACAAAGTTATAATCATAGTTATCTTTTAAAATTATTCCGGTTATCATATGTCATACTATTGCTATCTCGACACTGCATACGCTGATAGCTTGTATATAATATCCTTAGTCTAAGGCTTAACCAGAAAGTTTTTTTTATTAGGAACCCACAAAAAAAGGATATTCACATTTTAATTCAATTCAATTCTTGATTTAATGGCGTTGTTAATTCACATTTTAATTTTATAACTTGGACCTATGACAGCTGTCAGTGAATATTTACATATTTATAAATACAAACTGATTAGGTATGTATATAATCTGTCTGCCACCGTCCACCCATGGGAGTCGTAAGAGCCGACTGAGGGAATACGGGGGCGTGGGCAGCAGTACTTCCTCGAGTATTAACAACATCCACTGCGATCGCCAACCAGCCTGCCAAGCGTGGCGATTACGGCACTGTCCCCCATATGAGCGAAACACATGTAGTGGCATTCTTTTGGGGAGGCCTATGTCCAGCAGTGGATTTCGAAAGGCTGATGGATGGATGGATGGAAGATAATCTGTCTGCATTTATCAATAATGCATGGACGTAATATGTAAATATATACAACTATATATTACATCCATGAAATAATGTTATTTGTTAGGCTCATTTTCATTTGTTGCGTTGCCATTGCTACCTTTTTACCTTAGACAAAAAATATTATAGACAAGCTATCAGCGTATGCAGTGTTTGACATATGGTAACCGGAATAATTTTAAAAGATAACTATGATTATAACTTTGTTGACTAAAAATGTACTGTCTGTTTTAGCCGGATGCAAGAATGACAAGACAAAAGAAATTGTAGTTATGCTTATATTTTGCTTAAAATGTATTAGAACATGTAACTTTAGCGTATATAACGTGATTAATGAAGGTTTTTTTAAGTCAATACAAAAACAAGCTTAGGTACATACCGATGGTGGGGACGGTTGACCACCTTATTGTTGGGACCCAGTTGATTCGGTCCAAATACAAATAACGCATACGAGAAAAAGATAAAATACTTATACATGTGTCTCTCTCACTCTTGCTAAAACCTAATATGTGCATCCTTTTCTTCGTCCTTAGTGTCAAAATAGTAGCGAGTCTATAATATTCTTTGTCTAAACTTTTTACTGACTACTCTTTGAATAGAGTCAGTAAAAAAGAATAACTATTATTTATTTTAATTACCGTACTCAATTAATCTTACAGCTACAATGGAAAAAAAATATACTAATAAAAAATATATAATTATTTTATTATCTACATCTACCTGCCTAGTGCTAAATAATAACTCGTATTATTAATTATTTTAAACACTTTTAATAAAAAACTTTTAAAAATAAATACAGTATTCTATTTTCTTCTGTGGCAACAGATTTTACATCATCCCTTATAAATGGCTAAACCGGAAGTCCTAAGAACGATTTAGTAGCCTAATATGTAAACATTTTTTCGTGGCTTTGTCATGTAAAACGAACGCCGTAAAAACACAAGCAAATTAAATGATTATATTATATGTCTTAATCTAAGATGCCTTTTAAAACAGTCAGGTAAAAACTTGCCATTGTTCTTTAAAATATTAGTAGTATACTATTTTTATGGAATCTAACAAATCTTGTTCTATCGATAGTCTCATTTAAAGCCTCAAGTAGAGAAATAAAATGTATCCAAAATGTAGGCCAACAATTATGCACTACCTCAATAACAATGAAAACAAACAAGTCGTTTTTGGCAAATTGAGTCGACATTTTTGCTCAGTGCGTGAGTAAAATTGAAAGAGAATATTTCGCCTGCCAATTAGGCTTGTCATGTTGGTGATATTTTCAAGTAACATAATTATTTGAGGCAGCAAAAAATAAATGTAACGACGCCATATTAAATAAAGCCCTGAAAATACTAAATGGAACTTTTCATTTACAATTATCGTAAAAAGATAATATAAAAAAAAATATAGCACCAGGCCTATATCCTCGAAGGGCTAGGCAGAGGTGTATTACACACCCATGGTTCGCCAACTATATTTAAGTCCCACGTAATAGGGGGCGAGCCAATTGCCGTCTACCGGGCACATTTCCAAACTCCGGGCTGCTACTGAGAATTTATCTTTTTACGAAAAAGCTCAATAGCACCGCCTGACCCGGGAATAAAACCCGAGACCTCATGATCAGCAGTCGCTCACACTACCGCTGAACCACCGAGGCAGTCAAAAACATATTCTTTATATATTATGCACGCAGCGCATCTATATGCGAATAAATAATAATTATAACCACGAAGACTAGGGTATTTATAAGTAAGTACCACTGAAGGAATGTAATATGGTTCTGGTGGCCCGCCAATAAAGGCGGAGAGACGGCACACGGCAGGTTTCTTTAGTGGATGAGGGCCCCACACTACCCTGTTCGTTGCCCCGAACGACGGGGTGTGCGGTTTGGAACATTTTTTTCCCGCCTTAACAAAAAAAAGGTATTTATAAGTAACTTAAACAGTAATAAATAATACAAAGATTATGATCAAGATTTGGAACTTATAACTGCCTCGGTGGTGTAGCGGTAGTGGGTGTCGTGGGTGTGTAATACACCTCTGCCTACCCCTTCGGGGAATACAGGCGTGATGCTATGTTTGGAACTAATAATCAGATATACCTAAAGGTATTATTTTAAAAAATCTTGGTATTAAAAGTTCCCGGAACAGTGTTAATTATATTTAAAACTCCAATAAAACAGTTGACGGCGGCTATACGCACTCGTCTATTTGTCTCACGAACCTCTCATCCACTCTCGTGTCGTAGAAGCTCGATACGAGAGCACACCATGTACACGCTCGGTGTATCAATTGAACTTCGGATGCCCGTCACGATGGACGTGGAAAACACAATTGCGGCGTTTATTTTTTGTATTAGTTATTGTAATTTTTTAATCATTCCCCATAAAAAAATATATATTAAACCATGGCGAAAAAGAACTTTTTAACTATTCAACAGGAATATATATTTTTTTAAATCTTCTACGGGGATATCAAAATTGTTGCTTAGCCGCAACCAAGCGTCATGTAATAGTTGCTTATCCTTGTGCCTGACATTCTTAGGATTCCATAATAGTGTTTAGTAGGCTTCTAAAAAGCGTTAGAACACATCGTTGTCAGACGCAGAAAGCACGTCTTTACGCGAACGCAGTTGGCGGGCAACTAAGCCGACAAGTGTGTACAGGCGCGGTCTCGTTGACTCGAGCACAAAAAACCGACACTCTTCCAAGACATAGCGAGAGCCCCGAGACGAGACGAGGCTACCGTATACACTCTCGCCCTCGGCCTGTCCCGGGTTGTCTCAACGAATGTGTACAGCCGCAGTGAAGGTGTAAACAATATTATATTCTCGCTAGCCTTTGCCCTTGGATCCGCCGCTGTAAAAGCCAATTGTTAGGTTATACTCGTTTATTAGGTTCACGTTACGTATCATAATAAAATGTGATATACAGATTTAACTTAACTAAGAGCTATCACCGTGTGGGGCCGGCTTTAGAATAATACCACCCCTCTCCACCCATGGGAGTCGTAAGAACCGACTGAGATAATACTGGAGCAGTGGGCAGCAGCACTCCCTCGAGTATTAACAACATCCACTGCGATCGCCAACCCGCCTGCCAAGCGTGGCGATTACGGCACTATCCCCCATATGAGTGAAACACATGTTATGGCGTTCTCTTGGGCAGGCCTACGTCCAGCAGTGGACGTCGAAAGGCTGATGAAGGAAAAAACAGAGCTATCAAAAAAAATATTTTTTTTGTTCTTTCTAGTCAACAATAGTATCGCCGTTTTTTCTCTACATACACACATACAAAGTTGTGGATAATAACAAAAAATTCTCAGATGATCATTTAGATTATTTTGACAAATTATCAGTGTAGGTATCGGCGATCACAGGCTGTGGGTAGATAGACCGGGCCACGTGCCGCGGTGGCAAAGTCAATCTCTACTATCGACTAATGGAATGTATCCAGAACGAGTCGGATAGAGTAGAACTGTTGCAAGATACGGGTCATATTAGGTATGAATTGTTCTTTTTTCTGCATAAGGTTTTTGTATTAGATTTTAAATGTGTTAATAGCGACAGAGTTATGAGTTTTTTTAGTTCGTTATTTCTTCAAACACGTAAATTAAGCGTTATCTTTAGTTTTGTTTAGTTTTATGTTTAACTTGTGTTCAATTATATTATGTTTATTTTTTTTTGTTTATAGCCGACTTAACCTAAATGGTGTATGACTCTAATAAAGAATTTAAAGAAAAAAACGATAAAAAAAGGTATCGGCGGTCACGGCGGACTACTGAAGTAATGTCACATAGTTCCAGTTTAGTGGGTGAGGGTCCCACAATAGCCTGTTCGTTGCTCCAAACGACAAGGTGTGCAGTTACTTTTTCCCGCTTAAACAAAAATTATCAGCGGTCAAGCTATGCATTACACGATTTCTATTCCTTTTAACATTTATGTAGTTAGTATCAACAATGATCGTAACTCGTAATTGCGCAAGACAGCATTAACCTAGGGGCACAATATTACAACTTCAGTACGCAGTTTCGATGGAGTTTTTCATTGGTTTCATGTCGAAATTGAATTTCGAGGAATATTGTCTTTCTAACTCGTCATCGTCATTAGCAAATCCATCGCCAAGTTTGTATTAAACTTTTTGGGTTTAAAAATTTTTGGATTTTTTTCTGTGAAATAAACTTGTCGGGTTTCTCATAAACTCACTTAGTATTGTATACAGCAAATTTACGTGTAGCAAATAGCTAGAATAGAAACAGAGAGAGAGAGAGAGAGAGAGAAAGATAGAATACTAGCACCATAAGATACTTGTTAAAAAAAACCGTAGGTTATAGTTTCATTATTTTAATTGGCAGTGAAATTTTACTTTTTAAAACATTATGTTTGCGACTCAGTAACACTGAGCGTCGGCGGTAGCGCGGGAGCGGCGCGTTCCAATGCATACATTTATATGGGACTGTCCTCAAAGGCAGCGGCGCAGGCAGCGGGTGGCGAGCGGCATACGAGCGGTGCGTACAGATTTAGCGGCACCCGCGCGTCTGCATTGACGTAGTGATGTAGTCGAATTTATATCTTCTTTTGCCCACATTCATTCAGAATTTAGATAGGAATTAGTATCAAAAAATGTTTTCATCGCTGTTTAGACATTTCATTCGCGAACAAAGATACAAATTTCTCGTAACACAACACTATACGCCGCTCTAACACCGTGCGATCTACCCGCTGTCTTTGAGATCGAGTACAGCGTTACCGCGCCGCTCCCCGCGCCGCCGCCGCCGCCGCCGCCGCCGCCGCCGCTCCGCTCCCGCTGAGTTTGTAACCGAGGCCTTAAAGATAACAACTTCTTTGTTCGGATAACTTATAAAAAAATAACAGTTTGAATAATTTGCAATTTACTAGTCTATGTGTGCTATCTTTTGAGTCTTGAATACACTTTTTTGTTAAGGCGGGTAACAATATACCTAACCGCACACCCCGTCTTTCGGGGCAACGAACACGGAAGTGTGGGGCCCTCATCTACTAAATAAACGCGCCGTGTCCAGTCTCTCCACCTGTATTGGCAGACCACTGGAACTGTGTGACATTACTATCTTAAATACCCTGAAATTTTATACATAGCAATAAATATTGAATTATGGAACACGCTTATTAAATAACAGATTATTTATAAAGGATATTACTAGAATATTCCATAGCATTTTTTCTGCGCAGTGTAACATTCTATTATTGAATTACACAGATAGCTGTTTGACGTGCTCTAACAAATTTACAAAGATGATTGTTTGGCGAAAGAAATTGGAGAACAGGAAATATTTACGTGCCAGTGCAAGTACTCGGAACTTTAGATAATATGTTGGATTGATCGAGTATCGACGATACATTGTTTGGTAAACTTAACAAAAGTGGTTCGATATTTCGTAAAAAGAACATTAGATACCTATATGGCTTACAAAAACTATTAGTTTCATACGGTAAGTTAAAGTTTGAGTTTCAAAGTTTTGTTTAAGTTTCATAAGGTATTATAACTTGAAAACTCCAAATGATTAATAAAAATAACGTAAACTTCAAATACGGTATATTTTATATAAGAAAATTAAGTTTTCTTAAGTTTTATTCTCGACTTGGTTAATAAACACTAAGTTTCTCTATATCATACAACTTTAATTAGGATGTTTGGTATATTTATATGCAAAACCTTTATTGAAAAAGTATTTATATGACAAAGAAACCCGTTTGAAAATCTATTGCGTCATTTAGAACAAGCAAATAGCTGAGATTTGTGAAAGCTCGCGAAGTTTTCTACTTAAATTATAGTTTTCGACAGATGGCGTTAGGAACAAAATAAAATTCTTATTAATAGAAAGAAACAAAGAAAATATATTTTATTTTTGATCACACACGACAATTTATGTACAACTATGTAAGCAGAACAAATCAATTAGTAAATGCGTGAGGACAAAAATAAGGTACCCATCTCAGCTTGTGCTACATCACCTTGATGCTCCAGCGCTGATATTCTGATGGACCCCACCATAGGGTAACGAATGCCAAGCACGTAGCTACGCCTTAGCAATACCTAAGTATGTATACAGGATTTATATTCTTACAACAATTAAATCTAATAATAATGTATATTAACATAAAAAGAAACAAAATATATATAAATAAAATAAATGAGTAGTAAGAAATAATGTAAATATGTACTTACGAAATAATGTTAATATATAGGTACATAATAGGAATATAAGTAGGTACTTAGTAAGAACAACAGAAAATAGCAGTCGAGCAAGAGCAATAAATATGTTATATCAACATCTATAACATTAGACACGCTGGGCCATTTACACAAACACAATGTGAAACAGAAAACAATAATCACAGGTGGCATATGATCATAGAAATGCAACTAATAGGCTAATCTGGTTAGAAAATAACGAAGCTGAAATTAATTTTAAATTATAATATGCCATATTGCTACAAGGAAACCCGAGGAGTAGATTATGAGCACTCACGTACCGGTAGTAGACTGAAAATAATATTGTAACACACATTTTAGGAAGCACAAATACGAGTAATGCTATGGTATGAGTTTTTGTTCACTTAACAAAATTTCTTTCAATTTAATTTGAAATGTACGCGATGTTTTCAAAGAAAGCACATTCCAGCACCGAGTGGTAGCGAACATGAAACTTCCCCGAAAAGCAGCTGTGCGGTGTTTATAAGTGAGCAGAAGGTAAGAGGATGCCCTGGTTTTGTATTGATGTCTCTCCCGAGACAACGACAATTTGTTGTAGGAATAGCTTGGTTTCTCATCTCTTATAATACCAAACAACAAAGTCAGATGGAGCTTTTTGCGAGCAGACATCTTTAAGAGTTGCCAGCGTAGGGACCATGTAAGTACGAATGAGGTTAGTCATGTCAGCAGTTTAGCGTGCAAGCGAGAAGTATGTTAGGCGCTCGGCCAGTTACTGCGCACTGGCCAGCCCGTAAACTTGTGTGTTAGATTTGGGGAATTTAATTAATAAGTTACTGAATAAATTTGTTAGTTTTTTGGGACTTATTGGTTTTCTTTATTCGCGTAGGGCCAGGTGCAGTAGCTCACAGTGCAATTAGGATCCCCACGCTCACTACAGTCAGGAGAACACGCACATTACATTCCACGTCACATACGTAGGTTATTAGGAACTAGGTTGTGACGTGAGGCATCTTACAGTATAATCACACATAGAGACTGCGGGGTATAGGCAGAGATAGTACGCACCCCACAGTTAGAGAGCACACGTACACCCGCGTACAGTGGTGACCCGCGTTTTTAAGTGAGGCTGTTTTGAGTGCGGGGATTGCTAGGATAGTTGCACTGGTTAGATTAAGGAGTAATTTAAGTGGTGAATAAGGACGCTAAGTGTTTATTTATAGTGATGTTCCAAACGCAGCAAAAAGTAAATATAAGTGATTTGACATCGTCGGCTGCAGGTATGTCTAATCCTAGTGTAGAACTGGCTGCAATTAGTGTGCATTCGCGTCTACCGGACTTTTGGGCAGAAATGCCGCGATTATGGTTCGCTCAGATATAGAGCATACTCGGTCCTCAGAAGCAAAGTGACGAGACCAAGTTCAATCTGGTGGTGGCAAAGTTAGGTCGCGACGCTCTGCAACAAGTGAGTGATATTTTAATCACACCTCCCGAGTGTGATAAATATAAAGCGATAAAGGAGCGACTACTGCACGTATATGAAGAAAGCGCGGAAAGGCAGTTCCAGAAATTAGTGAGTGAGATAGGATTGGGAACGCAGAAACCATTTCAGCTTCTGCGGCGGATGCGTGACCTGGGGAGGAACGCACAGATATCCGAGCAGACTCTGCACAACTTGTGGCTCGACCGTTTGCCAGCATCAGTTAGATCGGTGCTGCTTGTCAGCCAAGACCAGACGCTGGAGAATTTGGCCAATATAGAGGATAAAATCATCGAGAATATCCGGGGAGGTGAAGTAGTGGAGGTCAGGACGGCGGCGGCCAGTGGTACCCAACTGCTGGTGAGCGAGATGTTGGTGCAGATGCACATGCTGAGCCTCGAAGTAGCGGCACTGCGCGAGGAGGTTAGTGAGCAGCGTCGCAGCGCTTCCCGGGGCCGTGGCCGTACACCATCAAGAGGGCGCTCGAGAACAAGATCAAGAACATCGGCGGACCCGGACTGGCTATGCAGGTGGCATTTTCGATACCGGTCTAGAGCGACAAAGTGTGAGAAACCCTGCGCATGGAAGACGGAAAACTAGACGCGGTACAAAATACGGCGGCGGTGAGTTTTGTGCCGGGGATTAATCACCGTCTTAGCGTTTATGATAGAGAAAATGGTTTTAAATTTTTGGTGGATACAGGCGCGAACATATCAGTTATTCCTGCCACGAAGAAGCAAAAGTTATCAGCAGCACATACGGACTATAAGTTATTTGCGGCAAATAGTAGTGAAATCAAAACTTACGGTTCAAAAACATTACATGTAAATTTAGGCCTACGGCGGCCATATAGGTGGACTTTTGTGGTCGCAGACGTTAACCAACCGATATTAGGTGCGGATTTTTTGGAGCATCAAACCTTAGTAGTAGATCTAAGTGCGCGTAAATTAGTCGATAAGGAGACGAATTTACTAACGCTGGGCAGCATAGCCACTTGTGATCAGGTGTCTATTACAACCATAGATAGGAACCACCCCTTTGTAGATTTATTAGCAGAATTTCCAGAGATAGCTAAGCCGGTGTCATTTAAAAATATGGACAGTGATTTCAAGAATGATGTATATCATCATATTGAAACCACGGGACCTCCAGTTCATGCGATTTCAATTTCGGTACCGAGGTGGAATGGCATAGACCTGACGATGACTTAGAACTGGTACCTGTAGCATTATCTTCTCAATTATTAGTCGAGTTCTTTGGTACTATAAATGTTTGTAATTTGTCACAATATAATGGTGAGCGTAATACCAACAGTAGGTTATTAGATCTTGTATTTTCAAATAACTATTTATCAGTACATGAGTGCGAGCCAAACAATTAGAGCAGGAATGTTTTAACTTTTACATGGAAAAAATGGAAGCTGCAAAAGTTAGTAACCCTAAATTATTCTGGTCATACGTCAAAAGTAAAAAAAACTGCAATACGTTCCCTAGTGTGATGCGCTACCGCGATACCTATGCTGACAGTGGAGAGGCTATTACTGAGCTTTTTGCCTCATACTTCCAGTCTACTTATCAAAAGTCTGAATCATCTTATAGCTTAGTAGTACATGAAGTATCAAATAGCCCTGTGAATCTGAGTACAATCTCTGTGTGTCCAGAGAGAGTATTAAAACTTTTAAAAAATCTGGACCCCTCAAAGTCTTGTGGACCAGACTTACTACCCCCTATATTTATAATTAAGCGTGCAAATAGCTTATTATCTTCAGTATGCATCCTCTTTGAGAGGTCGCTTAAGGAAGGAATTGTGCCCAAAATATGGAAGTCGGCCTTTATTTCACCTATTTACAAAAAAGGTGACAAATCTAATATCGAAAATTATCGCCCGATTTAAAAATTATGCATATTAGCTAAAATATTGGAGCGGCTAGTATATACAGATGTTTATTCTGATATGAAATGCTATTTCAGTGATGAGCAGCATGGGTTTATACGAAATCGTTCAACTGCCTCTAACCTTATAGTATCCAATGAAATAATCACCGATGGGATGTACTAAAAGTTTCAAGTGGATGTGATATACACAGATTATCGAGGTCTTACTAAGTAGTTTTCAATAAATCATATAGAGCGCTAATTTCAAAAAGTACTAATATGGGTTTCATGTCTTATACGCCATCTAGCGCTAATTTTAAGAAGTACTAATATATTGGTCTATAGAAGTAGTTCTCATGAAATAAGGTAGGTATAGCGCTGGTTTTAGTGTCGAGTCGAGCGTAAATACTCAGTATTTTTTGTTTACTTAATATTAATTAAACCACATAGAATCAGACCGTGAAAAGTGATAGGGCTCTATTCGTAATCATACTGAATCGTAAAAGAAAAAAAAAAGACTCGATTAGTAAAGTATTTCGGTCGTTATCGTGTTGACATACATTATCTGAACATACCTGTAGGTATGTTCAGACGGACATCTAAGACAGAACTTTTTAAACAGTTTTTTAACTAGTTTAAATAACAAAAATGGCAAAAAAATATCATGAGAGTTAAAAATAGTGTTTTTTCTTGATATGTAGTGTATATATATTATTTTATAAGTGCAATATATGATAAAAAGAGACATTTTAAGTTTGAAAAATCAGTTGTTCTGCGAGAAGTGAGAGTAATACCCACCTCAACGCTTCGCTTATGAGGCGCGCCATACCCTTGATATGCACAGAGTTATTACACCGGTAGTTATAAAAAATATTAATGAAGTTTTCAATACATATTTATGTGCTAGCTAATTATTAAACAAATATTAACATCAAAGCCGAAATAAAAAATATTAAATGTATACAATATGAATATATTATGGAATTGTATAAGCGTCAAAACGTGACGTCACAGCGGTAACGAAATCAGCAATTACGGAGAAACGACGACATGTTTTCCTTCAAAGGATAAAGAGTGTCACATCTTGTCTTCTTGAGTGAGCGAATAATCCCGGAAAGATAATTCCGGAACATTTGTCGGCACGATTCCCTAATGAATAGGTTACTGAAAAAAATTCGTATTCACCGTGTTATGTCAGAGAAAAAGTTGTATTGTTAGTACTTAATTATTTATACAGTTAATCCGGAAAAATATTTGTAAGTTATTACCTTACATAGTAACTGCAAAATGCAAACTTAAATATATGAATTAAAATAAATATGTGTATATATGTATATATACATATGTTTTTAGTATATATAGACAGACTCTTAAACCCATTCATCCAAGTTTAATAAATGAACATATAAGCGCACACACATGCATTAACACACACGCACACACACGCACAAACACACACACACACACACACACACACACATTCCAACACACACGTATGTATTTGTGAACATGGACCAATCACAACAAAATGCCAACATATTAAGTAGAATACTGACACCTGCGATACAGTTTATACTAGTGCAGGTGCCAGAAGGAATAACGTACCTCTGTATCTAATTATAATGATTTAAATAAATAAGAATGTATGCACCGATATATGGTTAAATTAATTATCATTAATGTAATCAAATCAAGCTGTGGATCATGTAAATGAATAAATTTATTATTATTATTATATTAGCTAATGTGAGCTTGTGAAAAAATGTTAAATGACTTTATGATTTACAACACCAAGGGTTGTGGGTTCGATTCCAATAGTCTGTATAGTCTGTATATTCAGGTATTATTATGCCACTAGAATCTGCTCACGACTTCGTCTACGAGGAATTAAGAATAAAAATATGTAAAGAACACATTATTTGTGAATATGGAAAAAGAAAAATCCTGCTCGCACTAAAGTTCGCTTTTTCGACATTCACAATTTGTTCTTTAAAAGTAGCTGAGCATGTCTAGTGCTAAAATACAATCAAAATATAAATATGTTTTATTCTTTATACTACTTGATGATAAACGGTTACCGTAGCCTACAGACGCTAGCAACAACATAGGAAAAGGGATAGGAGGTGGATAGTCAGAGGATTGTAAGGAGAAGATAGAGAGTATAATAAGGGGGGGATAGGGAGTGGGTATGGCCCTTATGCACTCTCACTCACCATACGAAACAGAACGGTAGCAGTACCTACCATTGTTTAACGCTGATATTTTGTGAGAGGGTGGGACTTCCCTGATCAAACCGGCCCATTCATGCTGAGATAAGTAAGGCTCTAAGTATACCACTAGTTAGATAATACGTAGGTACTGAAAAGTTAAAATGGACGTGGTTATGCCAAATAAGTTCAAAAACGTTTTGTTGATACCAAATTCATCAGAACTTAGTACATTACCATTCAGCAAAAACAACCCAAGATTTACTCACATTGGACGTAATAAGTATACGTGTACACGAACCCACGTATATGGACTATGTACTCGTATACAAAACTGAAACTATAAACGCAATTTTCTTAAAATCAATTTTATGCAGTTGGTACATTTTGGCATAACGATGATCAAATTAAATATCGAATTGAAAATTTTGAAATAAAGCACTCTTAAAACCTAAGTAGCCAGTGCGGGGCAGTATTTTACCCATCGTTAAAATGTAAATCGGCTATAGAGGAAAAAGGTACATAATTATTAAGTAAACTTCCTTTATTGGGTACGTTTAATGTCTGTGTTTTAGCGAAACGTACGCCCATTTGATCTTGTTACAACGAAATAAGTTTTGAAATTTCTAACTCAAATTTAGAATACAAGATTCAAACAATCTTAATCTTCACTACCGCTTATTTTCCAGTAATGAGTATGCGTGTTCTCTAAAATTAAACGGGTTTAAGCTATAATACACTTTCCTGGTCCATGGTGTATTGGCGGAGTTTACAAAGCATCAAGAAAATTTCTCAGGAATGACTAAAGTGCCACTGAAGTATAAATTTAATATAGTTCCAGTGGCCCGCCAACACAGGCGGAGAGACGACACACGCAGGTTTATTTAGTGGGTGAGGGCCCACACTAACCTGCTCGTTGCCCCGAACGACAGGGGCGTGCAGCATTTTTTTTATTGCTTGTGGTGGCAGATGAGCTTCGACCCACCTTATGGTAAATGGTAACCGTTGCTCTTGGACTCAAATATACCGAGAGTACTGTCAAGCGGCTTGTCATTTTATTTCACATAATTATGAAATGCACGAATTTGGCTATCTCCTGCTACAACCAAAACACACCGTGCTTCATGGCCGGTCATACAGGAGATGGTGGAGGTGGTACAAACCCGCTCGGGCCAGATAGCAAGTGAGTACTCCCACTGGGTACCCAGCCCTACCACCAGTAAAGCCACCAGTTTTTCCCGCCTTTACAAAAACAAAGGCATGCAGGTTTCTTCGCAATTTATATTTTGGTTCCAAACCATGTGATTAGTATAGTAGCACATTATTATAATATTATTTATTGGCGATATGGGTCTCATTATAGTTTTATATTATTTAGTTTATTATTTAATCTCATTAGTATTATCTCTCATTATAATAATGCGATATTTTTGCATTATTTCTATCAGAATATATAAATACACGTATCAGTTCTTATCTTCGTCGTGTTTTACGCTTGCAGTTTTTATGAAACAATCTGAGTGCCATTATTTAACAAATATGACTGTATTTTTTCATTACAGAGAACTTTCCCCAGTAAGGCAATGAATAAATAATCTTCTTGAAGAGTACTACATGATCTGGTGATAATACGATCGATGATCCAATTCGTGCATTGCTCGAAAAATTAACCTCTTGTAAGCTATAATCTATTATCTCACATAGGATATTCTCTGGAATATAAATCCTTTACCAATGTGGTACGAGCAGCAGGGTTGATCCGGGGTCCTTGAATCACTCAATAACAAACATACAAACATCTTTACTAACATTCACATCCATATTTTGCTAGCACATTACATATAGATACGCAAATCCTGCGTAATATCTTTTTCTAGTGCTCACCTAAAATATCAAAGAATACCATATTTAAGTTTTCATGGGTCTAGCCTCAGAAGGGTCCGCTGATCTCTATGTGTATCACTGCTGTGTCAATGTCTAGGAGGGGTTAGCTAGCTTCAATAATAATGTAAAAATATTATATTATTAACGTAAAAACATCTGATGTAGGGATGATGGGTAAAACTGGCTCTTGGCGTGGCGAAGTTGCCACGGATTTTAATGCCATATGTTGGCAAAAACATCTAACTAGGAAGTATAATGTCAATCAATAAACCAACAACAGTTTTAATTCGTCTATGGATAACGAGAGGTCGCTTACCAAGAATTAATTAAGACTCGAATAATATTTTAAGAAAGAAAGAAAGAACATCGAAGTTTTCTCATCTGCGAGTAACTTTTTTTATTTATTTTTTTCATTTATTATGATAACATGACAGAGTTTATGAATATAATATTATTATCGTCGTAATAAGAATATTTCTACTATAAGAAATACCTATAATAGTGACAAGGTGTTAAGCAGTAATGTTATCCCAACAAACAAAATTCAGTCATTACGATTTTCAATGAAAAGTTCGTACATTTATGAACTCTCGGACCTCAATTTCTGACTCTGCAAACAAATGCGACGATCGTAAAAAAACTTATACGACACTGACCCCTAACGACAACGAGACGACATTTGTTAGAAATGGAATGGACCCCATTCGTTTGTGTGAGCCGTAAAAAGCTCGGCTTACCGGGACACACGCACCGAACTAATTGCATTTCTGATTCCCTCTGAAGTAACTGTAATTAACTCGATCTCTGTTACATTGTGGCTGCTGGAAATGAGGGTAGAGAAATTGTTATATTTGAAGTCACCCATTGTTTTTGACTTCTTCCCAATATAACTAGGTACTTATTCACACCAACGTATCTTGAAATAATTGAAAAATTAATACAACGAAATTTAGCATCGCTTTTAAGTTTTTTTTTTGTTATTATAAAGTTTTGGTTAGTACATAGCTTCACGCCTGTATTCCCCGAAAGGGTTGCCAGAGGCGCATAACACCCACGATTCGCCAGCTATGTTTAAGTCCCACGTAATAGGGGGTGAGCCTATTACAGTTTACCGGGCAGATTTCCAAACTCCGGGCTGCTACTGAGAATTTTTACTTTTAAGAAAAACTATTATCAATAACACTACGACGGGGTGTTCGGTTAGAAACATTTCTTCCCGCCTTAACAAAAACTCATTCACGCAAATATTGTACACACCTCTCAAATACCGTATAGACTAAGATTATAGATAAGTGTCGCCACTATTTAGGATTCTAATTAAGGATACACAATTATGTTTAGAAATCGTGGCAAAAGTTGTATCTTACTTAAATGTACCTATGGCATTTATTTTATGAAATAATAAAAACTTTTAATAGCGTGCGTGAGTGTAGGTAATGCCACTATTCAGAAATAACGAGAGAAAAAGACGCAATCAATGACTTTTTCAAAAGAGATTTTAGTATAAGTTGATACGTTGCGAGCGACGCGGCTGCCCGCAGGTGGAAACAACACTAAATGAAATGAGTGCAGGAAAGCGCAATCTGCACTCGTTTATAGTGGACACTTTTAGTGCCTAATTGTGGATGTTTTCTTTTTTATACATTAAAGGTCGCCGCTCTATTCTTTTCCACGGGTATCATACGAGGCGACTAAGGACTTTTTCCGTGTGGTGACGGACTATGCCGCGTGGGGAAGGCTTTAGAATTGTCCCACCCCTCCCCCCTCCCCTGGGTGGCCATGGGAGTCGCAAGAGCCGACTGAGGGAATACCGGGGGAATGGGCAGCAGCACTCCCTCGAGTATTAATAACATCCACTGCGATCGCCAACCCGCCTGCCACGCGTGGCGATTACGGCACTATCTCCCCAAAAATGAGCACCCAACAAATAATGGCCCCCAGTCACGGCAGCTCCGCTATTCCGTGGCCTAACAGTAGCGGGCCCGGTAACGGTGGAGCAGGGGGAGCGAAGAATCACCGGTCGCAGCAAGGCTACCAAAAACAACAACCCCTGGCCCTGGTAACGCACAACGTTCGGACACTTCGGACCGACGAGAGAATCACCGAGCTGGAAGAGGAATTGAGCAAGATCCGCTGGGACATTATAGGGTTGTCAGAAGTCCGAAGAGAGAAAATCCTCCAGTCCGGGATCTTGTTCTTCCACCGGAAGGGCGACGACCAGTCCCAAGGGGGTGTCGGGTTTATCGTTCGCAGGTCTCTCGTAGGCAACGTGGAGATGATTGAAAGTGTGTCGAGTACAGTAGCGTACCTTATACTCAGAATAACCAAACGGTATTCGCTGAAGGTCATACAGGTTTACGCACCGACCTCGACATACTCAGACGACGAGGTGGAGGCCCTATATGAGGACATCTCGAAGGCCATTCACTTGTCTAAAACCTATTTCAAGGTGGTTATGCGAGACTTTAACGCGAAACTTGGCAAAACGACAGACGATGAGCTGAAGGTGGGGCACTATGGATTTGGGCAGAGGAACCACAGGGGCCAGATGCTGGCTGATTTTCTGGAGAAGAAAGGCCTCTACATGATGAATTCCTTCTTCAGGAAGCAGCCCCAGTAAAAATGGACCTGAATTAGCCCTGATGGTTCAGTAAAAAACGAGGTTGACTTCATCTTCTCGTACAAACAACACATATTCAATGATGTCTCAGTGATCAGCAGGATTAAAACTGGGAGTGATCACCGACTAGTCAGGGGCACCTTGAATATTAGAACAAAAGTTGAGAGGTCACGCTTGATGAAGTCTGTGCTCCGACCAACACCTGCTCAATACCAGAACACCGAGAACTTTCAGCTCGAACTACAAAATCGTTTCCAATGTCTAGATGAGTGTCAATTAGCGAGAGATATGAACAGCAGGTTCGTGCAAACTGTCCACGCGGTCGGGTCAACCTTCTTCAAGGCCCGTCGCATCAGTAGGACCCGTAAACTCTCGGAACATACTCTCAAACTCATGGAGAGGAGACAAGAAATGACAGTCCAGTCCTCCGCCGATTGGTCCTGCCTAAGGCGGTTTTATCCCCCATGATGGAACTGCTCGTTGTGGCATTCTCTTGGGGAGGCCTATGTCCAGCAGTGGACGTTGAAAGGCTGATGGATGGATGGATGGAAGGCGGTTAAACAGACAGATCTCCAAGGCTGTGCGATACGATATTCGCCAATTTAATACTACCCGTATTAAAGAGGCGATAGAACGGAACCAAGGCGCGAAAATGTTCGCAAGAGATCTGTCTGTTGGTCAAAGCCAGTTGACTAAACTGAGGACCAACGACGGCACTGTCATTTCATCTTGAGATGAGATCTTGAGAGAGGTCCATCAGTTCTATGGACAGTTGTACAGTACCCGGAACCCTGTTGTTGGCTTGGCAGATCCAAGCTAACTCGGCATTTTACCGAAGATATCCCGGACGTCAGCCTGTACGAGATCAGAATGGCTCTCAAACAGCTAAAGGATGGAAAGGCACCGGGTGACGACGAAATTACTATAGAGCTTCTGAAGGCAGGCGGAAAGCCGGTCCTCAAAGCCCTTCAGAGCATATTCAATTCCGTTGTTCTCGGGGGTGACGTTCCAGAGTCGTGGACCAGGAGCGTGGTGGTGCTGTTCTTCAGAAAAGGTGACAGAACCCTCTTGAATAATTATAGACCCATCTCGTTCTTGAGCCACGTCTATAAGTTGTTTTCGAGGGTCATTACAAATCGACTCACGCGCAGGCTTGACGACTTCCAGCCTCCCGAACAAACCAGTTTCTGAAAAGGTACCATAGACCACATCCACACGCTACGCCAGATTATACAGAAAACCGAGGAATACAATCGGCCTCTGTGTCTGGCGTTTGTGGACGTTGAGAAAGCCTTCGATTCCATCGAAACTTGGGTGGCGCTGCAGTCCCTTCAGCGGTGCCAAATTGACTATCGGTATATCGAAGTACTGAAGTGCTTGTATAGAAACGCCACCATGTCAGTCCGTGTTTAGGACAGGAGTACGAAACCGATCCAACTGCAGATAGGTGTTAGACAGGGAGACGTTATGTTCCCGAAACTCTTCACCGCTGCATTGGAAGATGTCTTCAAGCTCTTGGACAGGACCGGATTCGACATCAACATCAATGGCGAATACATCACTCACCTTCGATATGCCGACGGCATCATAGTCATGGCAGAATCACTGGAGGACGTTGGAACCATGCTCAATGATCTTAGCAGGGTTACCCGACTAGTGGGTCTTAAAATGAACATGGACCAGACGAAAGTCATGTCTAATGTCCATGTCATTTCAGCACCGGTCCTAGTCGGGAGTGCGCTTCTCGAAGTTTTCGACCGCTATGTCTACCTGGCACAAATAGTCCAGTTAGGTAGGCACAACTTCGAGAAAGAGGTCAATCGACGAATCCAACTCGGCTGGGCAGCGTTCAGGAAGCTAAGGAAGATCTTCTCGTCCATTATTCCGCAGTGTCTGAAAACGAAGGTCTACGACCAGTGTGTGTTACCAGTGATGACATATGGAACAGAGCCTTGGTCTCTGAATGTTGCCCTCGTAGCAAGGCCCAAAGTCACTCAGCGGGCCATGGAGCGGGTTATGCTTTTTCCCTAAGTGATCGAATCCGTAATACAGAGATCCGCAGGAGAACGAGAGTGACCGACATAGCCCGCCGGATTGCCATGCTGAAGTGGCAATGGGCAGGCCACATCGCTCGACGAACCGACAATGGTTGGGGAAGAAAGGTTCTCGAGTGGCGACCACGTATCACACGGCGCAGCGTAGGACGGCTCCCTACCAGATGGACCGACGATCTGGTCAAAGCTGCGGGGAGCCGTTGGATGTGGTCGGTACAGGACCGCTCGTTGTGGCGTTCTCTTGGGAAAGCCTATGTCCAGCAGTGAACGTCGAAAGGCTGATGGATGGATGATGATGACGGACTAAGAATACAAGTGTCACCACCCTATTCTTTCAAACGGGTGCCGTATGAGGCGACTAAGGGAAGTAAGCAATCATCATCCATTGCATGACTGGGGTAGGGGTGGGTACCAAGTGCGAGTACTCACTTTGTATCGGGCCCCAGTGGGTTGGTACCACCATCTCCCGTGTGACCGGCCATGAAGCACATCTTTGCATTTTGGCTGTAGCAGAAGATAGTCGTTTATTCTTTCATTTCATATCGGTGAAGTGAAATGGTGAGCAGCGGCTTGACAATGCTCTTGGCGAAGTTGAGTCTATGAGCGACGGTTACCATTTACCATCAGATGGGCCGTGGCTCTTCTGCCACTACATGCAATTAAAAAAAAACTTGTCTTTTTTGGCGCGACAGATGGCCAGCTTAAACGCGGCGCGTGCTTTGAGATACGCCTCGTAAAGCTGGCCCTCTCACTCAGGATCGCGGTTGTGCCGCTGGCTGCGGGTGTAGGACCTCCGGGCATGGATACGAGCTGCACGGAGGTCTGCCAGCTCGTGGGACCACCAGTAGACTCCCTTCCTTTGAGGCAGATGCCGCACGCAGAGCATGGCCTCGTCGCAAATCTGCGACACCGCTTCGCGCCAGCGGCCAGCTTCGGCGTCCACGTCTTCAGTCAGGAATGTAGCACAGTTCCAGTGGCCCGCCAATAAAGGCGGAAAGATGGCACACGGCACGTTTCTTTAGTGGGTGCAGGCCCCACACTACCCTGTTCGTTGCCCCGAATGACAGGGTGTGCGGTTAGGAACATTTTTTCCCGCCTTAACAAATAAAAAATAAGGGGTGGTGAGGACAGCCATGACAACACAATAGCCGCCTCCACCAGCTGGTGTTGATCCACGCTACCAACAGCCCACCGCTGCTAACAGATTACGCTAACACTTTTGCTTGCTCTTGCTTAACGGGAAGTTAGCTAGTTTAAAATCAATTATAAAATTCTACGCCGTCAGACATACAAGAAAGCAAGATAATAACAACTTAGTAAAAAACTTGAACAAAATTGTAACTACATCCACCGAGTCCAACTGAATATCCATCCAGGCCATATGACCATCCAGGGATCCACCCAAACACATACGAAAAATTCATTAAAATAAGTCCAGTCGCTTAGCACAACAACTCGCATGGTAATTACGAGGGGTGATCCAAAAGTAATGATAATTGGTTACTTCAGGTCCACATAAAAATCCAAAAAAAATTTTTTTCGCTAGCCTATACACTCACTACATCAGCCTAAAAAAATCATATAAATAGGTCAGGATTTCCGGGAGATACATTCATTTGAATACGAACTGTCGAAGAGATAACACGAAATTAGAGCCGTGATCAAGTACCTCTGTTTGAAAAAAATGTCCACAAAAGACATACACTGTGACTTGGTGGAAACATTGGGGGACTCTGCTCCTCCATATTCTACACTTGCACGCTGGGCCAAGGAGTTTAAGCTGGGCAGAACATCCACTGAAGATGAACATCGCGAAGGACGCCCATCCACGTCCCTCACAGAAGACAACGTGAAAAAAGTCGAAGATGTTGTGTTGGCAGATCGAAGAGTGACCATCAGGCATGTAGCTGAGGTCACAGGGATCTCATATGGAAGCGTTCAAAGAATCATTTCGAACGAGTTGCATATGAAAAAGGTCTCTGCGCGTTGGGTTCCCAGAATGTTAACCGACGAGCAAAAGAAAAAACGAGTTGACATTTCGAGGGTCAATCTCGAAAAGTTCCAAGCAGATAAAGAAAATTTTTTGTTGCGTTTTGTGACTATGGACGAGACCTGGATCCACCATTTTGATCCTGAAACAAAAAAACAATCGATGACTTGGAAGCGAGCCTCCTCACTGACGCCAAAGAAATTCAAAGTCTCAAGTTCGGCGGGAAAGGTTATGGCGTCTGTTTTTTGGGACGCTAAAGGAATAATTTTGGTGGAATATTTGGAAAAGGGAGCCACTATTACGGGCTCTTACTACGCAGACCAAATAAGAAGATTACGGGAGGCCATTAAGGAAAAACGACGCGGCAAACTGCGAGCTGGAGTGCTGTTTCACCAAGACAACGCACCGGCTCACAAAGCCGCAGTTGCGATGGCTGCCATTCAAGAAACGGGATTGGAACTGGTCGAACACCCTCCCTATTCGCCAGATCTGGCTCCTAGTGACTTTTACCTCTTTCCTCGGCTCAAGGAACACCTCCGAGGCAAGAAATTTGAAGACAATAGCGAAGTTATGGCCGCTGTTGAGGCGTTTTGGGAGGGTCAAGAAAAGGAATTTTTTTCAAAGGGAATCCTGGGTTTAGAAAAAAGATGGACTAAATGTATTGATTTGTTAGGAGACTATGTAGAAAAATAAATTATTATTTTAACTTTAATTACCGTGTTTTATTTTCAGTATCATTACTTTTGGATCACCCCTCGTAATTTTCTTATGAAAAAGCTTTTTGTGTATTTATAGGTGTCAATGACAATAGGTTAGTTTATCATAGATCACCATAAATTAATACCCAAAAGCATCTAAAATCACTTCTCTCCAAAGTTTGCAGCTCGCAAGTTGGATCACACAATTCTAGTTTAAGTTTGGATCTATCAAAGTGAGTCTGTGTTAATAATGGTTTCTCATTTAGTTTGGAGAAGTTTGCAAACTTCAATAACTATTAAATAATTAAACGTTAAACTCTAATAAATAGTAGTTATCTTTTTTGTGTATATAAATTATTTTATAGCAATATCAAGAAATTTTCATCAAAAAATGTTCTCGTAAATAGGTAATCTTAATCAATCAGCTCATCAGATCTGGAGGCGGAAGTGCTCGCCGACGTTTATCGGCGGGCGTCTACGGCGCGGGCGGGGGGCAGCCGCCCCTCGCCAAGTGCAATCTCAGCGTGGCGGGAAGATGCCCGTCGCGCCACTGTCCTAAAGTGGAGGTCTCGGCTGGAGACGCCCCGGGCTGGTCTCTGGACCGTGGGGGCGCTCCAGCCGATCTTGGAAGAATGGGCAGGGCGGCAGCACGAAGTCCTCACCTTCCGGTTGGTGCAGGTTTTGTCGGGGCATGGTTGCTTCGGCAAATACCTACACACGATCGCTAGGAGGGAGACGACCCCAGGCTGTCACCACTGCGACTGCGTCGAGGACTCGGCACAGCACACGCTCGAGTCGTGCCCGGCCTGGGATGTGCAGCGCCGGGAACTCGCTGCAGTCATAGGCGTGGACCTGTCGCTGCCGGCCGTTGCGCGAGCAATGGTTGGCAGTGTCAGGGCCTGGACCGCGGTCGCCGCCTTCTGCGAGGCTGTCATCTCGCGGAAGGAGGTGGCGGAGAAGGCCCGGGAGGAATCCTCCTTCGCGGACCCGATTCACCGCCGGCGCGCGGAGCGGCAAGCATGCGCTTACCTGCACCTGATGCCACCCTAGCCGAGGCTGCAGACGGTGGGTTCGGGGAGTACAGTCGCTTTAGGTAGAGGGACACTCCATGGTACCAGAGTGCCTCCTTGATGCAGCCAAATGGCAGACTATTGAAGGCGTTGGCGATGTCGAGTGACACCGCCAACAGCACTTACCTCGAGGTGACGGCCTCCGAAGCCGCGGCTTTCAAGCGCAGAATGGCGTCGACCGTGGACCGACCCGCCCGAAATCCTAACTGCGTGTCGGACAGGTCGGGCCCGACCGCTCCTAGGTGCCGGACGATGCGGGCAGCTACTACCCGCTCGAGGAGTTTGCCCACCTCGTCCAACAACACGATGGGCCTGAAGGCCGCGACTGTGTTTGGAGACCGTCCCGGCTTCGGCAGGAGCATGAGCTTCCCTCCTTTCAGCAGTCAGGGAACCGTCCGGGCACCAGGCAAGCGTCGAACAGTCCCCTGCGGCGGGGTTCAACGTGGTTGAGGACCAGGGCCAGCACTCGGGCGGGAACCCCGTCCAGCCCGGGGGCGGTGCTTATCTGAAAACGCGCCGCTGCCGCCCCCATTTCCGTCGTCGTCACGAGCGGTTCTCCCCGTCGTCGGCCTTCCGGTCGTCATCTGGCGGAGCCATGACCGGGGGCGTGTTCAGCGCCCGTGAAGGGAAAAGTCCCTCGACCACCTCAGAGAGGAAGCCCGGCCGGAGGGTCTCCATAAGGGTGGGGTGGGGGCGCTGGGTGCAGAGCTTGTTAAGCGCCGCGCGGTACGGGCGTCCCCAGGGGTCACGCTCGAGACCCTCCAGCATTTCCTGCCTTTTCACGTCTTTGGTGTGACAGATGGCCAGCTTAAACGCGACGCGCGCACCGCTATACGCCGCATACAGCTGGCCCTCCCGCTCTTTGTCATGGATTCAGTGACGTCGGATGCGGGTGTAGGACCTCCGGGCACGAATACATGCCGCACGGAGGTCCGCCAGCTCCGGGGACCACCAGTAGACCCCCTTTCGTCGAGGCGGGCGCCACACGCGAGCATGGCCGCATCGCAGATCTGCGTAAGCATGCCGCGAATGCGGCCAGCCACGGTGCCCACGTCTTCCGTTAGGGTGGGATGCAGCCAAAATTGAAAAATGGCCGCCTCCACTAGCAGGTCCCGGTTGAGCCTACCCACAGCCCATCGCGGAAAAGCGGGAGTTCTGTCTACCACGTGACCCCTGCTGGCGCCCTGGAGGGTCCGGGAGACCTCTATCTGAATGTTTCTGTGGTCAGATAGGGTCTCGACCTCCTCCAGGACTCGCCAGCTCCTTACGCGTGCGGCGACACTGGGGCTAGCGAACGAAAGTTCCACTATCGACCCGCCCCAGGGCCGCACGCACGTTTGGGTGGACCCTCGGTTGAGCAACACGAGGTCCGCCGCTGCCGCCCACTTTTGGACCGCCGCACCTCGGGCGTCCGTCCTTGGGTACCCCCACGCCGTTGATTTGGCGCTTAAGTCCCCCACCACGAGCACAGGGCTCGGTGCTATACGCCGTATCGAGGTCTCCAGGTTGTGTAGAAAGACCTCGAAAGCCGCCAGGCTACGACTTGGGGAGAAAGGCACACCATAAAGCGTGACCCCTCCCCATTCAGCCGCCACATATCCCGTGCCCTGGTCTTTGACTGACAAGGGGGGGAATGCGGCGCCGCCGAACCGACGACCGCTACGGAGCCATCCCCGCTACCCGCCCAATTGGGGCGATCGGGGACTATGTAGGGCTCCGCGGCTACGGCAACACCGATCGACCGCTCCACCATGGATTGCAGGAAGAGGTCCTGCGCCCTGGCAGAACGGCCGAGATTCCTTTAGAGGAGGATAGCATTGCGATGCGTCATTAGACCACGATATCCTACTCCATGTGCTGCGGTGGTCCAGCCGCGTCGGGTTGGGCAGCCGGGGCCGATTGGCTGCCCACCCCCCTCTTAGGGCCTGACTTGGCCGGAGGCTTGCACACTACCAGCTTCATACAGTGGTTGGCGGGGCGATTGCCCGCCGCGCACGCGGGGCAGTTTGGGGTGGCAGTACAGGCAGCCGCCTGGTGCCCTGCCTGACCGCAGTGGAAGCAGAGCCCGCTGCAGTCGAAGCAGTTGCTACACAGCGGCCGGGTGTGACCGACCGCCATGCACTTGTAGCACCTGGCAGGCTGGGGCTCCAGAGTGATTACCCGCGCGGCGCTCCAGCCCACCAGAAGTCTACCGGCGGCGACCAAATCCTTGGCAGCCGCGACAGGGCATGAGACCCAGACGGCACCCACACTACCTGGACCTGGGCGAATGGTGCCCACCCGGACGGCGCTGCTGGGAGATCCGGTTTTCGAGACGATTGCCTCCCGGATCTCTTCCGCCGTCACGGAATCGTCCAGCCCGGAAATGCGCAGTTCGGCGCACTTCACGGATCTGGCGACCCGGACACCACTCTCAGCGGGGAACAGGCCCAGCAGTCTCGCGGCCATTGCGTCGGCCGTTTTGGCGCAGAATCGCCAACCCTAAACCATACAAACTAGACGTATGCCATACAGTGTTGCCATTGACATGACAATTGCCGTATTATACGGTATTTGATGCCATTTGAAAAAAAACACGGTACAAGGCATTATAATCGCCCTCACAAAACGCATTACATCGCGGGATACAGCTACTCAATAACGTAATTTAATATAGCCTATAGCACCATTGGACTTCACATTTTAGTTGATTATTGAATTCACATCGCTAGTATGATAAATTAGTAATGGACATGGCACTAGTAGAGAATTCCCCGGAAGATTAGATGTTCTTCAATCGATCGTTTTCGTTCTTTCATACGTACTTATGATATTTATTCTACTGTTAAGAGACTTACAAGCATCAACGAAAATAGCGAAAGAAGATTGTAATATAATATGCAGAGGAAAAACAGTGACACCTAACAGCCTACTACCACTAAAATCTGAAATATGTTTATGAATTTTGTATGGATATTACATATTTGTATTTAATATCCTTTAATCACTATAACTATAAGAACAATATCCAATTATGTTTAAGTCTACATTTTAATTAAATTTGTAAGAGACACGGCAATTTTTCAGATTTTACCACTAAACACGGCAACCAATTTTTAATTAATGGCAACCTCATCAGCAATACTTTGATATCAGCATAATGCTGATGCAATGGACGCACTCTTTCGACAAAAGCGTTCAATGCGATGCGTACGGCACGTGCGTGCGGACTAATGGACGTCCACCATGAGACGCGGTCTGCACTCTAGGAAACGCTTGCTCCATTGACCGTCGATCCTTCTGCAGATGTGACCAGCCCATTGCCATTTTAGCTTACTGAGTCTACGAGCCATGTCGGTAACTTTGGTTCTTTGTCGGATTACCTCATTACGAATTCTATCCGTCAAAGAAACGCCAAACATAGCTCGCTCCATAGCCCACTGCGCGACATTCAATTTGTGGACTAGCCCCACTGTGAGTATCCACGTCTCGGCCCCGTAAGTCATGACAGATAGGACGCTTTGGTTGTAGACTTTAGTCTTTAGACATAGCGGTAAAGGCGAAGAGAAGACGTGGCGTAGTTTGCCAAATGCTGCCGTTTTTGAGCCACTCTGACCTCGTCTTGGTTGACATCAGGGACGTCTTCAGTTTAATGGCGTATCAGTGGGGCTCTGTGGTCGTCAGCGCTGGGTCTTGTGGGATTAGTCATCCGCAATGAGTACAGGATTTTGTAGAATCTCTCAATTACTTCGAGTATCTCGAACATGGAGGTCATGGTTTTGCCATCCGCAGTATTAAGCTTCGTCAGATGGGGTCTACATAGCCGGCGAGCGAAATCTTTGGTGCCTCTGTTCTGTTTAATCGCAGCCGCGATGGCACGGTTGTTGGAACATCGGAGGTCACGACGCACCAGCTTCCGGATTTCCGGTTGAGGTTCCTCCCATCCGGCAAAGACGCCTGCGTGGATGCCATTTGCCGTCTCTGCCCCATAAGTTCCAGAGTCTCGAGTGAGGGTTAAGACCCTCTGTTACTGTTTTTTTCCGGGAAAAACCCTTCGAGACACGTCCTGTAGCGTTTTCACCTCTGTGACGGTTTTCTCGTTAACATTGCCTTCGGTTTCCAGCAGGCCGAAACGATTTGGAAGCTCCAGTTGGAACTTTTCGAACCCCAAAGCTATTTGAGGCGCAGTAGGTCTGAAAGTAGACCCATGCGACGCCTTTCGGCCCTGAAGCCTATATTTAGAACGCCTCGAACAAGTCAGTGATCGCTGCTGGTATTGAACCTATTGATCACGGAGACGTCTCTAAATACAGACCTCCTGTCAGTCATGATGAAATCTATCTCGTTCCTCGTCACAGTGTCGGGGCTTCGCCATTTCCACTTTCTATGAGACTTCTTCTTAAAGAAAGAATTCATCAAGAAGAGCCCCTGCGACTCCAGAATTTTGACTAGCATCTGGCCCCTGTTCGGCTTCCCATGCCGTGGAGTCAGATTTTCGTTTCGCCGCGTTTGTACTCCCACTTTGGCATTGAAGTCCCCCATAACAACGCTGTAGTGAGCCTTGGTGGTACCATTTAATGCCTTGGCTATGTCTTCATACATGGCTTTGGCTATGTCGTCGCAGTATGTCGAGGTCGGCGCATGTACCTGTATCACCTTTAGGGTGTACCTGTTAGTGATTTTTATTATGACGTACGCAACCCGTGTCGACACACTGCTAACTTCCACAACGTTGCTAGTGAGAGCTTTGTTGACCAGGAAACCGACACCGCCCTGAGAGTGCCGATCACCTTCCCAAAAGTAGAACAGGTGGCCTGACTCAAGGGTTATCGTGTCCTCACCCTTACTTCGGACTTCGGATAACCCCAATTAGTGCCAGTTTATGCGACTTAGTTCTACCTCGAGTTTAGTGAGGTGTTGGTCCAGCTGTAGCGAGCGTCCATTGTACGTAGCCAGGTGTTTTTACTAGCCCGAAGATTCTTCGCACCCCCTGCCCCGCTGTTACTGCGACCGCTACCGTGGCAGCGGGCAGCGGGACTACCGGGAACTGGGGGCCTTTGTTTTAGGTGCCTTATCAAGTTAAGAGGTTTTGGCCTACTATACCACGCTGGCCAGACGGGTTGGTATAGATTTTGTTTTGAATTTTCCTTTTCAGGTCGTTGATTGGATGACGTTTCTACCTTTGGTGGATTCTTACCACCGGCCTAGCAAAAGTAAGGCTACTGGGGCATTCTAAGTTTTTCTTTCGCTTCCTGCCCAGTAAGGAAGTCAGTAAGGTAATCTATATAATATAAAAATCAATTGCTGTTCGCTAGTCTCGCTAAAACTCAAAAGTCTCAAAACTGGCTTGACCAATTTGAATAATTGTTTTTGTGTTTTGTTCGCTCTGATTCAGGGGTTGTTTAAATGTAAAGAAAAAAGGAGAACCCTATAGAAAAAGGAGAAAAAATCTGTATTGGTAATTTAGTATGGGTATTTCGCTAACAGACGACAAAATGACAGCTACTGTCATTCTTTCTAATTCATTTGAATTACAAGCAAGTTTCAAAATTCAAACCATAAACGATACAGATCGATTAGGATTGATAATCGCTGATAAAATAACTTGAAAGTGATATGAAGTTTACCGGGTCATCTAGTATCAAATTAGAATTAACAAAGTTATTTTTAAAGAGACAAATATCTGCAGTATCTATCCGTAAAATATCTCATATTTGCTAAGCCAGAATGACAAAATATACCTTTTTTTTGTTAAGGCGGGAAAAAAATTTAGCTAACCGCACACCCCGTTGTTCGGGGCAACGAACAGGGTAGTGTGGAGCCCTTACCCACTAAATAAACCCGCCGTATGCCGTTTCTCCGCCTGTATTGGCGGACCACTGGAACTATATCACATTGCTTCAGAGGTATAAAAAAATATACCTAACTCTCAAAATTGCATTCTTTTCACTACTTTACGATCTCGCCCGTAAAGTTTAGGTTATCTTAGGGATGGGCACTGGGCAGCGGGTTATTTGGTCAATCGTATTTTTCCAACCTAATCAAATATGTCCGAGTTTCAGGACTGAAACTCACACAACTTTTATTTTATTTCCTTAAGTAAAGCGGTAAGATATGCAAAGAAAAAGATGTGGAGATGTACAAGCATTTTGGGTCTCTAGCACTCTAATTTACCGAAAGAGCAGTAGGAATAATTACCAGTACTTTACTCCGAAATTCCTTACGGTTAAACACGGCCATCTTTGTTTAAATATTATAATAATATTTGAAGTTTACATTTATACTCGTTAAACATAAATTTATGATTAATAACGTAAGCAAACTTGTAACATACTTGTAAGTACCTACATATTTTAAAATATGTATTAGCTAATAAGACGATATAAAATAATATGGTAATGGACGATTCGGTCATTTTAAATTCTCTGACACTTTGCATTAAATTGTATGCTGACAGTTTTGTGTATGGTGTCTTTCATAAGCTTAGACGATTTTTATTTTGAGTAGCTTATAGATACTAGCAACAACTGAGGCACCATTCTCGCATCGCCAATTTCAAGTAAAAGGTATTATAGCAGGTAGAGAGGAAAGATAATAACGAGCGTTTAGGTTTGCCAAACTCTCACTCATCATACAAAATACTATAGTCGGAATACCTACCGTTGTTTCAGGCTGATCGAATAAACGATAAATTCAAAATTCAAATTAAAAAATAACTTTAATTCATAGCCTTATTATATCGCACCTAAAATCGTCAAAGTTACTTACTAATAACTAACACGAGCGCTTGAGGCAAGTGCATCCGCAATGTCTCGATTGCAATCGCCACGAGCGGCTGGATTCCGTCGTAAGGCTTTTCATGAGAAGAACCGGACAAGAAAGTTACTCCCACTGATGTGTTTCATATGGTGATTGAGAATAATCCTATCCTTCCTCTCCACATCCTATCCCTTTCCTCGTAGTTGAGAGTGATGCCTCTGGTGTTGCTAGCGTCTATATGCTATTGTATAAAAATATGAAAGTTAATTTCAGCTTTCACTTTCGCGGAACGCTTATGGTTTGCATCACTTAGCACTAGTTCTGTAGCTCGTCTCTTCACGCGCCGTCTGCTACATTATTCAAAGAAACCCTCGCCATAAAACTCAAGGCGGTCGGTACTGAATCATGACGTCGACCAGCTAAGGATGTGACCACAAGCTTGCAATAAACCGTTAACTAGCCTATGTCGATTCCAAAGGAACAAAAATTTACGATGCCGATTTCTGTTTATAGTACTTATCTATCTTTTTTTATTGTTTTAGTGCCTATAAATTGGGGTCGATAATGTTTAGATGTAGACATTTTTGATACGAATGTTGTCGTAAAGTTGTTTGATATGTTTCATATGATTAGTATCTCAATCACTCCATCTCCATATTGGTAATGCGCAATTTGACATCTTACAGGAAAGGAGATTTTATTCGATTTTACTGGAAAACGGTAGACAAAGGTATGACAGATATAAGAAAATTAGGTATTATTGGGCAGCAGCACTCCCTCGAGTATTAACAACATCCACTGCGATCGCCAACCCGCCTGCCAAGCGTGGCGATTACGGCATTATCCCCCATGACGGGACCGCTCATTGTGGCGTTCTCTTGGGGAGGCCTATGTCTAGCAGTGGATGTTGGAAGGCTGATGGATTGATGGATGCATAGGTATTATTATGATTACATGTTCTAGTTCTCTAGTAAATTTAAATTTTCTAAATTATTTGGTTTTTATTTTAATATTAATAACTTATTTACAAGTGCAAGTACGCAAGTAATCCAAGTAATTCTCTGACGGTATTTATGTAATGGTTTTTAAGGCATAAAAATCAAAGAGAAATTAGTCAAGAAACTTTTTTTCTCTCCCTTTTTATCAAGAGATTCTTCTTCTTCTTTTTGATTATGGCAATAAGTTGATTATTTATTAATTTGTTTAAGGCATTGGCAGAACCATCAGCCTAACAGTAACGTATAAACATCGTTGTTCTCTCATCACACGTAAGTCTAACTCATAAAACAAGTCGTAGTCGAAGTCAGTCATATAAAATTTGTCAGTCAAGTCAAAGTCCCGCTCCAGTAAGACGATGGCGACCTTACTGAAGCTTCTATGTAGTTTTGGAGACAACAGGGAAAAACACATTATGTTGCACTACATCACTTGCCAACACTTACGGACATACACAAATAGTTAATATGCAAAAGGCCACCACTTTTACACATTAATACTTGAAATAACACAAGTTTAGGAAAATAATGCAGAGCGACGACATGATCTTCTTCGTGTTCACGCCAAAACTCCCCAATAAGTTGATATTAAACCAATGTTGCCAGTGTCGAGTTTTATGTTGCATGAAGCAAGTTTATCCAATTTTCGTCAAACAATTAAAGATCATACAAAATATTTATAGTCGAGTCAGTCATGCCTTAGTAAAGTGGTGGATACTTTATTGGAAGCTTCTATGGAGTTTTGGAGGCAACAAGAAAGAACATGCTATGCCACATTACGTCACTTGTCAACACTTACACACATACACATAATTAATTAGTTAGATGTTAGCACTTTTACACATTAAACTTGAGATAACTCAAGTTTTGGAAAATAATATAGGGAAATGACATTATTCTTTCATGTACCCGCCAAAACTGATTCAACAGATTATCTATATTGTTGATGGTGGTGTTATCGATAAAAAAAAACAAATATTTGACTCATGATTTTAATATTCATTGCGCTTAAATTCAAATAACGAGACATAAACTAGTTATCTATCGCAAAGACGTTATAAATGAAAAAGAAATACTGATTATATGATATAGAAAAACAGTTAACTATTTTTTTTTGTATACGGAGTTGGATATAACTAAAATAAATCTAGTTACGTAATAAAAATAAACGTAAACATTTCAATTAAACTAGAAATAATTTAACCGCAGTCAATACATAAATATTATAACGACAAACTGTCGACGGACCTCGTGGCATATTCGTTACTGTAACCGACTTCTTCTTCTTTTGCTTTAGTGCACGAGGTCGTGGGTTGGATTCTCATGCATCTGCCTTTCAACGTCCACTGCTGGACGTAGGCCTCTCCAAGAATGGGGGATAACGCCGTAATCGCCACGCTTGGCAGGCGGGTTGGCGATCGCAGTGGATGTTGTTAATACTCGAGGGAGTACTGCTCCCCACTCCCCCGGTATTCCCTCAGTCAGCTCTTACGACTCCCGTGGGCAGAGAGGGGAAGGACAATTCTAAAGCCGGCCCTACACGGTCCACTTAGGGCAATTATTTGTGTGATGAACACAGATTTTTGTACCGCGTCTGGGTGTTTTCTATCTTTTATATGAATATATTTACAAAAAAAGTAATATATGTATGATATCCGTAATCTGGTACCCAAAGCACAAGCCTTAAGCTTAATTTGGGACTAGAGGACGTCGTGTGAAATGTCCGTAAACATTTATTTATCTATACTAATAATTGGAGAGCCGGTTATTTTGTTCGGTCATACTGTGAAAACTACTGAACCGATCGGAATAATACTTATACCTACCATAAGATGCAGCGTGTTTCGGAAAAGGTTTTGTATATGATATATTGGTGATCACTTATCCGGAACCTATATTTTTGATGTAAAACATCTAATGCGGAGGGCGGGTAAAACAGGCTGTTAGTGTGGCGACGCTTATACCTAATAATAGGAATCCTATCCGAAATTGATTTTTCAACGCCAATACTATGACGCGAGCGAAACTGCGGGGAATGTACTAGTTTATTTATAAGCTTCAAACATAAGAACTGTACAAAATAAAGCATAGACAATTACTTATTATTTATATCTATTATATTAGCAATTACAACACATATTATTAAGTAAAAAAATAATCGCCTTAATCAGACTTCCTTTTCCCCAAGAGTGTGCCATAATGATGCGAAAATAAAGAGGAGATCCGATAATATATTACTATAGTATATAATGAGTACATATTGTAATCCCCTGTAATAATCAGATTACGAATATAATAGATAAGGGATTTATTATCTGACCGTAACTAGAGACCTCTTTCCTTTATAAACCACAAGCGCATTACCCGCGGCTTCGCTCGCGTCTTATTGATGTCCTGCTATTTGTTTTTATGTTGCATTATTATTTTTTAATACCAACCAATCCAATTTTGACGTTCATCGACTTTTACAAAATCTTTTAGATATAATATGACTTACATAAAATCCTTTCATAGTGCTCACCTAAAATAAAAAGGAAAACTTTTGTGGAAATGTGGTCTTAAAGACATCCGAAAACAAATGCGTAGTGGTGATTGGGTATCACCATTAGGTAACTTCGATAGCTTAGCAGTCCACTTCCCCTAATTGGATGGGACGGACGCAGGTTTGAATCGCGCTCTCACTGAAATGAAATTTGTTTATCATTATAAACACTCGTACTCTAATAAATTATATTTAATGATCATCGCTGCCACGCGTTGCCGTAGAACACATAATTTAGTTCTTTAATTTTGCCATAAAAAGGAAATAATTTATATAAAAACATAAATACACATTTTGAGTTGAAACAAATCAAACATTTTGGAAAAAAATTAAGGTTGGATGTTTAAGAGTTCATCGCGGACCAACACTGTGACAGGGACTATAAATATAAATAAAAAATATAGATTTGGAAGTCTGAAGCAGTATAGTCGAACCCTAATATGGCGGAGCTAGTGTTGCATTGAAAAGCAAATAAAATTTGAAAGCGCTATGTTGGTTACGCTCGATTTGAATTTTTACTTGCAGTAACTTTTTTAATATGAATTTTGTATAACTCGTAGGACCTTTTTTAGTCTTAAAATTTAAATAAAATCTAATTAATAAAAGACTCCTTATTTTGTTTCACGTGAGTGAGATAGTGAAGGAGTAAAAAATACATTGTTATCTATTGAGAACCAGAACAGCTGTTACAAAATGTTTAATAATATCTACTGTTTTTTTGATGTGAAACATCTAATGCGGAGGGAGGGTAAAATCGGCTGTTAGCGTAGCGACGCTTTTATTTTCAACCGACTTCTAAAAAGGAGGAGGTTCTCAATTCGACTGTATGTTTTTTTGTATGTGTTTGATACGCGATTATTCCGCCAATTATGAATCGATTTCAATGATTCTTTTTTTGTTTGGTAAGTTTTACATCAGAGGTGGTTCCATTAAAATTTTATAAAAATCGGTCTAGCGGCTTTTAAAAAAACAACAAAAATGTAAAAAATTGCGTCTGGACTTACATCGATAATATTTTCGGCCGATTCTCTGGCTCATTGGAGCAGTGCGTTTAGTTGGCATAGCATCACGCCTGTATGCCCGAAGGGGTAGGCAGAGGTGTATTACATACCCACGGTTCACCAGCTATTTATTTATTTATTTCGTCAATGATCTTACAAGCTAACAGAATATGTATCATCCAAAGCGCTTACAAGATAATATTTTTTTTTTCTTTACAATTGAATTAAATTAAAGAAAAATAGGTACATTACATTACATTTGCTTGTCACATACAATAGATTTTCGTCACATACTATAGATTTATATAAAATAATGTCAAAGTCTACAAATTATAATGTCAATAAATTAGAACGATCAATTATTAATTAGTATGAGGAATAAAAATCAGTTTAGTAACAATGTCAAATATAAGATTTAAAATAGGTATATGTGTAAGACATTGAGATTTGAGTATGTGTACATCCATAAGAGGGAGCCACCAGTGAGGAGAATGTAAAAGAATAAAACATGTTTTTTTCTATCGAATAATAACATATAGTTAGATTACAATTGTTGTTTAATAATTTCTTTGTTATATTAGCAAGTATTTCATTAGTTGATATTTGTTATGTAAAACTTATCTGTATTTAATAAATAAAACTCTGTTTTAGATGAATCATATTGTGTTGTGCTGCAAGAAGAAAATAACCCCTGATCTTATATATATATATGTATATATAAATTTCGTATATATAATTATACGAAATTTATTACACAAATGTTCCAATCCATCGGCAAATAAGTCCAGTCCGTAGTGCTGAGCAAGTATGTCTCCGATAGTGCGGAGAGCGCGGTTGGTAGGCACGTGTCGACCGCGCTCAGTGCGTGCAGCGGGCCGCTCCAGAAGCCGTGCGCGGCGGCGCGGCGCTACCTGACCCTCCGAGTCCATTGATATGTTCACGGGAACCTGGATACGTACTCGTTCAAGTATTTGAGGACTATCGATCCTATTACGAATTATTGACAGATAATACGCGACTTGAGACATAGCCCTTCTAAATTTTAACGTTTCCATGTCCACCACACCCGAGACGAATAAAGAAGGGAAAAGGTAGGGATAGTATCCGTACTGTTTTTTGTATATCCACCGAGCAAATTTCCGCTGTATTTTTTCGATAGGTAAAATATATTTTTTCTCATACGGGTCCCAAATAACAGCACCATACTCTAGTTTACTACGCACATAAGCATAATACAATATTTTTGCGACCTCTAAATTATCGAACTGTGATGCAGTCCTCATCACAAACCCTAATATTTTGTGTGCTGACTTGCAAACTTTGGTTATGTGTATATGGAAGTCTAATTTGCAATCTAATACTAATCCTAAATCCCTAATCTCATAGACGCAATCCAAAGGAGCGTCAGTAAAATTATAATTAATAATCTTGGGTCGTGGTTTTCTTGTAAACGTTATTATTTTACATTTGTGATTATTAAATGGAAGGTGGTTCTCATGACTCCATGTGGATACAGCATATATATCTCTCTGTAATGACACCGCGTCAGCCTCGGTTTCGACACCCAAACTTAGCTTTAAATCATCCGCAAATAAGAGACACTCAGAGGTTAGAACAGCTTCCGGTAAATCGTTGATAAATATGACGAAAAGCAATGGTCCCAACGTACTACCTTGACTTACTCCTGACCTTGTAAAGTAGTCATTAGAATCGTATCCGCTAACTTGCACATATTGACGACGATTACTTAGGTAACACGAAAAAAATTTGAGGAGCCCCAGCGTAAAAGCAATAGTTGTCAATTTTTCCAACAGTATATAATTATCCACCAAATCAAAGACTTTTTTAAAGTCGAAATAAGCCGAATCGACCTGCTTACGCCTATCTATTTGCGAACAGACATAGTCTACATGCGCGACCAAGTTGGTGGTGGTGGAGTGAGCTCTGCGGAACCCATGCTGACTGTTATGTAGTTGATGACCGATTTGGCCGCCAATGCGATCGCTGAGGATTGCCTCAAATATCTTAGCAAAAATGGATAGGACTGCAATAGGACTAAAAGAAGAAACGTTCGAGTCTCACTCTCCTTTAGGAACACGAGTGACTCTGGACAATTTCCAGTATTCCGGATATCTTGACTAAGTTAACGAAAAATTGTAGAGATACAGTAGAGGCCCTCGAAGAACCGATATACAATCCTTAGCTATAAATGCAGGAATGCCATCAGGTCCACCAGATGATCGTGACTTAAGGCGCCTCACTGCCTTTCTCAGATCGATCTCATCAACTACAGCGATCGAGACCGAGGCTGCATCTCGATAATTGTGTGCAGCTCTGGCAGCCATATCTGGGTTCAAAACAGGTTTATCTGCAAGGAATACCGATGAAAAATATCTGGCAAAAGCGTCAGCTGCTACTTGATCCTTTACTTCATTTATCACTTCTGCATTATACCATTTCGGATATACATATCGCTGACTATACGCAATTGGTTTTTTAAAAGGTACATACAGACTTATACTTTCATATAACTTGTCATAGAACAACTGAACAGCACTGTTGATATCGCTTATTTTCGACAAGTCGGACCAATCTATTTCAGCCAACGCCATGTATAAGCCCTGAAAATCTGCCTTGCGCCAGTTCCAATCTAGACTGATTGCCTTGCCAGGTGTCACTTGCTTCGAAGATGCCACCATCGATGACATTCCATTGCCACTGTTGCAAAACGTTATAATTATATCGAGCATAGGATGGTACTGGTCAATGTTTACTAAAGGATCTACACCGAGGGAAACCACTATCTGATCGGGTTCAAAACTGCCCAGAATGAGATCTAGCATGCCACCGCGATTGTTTAAAATAGTATTATATTGCGCACAGAAGTCACAAAAAAAATCAAAGCCAGTTTTTACATTCACACTGCAAGAGCTTAAATTAAAATCACCTAGGATTAGAACATTCATGTCAGGGTAATTACAAATCACATTTTCTATACATGTCAAGACATTTAAATATTGCTCATCTAAGTAAGTATACGACAAAACATAAAAAAAAATATTTTTATATGTCACAATAGCGAATATTAATTCTTTGTCATCAGTAATACTAACAATATCCGTAACAATTTTTACATTAGAGAAACCACGAAACGCGAGAAATACTCCTCCCCAGCTACGGTCACCTGTTCTATCTTTACGTACCACTTGAAAGCCCGGAGGGAAAAGTTTACTGTCTGATACAGAGCTCGTAAGAAAGGTCTCTGTTAATGCTATTATATCGTATTCACTTTGCGTGACATTATTAAGGAAGGTATTAGTCTTCGTCCTTAGACCACGAACATTTTGATAGCACATTTTCAACTCAAGGAATCGCGGTTGACTCTTGGTTATTGTCTTTAGCACGACAGTTCTGCCGCCATGGCTTAACACATATGTCTTTGGCCAGTTATCGGATGACATTATATTATCGGCATGCTTCAATGGAACTCCAAGCTTAAACGACGCGTAGTGCCCTCGAGATTTAAGCTTTTCAATTGTGCATTCGTCGCCGCCACATATTGAGCTGAGATGCTCACGTACTTGCTCAACTGTTGTACCTTCTCGCACGTAATATAGGTGCAAGTATCTAAGCCTCTCAGCAGCCTGCAACAACGTAGAGCCAGGCGCAGCAGTACCTCTGAGCACCCCGGGAAATGAAAATCGTGGCTGTTTGCGCTTTACTACTTTCCAGTTTGCCGTGTGGGGCCGGCTTTAGAATTGTCCTACCCCTCTCTGCCTATGGGAGTCGTAAGAGCCGACTGAGGGAATACCGGAGGAGTGGGCAGCAGCATTCCTTCGAGTATTAACAACATCCACTGCCATCGCCAACCCGCCTGCCAAGCGTGGCGATTACGGCACTATCCCCCATTCTTGGGGAGGCCTATGTCCAGCAGTGGACGTTAAAAGGCTGATAGATGGATGGATGGACTTCCCAGTTTCCAATTTCAGCGACTTCACAGGCATGGCCAATGATGGCAGAGGCCGATGAAGAGGATTCTGCCTGTATGACTTTGTGAGCACTAAGGACTGGAGCTACAGATGAGTCTTTATTTTTGCTGGGGACTGAAGCAGTTGGGTTTGTATCAACCCTGAGAGAATTGTTGTACCAAACAGGTAGAGTTTTCTGTTTAGGAGGCTTATTTTTTGAAGCCGGCTTATTACCAGAACTGGGATATGTTAGGGTACTGTTAGACGTCGATATTTTGGTTACTGGTGTTGCTTCACAAGCCTTATTACTGTCTGTTATGTATTGTTCTTCTAATTGTAAAACTTTATTTGTTATTAGATTAATTTTGTCCATGAATTCGGTTTTAAATGCCAAAAATTGTTCAATAAGTAATTTATTAATTTTGCTGACAAGTTAAAAAACCTACAAGTTGATTTTGAAGCGACAAATCAACTTGTAGGCTTTTTAATTCCCGCACAACAGTATCCTTCAAATTATTGAACGAAATATTTCCGCCTGTGTTTTCATTAACAGATTGCGCAAAACGCGTCTTAGTACGTACAGTCACGTTATCAGGAGTCTGCATAGATATGTCGAGACAATCGTTAGAAGTATTTAGATCCTGCAGGAGGCATTGACGCACAGGAGTGTGAGAATTATCTCGTTTTGGTTGCTTACTACGACATTTCACACAGATCCAAGATAACTTAAATTCCACTGACAAAGTGTTAAACACATCTGTAGAAAAATTTGCACAAATAATATAAAAAATCTGCTTACATTTTGTGCATTTCATATACGGGCCGTCTTCGCTTACTTCACAGCGGCAGCCTGCGCATAGGGCTTTCTTAGATGCCATCTTTGAACGGTCCGCAGAAGATAAATATTGCAATGCCACACACATTCACACAGCGTAGACCGGTAACCAGCGTGATGACGATGACTCACTGCACTGCGACTGCGCCGCGCGAGTTGCGTAGGTCAGGGTTCGAGACGGTAGAACAAAAATTTTAAAATATTTTTGCTTATATCTCTGGTGTTATTTGTTGGAATTGAATAACGATTTCACCACTAGAATTGTCACTAATACAGCTTTGTGAATTATATACACATAACTATAATGAACAAATTTAAACACGCATTATAGCAATTTATTTACGGAGCAAACTTATACTGCGTCTCGGTGTTTATGCGACCGATGCGATAGATGCTATGTTTAAGTCCCACGTAATAGGGGGCGAGCCTATTGCCGTACATTGCCTAGAATTTTTCTTTTTACGAAAAAGCTCAGTAACACTGCCCGACCCGGGGATCGAAGCCGAGACCTCATGATCATCAGTCGCACACACTACCGCAGCACCACCGAGGCAGTTTTTTTAATTTTTTTATTGCTTGTAGTGGCAGACGAGCCACGGCCCATCTGATGGTAAATGGTAACCGTCGCTCATGGACTCAACTATACTAAGAGTATTGTCAAGCCGCTGTTAACCATTTCATTTTACCAATATGAAATGAAAGAATAAACGGCTATCTCCTGCTACAGCCAAAACGCAACGATGTGCTTCATGGCCGGTCACACTGGAGATAGTGGTACCAAGCCGCTTGGGCCCGATACCAAGTGAGTACTCCCACTCGGTACCCGGCCCTACCACCAGTCATGCAATGGATGATAATTGCTTACTTCCCTTAGTCGCCTCATACGATACCCGTGGGAAAGAATGGGGTGGTGACACTTGTATTCTTAGTCCGTCACCGGAAAGAGAGAGTTTAGTTGGCGTACCCATATTATATGTATATGGGTACGCCAATCTTTCTTCACGGTCTTCGGACTCTGGCTGTTTTCCATTTCTTTCTCTACTGAACTTTAGGAGCTCATATTTAAAGAAAGAAAGAAAAAACGTTTATTGCGACGAAACAGCACAGAAAAAAGAAACAAAATAAGGTTTTTATAAACTAAATAAATTATAAAATAGTTTCGTCACAAAACGCCACCAACTCAGCATGATGCAGATTAAATAAACCTGCGCTGATCTTCCGTTGGTGCGTAGGCTTACGATGGCGTCACAGATGACGATAATTAACAATTATATGGTAAATACACAATAACAATAATTACAACTAAACTAAGCACTACAATAATTGGGTCCAAATAAAAATAACGCATACGCGAAAATGATAAGATAGTTATACATGTGTCTCTCTCACTCTTGCTAAAACCTAATATGTGCGTACTTTTCTTCATCCTTAGTGTCAAATTAGTAGCGAGTCTATAATTATCATACCTTGTCCAAGTATTATATTGATTATTTGTCTGTGGAGAACACGTGTCGAAGTATTATGGATTTATCTTAATCATTTACTACATTTACTTATTTATAATTTTCAGACTCCTGTGCCCCAAGGAAGGCCCCCCATCATGTACCATCTACTCTAACCTTTTTTTTTATTTAGGCGGGAAGAAATGTACCGCACACCCCGTAGCATATCCTCCTCCACCCGAGACGGTGGCGAAGCCACGCTAGGGGGGGCAGCCTGGGCCGATTGGCTGGTGGGGTCTGCATCTCTCCCGCCCCATGCAGTGCTTGGTAGGCCTGTTGCCTGCCGCGCACGCGGAGCAGTGAGGGGCGGCGGTGCAGGTTGCTGCCCGGTGCCCTGCCTGACCGCAGCGGAAACAAAGAGCGCTGCAGTCAAAACAGTTAGTGCACGTCGGACGGGTGTGTCCGACTGCCATGCATAAAGCACCTTGCGGGCCGGGGGAGTCACTCTGACCCCGCCGTCACCCTCCCAGGGCCGGAGGGGAGCACTATGACCCCGCCGGACCTCCGCGGTAGACGGTCAGTCCACTGTAGGCAGTGAGCCCGTCACCGCTTGGGCTGAAAGCCTCGCCGACACCTCGGGGACGGGGGGGTCACTGTGACCCCGTTGTCCCACCCCAGGATCGGGGGGGCCACTGTGGCCCCGCTGACCCTCCACGGCGGACGTTCGGCCTATCCACTGTGCCCTCTGCTAATCAGAGGCACACGCGGAGACCCGTCCCCTGCCGGGATTCAGCCGCCGGCACTAGTGTGCCGACGTTGCCCGGGGTGCACCAACGCAGAGGTATCCCGACCCGCACCCCGCCATCTACTCTAACCTACGCACCTTTTTCATAAATAACCACTAAAAAGCAAAAAATAAATTATTTTTGATGTGAAACATCTAATGCGGAGGGAGGGTAAAATCGGCTGTTAGCGTGGCGACGCTTTTTTACTTGTTCCGTTCAAATCTTGCAAGTTAAATTAGACACACTTCCCGATTTCCTATTGAGCTGAAATTTTACAAGCATATGTAAATTACATAGTAATGCAATATTATGATGACATGGAGTTGATCTGATGATGGAGCTGGAAGGTGGATATCCACCTTCCAGCCTATATGGAACTTCATAATGAAAAGGCGCAACACTATCAAGTTTGGTCTCATTTGATTCGTCTTGACGAGTACTTTGTCTTTAGATAGTATCCAGGATCTGATGATGGAGCTAGAAGGAGGCCATAGGAACTCCAATATAAAACGACATAACCCCATCGAGTTCGGGCTCGTATGATTCGTTTTGACAAGTGCTTTGTCTCTAGATGGTATCCAGGGTCTGATTATGAAGCTGGAAGGTGGCCACAGTAACTCCATAATGAAGCGACGCAACCCCGTTAGGTTTGAACTCGTTTGATTCATCTTGATGAGTATTTTGTCTTTTAATGGTATCCAGGGTCTGATGATGGAGCTAGAAGGTGGCCATAGGAACTCCGTCATAAAATGATATAAACTCGATGGAGGAGTTTGGGCTCGTATGATTCGTCTTAACGAGTACTTTGTCTCTAGATAGTATCCAGGGTCTGATGATGGAGCTGGAAAGTAGCCACAGTAACTCTGTAATGAAACGACTCAACCTTATCGAGTTTGGAATTGTTTGTTACGTGTTGACGAGTACTTTGGTCCTAGATGATTTCCAGGGCCTGATGATAATGATTTATATCCATTTCTGTTATTTTGCACAAGTCATAATTTTATGCAAGCACACATTGAAAAAGTTATGATCATTATTTTATTTGTACTCATTATACCTACAAAATAATTTCCATGTTTCACATCTGGTAGACGTCCCGCGACGTCTATTTTTAAATATAAAATAAAACCGCCTTCAAAAGACACCTTAAGGGTCCACAATACCTCAGCCAGAATTCAAATTTTGAATCAGAATGAAATGGTAAGCAACGGCTTGACAATACCCTCAGTATAGTTGAGCGACGGTTACCACTTACTATCAGAAGGACCGTGGCTCGTCTGCCACTACATGCAATAAAAAAAAAAAAGACGGAGATAGTATCTCTATAATGAAACGGCGCAACCCCATCGAGTTTGGGCTCTTATGATTTGTATTGACGAGTACTTTGTCTCTAGATGGTATCCGGGGTCTGATGATGGAGCTGGAAGGTGGCCATGCGAAACTCTGTAATTAAATAGCGCAACTCTATCGAGTTATAGCTCGTTTGAAATGTCTTGACTAGTACTCCAGACCTAGATGATATCCAGGGTTTGATGATGGAGCTGTAAGGTGGCCACAGTAACTCTGTAATGAAATGAGGCAACTCCATCGAGTTTGGAATCGTTTGATTCGTCTTGACGAGTACGTTGTCAAGTTACGATAATTTAATTTCTACAAAATAATTTCGATGTTTTTACATCTGGTGTACGTCCCGCGACGTCTAGTTTTTTTTATAGAAGACATACCCTGCACTATGGAATAATCCACATTATTATAGATATCACGGGGTCTTTACAAACATACAATTAACAGTCACAAATTACATCCAGACTAACAAAAAATAATAGGTATGTGTGTATAATCGTGAATATAATTATCAGTTTGGTTAATAGCGAGCTATTGTGTACAAACAATCTCACTTTCGTATTTATAATATTAGGAAGGATAAGGATGAATTTATTTGTTATTCTTTCACGTTAGCCCTGAATAGGACATAGGTACTTACTACTTTTCATCCCGAAAAAATTAAAGATTGCCATGGGATAGCTAAATTAACATAGGTATACTTATTGTGCCATTGAGTAATATATTTATATTCTGTCCTCCACTGAGACTGAGTCACGGGCAGAATCTAGTCGTATCATATTAGTTAGTATTTTTTATCACTTAAAAGTGTTATAATTCTCACATAAGAGAATTTTTTATGACCAGAAATAGTTGAGTTTGGAAATGTGCCCGGTAGACGCCAATAGGCTCGCCCCCTATTACGTGGGACCTAAACATAGCTGGCGAACCATGAGTATATAATACACCTCTGCCTATCCCTTCAGGGATACAGGCGTGATGCTATGATGCTATGTTTAAAAATAGTTGTCGCGTGTTTATCTATTTTGTATTCGTAAACTGCATTGCATTAAGCTACCGCGGACGGGTACATTCAGTCAAGAAAGTATTGGGAATGGATGATTTGTTTATGGTTCCAAATTCAATTTTTATTTTTTTTGTTGTTGTTAGATTGGCACAACTTTTATCCATTTTGGCGCGGAGTTTGAGTTGCATCGGTTATTTATATTAAATACAGTGCTGTTATAAATTAAAAAGCGTTAAAAAGAGGTCGCGATGTGATGGAAGATTTGCCTCGCTCTGGTAGACCATCTACGTCTGCAACTAAAGTAAACATTGCAAAAGTGAAGGAAACAGTGACTGAAAATCCTCATTCAACTTTGAGAGAGACAGCCGCCGAACTTTCTGTGTCTCACGAGTCGATCCGTACAATTTTAAATAATCACTTGAGTATGAAACATGTTTTCGCTCGGCTAGTCCCAAAAGACCTGAATTTTCTCCAAAAACTCAATCGCAAGAGAGTCACTGAGGACATGCTAGAACGAGTCAATTCTGACCCAACATTCATGAAACGTATTGTTACTGATTATGGGACGTGGCTTTACGAGTTCGACATGTAAACTAATCAACAAGCTTCGGAGTGGCGACTTCCCACTGATCTGAAACAAACTGAAGTCATGTTGACAGTTTTCTTTGACTATCGCGGTGTTGTGCAATCGGAATTCTTGCCAGAAGATCAAACGGTAAATAAAGACTATTATTTGAGCGTTATGCGGCGTTTAAGAGAGCAAATTCGACGAAAAATGTCAGATTTGTGGAAAGAAAATTCTTGGATTTTGCACCATGATAATGCGCCTTCGCACAAGGCTATCATTGTGAATGATTTTTTGTCCAAAAACTCAACAAATACCATCGAGCAACCACCATATTCACCAGATATGGCTCTAGACGACTTCTTTCTTTTTCCTAAACTCAAATTACCACTTCGTGGCACCCGTTTTCGATCGGTAGAAGACATAAAGGAGAATTCGCGGCGAGAACTGAACTCAATTCCGGAAACAGCGTTTAAAAAATGTTTTGATGATTGGATTATTCGTTGGCGTAAGTCTATCGTTTCTGAAGGAACATACTTTGAAGGTGATAAAATAAATTTGGATGAATAACAAAATTTTTATGTATTATTGACCTTTTCCCGGTATTTTCTTGACAGAGTAGTATAATTCGTAAATAAACTTACAAAACAACTCGTTCTAGGCCGGCTCAGCGTTCACATGTTTACATAAGCATTGTTTCAGTTCAATAGAAGAAATTATTTGTGAAATCCGCCTGCATTTCTTCCAATTTGGGGAAGTGCTCTGGACCTCTAAGCTAACGCAGTTCGTATTGCACGGGACCTGAGCATGTCAAGTATTAAAATACATTTTCATTATCCTTAGTTTAAACGTTACTTAATGTTGCAAAACTACTCTTTTCATGAAATGAAACCAGAATCCGAATAGTGAAACATCACAGCGAATGCAGTTACCAAGATCATTTGTCTGGATACAAAACAATTAAAGCCGATTGTAAGTAATTTATTGGACAGAAAGATAAATTAGATCAGGGTCATGGTTTGCGTTCAAATTGTGGAAAATGATGTACCAGTTTATAAGATTAGTCGAAGATTTTTGGTATTTGTATAATGAATTCTACCTTGAATCACCCATGAATCACCTCCATCCATCTCTTGGTGAAAATTTCAGATAGGCAGAAAACGCAAGGGAGCGACTTTGTGCTATAATATGTATGAATAGATAAGTGCCACGTGTTAGTTATATATCTTACTAGCTGATACCCGCGACATCGTCTGCGTTAAAGATAAATATTATACTTTCTAAATTCGATCCCTATTTTACCCGCGATTTTATAAAACTATTGAAATGTATGTGTATCCTATATCAAATATAAAATGACTATTTTTTAATAGCGATATTAGTACTTTAATAATTTTCATTGCAAAATATTCACGAAAAAAAATATAGCGATACGATGTTCGCCCGGTAAACAAGAGTAAGGGTAGTTATTTTATAAAATCATACATACATATTGTCACGCCTTTTTCCCGTAGGGGTAAGCAACACTTTTCTCCACTTGCTACGATCCTGACACACATCTTTTGCTTCATCTACTGTCATCAGCGCTTTCATGCATGATCGTTGGTTTCGAGTGCTCTTAACCTGGCCTTCCTTAAAAACGTCTCTGATCTGTTCAAAATACGTTGCATCCGATAGGTGGCGCGGGTCGTAAAGACAATTGTGATGTGGAGATTGGGTATGGCCGTTGGCCAGTGCGATAGCTTAGCGACTTAGAGCACTTCCTCGGATTGGAAGGGACGCAGTTCGAATCCCGCTCGCACTAAAGTTCTCTTTTTCCACATTCACAAATAATTTGTAATCTGTAATAAGTCTTTAAAAAATGCTGTGCGCACAAAATTCTTAGCACTTTAAACACAAAGTGAAAAATGTGAAATCGAAAATAACAGTCAGGAGCAGGATTTGAACCTGCATCTCCTGGATACCGTCCAGATGCTTTACCAATTCAGCCATCCTGACAATTGCTCCTGACTGCTAATTTCGATAACACATTCATACTTAACGTCTTTGGGTGACGCCTGCACCATCTGTCGGAAGTATTTTCATACATTATACCGACCAGGTAAACTTAATTTTACAATTAAGATTTTACCTAATAATGACGCAAACCCTATAAATATTTATATATATTTTTAGCATTTGACATGCTTAGCACTATACATTAAACACAAAGTGAAAAATGTGAAATCGAAAATAACAGTCAGGAGCAGGATTTGAACCTGCATCTCCTGGATACCGTCCAGATGCTTTACCAATTCAGCCATCCTGACAATTGCTCCTGACTGCTAATTTCGATAACACATTCATACTTAACGTCTTTGGGTGACGCCTGCACCATCTGTCGGAAGTATTTTCATACATTATACCGACCAGGTAAACTTAATTTTACAATTAAGATTTTACCTAATAATGACGCAAACCCTATAAATATTTATATATATTTTTAGCATTTGACATGCTTAGCACTATACATTAAACACAAAGTGAAAAATGTGAAATCGAAAATAACAGTCAGGAGCAGGATTTGAACCTGCATCTCCTGGATACCGTCCAGATGCTTTACCAATTCAGCCATCCTGACAATTGCTCCTGACTGCTAATTTCGATAACACATTCATACTTAACGTCTTTGGGTGACGCCTGCACCATCTGTCGGAAGTATTTTCATACATTATACCGACCAGGTAAACTTAATTTTACAATTAAGATTTTACCTAATAATGACGCAAACCCTATAAATATTTATATATATTTTTAGCATTTGACATGCTTAGCACTATACATTAAACACAAAGTGAAAAATGTGAAATCGAAAATAACAGTCAGGAGCAGGATTTGAACCTGCATCTCCTGGATACCGTCCAGATGCTTTACCAATTCAGCCATCCTGACAATTGCTCCTGACTGCTAATTTCGATAACACATTCATACTTAACGTCTTTGGGTGACGCCTGCACCATCTGTCGGAAGTATTTTCATACATTATACCGACCAGGTAAACTTAATTTTACAATTAAGATTTTACCTAATAATGACGCAAACCCTATAAATATTTATATATATTTTTAGCATTTGGCATGCTTAGCACTATACATTAAACACAAAGTGAAAAATGTGAAATCGAAAATAACAGTCAGGAGCAGGATTTGAACCTGCATCTCCTGGATACCGTCCAGATGCTTTACCAATTCAGCCATCCTGACAATTGCTCCTGACTGCTAATTTCGATAACACATTCATACTTAACGTCTGTGGGTGACGCCTGCACCATCTGTCGGAAGTATTTTCATACATTATACCGACCAGGTAAACTTAATTTTACAATTAAGATTTTACCTAATAATGACGCAAACCCTATAAATATTTATATATATTTTTAGCATTTGACATGCTTAGCACTATACATTAAACACAAAGTGAAAAATGTGAAATCGAAAATAACAGTCAGGAGCAGGATTTGAACCTGCATCTCCTGGATACCGTCCAGATGCTTTACCAATTCAGCCATCCTGACAATTGCTCCTGACTGCTAATTTCGATAACACATTCATACTTAACGTCTTTGGGTGACGCCTGCACCATCTGTCGGAAGTATTTTCGATTTCACATTTTTCACTTTGTGTTTAATGTATAGTGCTAAGCATGTCAAATGCTAAAAATATATATAAATATTTATAGGGTTTGCGTCATTATTAGGTAAAATCTTAATTGTAAAATTAAGTTTACCTGGTCGGTATAATGTATGAAAATACTTCCGACAGATGGTGCAGGCGTCACCCAAAGACGTTAAGTATGAATGTGTTATCGAAATTAGCAGTCAGGAGCAATTGTCAGGATGGCTGAATTGGTAAAGCATCTGGACGGTATCCAGGAGATGCAGGTTCAAATCCTGCTCCTGACTGTTATTTTCGATTTCACATTTTTCACTTTGTGTTTAATGTATAGTGCTCAGCATGTCAAATGCTAAAAATATATATAAATATTCTTAGCACTTTGATTCAGAATACATAAATGTACAATGCCATCTACCGAAACAATTCGTAATAAATACTGTCTATCCATAATAATTTATAAGTTACAAAAATTACATATCCAGACTATCCAGTACCTAAATATGAAATCTATTGAGATTCATAAAATCTAATGACTGTTTTTGCACGCCTCATAAGCGAAGTGTTGAGGTGGGTTCTACTCCCGTTTTTCACGGAACAACTGATTTTTCAAACTTAAAATGTCTCTATTTTCTTCTTTTAAGATTTCACTTCTATCGGTAGTCCTGAGGACTGCTTATGTTGCCACGGCGGTCGTCGCCGGCGGTGGAGTGCTGTTGGCGGTGTCGCTTGACATCGTCAATGCATTCAACAGTCTGCCAATCAGCTGCATCAGGGAGGCGCTCCGGTATCACGGGGTGCCTGCATACCTGAGGCGGCTCGTGGTAGACTATCTTGAGGACCGCAGCGTTCTCTATGAGAGCCGCATAGGGGACATTGTGAGAAGACCCATGTCGTGCGGTGTCCCACAGGGTTCAGTTCTAGGACCACTCCTGTGGGACATCGGTTACGAATGGGTGCTACGCTGTCGGCTCCTCCCCGGGCTTGCGGTCATCTGCTATGCGAATGACACGCTGGTCGTGGCCGGGAGTGGAAACTTCGAGGTAGCGGCGTTCCTGGCCACCTAAGGGACCTCGGAGGTGGCCAGGAGGATCGGGGCTCTGGGGCTTAGAGTGGCCCTGGAGGACCTCGGAGGTGGACAGAAGGATCGGGGCGCTGGGCTTAGGGTGGCCCTGGACAAGTCGGAGGCAATGCTTTTCCATGGGCCTCGACGTCAGCCACCTTCTGGCGCCTCGATAACTGTGGACAGGGTCCAAATTGGGGTGCAGGCCCAGATTAAGTAACTGGGCCTGGTGCTGGACGAGCGATGGCGCTTTCGCGAGCACTACCGTCAACTGTCCCCGAGGCTCGTCGGTGCAGCGTCCGCCCTTGCACGGCTCATGCCGAATATGGGCGGTTCCAACAATGTGTACCGACGGCTTTACGTGGGGTTGGTCCGGCCGATGGAGCTGTACGGCGCACCTGTGTGGGCGGAGTCCCTGGACGCACTGAACAGGGCTCTTCTGTGGAGGCCACGGAGGGTTGTCGCGTCCAAGGTCATACGTGGATACCGCACGGTGTCGACGGAGGTGGCCTTGGCCGGAACGCCTCCGTGGGTCTTGGAGGCGGAGGTGCTCGCCGAGGTGTATCAGTGGGCGTCGCAAGAGCGGGAGGGGGGTGGAAGTTCCGGACGGCGCAGGCGTGAATATTTCTCTCAGGTCTCTGTTTCATATTTCATCACTGGTAACACACACTGGTCGTAGACCTTCGTTTTCATACACTGCGGAATATTGGACGAGAAGATCTTCCTTAGCTTTCCGAATGCTGCCCAGCCGAGTTGGATTCATCGATTGAGCTCTTTCTCGAAGTTGTGCCTACATAACTGGACTGTTTGTCTCAGGTAGACATAGTGGTCGACAACTTCGAGAAGCGCACTCCCGGTGCTGAAATGACACGGACAAGACATGACTTTCATCTTGTGCATGTTCATTTTGAGACCCACTAGTCGGAAAACACTGTTGAGATCATTGAACATGGTGCCAAGGTCCTCCAGCGATTCTGCCATGACTACTATGCCATCGGCATATCGAAGGTGAGTGATGTATTCACCATTGATGTTGATGCCTGGGACTGGTGGTCGCCCTCCCGGTGGAAGAGCCAGTTCCCGGACTGGAGGATTATCGAGCCCTTACTCTCTGTTCGGACTTCTGCCAACCCTATAATGTCCCCACGGATCTTGTTTAATTCCTCTTCCAGCTCGGTGATTCTCTCATCGGTCCGAAGTGTCCGAACGTTGTGCGCTACCAGGGCCAGAGGTCGTTGTTTGTGGTAGCCTTGCCGCGACTGTAGATTCTTCGCACTCCCTGCTCCACCGTTACCGGGCCCGCTACCGTTAGGTCACGGAATAGAGGTACTGCCATGACTGGGAGCCATTTTTTGTTGCGTGCTCATTTTTGAGCGATAGTGCCGTAATCGCCACGCTTGGCAGGACGGTTGGCGATTGCAGTGGATGTTATTAATACTTGAGGAAGTGCTGCTGCCCACTCCCCCGGTATTCCCTCAGTCGGCTCTTATAACTCCCGTGGGTGGAGGGGAATGACAATATTAAAGCCGGCCCCACACGGAAAATACACATAAAAATGATAATCTGTGATTAACATTGCTAAATATTTATATTGAATATCACATTTAATAACAAATAGATCTTAATAATTATCAATAACTAATTATTATATTTTGAGATTAAAACCACCTAAACTAATCTAAAACTAGTTGACATTTTCCTTGACCGACCTCCTTTTTAAAGAATTTTTTATTCAACACTAGGTATTTAGATATTCCAATTTTGATTTAAGATAAAGTCTTAATAAATAAATGCAACAATTATAAAGCATTCCGCAATGAAAATTGTTTTGAATGCGAAGTTGAGTTTTCGACATTTTCTGAAATTGTTTGTTTATTTACCACTTAATGTTCCGCCGACATAATTACATTAAGTCGAAATTAACTTTTGGTTTTCAAAGGAATTCTGTTGGATCTTTAAATGAAGAATGCTTAAAGTAAGTGCTCACGTAATTTATAAAATATTCAATCAACTACGCTGAGTTTTACTGCTACTCTACCGAAAACTTTTTGGTATTAAAATTATAGAATCTTACATGTATATAGACTTAATCCTGTTTACCAAAAGGGTAGGTAGAGACAACGGATTGACATTTATCATAAAATAGCATTCCGCTGCTCGCGTTTTGCCTCATCTGATTGAGGCGTGACTGGTAGCGAATCATTTTGCTGCCACAAGGCCAAATCCATCCATATTTTATTATAGCTAACAACCGCTTCCCATTCATACACCTTCATGCCTAACAGTCTTTTACCTATATGCCATTCATCCATATATCCTTAGTATCCTCCTTATATTATAAATGAGAAAGTTTTTTTTTTATTATTACTCAATCACGCAAAACGACTGCAAAAAAAATCGTAGAAATTTGCACATAGATAGTTTATTACCTGGCATCGGAGGGTTATTCCCGGAAAAATTTTAAGTGCCTTAAGGATTCTGTAAAAGACAAATACAAGACGTAGGTATCCACTCGAAATTTGGTATAGGTATATTATTGTTTCTTAATAGGAATTGTAAGGATATAAGTGGGTAAGGTTAATGTGATTTTGGTTGATAAATCTATAGGTATTTATATTACTTTGTAGTGCCTACTTTAAGATAAAGAGCCGAATTTCTATCAGCAATCATCATTACTATTATAATGCCGCGTAAAAATCATTTTTAGCAAAACGTTATACTGAATTTACAAACCAATGTGCTATTTTAAAGCAGTATGAAATAGTCCAAATAGTTCTTCACGACTTGGTAAGTATTGCCAGTTCTGAAAACGGCACTTTTCAGAGAACATAAATAAACATGGTATTCTATGTCTGATGCAAGGATGAGCCAATTTCATATTCGCAGCTTCGGAGCGCCTTATAAAAGAAATCGTTTTAGTCATAGACTAAAGTTAAAATACTGCGGCAGATGTGAACATTTTTACTTTAATCAATATACATAATTATAGATTTATTAAATTATAGACTTTAAACGCCGTTGTTCACGTTTGGAGAGACAAAGAAAATGTGGTGCATTGTAAATGTAATTTCCTAAAAAATATAAATTTTGGATGTACCTACCAATAAAATTGGCACAGTGTTGTAATGGTGATACAGTTGTCTTATATATAAAAATCAATTGCTGTTCCTTTGTCTCGCTAAAACTCAAAACTGACTTGACCGATTTGAATAATAATTTTTTTGTTTTATGAACTGTAATACAGGGGCGGTTTAAAAGTAAAAAAAAGGGGGGAACCCTATAAAATATGGAGAAAATTTTAAAAATTAAATATCGCTAACTTTGTTCGGGTATTTGGGTAACGGACAATAAAATGACAGCTACAAACATTCTTTCTAATTAATTTGCACTACAAGCAATTTTCATTTAATAACCTATTAAAATGCAAATTTTGACGATGCAGATTGATTAGGATTGATAATCGCTGATAAAATAAATTGTTAGTGGTAAGAAGTTCACAGGGTCATCTAGTTAATAAAATTAATGATAACTACTTAATTAGTCATTATAGATCTATTTCTTTAAGCAATTGACATGCCCCGCTACTTTTTAAAGTACAAATGATTAATGAATAAAGAAAAAGAGATTTTTAGTAGGAGCGGGAATCGAACCCGCATCTTTTCCAATCCGGGGAAGTACTCTAAGCCACTAAGCTATCCTACTGCTCTTTCGATCATCCCAATTTCTTAATCACATTTGTCTTACGGGTCACGCCATCTATCGGCAAGCATTACATGCATCCAATGCATGCATCCAATTGCAAAATTAAACTTACTATATATTTTTTTTTTACTTGTACAAAGTATTAATCTATGGCGGCTTTAGTAGGAAAACTAGTCGAGGTTCGAGAGTTATGTAAATAAAGTGCACACACCGAAGTAACTTCAAGCTTGTGAATAGATATTTGGAACGTTGCACCTGGTGCTCACAATATATTTTTTTAGTAAGTTAACATAGAACTATTAAACATTATTTTATATAGAATAAATTATTTGTGAAAATGGAAAAAGAGAGCTTTACTGCGAGCAGGATTCGATTCTGCGTTCCTTCCAATCCGAGGAAGTGCTCTGGACCGCTAAGCTATCGCAGTCACACCTTCACAATTATTTTTAGATGATTCTCTCGACAAAATTAGCTAAGTAGTTGTGTAAAAGTGTGATTTTTTTTTATTAAACCATTATCAGTTCGTGGTTAGGATACGGGTATTATTATTACTTACAATTAAATTTGATCACAATGAAGGCAAATTTGTATACCTTGCGAGGTATCTACGGAATGACAACCTGGGGATTAAACTCAATACATCTATCCTCCAGGTTACCAATAGTCAACAGTTATGTTAATTAATCCAAAACTTCAACCCAACTAATACTTAACAAATATATTTTAACACGCACCTAATACTTATATTGTACTTAAACAACGGAAACTTGAAATACCAAAAGAAAATCGGCGAAGCAAATTGAGAGGCACGTATCAAGGGCACATTCATATAATATTAAACCATAAAAGTCAACTATAAGGTTGAAATTTGCACAGGGCTTATAAAAATTTTGCCCTCCTAACAGTCTAAAAACAATATTTAGAGACGGAACGCAGTTCTTAGACAGAGAATGATTGTGACGCATGGTCGTCGAGACCCTCATAACTCGACGAAGGGATCCAATTCAGCTCTCGTACCTTTTTTACTTATTTTCCAAAATTTCACTTCGTTATGTCAGCATGTAATAGGCTAAATTTGGTAACAAATCGATTTTTATTGGAGGACCATCGGTTTTTAGAATTAGCGATTGATACAGAAGGACGTAATGTGTTTTTATTATTCGAGTTATTAGCAGTATACATTTAAGAGAAATATCAATAATGTTAATAATGGAGACTTGTGCAGAAGTGACAAAGTAAGATTATTTTCTATTAGGGTTGTCTCTGAAATATTAATAACGTCATTATTTTCATTTTCATTATTCAATTTTATTTGTACCACTGGTTTATATGTTAAAGTGACGCCTAAATGAGTTTGATATGGTCAGGACGGATGATATTTTGATTTATTGTTTGAGTAGAGCATCCGGCTTTTAAGACGTAGTATACTTGATCAAGGCGAAAATAGACAATAAAAAAAGCAGTCGTGAGGATTGCCGACAGAAGTGAAAACTGAAAATTATAAAAAAATACTTGTACTATATATACCTACATTCACAGCTGGCCCCGTGCAATAAGTTATACTAATAGGAACATTACAGATGACAGTGTTATCGTTAACACGTCACGTGACCACGTCGATGACGACTTACATGAATTTACTCCCTATCCAAACCTTCCTATAGAAGTTTTCACTTAAGAAGTAGGCATCATACTCAACATGAACATTTTTGATATCTTGGCCGTCTTCAAAATATGGATGAAAGTATAAAACTAAAGCTTTTTTTCGAAATACCGACTTGTTTCTTTTACTTTAGAGGGAACAGGTGTGATGTTATATATAGTAGAGAGATATATACAATAGCAGCAATCGCTGTTGATATGCTGGCATTTATTGAAGAGTTGCGTTGTGTCTCCGAAACTCATCAGATTTACAAAATTTAAATGGGACCTTTCCAAAATAAACTTCTTTTAAACAAAAAAATAATTTAGTAAGTCTAAAAATATATGACTAAGAACATACATAAAAAACATAAATGCATAAGAAGAACCTTCTCCTTTTTTGAAGTAGATTAAAAAACCTGATCTAATGGTATAAAACTGATATAATTTTTAGTTTCAACGTGTGTGGGCATAGTCTAAAATAATGTGTACATTTCAGGCGTTCCTGGAACCCAGACATTTTAATTTAGAAATTTTCTCTATTTCTGGGAAAAACCTACAGAATTATTTTAATATTATTTGAGGAGATCCTTAACGAACTGTTATATATTTTATCTCGCTCGCGCATTTGACCTTCATAAGTACACAGACATTACAATCGATTCTGGTAATAATGAAAATGTTTCTGTAAAACAATTCATGTTGACATATGTGAATTTACTGTGTACACTTAATGTGGTATGCAAGTGAAGATTGTTACTTTCTTACTATTTAGGTAAGCGATTACTGATAGTTTTTGAAGTTAGTGGATTAGATTCTTGCTTGTAATCAGCAGTATAAATTATGATTTTATTTCACTTTATTTAATGATATACTTTCTTTATTTTTATAATAAATATTTAGTGAAAAGCCACGAATTACAGTTTTATCATATAACAGCTTATATATAGCATAGTATATATTAATTTAATATACAACGTTAATGTGATTTTTATGCAACTTAATTATCGCTAATACGACCACAAAGCGATCCTTACAAGATTTAATTGTTATATAAAGTGTGACCAAACCTGCGTTATATTATAGGGTAAACTGTATAATGATTGGTACTCTAAGCATATTTAAGATGGATATTTAATATATTTTTTAAATTGATACGTTTTTAAAAAGTCAGCAAACATTGATAAAGGGTTCTCTGGTACGGATATTTTCAAATTAAAATGCTTTAATCAGTCTAATAAGAGATATTTTTGATCTATATTTATTAGCATTTGACATGCTCCGCCACTATTTAAAGGGCAAATTATTTGTGAATAAGGAAAATGAGATTTATTGTACTAGCGGGAATCGAACCCGCGTCTTTTCCAATCCGGGAAAGTGCTCTAAGCCATTGAGCTATAGTACAGATCTTTTGATCATCCGAATCTCCTTATCACATTTGTCTTAACGACCAACGCCACCTATCGGAAACGCATTTACATGCAATTAACCAATATAGTAAGTTTAATTTTGCAATTAAAATTTATACTATTTTATGGCGCGATTTTTTAAACATTTTTGATCTATATTTCCTAGCATTTGACATGCTCCACCACTTTTTAAAGTGCAAATTATTTGTGAATAAGGAAAAAGAGTTTTTTTGTACTAGCGGGAATCGAACCCGCGTCATTTCCAATCCGGGAAAGTGCTCTAAGTCATTGAGCTATAGTACAGATCTTTTGATCATCCGAATCTCCTTATCACATTTGTCTTAACGACCAACGCCATCTATCGGAAACGCATTTACATGCAATTAACCAATATAGTAAGTTTAATTTTGCAATTAAAATTCATACTATTTGATGGCGCCTCCCTACCTCCATATCTTGGTCGTTAAGACAAATGTGATAAGAAGATTCGGATGATGGCAATGGCTTAGAGCACTTCCCCGGATCGGAAAAGAGACGGGTTCGATTCCCGCTAGTACAAAAAATCTCTTTTTCCTCTTTCACAAATAATTTGCACTTTAATTAGAGATATTTAATAGAAAAACAAAAAAGTAATAAAAAATATTTGTAATTCCAGTCATTGGCACCATCAGTACAGTTTACATATAAATTGGTCATTGGCACCTAATAAAGTAAGATTATAACAGAAAATTGGTCAAAAAAAGCACTCTTAGCCATTATTTACCTAAAAACTAAGCATCATAATAAATAATCTATGTACATAATATAGATCACAACTTTTTTATATGACTGAAAGTTAAATAAAAACGTTACTATACCCTTTATATGACATATTTTTGCTAATTGGGGTGTCCATAAACCAATTTAAATTTATTAGTAGGTAACATGCCTAATGAGTGAACTGAACAAATATCATTGTGTTGGAAATCTAAAGGCGCATTTAAATTATAGAGATGAGCTATATTACTATCGCAGAGCGGCTGTAGTAGGGCAATGCTACAGTGTGAAAACACCCTACGAACATATATCTCTTGTTCAATTGAGAAGATAAAAAACATGTTTATTTTCGTTCTAAATATTAACCTGATTCGTTTGCCATCAAAAATTCATGAGTGATTCAATATTTGAACATACTTTATGCTTACATCATATTTATACGAGGCAATAAAATCAAGGCCATTTACGTTGTAAGTATGATTTGAGAATCGTATTTTATAGATACATGTTTAACGCAGTATAGAAAGATTTTCAAATATATTCTGAAAACAGCGCGCTATGGTAAGTTGTCTTTTTTTATACAACGTGGGTGGCAAACAAGTATACGGCCCACCTCATGGCAAGAGGTTACCGTAGCCTATAGATGCTAGAAATACCAGAGGCATCACTCGCGCGTGGCCATTTCCAAAGAAAGGGAAAGGAGGTGTAGAAGCAGGACAATAAGAAGGGGTTAGGAATATTACTGAGGATAAACTAGGAAGGGTAATGAGGAGAGGATAGGGAGGGGTTCGGTATTGGTAGAGCCTTGCTTATCTCAGCACGAATGGGTCGGCTTGATCAGGGAAATAACACCCTCTCAAAGAAGATTAGCGTGAAACAATCGTAGGTGCTCCTAATGTTGTGTTTCATAATATGATGAGTGAGAGATCCGGAAGTAAGAACCCCTTATATATCCTCTTCTTATTATCCTTCGTATGCTTTCGTTTCTATCCTTCCTATCCTCTCCATATTATCCTTCCTAACCGGTCATCAGTAACTACCGTCGCTCCACGCGTGGAACTTCCCCGATTCATGCAGCAATGCCTACCACTATTGATATTAAATGTGATGGAAGAATTTGACAACAGATTGATAAGTAATAAATGCATTTATTATAACAATAAATGCAATGAAGATTTTTAGTAACTATCATCCGAATGACGGTGACGTGGTTTGCGGCCCCTCACATTTCGTTCCCACAGGGGCGAAAAGTGGAAAGCGGAAGGCCGTTTTATGACGACGCGCCGTCCGTTGCCTTTGTCTAACCCTCTGGGAAATAGGGAAATATATATAAAAGTATGAATATCTCTCATATGTCCCTAGCTACTCTCGCCATGTTGCACAAGCTACAAACATTAGGTGCACAATGTATTTACAGCACTTTCACACTCTGATCTCCCTCTTTACTCCATCAACAGACTCTATTTACCATCTATCTAAAATTTATAGATCATTACGATAATTTCAATGAAACCATACACGGACACAACTAATGTAAGTTTATGAAAAAAGCTGATATGCTAAACAGATTTTTAAATACTCGTTGCATTACTTTTTTGACGCAGGTTTGATTCCCACTCGCACTACAGTTCTCTTTTTCCAAATTTCATAAATAACTTCGTTCTTTAAAGTAGCTGAGCATGTTTAGATATTTTTATATATATTTTTAGCATTTGACATGCTTAGCACTATACATTAAACACAAAGTTAAAAATGTGAACTCGAAAATAACAGTCACGAGCAGGATTAGAACCTGCATCTCCTGGATACCGGCAATTTTGTTTAGTTTTGTTCAATTTTCCGGTGCAGGGAGTTTATAAGAGGCAACGAAGGGCTACTTTAAACTTGTGCTGATCACACAAGATTTGGTGGCAATTATGGTGGCAATTTTGGTTTTTGGTTGTTTGAACAAAAATAAATGAATTTATACTTCAACTCGTACTTCTTTAGATGAAATAGAAGATTCAAGAGGTTTAATATTTATCACAAAAAACAACAAAAATCTATAGGACTGAATTGCTGACTAATAATTTAAACTCTTCTGTAGATTTTTTTTTTATATTTAGGTAATTAGTCATTTAATTGCTATCATGAGTCTATCATTTTGCTTTTGTCATAAAGCTGTCAAACTAGATTTGATGGAATGAATACTTTATTACTAATCGTATTTATAATATCAGTTCTTCCTTGGTTGAAATTCAATGATAGTGATAGTTGATGAATTGAGGAAATTATAAGAAATCATATTACCAAATTTTTTTATCGATAAACCTAAAGCTTGTATTTATAACATTAGTAAGGAATTAAGAATATATGAATGCTAAACAAAATCTAATTTAATGACCCAACGGAACACTGATAAGATTCTTACATTTTCTGTACCTAGATGGTCGTCAATAAATGAATATGAATAAAACGATAGATGTGAATCTTTGACCCGAAAACCAGTATCTTTTACAATAGAATCTTCTATTTTTATACCTATGGTTTTGATTTATCGTGGTAGTTCATTTGGAAACTCATTTCCTTGAACTTATTCAACCACATTTTCGGGTGCCCGAAATAGGTTCAGTGACATGGAAAAATGTTCTTGACCTCTATTAGGGTTTGTGGAATATGTTGAAGTTATACCCATATTTAAATTTCGAATCTATCTTTCAGTTTGTATTACTGAATTGAGGATTCAAGATGTGATTACAAGTACATGTAATTACAAAAGATACCACAATCCTGTTACCACCTAAAGGTTTTAGTGGTACAGTCGTGCGATAATTAATTTTAAGACGCCTTCGTTAATGAAAACGGAACACTGTCATGCTATTTATTGAAGAGTCTAATTTTAATAGGTTTCTAGTCAGAAACAAAATAAACGGAGAATATTTGTCAAAATAATGTGCCTGATAAAAAATATAAATAACTACCAGCTAAATTGATTAATTTGCCGTGTAGGGCCGGCTTTAGAATTGTCCCACCCCTCTCCACCCATGGGAGTCGTAAGAGCCGACTGAGGGAATACCGAGAGAGTGGGCAGCAGCATTCCTTCGAGTATTAACAACATCCACTGCGATCGCCAACCCGCGTGCCAAGCGTGGCGTTTACGGCGCTATCCCCCATTCTTGGGGAGGCCTATGTCCAGCAGTGGACGTTAAAAGGCTGATGGATGGATGGATGGATGACCAGCTAAATAATAAAAATGATATGTAAACACTCATCAAAACTACAATTCTATTTCTTCGTGACGATAAAGATAAGTAGAAATATTAGTTTGAGTTAGTGTTGCTGAAATAAATATCTAATACTCGTATCCACTAGATGTTGCCTGAGACTAGGTACCTACGTGCGGAATACAGAATCTAAATACATCACTCTACGGCACACTACTGCTACTTATCATCACGCCATTTCCCTTACGGAGTAGGCAGGGAGAACAGCACACTAATTATCTTTATGTAAATATATCCAACGGGAACCATTACATTCTCTGGGATTAAAAGTAAGCTATGTCTGTTTCTGGGCTGCAAGCTTATAAGCAAAATTTCATAATGATTTGTTAAGTGATTACACTGTGATCTCGGTGGTGTAGCCGTAGTGTGTGTGACTGCTAATATGAGGTCTCGGGTTCGATCCCCGGGTCAGTCAATGGTATTGAGCTTTTTCCTAAAAAAAAGAAAAATTTTCAGTAGCAGCCCAGAGTTTGGAAATGTGACCGGTAGACGTCAATAGGCTCGCCCCCTATTACGTGGGACTTAAACATAGCTGGCGAATCGCGGGTGTGTAATACACCTCTGCCTACCCCTTCGCGGAATACAGGCGTGATGCTGTGATGCTATGTATTACACCGTGAAAGCGTAACAAATAAACTCATTTAATTTAAGCATTTATAATATTAGTAAGAATTACAGATAGAAATAAAGAACTAAATCCAATCCCTTATTGTTTTGTTATTATGAACATTTTACTCGTAAGTGTTTAATAAAAAGCATTTAATTAAACTAATAGCATTACACATGTTGTTAAATTTGTGTTTCAAAAAAGTATAAGCACACATTTTAGAGCATACATGAAATATCTGGGAATAACATCTCCCATTAAACACAAAGTGAAAAATGTGAAATCGAAAATAACAGTCAGGAGCAGGATTTGAACCTGCATCTTCTGGATACCGTCCAGATGCTTTACCAATTCAGCCATCCTGACAATTGCTCCTGACTGCTAATTTCGATAACACATCATACTTAACGTCTTTGGGTGACGCCTGCGCCATCTGTCAGAAGTATTTTCATACATTATACCGACCAGGTAAACTTAATTTTACAATTAAGATTTTACCTAATAATGACGCAAACCCTTTAAATATTTAGATATTTTTTATATATATTTTTAGCATTTGACATGCTTAGCACTATACATTAAACACAAAGTGAAAAATGTGAAATCGAAAATAACAGTCAGGAGCAGGATTTGAACCTGCATCTTCTGGATACCGTCCAGATGCTTTACCAATTCAGCCATCCTGACAATTGCTCCTGACTGCTAATTTCGATAACACATCATACTTAACGTCTTTGGGTGACGTTTCGATTTCACATTTTTCACTTTGTGTTTAATGTATAGTGCTAAGCATGTCAAATGCTAAAAATATATATAAAAAATATCTAAATATTTAAAGGGTTTGCGTCATTATTAGGTAAAATCTTAATTGTAAAATTAAGTTTACCTGGTCGGTATAATGTATGAAAATACTTCTGACAGATGGCGCAGGCGTCACCCAAAGACGTTAAGTATGATGTGTTATCGAAATTAGCAGTCAGGAGCAATTGTCAGGATGGCTGAATTGGTAAAGCATCTGGACGGTATCCAGAAGATGCAGGTTCAAATCCTGCTCCTGACTGTTATTTTCGATTTCACATTTTTCACTTTGTGTTTAATGTATAGTGCTAAGCATGTCAAATGCTAAAAATATATATAAAAAATATCTAAATAACATCTCCCATTTTTTGTAGCAGTATCAAAGCAAGCAACACTGGTACGCGTTGAGATATTGCCTCTGGTACCAGGCACATATAAATAAATTAGCAGCCTCGCCCTACCGAGAGTACAGAGACTTATGCGTGAACATTTTACTCTTTCATTTTTCATCCACGCGTTGTATATGCATATATGGTTGTAAGATTTTTTACTGGCGGAAGTTTAAGTAACACAGGGTTTTTGTGATACAGAATCAAACTGGTCGTATCGTAGTGGAAAAAAAAAGGACTGCAAAGACAATGGTATGGAGTTTGATCCTCAGCCCAAGATCACCGAACACACCTTTGACTTTCGAGATTCTCACTTGGTTTAGGTACCACACAACACAACCCCCATTAAAACTACTATTACGTACAATTTGTTTGAAATCCAGTCATCAGAGGTTGACCCTCTGATGTTAAAGTCCATAAGCTGTTACCAAATACAATCGGGTTGGCTGGCTCTTTTTCTACGGCCGATAATAAAAAAGTCACATTGATGATAGTCATGTTTCTGTTTGTTTATTTGTTATGCTTTTATGCCGTAACTATTGAATCCATTGTCATGAAATTTTATATATTCGTATATATAAAATTAGGGCCGCGGACTATAATATACTCGTGTATATTATAGTCCGCGGCCCAGAAAATTTTCACAAAGAGATAATTGAGTTTGATTTTAGTCACTTTTTGACTTATTTAACCAGTCATTACAAAATTTTGCATAGGTACTAAAAAATGTTAGTATCTATGGGATGGCAATTTTTAAATAGAGGTTATTTATTTCACGGATACTGACCTATATTATATTTTAATAACAGGATTTATGTAAATTAAAGCGAGATATTCACTCGTTTAAGATACGTTTATTAATACCTACATACAGTATTGCCGTGTTGGGCCGGCTTTAGAATTGTCCCACCCCTCTCCACCCGTGGGAGTTGTAAGAGCCGACTCAGGGAATACCAGGAGTGAGCAGCAGCCCTCCTTCGAGTATTAACAACATCTACTGCGATCGCCAACCCGCCTACCGAACGTGGCAATTACGGCACTATCCCCCATTCTTGGGGAGGCCTATGTCCAGCAGTGGACGTTAAACGGCTGATGGATGGATACAGTACTAAAACGTAAATACTTAATCAATAAGTCACAATATTACAGGTATGTTAGTACAAAATAAAATAACGTAAAAGTTGAGTAAACGCAACGGTTAGTTAGGTCAAGACGAAAACTGGTGAAAAGAAAATTGTTTTCTTCAACAAAGTTGATGTGTCGGCAAATCTCGGGAGAATTAAACAATTTTCTTTTGTAGTCCAACCCACGAATGTCCCATGTACTTTGACCGCATTCTAAAGATTGCGATGAGGTAAATAAAAGTAAAGATTGTGCCGGTAAAGGTAATGAGAACAAATAATAGTTTCTTTTATTAGATGTTCAAATCAATACCTTATAGCCAAAATGAAATATTTCCTCTAAATTGCAAATACACTCAATATTTTTTATTCAAAGTAACATGAAATATTGTATCACTGGTTTTATAGTAAAACTTGTGTCTTAGACTATGATTAATCTTCAATTAATCGAAACATTAAAGACATATTTTCCGAATTTCTATTATTTTTCCTCTCAACCTCATTGTGGTTGGATTTGCCTATCATTGCTAACTTCTATAGGCTACGGTAACCGTCACACACAACAACTACATGAACATCATCGTGATCTACGAATATTTACTATAGGACGCTAGTATTATTAGTTATTATTTGCTATAGATACCAACATATTGTGGAAAAAAAAAATACTTACCTAAGAACAACACTAGAGTTTTGTATAATAAATAATAATAATTTTGATATTTTATGTATTTTTGAGCATTTGGCATGTTTTTCTATATAAATTAACACAAAGGGCGAAAATGTTGCCAACAAGTCCTACACAAGATTAAACCTTTTTAAAATATACTTTATATTTATGTCACATACTACATAAATTCTTCAATTATCATCGATAGCCACATATCCGATAATTTCTAGGTACTTACATAAACCCTCCACATTAGAATTTCCCAAACGTCAAGTAATGTTTGTGCCCGAAATCCTTTGCTCTGCCACACAGTGAGGAGGGTCAACTTTCACTGATTCAGTGAGTTGTTTTGTAAAATACACATATATACCTATGTATGATATACTCATTTCATGAAATGTATATCGAAAGCTGATCATTTTTCAAGTTAAACATTCAATGGCTGCTTGTATTTATATTTGATTAAGGAAAATAGATATAACAGTTAACATTAGTAGGTAAACAGCTAATTATAATTATGTTATTTGTGTGGCTTACTTAAGCATGGTGAGATCTGTATAATTACATATAGTATTTATATGTTAATTTATTATGTTCATAAGTTATTAGTTTTAGAAGAGCGGTGCCTTCTAACACAGGTGTTTTATACACTCAATAGGATACCTCTATAATGGATAATTATATTATAATCAATATGGATAATACAAAATAAATTATATATATATATATATATATGTATTTAAAAAGAATACGAATAACATATTATATTAATCGATTTGTTGTCTATGTTATTTTTAAATAGTAAAATATAGTTCCACTGATATGTTTCTATAAAGTGAAATCTTTTGATCTGTATTTTAGTACTTGACATGCTCAGGTACTTAAAAGAACAAATTATTTGTGAATGTGCAAAAAGATTCGTAATTCGATCCATGGGTCGTAAAGACAAATGTGATGTGGAGATTGGGAATGGTCGTCGGTCACTGCGATGGCTTAACGGTCTAGAGAACATCCCCGGATTGGAATGGACGCAGGTTCGAATCCCGCTCGTAGAAAAGTTCTCACACGATCAACTTGAAGATACGTGTAGTTACTGTAGTAGGAACTGTCAGTCACATGTTGCCAACCCTCGAGACATGAATGTGAGGTGGAAAGGAAATACGATAGAAATCTGATTAGAAGCTGAAGAAGAAAATAATGAGTAGGAGAAGAGGAAGGATGAAGAAGAAGTTTATCCTCTAGTACTTTTACTCGCCATACAAGACAAAAAAGTATGAGTAGCTACAGTAGATTCGCGATGATATTCTGTGAGTGGGACAGTATTGCCCCAGCTTAGTTGGCCCATTTCAGCTTGTAGTCCCTAGAACCAGCGGCTTAAGTGTGTGTTGGTCAACAGTCAGTCAGGACTTTGAATTATATATAAGTACGTAGATTTGTTACCTGTAATCTCAGACTAACTAAAAATAATGACAGCACATTGTCAAATAAAAGTGAAGCCACTTCTTGATAGACGTGTGCGTGAAAGTGTTGTCACCGGAAAGAAATGATCTCTATAACTTGGGTAAATTTTTAAAAGTTTTATGTTTAAAACATAAAGGAAGTAAAAGTATAAAGTAATTAAACACAAAGTGAAAAATATTTATAGGGTTTGCGTCATTATTAGGTAAAAATCTTAATTGTAAAATTAAGTTTACCTGGTCGGTAGAATGTATGAAAATACGTCCGACAGATGGCGCAGGCGTCACCCAAAGACGTTAAGTATGATGTGTTATCGAAATTAGCAGTCAGGAGCAATTGTCAGGATGGCTGAATTGGTAAAGCATCTGGACGGTATCCAGAAGATGCAGGTTCAAATCCTGCTCCTGACTGTTATTTTCGATTTCACATTTTTCACTTTGTGTTTAATGTATAGTGCTAAGCATGTCAAATGCTACAAATATATATAAATATAGTATAAAGTAAGTTTACAGCAAATCATATAGGGAATAGTATGGCGCTGATAACGTATTCATGTACGTAACGTACGTACGAAATCCTCGAGTCATTTGGGGTAATTTTAAATCATACTCTGGTAACACTCGTGATTTATGACACTTCGTTTTGGCATGATTTTGTTTGTATATCGGTGCGTGAGCGCGTGTAATTACAAGTTTGGCATGGTTTTATATGGCTATAGTTAGTCTGAGCCTGTTATTCAATTTATATGCATTAATTTTTAAACAAGAAACCCGAGAATTAAGTCTGTTCTCGGCTTATGTTATGGGTAGTAATCGATACATCTTATGCTAACATTTATCTTTATGAAGTAGACTCTAGGGTATATATTTGCTTATCGAAAATAATAGCTGAGGCGGTATGTTGTAAAATACCTTAATAATTAATATTATTCTAATGAACTAAATATTTTTTATAGTATCCAATTATTATTTATACCTGACACACCATATTATTTAAGTTGTTATCACAATATATCATATATATTTATTTATTTTATTTACTAATGTTTATAAGTTGTACCGAAGATTCGATGAAAAAAGTCTACCAAAAGAACAAAAATCAAATTCCTTTGAAGTTATAAAAACTTCCGAATTGGAATAAATAAGAGACACAACTAGGCATCTAAAAAGTAGGATACTTTGTTGTTTTTTCTCGAAGACAAAGAAAATTAGGACCCGATCAATTTTCAAACAAAGCCAACATCGAACTTGAGAGGGCTAGGGGTCGTCAGCAGCCCAATGTTCATTAAAATAATACGACACTGATGAACACGCTAAAAGTTTTTGGCAAAGTTTTTATAAATTTAAATTATTTATTATACTACGTACCATCTCCAAGGAAAGGGATAGGAGGTGAAGAGTATAGGAAGGATAAAAAAAACACAGTCATGAGGACCGCACCAAAAAACTTTGTAGCCTTGACGGGTTAAGACAATCCACTTAATAAACTAAATAAACTTTTAAAGCAGTCAACATAACTTCACTTAGGGCGGATTTGACCAAACAAGAATGAATTTTATTCCTAGAATAAATCGCTATATACTTACTCGAGAATAAATCAATTTTACGTTTTACCAACAAAAATTCTAAGAATAGCGAGCCTATTCGGGAATAGTCACTATACCACCGATAAGCATCGCATAAGGAGTTAATTAATCCAAAAATAAAAAATGCCGTCATCTTTTTTGTGCTGTCATTTTAATTCGAAACTTTTAAACTATACAGTGACAGCTACTTTCCCACACTATAATATGACAAATAAGAGTTGAGATGAGTTAAGCTATACACCGTCCCGTTTGTAGAACGTATTCTTTTTGCCGGGTAGTCGCTATTCGCGCGTCAGATTGCGTGGAAAAACGACTGTTGATTATCTAGAGAATAAAATCGTGGAATAGATTATTCTTGGTATAGTTATTCTTGTATATATTTGAGTTTGGTCAAATCCACCCTTAATGCTATTAAAGCATGTCGGTTACGTGAATCGTAAGATTTTACCCATAAAGTCGAACATGACACGCATATGATACAGTCGATTGTATACAATGTATTATGTATATATGCGTACACATGCACACAGGCCGCTATACTACACGTCGCTAGTCTGGCGCAAGCGCAATTCGTCACGAGCATGTCGAGGTCATCAGTGACGCAAACCCATAAGTTTTTTCCCTACCAAAAATCGCTCAACGTGGATCAAGAAGTTGTCACTTATAATAATAATTATATTAAATTAATATTTAGAGGATACCTAACATTTTTTTTTTTCAAGCTGATCCTCTGTGAGATGATGGTACTTCCATAAATCCATAATACTTCGACACGTGTTCTCCACAGACAAATAATCAATATAATACTTGGACAAGGTATGATAATTATGGGGTGCTAATTCGTCCGGTTTACCTCCTAGTGGTGCACCCTGGGCAACGTCGGCAGTCGCCAGCGGCTAAAATTCTGGACAGGACGGGTCCGCGTGTCCCTCTGACTCAGCAGGGGGCACGGCGGATAGACCAGGCGTCGGAGTTGGTAGGGCCAGACTGGCTCACCGGGCTCTGGAGAGGGGGACAGTGTGGCCACAGCGCTCCCCCCCGTCCCAAATCGTGATCAGATTGCGTATCTGTGGTTACGTCTCGCGGGCATACAGGAACGAGGGTCTTGGCTTAATCGCCCGGACCGCGAGGAAGACAACCTCTATAAAAAATTACCCCGAATCTCAAGCTCTGGCGCGCGGCGAGGAGATGCATGGCTGACGGGTAGTTCAGTCTCGAGCGCGGCCCCAGCCAAGGTACCTGTGGACTCCCTGTGTTGGGTTACAAATGTACGCTTACCCGGGTACAGGGAGCTCTGCCCGGGTGGACCTCCTTTCACCCATACTCGTGGGAATTATATGGATTATTCAAAAAATTTAAAAACAAGTTCGACGGAGTCGGGTAATGCACCTGACGCCTTAGCCGTAAGGGGTCCGGCTGTAAATGCGGCCCCTACTAGTGCAGCTGCGCGTAAAACGCGAGGCGGCAAAAAGTCCCGCAAGGGCAAAAAGACGACTAAGGGAGCGTCCCAGTCATCAAGGGACGGCTCGATGACGGGTAGCTCGGCCGGCACTTCAGCCGAGATGTCTGCCACTGAGGAGGGTGGTCCGATTGAGGCTGCTAAGAGTCAGCTATCGCGGCTGGCAGAGGTGGTGTCAGAGTCGCGCTTCTGGCACAAGCGCACCCTGCCTCAGGGGGACGCTGCCTCGGAGTCCGACCTGAGCGCGTCAGAGATGCCTCCCCTAAAAATACCCGCAGCGGTTTGAGGTCGAGGCATCAGCCGACCCGGGATACCGGTACCGCGTGCCGCCTCAGCGAATAAGGTAGAGACGCGAGAGTTAAGACGGATGGAGGTGGTGCAAAACGCAGAGGAGCGCTTGGCGCTCCTAACGGAAAAGCTCCGCCTCCCTGACGAGGGCCATATAGGGACGGACGGCCCAGGTTGAGGAGAGGGCCCTAAACAGTGTGGCCATAGTCGAGACGATCGCTGCTGGTTCGCGGAACCTCAAGAGTAGCGTAAAGACGCCGCGCATGAGATCACGCTATCGGTCCAGCGCTTGGCGGAAACGAATAAGCGCCTCGAGGCTCAGAACGCTCGTCTGGAGGCGCAGAATCAGCGCCTCGATGAGGCTAACCGCTGCCTCGAGGTGCGGATGGCGGAATTGGAGCAGGGATAGGCAGGGGTGCGGGTTGAGCTTGGGCTCCCTGCGGCTGCCCTGGCTTCGTCCACTGCCCAGTCAGGCGCTGGGCCCGAACTGGAGGATGAATCGTTCCGCCTGATAATTGACCGCATTGCTGCGGTCTTTGGTCCGCGGTTCGATGCTCTGGCCGCGAGGTTGCCGCCGGAGCCTCGACTTCGGCCGCCGCTTGCGGCTGACAAAAGAGGTACTGCGGCGTCCTTGGCACCGACAGCCCTGCCATGCCAGGGGGGGCATGTGTCTTTTGCCGCAACGGCGGCCAAACCATCGGTGGCCAAACCACCAGCGAAAAAGGCTAGGAAAAAGGACAAGGCGAGACAAGCCTGGAGGGCAGCCCCGAGAGGAGATCCCACCTCTGCCAAGCGCCGCTGTGCCTCCGAGTTCTGTTGCGCCGCGGCAAACGGTCGCACGCTCGCGGGCTGCGGCGGTCGCGCCCCGAGCTCCTGCCCCCACCCCTGCCACTGCTACGACCTCAAACGGGGACTGGCAGGTGGTTGGACCCCGGCGATCCCGGGCCAAGGGTCATGGTGCTGCCGCGGAACGCGAAGCGGCACCAATGTCCCAACGGGGGCAGACCCCAAAGGCGTCTAAGAAGAGAAGATCGCGCAAGCTCAAAGTGCCCAAGGCAGCAGCGGTGGTCATCACCCTGCTGCCCGAGGCCAAGGAAAAGGGCCTGACGTATGAGGCCGTCTTAAAACGTGCCCGGCGGGAAATAAACGTCTCCGACCTGGGACCTCTTGTCATCATAGGTGGACCTGTCGCTGCCGGCGGTTGCGCGAGCGATGGTTGGCAGTGACAGGGCCTGGACCGCGGTCGCCGCCTTCTGCGAGGCTGTCATCTCGCGGAAGGAGGTGGCGGAGAGGGCCTGGAAGGGATCCTCCTTCGCGGGCCCGATTCGCCGCCGGCGCGCGGGGCGGCGTGCGCGCGCTTACCTGCGCCTGATGCTGCCTTAGCCGAGGCTGCGGACGGTGGGGTCGGGGAGTTCCCTGCCGTCCGCGGAAGCCTACCGCGAAGGTGCGACCCCCAAGTGCGCGAGGCGTCGCTCAAGAGAGGGTGCCCGAAGGGGCTGCCGCCTGCGGATCGCGGTTGAAACGACGCGGTACCCGTGATCCGCCGTAGCAAGGGCGGGTGGAGGCACACGGTGGGTTTTTAGTGGGTGAGAGCCCCATACTTCCCCGTTGTCTCCCCGGGCAGCGGGGTGTGCGGTAGGAATAAAAAAAAACAAAAAGGTATGATAATTATAGACTCGCTACTATTTTGACACTAAGGATGAAGAAAAGGATGCACAGTACACATATAGTTTTAGCAAGAGTGAGAGAGACACATGTATAAGTATTTTATCATTTTTGCGTATTATTGTTATTGTGTACCATATAATTGTTAATTATCGTCATCTGTGACGCCATCGTAAACCTACGCACCAACGGAAGATCAGCGCAGGTTTATTTAATCTGCATCATGCTGAGTTGGTGGCGTTTTGTGACGAAACTATTTTATAATTTATTTAGTTTATAAAAACCTTATTTTGTTTCTTTTTTCTGTGCTGTTTCATCGCAATAAACGTTTTTTCTTTCTTTCTTTCTTACTTCCCCGACCGCAAAGCAAGGCATATTTAAAAAGTATTTTACAAGCTTAAAATTATTTTGTGTCATTTATATATATCATTAATGATAATTTTAAAATTTTTAGCAATCGAACTTATTAAAAATCAACTTCATAAAGTAATACTTCTGGTATTAAACACAAAGTGAAAAATGTGAAATCGAAAATAACAGTCAGGAGCAGGATCCTCCTCCTGACTGTTATTTTCGATTTCACATTTTTCACTTTGTGTTTAATGTATAGTGCTAAGCATGTCAAATGCTATAAATATATATAAAAATATCTAAATAATACTTCTGGTACTTGAAAAATTTATTTTTATTACAGAATAATAAATGTAAATAATTTTGCTTACCACATTTCTTTACACGTAACTAACAAAACAAATTGCTGTAATATAATATCATTACTAGGAAGCTCTATCCTACTAATCTTCTCTTCCCCGATAACTCCTGCCCATTATCCTGTCATTTTTCACCATTGATCTGTCAACCCTTGGTACCTCGTAACTTTCCCTTTTCGCGTATGAAAGTACTTGCCTTTTCTTTTACCAGAGCTTATCAAGATTCAACGGTATTTATGATCTGTAACGTGGCGAAGAGGGTTACCTAAGCATTAACTGTAAGCCTTCGACTTTAGCTTTTCCTGTATTTTATAACACATCCATCACTTTTATATAACATACAAGCGAGTTACCAGTTATTGTTTTGGAAAATGGATTACAGGAATTTCGTTAAAGCGATCTACGAAGGTGATGCGATAGAATTGACGACCATTGTATTTATGATTGATGTTTTCTCAAATCATATAATTATATGTACTTAATGTTAGTGTTAAAGCTTTGCTTATCGCAGCATGAATGGGCCGGCTCGATGAGGAAGTACCACCCTCTCATAGAAGATCAGCGTGAACGGTATGTACTTTTACCGTTCTGTTTAGTATAGTGAGTGCGAGCGCAGGAAGCCCAAATCCCTTCTCTATCTTTTCCGTTTTATCGTTATTATTCTCCGCTTATCATCTTTCGTATCTTCTGAATAGTATCCTTCCCATCCTCACCTTATTATCCTTCCTCTCCAACTCCTATCGCTTTAAATGGACATGGTGACGCGTGAGTGATGCCTTTGGTGTTGCTAGCGTGGATGGGCTACGGTAACCACTTACCATCAGGTGGCTAGTATGCTATTTTGCCACCGACGTATACGTAATATTATTTAGATATTTTTATATATATTTTTAGCATTTGACATGCTTAGCACTATACATTAAACACAAAGCGAAAAATGTGAAATCGAAAATAACAGTCAGGAGCAGGATTTGAACTTGCATCTTTTGGATACCGTCCAGATGCTTTACCAATTCAGCCATCCTGACAATTGCTCCTGACTGCTAATTTCGATAACACATCATACTTAACGTCTTTGGGTGACGCCTGCACCATCTGTCGGAAGTATTTTCATACATTATACCGACCAGGTAAGAAAAGGTTTTTCGCTTTGTGTTTAATGTATAATAAATATTGCTAACATTCATTAATATGTCTTGCGTTTTATTAAATCACAGTAGGTAGTTATTAGTCATTTATGTGATTTAACATAATAGTAATATTCGTATATTGTGTGTGTTGCAATGGAAACGTAGACCCACGTTGTCAAACAAATGAACCCACGCAGATAAAATGCGCTGCATGCCCGTGCACAGCGTGCGCCACAGTGGGCAGCGTATACCTACTGTTTGTCCTGTTCGTCGTTAATTTAATAAGGGTGTTTTTTTTTCTGAGCCTATCATTATTCCATCGGTAAAATAATATTTCTTATAATGAACATGAAAGAACAGCACGTTTTCTCTAAGACTTCAATTTTAATAGGTCAATTCTGGAAGTTTCAAAATCAATACTATTTTGATGAGAGCCATTTATAAAGACTTTATTAACTTTTGAACACTGTAATTTGGAAACACCCTTTCACGAAACTTGAGTAATTAAACAAAATAATCAACGTATTTCAAAACTGTGGAAATTTTAGCCATAAAATAAAAAGCAGCAACCATATTACAGGAAGATTAAACGCAATATTTACGTTGGACGGCCAGCGTCTTATAATTAGTTCTGTGTTTATGTTACTTACCTATAACCTTCAGAATTATATAACCACTACTATTAGACCACATTCCACGATGAAGACGAACCCTTCGATTACTAGAATGTATTTATCAAATCACTGACCATTTCGCTTTGCACTGAAACTGGTGATTATTATTAGATACTGCCTCGTCAACATCATTCTCGACCATATTAAAAAACACTGATTGGGCTGTGAACTACGGTGTAGCATAAGCTATATATCACCAGCAAAATTTACTCTGAGATTTAGGTCCTAGGATAGTGCCAGGTTAGCCGTGTCAATGGAGGCCAACAATGCAGTTAAAAATATAGTCCATCATCAAATTTTGTGCATTGTGCAAGCGCAGTCTCTTTCCCTTCATAATCTCCAAGGTACGGAGGTACAACTCCGCCAATATTCTTTTTCCATTAATCCACTTTACCCTAAAGCTTTTAATCGCTTACTACTGTTAAAATTTATTGTTTTATTAGCGTAGGCGGCAAGTGGCTATCCTCTGAAAGGGTGATAAAATTTTCTTGTTGCATAAGTTTTAGAGCCACGTGTTTCAAAAGTTGGGTTTAATTTTTGTAACGTAGTTTTATTCTATTTTTGCAATTATTTACATATTTTATAATTCTATTCACCGATTGCATCCCACGGTTCTTTTATTGTAATAAATGCTAAGTCAATGAACATTATTATTTACATTTAAGTCCTCAAGAACCTGATTAGGTTTTTATGGTGTATACTGAATTTAAAACACTGTAATAAAACTGAATAAAATAAATAAAAAAAAAAAAAAGTGGGTTACGTGTCTCACACCATTAGTAAAAAATATACCGCTTAATTCATTGCACTCAAAGTAGGGGTCAAAATTAAAAAGATACTGTATACTGTTTACAAGCCTGACTTGTTTTATTCGGGCCTCACCGTGGTCGTTTGAACAGGCCTATTGTTTGAAAACCTTAATTTAAATAATAAATTTCACATGTAATAAACCAGGTAAATTTGGACCCCGGATGGACTAAGCTACCTTTTACTCCTACTCTTTAATGGTTAATTGTTTTTCATAATTCGGTGTTGATAATAAATAGAGGAATTATGGGATTAGATTAATCATCTTCACAGGTCTGATATCTGTGCGTTCTAAATCATAATATTAAAAAAAAACATAGCATCACGCCTGTATTCCCCGGAGGGGTAGGCAGAGGTGTATTACACACCCACGATTCGCCAGCTATGTTTAAGTCCCACGTAATAGGGGGCGAGCCTATTGACGTCTACCGGGCACATTTCCAAACTCCGGGCTGCTACTGAGAATTTTTCTTTTTTTTTTTTAGGAATAAGCTCAATAACATTGCCCGACCTGGGGATCGAACCCGAGACCTCATGATTAGCAGTCGCATACACTACCGCTACACCACTGAGGCAGTTCATAATATTAAGTGTTGTTATAGTATATTTTATCTGTTTTCTCAGATAAATTACTAGAATTATTGTCTTGATTGTCGTGCTAGAAGCTGGCTAATATCGAGTGATTATTAGATAAGAAATTACGAGTATTTTTATTTAGGTAGGTACATTAAACACAAAGTGAAAAAGCATGTCAAATGCTACAAATATATATGAATATAGGTAGGTACATTTTTGTTATACATTTTTGTTTGAATACTAGCTAGTTAATATATATAGTTTATAAAATTTTAACGTAATTATGAATATTACCATAAACACATACTCGTATAAGTTGAAAACTCTACATTGTCACTAATAGCACGTATTATTTGATTCTAAGTACCTATCTATGCTAAATCTGTGGCTGAGCTGTGACATTAAATATTTGAAAAATAAAAATATATGAGGCTATCTCGGTGTCTACTAACTGCCTCGGTGGTGCTGTGGTAGTGTGAGCGACTGCTGATCATGAGCTCTGGGGTTGGAATCCCGGGTCGGGCAATATTGAGCTTTTTCGTAAAAAGAAAAAATCTTAGTAGCAGCCCGGAGTTTGGAAATGTGCCCGGTAGACGGCAATAGGCTCGCCCTCTATTACGTGGGACTTAAACGTAGTTGGTGAACCGTGGGTATGTAATACACCTCTGCCTACCTCATCGGGGATATAGGCGTGCTGTTTTTTATTTTTTATTAAGGTGTCTCTGATCATAAAACAATTTTTTTAGAATTTTTTTCTGTCTTTATGTTTGTTATTTCGCACATATCGCCAAATCTATCAGATTTTTATGATTTTTTTTTATTTGATTTCTCTTTATTAGAGTAAAAAACTGGTAGACATTCCGCTATTATACCTAAGTTATAACTTAAGCCTTTGCTCACAGTTTTGCCGCAGACGATCATTGATAGAACACAATTACTGTAACACCATATTTTAAGTACATTTTCAAAAATAATTGATTTGTATAGAATACTACAAGATGATGCTATTTTCTCACTCAGTGCCAGGGCAGAATTTACCCTTAGGTTCACCTTGGTATTCTGAAAAATTCCGCCCAATACCTCTTTACATGACCTTTCTTTTTGCAGCCCCGAATTTAATTTCACTGTCTGAAAAATTTTACGTTTTGGGGTCCTGGTTTAAATCTAAGAAGGCTATTTAATACCAAACCAAGCACAAATTTTCACCTATCAAATATTTTGCTTTATTTAATCTTGTCTCATTATCATGACTAATGGTTATGACTGATGATATGAAACACTGTACGACCTTATCTATCTTTAATATTTATATTTAAGGATTTTTAAGTATACATCTCCTAAAGCGTATAGTACTAAAAATAGTATAAAAACTCACTGTTTTTTTTTTCAATTGCAAACTATCAAGAACAAGCAATACAGTCGTAATGAAAAATTGATTCGATCCTTTATTGTCTTCTCCAGGATCGCTTCTATAAACGAACTTCTATGCAACCGTAATTCCGACTAACTTAGCTGTAATAGTTGTACGCCAATGGTAAGATACTATTATTTCTAGTGGTCTACAAATAAGGTTTATTTTAGAATGAAGTTATTTTATGTAAGGAAGAGAAACAAGTGCGATGCTATAGAAACATGGAACTTATAGAAAAATGGAAATTATTTGTATAGGATTCTCGTAAGTGTTATTTTACAAACTTATGGGGCATTTACACGTTGTCTACTTTAGTTTGTGTTGTATCCTCTTTCGCTATGTATAAAAATAAACTATATTTTTATACGACTCGCTACTCGGGTGCAATTTAATAACGAATACAATCTCTAGAATATCAAGGGTTACAGTTGTATATTTTTGAAGTAAACACTTCTATAGGAAGGTTTGTATAGGGAGTAAATTCATGTAATTCGTCATCGACATGGTCACGTGACGTGTTAAAGATAACACTATAACTGTTCCTAATATATAACTTAACATTATTATTTATTACTGTTCCTAATATATAATTACTTATTACGCTGGGCCAGCTCTGAATGAAGAAATGAATAATTTTAATTTTTTTTTGTGAATGAATTAATAATTTTGATTTACAAGTTTTAATTTAAGATCAAACAATTAATTTGCAGCCAGCTTGGGCAAAATCCCTGTATTCAGGGAACTTTACAAGCATACCATTGATGGATACATCCAAAATTTGACCAAATTATCGGGCTACCACGTGGGTGCCGATTGACAACTCTTTTCCCTATACGGTTTTGGTCTACCAATTGCCATTTCAAACTGTTAACTTAGCGAACTATGTCAATAAGCGTTATATTCCTAAGGATTTCCGTAAATTTACTGATTTCATCACGCAGAGATTCCGAGCTCCACTCAAAACCAATTTTCCAAGACCCTTGAATACGAACATATTTTATTATCCTCATAATCACCAAAACTAATAATAACTAAAAGTTTCGACGGAAGACAGGTACAATGCAAGACCTCTATTCGTTCTCGAACACAATCGTCAAAGTTCACAGCGTAGCATTTAAACTTAGCAAAATAGCTTTTCAGTTAATCGTAGCCATTATGTTGAGCACCTCTTGAATTTGGTCTGATTATATTTTGGCTAAGTTGTTTTCTACGGTTACTTTATAAAGTTGTTGAAACACATAAATAGTTTCTTTATTTGTTAGAAAATAGTTTAGGATTAAAATGAGTTTTGGCATAGCATTCTTGTGGTAGAGGTTTTCATATCCCAGCACGAATGGGTCAGTTCTATCAGGGTATACAGAAGATCAGCTAGAAACAACGGTAGGTATTTATACCATTGTGTTTCGAGTGGTTAGAGCGCCTGAGGCCCAAAGCCCCTCTTTTTCTACCCTTACTGTCCTGTCTTTATTATCCTTTCTCTCGTTATTATCCTTCCTTTCCATCTCCTGTCTTTATTTATGGCTGGCTATGAAGGCATAGATTACTTTCATCCCGATTTTTTTTTCCTGACAGACAAAAACTTAAAAAAATGATATTTTATTATAAGTAATGTATATGCTTAAAAATCTGCTATTTAAACATTAGAAAAAGAGATTTTTTTTTGTGACAAAATGTGATAAGTAGATTGGGATGATCGAAAGATCTGTACTATAGCTCAGTGGTTCAGAGCACTTCCCCGGATTGGAAAAGGCGCGGGTTCGATTCCCGCTAGTACAAAAAAAATCTCTTTTTCCTTATTCACAAATAATTTGTACTTTAAAAAGTGGCGGAGCATGTCAAATGCTAAAAAATATAGATCAAAAATGATTAATATGCCTATTAATTTACATACAAAAATTTTATAATGTCTAAATTCGTAGAATTATAATGGCTACTTGCAGTTTTTTTATGCATTATTAAAAAATGTGGAAATCAGGATGGAGCCGCCTTAATTATATTTTTGATGAGAAAACTTCTTTAGCCATGCTGAGCGTTTTTGGTAGGGGGAAAACCAGCGCCTAGCAACGTGTTATAGTGGCCTGTGTGTACATGTATATTCATTAATACACTAATACATTGTATACACTCGACTGTATCATGCATGTCTGAGTTTTTGCATGGGTATAATCTCGCGATTCGCGTCACCGACCTGCTATAATAGTATTAAGTAAAGTTATGCTGGCCGCTTTAAAAGTTTATTTTGTGTATATTATGCATTGTTTTAATTGTGTTTGCGATAGTCATTATTTGAATTGATTAATTGTAGAATCATCATGCAGTACATTAGTAAGTTTTAAATATACTTATAGGTTATGGTAATTTCAAATGAAAAATGTACGTACTAAACAAACCCGTAGTTGGTCCACGTCGGCTAATAGGAATCTGAGCATTACCAATATTTTATGCCCCCTTTTTAAGACTGGCCGAGGTGGGTCCCAAATTTGGTAGTTTTTGTGATAGGTTGGTCGGAGCCCAATAAGTTTGGGAACCACTGCCTAGTCCATTATGTTTTTTTCCAAATATCTTAAATGTAGAGATATAGCTCTGTTACAGATTTATAATAGCATAGGTAGACAGCATAGCCGGAGTGACTCTGTTGTACAAAGTGAGAAATAGTGTGTTACGAGAATGCTGTGGTGTGAAAGAAGATATAGTGACAAAAATAGAGAAAGGAATGCTTAGGTGGTTCGGACACGTAGAGAGGATGGATGAAAGAAGATTAACGTAACAGATATACAAGATGGCTGTGAATGGGCAAGTTGGTAGAAGTCGACCTAGGCGAACGTATTTTTCCCAGATCGGAGACGTTCTTAAGAAAGGCCAGGTTAAGAGTACTCGCAACCAACAAGCATGCATGAAAGCGCTGATAAAAGTAGATGAAGCGAAAAATGTGTGCCAGGATCGTAGCAAGTAGAGAGAAGTGGTTTCTGCCTACCCCTACGGGTTAAAGGCGTGACAATATTTATGTAGATAAAAGATAAAATGTCTTTGAATTTCCCCGCAGGAATATTAAAAAGTACTATGTGTGACTCAAGAGAAAGTGCGATTCCTGATTTCAGGTGCTTTTCAAACAGCACCCATGTGCGTTAATCTGTCACTTTCTCCCCTCAGTGACCAATGTAATATTAACAGGCACAGTAGTAATTATGTAAACAAAAGTACATTATACGTAAGCTCGTTTAAGCTTGTTTGAATCTTTACCTTGCCATTTTTACTTTTATCTTAGTAAATTGTAGTTTTAAAGTAATGCTATTTTGTGAATCGCTAGGGACCTCACTCATCCATTTCATCGACTAGTAAAATAGGCTCTTTTCAGATTATATTACATTTCATTTTATTTGAAACAGCTTAATAAGTTTTGGAAACCATTCATCGTAAGAAATATAAGAATAATATACAGGAATCTCATACTACTAAGTAATATGTTATTAAGAATTATTGTGTTAGAGAGATAGGGTTTTTGGTAATTATACTACTGAAATAACATTTAGTAAATGCTATTTTCATTTTATAAATTAATGCTGATTAAATTGAACACAATTAATTTTGACGAGAGGCTGGTATTCTGTAATACAGGTTCTCCTAGTACAGATACCAGTCTTTCACACAGTTTTCATCTTATAGTAAAATGTCACTTTAATCTAGTTTAAGATTTGTATTATACAGAAACGGTTACTTCTGTGTGAGAGAGAATATTAAATGATTTGTGATTATGATATGATATGATGTTGTGTGTATTGTGCTACCTAAAATAGAAAAATTATTACTGAGACCCACTCCCAATCTCTAAGTAACATAAATAACGCATACCTACTACTTTCTTTACTTCTTCATTTTGCTCTGCCAATCCCGTATTTTAGAGACAATTTCTCACAAATAAAATAATAAATATCCCGACAAAAATGTTTTTACGTCACATTTAGTGTTGAATTAAAATCATTCTTCAACAAAAAATATTTTCCACATGACGAGGTCATCTACATAAATCTAATTAAAAATTCTCTGGGTGACTTTGGCGATGTAATTGCAATGTTCATTGCAGGAATGTTGTTAGCCAAGAAGTATATTATGTCTGGATTGTGTGAAGGTAAGGAAAAAATGTAATGAGTGCTTCTAAAGATATAAACATTTATATAGTTATTTAGGTTCTAACAAACTTCATATTTTCTGATGGAATAAAACTTAATTTACGAATTGTGTTTAATCTATTTTATTTTTACCATCCTGAAGTTTCTGATTTTTACAGTAGGTACCCATCGTCACACTACTGAAGTAATACAACATAGTACCAGTGGCCCACCAACACAGGCAGAGAGATGGCACACGGCGGGTTTCTTTAGTGGGTGAGGGCCCCACACTACCCTGTTCGTTGCCCCGAACGTGTGTGATTAAGTACATTTTTCCCGCCTTAACAAAAAAAAGGGGTACCTTCGTCACGAAAAGACTGAAGTATTTCACATTCAATTATCGATCAGTGGGTACTGTAGTTTATCTACCCATAATAATTTCTAATATAATATTAAATATGTGAAATTGAGTTTGTTCTCTTGTTACTCCTTAACATCATAACTACTGAACCAATCGTCACGAAATTTTGTTATACATATAGTCCGGAGTACAAAGAAGACTTCCAATAATGTTGATATTAGATAAAAACATGCTTATAACTTTTTTATTAGGTTACTATTTTACGCCGTAATAATTTAATAAAAAGATTAAAAGCAATTTAATTTTATCAACGGTATCTGCTAAGTAGAATCATCATCATTATTATCTATATATTAGAGAATTACGGAGGACAGTCATGGCTGATGTAAAAAAGTTAAAGAAAAACAAAAAGTACCATCAAGTAGCTACCATTGAGTACCTCAATTAAAAAAAAATATCAGCAGAAAAATACTATACGCCGCGACGCAATAAAGTACGGTTGCTACATAAGATCGATAGGCTTCCTTAACTTTGCAATAAATCCTTAGGATCAGGTATCGCCGACAAGTTTTAATTCAAAACGACTTACCGCACGATTGCCAACGGCGGCGTGGATTAAAACTTGTTCAGTGGGATGTATCGTCCCCAGCTACCTGAATATCAAGATCAAAGGAGAAAAGCAAATAAAGAACTCTCAAGTCAAAGTTGTGCCTCAAAATTTGTGACTGAATTTATTTTTAATTTCCACCGTTCCAATGTTGATGAAATATTCAGTATTTGCTCGAAGTTTTATATTAATAAAAGTAATGAATTCAAACAAACAATATATTATCTGTGTATGGTAAATTAATAAATATAGAGAAGAGGACATTAAAACTTAAGAGATCAGTGAAAAACACGCACAGAACATTATATTTTATGCGAAAATAAATGAATATGAATATGAATATTTTATGATAAAAGTAGAGGCACAAAAACTTCGAAAACGTAATTTTCGAATTTTCGAAAACGTAATTTGAAGAAGAAGAAGAAGAAGAAAAAAAAGATGGTCAAATAGAAGTTAATAACAGCTTTCTATAAATAAAACAAAACTTTAAGTTTGTAGATCATTTCTAAAAGAGAACTAAAGAATGCTTAATTAAATTATTATACTACACCTTAAAAATCAAAATAATAACATAACAAAACAATTTCAATGAAACAAAAGTAAAATACTTTCTAACATTTACGCGAATTTTACACATTTTGAAATAAAACTACGGAATCTATCGCGTTTACTTGATTTTTATGCTATCCCGACGTTTCGAATACTTTACAGCATTCATTTTCACGGGTGGACTTAGATGGTAGATGTCCAAAGCTGATATGTTGTTTCAACGGTTTCATCTACCCACAGTAATATGATTTTACAAATTTTTGGTTTATTTATTTCAACCCACATAATATTCGTTAAGAAACAATTAAAAATATCTACTCTAAGTTTTATGCTTACAATATATGAGATTTTAAGCTAGTATAATAAAATTAGTATAATGCTCCTTTAAGTTTTAAAATTTTTTGTTTATATTTAGTGCTTAAAAAATTCTACCACAAACTACCAATTAAAATTTTTAGGTAATCAAAAAACTACCATTAAGAAGACAATATTGATTATTAGTTTCTATTATTAAATATATTGATTTTATTAGAAGCTAAGACTAAAAAGCTACCACCGGATCGGAACGCGGCCTGACTGAGAAAGATCCGGCCAGAAAACTCAGTAGGCAACAACTCGTTATGGATTATTAAATTTATGCGGAAATACTAACTAATCACTACTGTGGGTTTTATCCACACAATAAGCGCTAACTGTGTCTTGCAATCTTGTGGTGTGCCTTCTTGTATTATGTTTGGTGAGGCCTATCACAGGATTCCAGCTTGATGATAAGACCCAGGCGTCTTCTCTATTGAAATTGGGATGTTTCTTAATTTCAATAGCCTCATGATGTTCTTTTGCGAGGATTTGAGGTTTGTCAAACTTGATGTAATGGCGGGTGTGGTCCCGTGTGTGCTCACAAATTGCAGACTTTGTATAGCGACGGTGCTTCACATCAGCTATGTGTTCTTTGATCCGAGTTCTTATGGATCTTTTTATTTGCCCAAAGTAGGAGAGACCACAATCACAATCCAGCTTGTACACTCCTGCATCCTGCAAGGGTATATGGCACTTGACAGGTGGTAAAAATTGACTAATTCTTTTGAGTGGCTTATAGTAGGTTTTAATTGAAGCTTTCTTGAGAATGTAGCCAACCTTGTCAGTGACTCCTTTAACATAGGGCAGAACTACAGGGAGGCGCTCAACTGTAGGTGGCTTCACTCGGTTTCTGTGACGGCGGCGTGGAACCTGCAGCTTATTAGCATGTAAAACTTTCTTTACATGCTGATCATGAATGCTGTAAAGTATTCGAAACATCGGGATAGTATAAAAATCAAGTAAATGCGATAGATTCCGTAAACGCAGTTTTATTTCAAAACAAAAGTAAAAGTTAACAATATAAATATTTGAAAACAACTAAAACCATTATAGAAATAATTCCTAAAGATTTCTTTCTTTTCTGCAAATACTACTTCCCTGCAAATATCGAGACGGTATCAATAGTTTTGCCGTAAGTTTTAATCCCGGCTTCGACGGTGATCGCTCTTTAAGTCCTTCTAAATTAAATTACCTTCAGCGAGTTGCATTCAGTGCTCGTGTAGACTAACGAAAACAATTCAATATTAGAACGTGCACGCCGACATAAAAAGTTTTACTGCATCGTTAATTAAGTTGGTACCTACTTTACGAGCTATTTACAAAGAATTTAAGAATACAGGTGACACGACTCCATTCTTTCTCGCATTGGGTACCAAGTGAGATTGCCCATTTATTGTACCGTGAAGCATCATGGTGTATTTTGGTTGTAGCAGGAGAGAGCAGTCCATTTATTAATTTCCAATTCTTGATATAAGATGGTCAGCAGTGACTCAGCTTTTAGTTAGCTTTCTTAGTATTCCATCCATCAGGCTTTCGACGTCCACTGCTGGACATAGGCCTCCCCAAATTGCGGGTATAGTGTCGTAATCGCCATGCTTGGCAGGCGGGTTGGCGATCGCAGTGGATGTTGTTAATACTCGAGGGAATGCTGCTGCCCACTCCCCCCAGTATTCTCTCAGTTGGCTCTTACGACTCCCATAGATGGAGAGGGGTGGGACAATTCTAAAGCCGGCCACACACGGCCAAAGCTTTCTTAGTATTATTAAGTCTTAAAATGGTTACCGCTGACCATCAAATAGGTCGTATCTCGTTTGCTACAAAAGCATTATTTCTTATGGTATTTGCGATTTCATTTGGATCTGAAACAGAAAAATTTAAAGAAGGTTTAATAATAGATTGAGTGTTAACGTGATGCTAGTACATGGATCTTTATTATTAAATTTAAATAGAGACATTGCTTCAAAAATTACAATAAAGTAAAACATAAATAGAAAAGTAGAAATTCGACACGTAAAACAATTTCAACAAAACACAGCAGCTTGCCAATTACACTGAGTATTATGTTTTAGTCGTTTTATTCAGTAAAATAATTTAAGAAAACAAAGTATGTTAGAGGCAACAAGCGTTGCGTTTTTCACACACGCGTGCTCCCACTACAGTAATTCAATACCACAGAGTAAATATCAACCATAGAATCAGATTTACCTATGTAATTTTTCGCGAGATTTTACTTGTAGGTTTTATATACTGTGTGAAATAATATGGGTGTGGTTATCTGTAATGTACAAGGACCAGCCAGTCCTGCCTCTGGTATTACATTTACATAATGTACTTAGCGCGAAGAGCCGCATACAAAGGCTCTTCCAGAAAGTGATGAAACGAGTGCGCATCAAAGCAAAATGAATTCTTTTACAAACGTTTTTAAACATACATTTGTTTTAGTAAGCGTATTTTCTTTGTATTAAATTATTACACGGTATTTTACTCGAGAGGACGTAACTCGAATATTTGTTTGCGGTTCTAAACTTATGTTGTTGTAAGTGTCTAATAGAATAGTAATTGCATAATGATTAAGCAGAATGAGTGTGTACTCTGTTTTGTATAAACATAATTTAATTTTTTCTAGTGTATATAAAGCTGTAACAAAGATATGTGCAGTTAAAATAATTGAGAAAAAAATAATGTGCTTATCTATTTAGGCGTCTCTGAATATAAAACAATTTTTGCCATCTCCAAGGAAAGTGACAGGAGAAAGCATATTAAGGACAGGATAGGTTACTATGGAGAGGATAGCAAAGATAACAAGGAGGGGATAGGAAGGGGGTTTCGTCGTCCGGCGCTCTCACTCTATTAATATTATCTCTATCTCTATTGTTATTATTATTTTGTAATCTTTTTATTTCTCGGTTTTCGTTAAACCGGTATACTGATGGCTCGGGCCTATGCCAAGTATTATTATTAAGAAATACTACTTAAATCGGTAGAACTTAATTATTGTAATAAATCCTAATCCATTAAGATTCTCTCCTGTTCAACTATTCAATTTCAAGATACTATCTCAACTCAAATAGAATAAATGTATTATATGAATATTTTATGCTACACTTATACAAGACCGAATAAAAACAAATTACATTGAAATGTGCAATCAATTTATGCTTTGAAATGGACAATTTTAATTATGTGCATTTATTGAAATTTTAATTAATTTCTAAGAACTTATTTATAAACATAGATAAACTAAAGTAGTGACTTAAAATTTAAGAATTTTTATAAATTTTACTAACTGTCAATATATAAAATATTATAACTTAAAACGCTGGTTTTTAACATGGCCAAAGGATTAGCTTCGCTATCCAGCGAGGTAATGCTGCCAGTATTTTGGGCACGTTGCCGATAGTAGAATGTCACTTGAATGATAAAGCTTATTCAAGTGACATTCTTCGTCCTTTTGGTCTAAGGTTCGTTCTAGTGATCATAGTAGTTTTTATTTATATTTATTTTTATTATAATAGGATTAGTTTGGTTAGTATCATCTTATTTATCGTTTGTAAATTAGTATAAGATTGTATATAAATATGATAGTCTAACTTACACTTAAATACGTTGGTAAAGTTGCATAATTGGATCCAAGATCCGAGATCTCTATGTGGCAGTCCAACAGTTTCACTATTTTTTTTTATTGCTTTAGATAGCAGACGAGCCACGGCCCATCTGATTGTAAGTGGTAACCATCGCTCATAGACTCAACTATACCAAGTATTCTCAAGCCGCTGCGCACCAGCGCACCATTTCATTTCACAGATATGAAATGAAAGAATAAACGGCTATCCTCTGATAAAACGGCCAAAACACACTGACGTACTTCATAGCCGGTCACGCAGGAGATGGTGGTACTGACCCGTTCGGGCCCGATAGCAAGTGAGTACTCTCACTTGGTACCCAGCCCTACCACTAGTAATGCAATGGGTTATAATTGCTTACTTCCCTTAGTCGCATTGTGCAACACCCGTAGGAAAAGATGGGATGGTGACACTTGTATTCTTAGTCCGTCACCACACGGATAGCAAAAATATGAATATAACTCAGTATATGTTACCTAAATGATATTGAATTTTGATTTAGTATACAATGCGCCAAGCTTCCGAACCAAATTGAATTTAGCTTGAGGAACTGTGTTATCTTTATATGCCTCGGATTGTTCTCACACCGCAGCGAATTTGGTGTAAGTATTTTCAATCGTAACTATTAAAGCGTTAAAATGAGAGACAGAGCTATGTTTGTATATTTATAGGTAATTAAGAATAATGATTATTAAATTTAGGCTATTTAAACGCGTCTGAATACAAAACCTTTTCTTCATAATTTGTGTCTGTTTGTTTGTTTTCACGTCACGCAATTATTACTGAACAGATTTTCATGCAACTTTATTTCTTTTGAGTTGATGCATCTTTTTTATTCTGTTTAATAGCTCTTGACTAGACTCAAAAATTGGTATACGTTATCCCGCTACTATATCATGAAGGTTTACTAGTAAACCTAGGTATACTTACTACCTAAAACTAGCTGCTGTCTGCTGCTTTCATAAATTTTGAATAGGCATCGTCATGACTACTTATAGTTATTGCTAAAGTCAAGTGAGTTCGAAACCTGCACCTTTTATGATTATATACCTAAATATAAATCTACCTACATCTATAAAATACATGTATGCATTAATAAATAATCGGAGTTCACTCATAATTCACCTAATAATTCATAATGCTGATTGCACCGATGGCACCACTCCGGTTTAGATACCGGCCTCCCGCCCACTCGGGCGATTGTGGGTTCGGTTCCCACATTGTTTAGGCGGGAAAAAAAGTACCTAACCGCACACCCCGTCGTTCGGGGCAACGGACAGGGTAGTGTGGGGCCTTCACCCACTAAAGAAATCCGCCGTGTGCCGTATTTCCGCCTGTGTTGACGGGCCGCTGGTACTGTGTTGGATAACTTCAGTGGTCCGCCAGCGGCTTACCCATTCGGGCACTCTCTACTGAGTGACGCATCCGCACACGGAGCGTCGCACCTTCGCGGGAGGCCTTGCGGGTGGCGGACGTTCTCTGGTCCATCCACCCGCAGCCTCAGCTAGGGCGGCATGAGGCGCAAGTACTCGCGCCGTCACCACCCCAGTTGCTGACGGCGGTTTGGGTAAGCGGAAGAATCCTCCTCCCTGGCCCTTTCCGCCGCTTCCTTCCGCGAGATTACCTCCTCGCAGAAGGCAGCGACCGCGGCCAAATTCCTGTCACTGCCAAGCATCGCTCTGACAACGCTCGGCAGCGACAGGACTCCCCCAATTGCCGCGACGAGTTCACGGCGCTGCTCGGCCCAAGCCGGGCACGTCTCGAGCGTGTGCCGAGCCGTATCCTCGTCGCAGCCGCAATGGTGACAGCCCGGAGTCACTTCCCTTCTTGCGACTATGTGCAGATATCTGCCGAAGCAACCGCGGCCCGATAGCACCTGCACCAGTTGGAAGGTAAGGACTCCATGCCGTCGCCCCACTCACTCCTCCAGCACAGGCTGGAGCGCCCCTACGGTCCAGAGACTGGCCCAGAGTGTCTCCAGCCACGCCCTCCAACTGGCTATGGCAGCTCGGTGAGCGTCGCTCTGCCACCTGGCCACCTCGCTGCACCTTCGCCTCCAAGTACCACGGGGGGGTTCCAGCCAATGCGCAGGCCGCCTCGTTCGACACCATTCGGTATCCGCATATGAGCCTGGACGCGACGACTTCTTGTGGTCTCCACAGAAGAGCCCTATTTGGCGCGTCCAGGGACTCCGCCCACACAGGTGCGCCGTACAGTGCCATCGACCGGACCTCCCCCGCGTAAAGTCGTCGGCACGCATTGTTGGGTCCGCCCATATTCGGCATGAGCCTTGCAAGGGCAGACGCCGCGCCGACGAGTCTCGGGGACAGTTGGCGGAAGTGCTCGCAAATGTGCGACCGCCCGTAGGACAACTGGCAGCCTGTGAACAAGACTGGAGTTAGATTAAATTAAGTCTTTGACAGCCTGCAATGATTGCCATTATAATATTGAGTTTGTACCATGAATATTATTTGACACAAAAAACCGAATGCTTAATGTGCCTTCAGCGTGTAGGTATGTGTTTTTAGTTTGTACTTGCCTTTGCATTTATTTTTAGGTCATATCTCGGGTTTCCGATATAGTAGCGGGATAAAATGTATACCTGTTTTTAATTCTAATCAAGAGCTATTAAATAAAAAAAGATCAAATCCGATCAGTAGTTTCTGCGTGATGCGCAAACGAACAAACAGATAAACAGACAAAAATACAAAAAAAATATGTTTTGTGTTCAGACGCACCTTTATAGCCTAATACAGTCATTTTTTCTCAAATATCTTATATATACGTGTAAAGACACAGCTCTGTTACAGCTTTATAATAGTATAGATTAAGTACGCATTCGTTTTAGTGTAAACCAAACTATTATGCAAGACTACCACCGAATTGGACTGGTTTAAGTTTCATTGTATAGTTGAGCTTGTTTTAGAGTGACGGTAAATCTTCAACGATTTTACAGTTGCTGTGAAGCTAGATCGCACTTGTATCATTATAAAGCGGGTGAATTTACATTCAGCTGGTCTTTATTGTTTGAAATTTCAAATTTGATCCTTTTAGTTTGGAACTGAAAGAGGTTTGCAATGTTTTATGATTTAACATTTTAGTTTCGATGTTGCTTCACAATGTAAAATTTTCACGAGAACAAAACTGGCTAATTTGTATTAGCAATCTTCGAGGCTAAGTTTTCGAGTTTGTACAACACAAAAATGATAAAATGATGTAATGATGATTTATTCACATAACACAACATAAATGTTGTGTTGAATAAATCATCTATCCATCCATACATCAGCCTTTCAACGTCCACTACTGGACATATGCCTCCCCAAGAGAATGCCACAACGAGCGGTCCCGTCATGGGGGATAATGCCGCAATCGCCACGCTTGGCAGGCGGGTTGGCGATTGCAGTGGATGTTGTTAATACTCGAGGGAGTGCTGCTGCCCACTCCCCCGGTATTCCCTCAGTAGGCTCTTACGACACCCGTGGGTAGAGAGGGGTGGGACAATTCTAAAGCCGGCCCCACATGGCCTCATCACTCCAGCCTTATTACCCAGCAACATTTTTTTTGTGGGTTTTTTATTTTTTTATTTATTTGAAGTGCTTTATCGCTGTGCGACCACACCATCCTGTAGAGACATATTTACATTAGGAACTTACTTATTATTTATCACTATTTACAGGTTAAATGTTCGCCAATCCTATATCCGCTAATTTGTATAATACTTGTGCTTCAGCAGGATATAGGACTCGCTAAAGTGGAATTACAAAAACCAACATTCAGATTTACTAAATCCCCAGATTGCGAATCCCTGTAAGATCTATTTCTTTTACACTCTAATAACAAACGCTGTACATCTTCTAATATACCACAGTCTAAGCAGTTTGGAGATGAAACTTTCTTCATTAGATACGCGAATTTCTTTGACAGTATATGACCAGAGCGTAGTCTACAAGCCGTTACTAAGGTCTTTCTACATAACGCAATCTTATCCATCCACGGCTTTTTGTTGGATTTCCAATCTGTTTGGTTTTAACTGATCCCGCAGTATTAACATGGAGCGACTGCCTATTTGACCTCCATGACCCATCTAAGGTGACAACTGGCGACCTTAGAACAAGAGCAGAGTCAAATATTTTATTCAGGACTAACCTGTAACGACTGCCAGGATGTTATCTGACAGCCAGGGTCTACTGTTTAACGTGCCTTCCAAAACACGTATGTTGTGTTGAAAACAATATCTATAGATAGAATTAAATTAAGTAACCATACGCCTTTGTATATTTTCCCCGTCTTTTAAACCACGCAACGGATTATAAAATGGGTTCTATGGTCTCGTTTATATAAATTTTATAAAGAATTTTATAAAAGTACATTCTAATGAAACTTAATTAAGAAGAGAAAGTCGATGTTTTGTAAACAAGTTTCTCTAAGGATCTGCTTTTTTATTAATTGGTATCCGTGTATAGTAAGGTTGAGTCGCTGGTATAAAATAGTATGATTCGTTTTGAGTTAGGTATTTTTTCATTTTATTACAAGCTATGTTTGGCAAGAATTATTGTGATTGTAACTAATAACTGTCTATCGTCGACCTAACAATTCTAAGAATAGTTTCAAGTTACTGCTCACCATACGGATATCATCTTACGCTACAATCTCAGACTAACTAAAAAATATAGGCAGACCATTACCAACAATCCATTGAAGCCATAAAAAACCATGCCAAACTTGTAATTACACGCGCTCACGGACACAAATACTAACAAAACCATGCCAAAACGAATTGTTATAAACCACGAGTGTTACCAGAGTATGATTTAAAATTACCCCAAATAACTCGACGATTTCATACGTACGTTACATACATGAATACGTCGTCAGCGTTTCAATATTCCCTATACGATTTACTGTAAATTTACTTTACACTTTTACTTCCTGTATGTTTTAAATATAAAACTTTAAAAAAATTACCCAATTTATAGAGATTATTTCGTTCCGGTGACAAAACTTTCACGCACACATCTTTTAAAAAGTGGCTTCACTTTTTAGTTGACAATGCGGTGTCTTTATTTTTTAATTAGTCTGAGGCTACACTTAGATGGCTCAGGGTCGGTCTTGTAGCAGTCGATGGTATCTTCCTGTTCGGGCGCGATAACAAAAGAGTACTTCTCCAGACATCTAATTCTAACTATCGGTAATGCAATGTTTCATAGCTGCTTAATTCCCTTGGTTGCCTGGTACGTTACTTATTGGATTAAATGAGATGTAAGTGTGTTATGGTAAAGTGATTTGTTATCATCATACCACTTGGACAAAACTATAATGTATACTCCATTCCGAAAGCCCTAACACAAGTTGTAAGTATACCATAAAGAGGTTACTATTATGTGTCACTTTTAGATTTAATAAATATTTTCAAAGAAAAATAAAACTTCCTATAGTGTAGAGTTCCATTGCCTATCTCCAAAGATCATCAATACTAATAAAACTAAAAAATCATCTATGTAAGTATAAATATTTTTTTTTCTGTTGATTTTTTCAAAAAGCTCTGAATCAATTTCGATATAACTTACATTTTTTTATACGAGGGGCGAACAAGTATCTGGCCTCCTGATGGTAAGTGGTTACCGTAGCCTATAGAGGCCAGCAACACCAGAGGCATCACTGGCGCGTCGCCATGTCCAAGGAAAGCCATAAGACCCCCACCTATAGGAAAAATAAACAGGAGAGGATAGGTAGAACGCTAAGAAGAGGACAGGAAAGATAATAAGGAGAGGATAGAGAGAGGGAGTTTAGGCCTCCGGTGCTCTCACTCACTATACGACACACAACGGTAAAAAAACTACCGTTGTTACACGCTGACTTTATGCGAGTGGGTGACACTTCCCTGATCGAGCGAGCCTATTCGTGCTGGGATAAGCAAGGCTCTACCACTGTCTCGAGGGAAGTGCTGTTGGCGGTGTCACTCGACATCGCCAACGCCTTCAATAGTCTGCCATTCGGCTGCATCAAAGAGGCACTCCGGTACCATGGAGTGCCCCTCTACCTAAGGCGACTGGTGGCAGACTACCTCGACGGCTGCAGCGTCCTCCTCGTGGACCGGGAATGGGACGTTGTAAGGAGGGATATGTCGTGCGGGGTCCCGCAGGGTTCGGTTCTAGGGCCGCTCCTGTGGGAAATTGGCTGTGACCGGGTCCTCCGTGGTCGGCTCCCCGCTGGGCTCAGCATAGTTTGCTACGCAGATGATACGCTCGTCACAGCCCGGGGCAGGACCCTTGAGAAGGCGGCAACGCTGGCCACCTCAGGTACCGCGGAGGTGGTCAGGTGGATCGGGGCGCTGGGGCTTAGGGTGGCCCTTGAAAAGTCGGAGGCCCTGCTCTTCAATACCTCGACGCTGCCCACCTGTCAGCGCCTCGTTAACGGTCACCTTCCAGTTATTGCAGGTTTTGTCGGGGCACGGTTACTTCGGTAAATACCTGCACACGATCGCTAGGAGGGAGATGACCCTAGGCTGTCACCACTGTGACTGCGGCGAGGACTCGGCGCAGCATACACTCGAGTCATGCCCGGTCTGGGATGAGCAGCGCCGGGAACTCGCTGCAGTCATAGGCGTGGACCTGTCGCTGCCGGCCGTTGCGCGTGCGATGGTTGGCAGTAACAGGAGAGGTGGCGGAGAGGGCCCGGGAGGAATCCTCCTCCGCGGACCCAATTAACCGCCGGCGCGCGGGGCGGCGTGGACGCGCTTACCTGCGCCTGATGCCGCTCTAGCCGAGGCTGCGGACGGAGGAGGCGGGGAGTACCCTGCCATCCGCGGAAGCCTACTGCGAAGGTGTGAAGTCCAATTGCGCGGGGCGTCGCACAAGAGAGGGTGCCCGAAGGGGCTGCCGCCTGCGGATCGCAGTCGAAACGACGCGGTAACCGCGATCCGGCCCACCTAAAATAAAAAAAATAAATAAAAAAGAAGACTCGACCACTGTACGAATATACAAAAATTTGAAGTTGGTTGAAACTTTTAAATGAAAATAAGCGTGGAATAAAAATATCAAAAAGAAACTGGTTATTTTATTTCTGTAATATGTCACGCTAAAGTTAATATAAATATTAGCTACTATTGTATAATAACCGATACATTACACACAAGCCTGAACTGTGACATACTCTAAGTACTCGTACTTAACAATAATGTAGGTATGACTTAAACCAAGAATTGTTGAACACAAGTGTATAATTACTGTAACTAAATCATCATTCGAGTTGTACTTACGCAAATATCTCGTGTTTACGTGAGGTACATATTCTCAGCGAATCCGGTCAAGTGTAAACATATTTATTACATGCGTCGTAATTGGCGCGCGATAATGAAGTGGAGACACCGTGTTGTGCTGAGGTGCGCTCCATTAATTAGAAAACGACATTTTGTATTAAGTTACAATACTTAGTAACAGACTGTAATAATTACATATGTTGTTAGTTACGAAATAAATATATTTTTATCCTAAAATATGAGATACTTATATTACTTTTGATTTCAGACTTACAAGCCCATAGAATAATAATTAGTTACAAAGCCGTCGTTCGACTCACGCGCACACACAGCCACAGTCGCCGGCTTCTCCCTTGTCCTTTACACTTGAATAACTGCCGCAAGTGGAAACCATTGAAGGCCGCATCCAACCACCAGTGGCGGCGTGAGTGGTCTGACTGAACCACTGGTGGTCGCGTTTAGTAGCGGCGACTGGTGGCCATAATGTGCGGGGGCTCTTAATGTGTTCGAAATTTAAAGCCGATAATCTACTATCGCTACAACACTAAAAACTGAGTAACTAGAATGTTCACACCTCTCTATTTCAGATATCCTTTAATGCATGCTACAGTTATTATTGTTTTAATATAGATGTACGTAATATTATGTCTTTAAGTATCAAAATAAATTATTACTCTATTATGGCTATATTGGTAATGCCTTTAATTAGTCTTTGCCTACGGCTTCATGGCAGGTAAAACATCGTTTTACGTTATGTATATCCATAGATATAGTAACGTATAGATCACCTGACAGCTCGATAACGCGTAACCAATTTTGATTTGTCAATGTGTGCGTTGGATAGTGGTGTAAGTTTTAAGAGTTAGACCGTTTATCGATAAAATGATAAAACAAATCAGTTTATTTAACGAACTTGCTCATTTAAATAATCATCTTCAACTAATGAAACAAAACAGACAATAAATTAAAACAAACATAATTAATTCGTTTTTATTTATTTCACCAGTAACGTCAGTCAAAGATATTATGCATTTTATAAGGGAATTATACACTCAGCTTTTAGCAACATAAACCTAAATATATAATTTTTAAATTAATTTAAATCGACTTGATTGACAATATCTGCTGTAGAACCTTTATTGCATTTTTTCCATTGACGTGTTAGGAAAAAATGTTCCAAACATTTAGGATAAATATCGACAATATACCTTGTCTATAAATTCAAACCCTAGTGTATATGTATCTAAAAACTTTTCTACTAAAATCTTGCAAATATGTGAAAATGCAAGATGTTTTTATGTAAAATATAAACAGTAACAATTAAATTGAAATTAATCCGTAGCTGAAACAAAAAATATCAGTAATATTATCAGGATGTAAACAACACGATTTACATCGCAGGCACTCACGGAACAAACAACCATTGTATTTTATAGTTATAATCATATAATAAACAAGATTTATAACACAAATAAATCAAAAAACCGCGAAGCAAATTTCAAGCTAGAAGACTGTAGACTACGTGTCATTCAAATGTGGTTTGCAATGGCATTAGATTTGCTTTCCTCTTCCATCTTGCTATGTTGCCTTTTTTTCCCGCTCACACACTTTGGTGATATATACGTTATACTATATCTATGTGTATATCAGTTTTAAGACAAACCACGATCTATCAAACAAAAAAAGTTTCATAAAAGCCCATTTAACATTTTATTTGTAACCAGATCCTGCCCGCGATTGCGTCGGGAATGCGGCAATATATATATGCTCTAAGGCACATTAATAGGCATGATCACTGTTTTTCAAAATCTATTCTATGATATTTAAAAGTATCTATCATGATAAATATATCATATTTCCGTAAAAATAATGGTTTTATATGCAATAAAATGAAATTTAAATTTTAAGTATCAAACTCACGTCAAGTAAACATTAGAGTCAAAGAGAATGTAAGACACTACTTTACAATGACGTTCACAAAGGCATGACGTCATTCGCCCTGATTGGTGTTTAAGCTATCATGGTGGATTGTTTTGATTTTCTACTATCCCGACGTTTCGAATACTTTACAGCATTCACGATCATGGGTGGACTTAGATGGTAGACGACTTGGACGTATAGCTTCGAACGTGATAGATTCCGTAAACGTAGTTTTATTTCAAAATGTGTAACATTCGCGTAAATATCAGAAAGTATTATTTTCTGGGAAAACATTTTTTTAAATAATTTCTAACTATTTTTTATTTATCTATTTTATTTCAAGTCATTGCTGTCTCACTTTTGGACGTGTTCATTTCCAAATGAGAGGAAGTTAAGCCGTAGTCCACCATATTAGCGCAATATGGATTGACAGACTTCTTGAATAGTTTAGGTACTAAACTGCACTCGGTAGATGGCATCCTCTCCCTATTAACCTTATTCTCCACCTCCTATCCCTTTCTTGGAGATGGTGACGCGCGAGTGATGCTTTTGTTGCGACTGCTGGCACCACGTAGCTTTTACGTAAGAGTGAAAATTGATAAAATTTTCATCGCTTAATTTTAGCAGGTTGTAAATACTAAATACAACTGTAATAATTTCTACTTCACAGGTCATCTTCAAACCTAGGATTAGTATATGCCTCGATAAGCACACAATAGGGGGTGATAAATCCATGCTCAGTTCCGCCCGCTGCTCGCTCCTCTAAGCTCAGCTTGCTCACGGTACAAGCTGTTAATTTCCGCCCGCTTGTATCGGCTGAGCTTGGCGGCACCAGTATTATTACGCCTTCCAGTTTGCAACCTGTTATATAACATTTGTAACATAGAGACCATATAGATGTGAATAGCGTTTAACTCAAGTTCAAAATAGTGTATAGTTTGTCTAAAACTTTAACCTGTTCCTTATAAATATAATCATAGATCTAGAGCCCTAAAAACAGGATATTACAAATATTTCAGTTAAATAGATTGTATTGTATCATATATACAGGTTTTCATCATTCCAGTAAATAGTAGGAAGCTAATATTACTTAAAATGTTGTATTAATAATCAAAATTTTGATTATTAAGCGTTTTTTTTAACGCTTATCTAATCGCTTCCCGCTTCTTTTATGCACTAAATCATATACCATATCTAACGCTCATAGGCCGCACTGCTTGGTGGATATTGAGGAAATGACACAGATGTTTTGGATCACATGTGATTCTAAGTATGTTCCCATCTTATGGAGCATCCATTCGCTTCGTTTATTACCAAGATTTTAGATGTAAAAAGCCTTTTGTTTATTGGCCCTGATAGGATTACAAAGTTTTAATAGCAATGGCATGCATTGCAATATTCAGAAAAATGTGTTTCAATTGACACTTTACTGGTTTAATTTTATTGGTGGTAGGGCTGGATACCTAGTGACAGTACTCACTTGATATTGGGCCTGAACAGGTCGGTACCACCATCTCCGGTGTGACCGGTCTTGAAGCACGTCAGTGTGTTTTGGCTGTAGCAGAAGAAAACCATTTATTCTTGCATTTCATATGTATGAGAAATGAAATAGTGCGCAGCGGCTTGACAATACTCTTGGTATATTTGAGTCCATAAGAGACGTTTACCACTTACCATCAGATGGCCCGTGGATCGCCTGCCATCATTAGCAATAACAAAAAAATTGGGAGCCCAAAATGGGCGAATTCAATGGCTGAATCGAATCAGACGCAACAGTAAGTATTGTACAACAAATCCAATTTTGCTTCCTTTTTAATGCATATCAGAATTGTTATACAATAACCGAGCATGTATACGAAACGTATGCTAAATAAATAAATAAAAGCGTAAATGTGACAAATAATTTATTTAAACCCGCTCCTATTTACACCTTGGTTATTCCTATCCCTTTTTAAAGTCAATACTTCTTTACGCACGCTTGACTTGGAGAATAAGCTGGTGAATGATGACGTGACGTGAGCGTTACGAAAAGTGTGATCGGGTGAGGCGAACGGAAGTGGAGGGGAAGATATAAGTTAATGAAGAAAGAAAGAGAGAGAGTTACGTTTCGTATATTATTATAGGGGCAAGAGAGAGAGGTACGAGCACACATTTTCTTTCTCTCTTTCTCATTATTATTAGATATTAACATTATTAATAATATATAATATATTAATTGTCAAGTTTTACTTCAGTCGTATGGTCTAAAGCACACACTGACTCATCAAGAAAATCGTAAAGCACTTCCAGGATACAACTTTACTGTCTACATAGGCACATATACTACCGGATATGATAGATCGTCGACTTGTAGTTAAAGGTTCAAAACACAAATTAAAGCCCGTCACACACGTAGCTACAATATATATTAATATACCATACTGTAATTGGCCGTGTGTGGCCGGCTTTAGAATTGTCCCACCCCTCTCTACCCACGGGAGTCATAAGAGCCGACTGAGGGAATACCGGGGGAGTGGGCAGCAGCACTCCCACGAGTATTAATAACATCCACTACGATCGCCAACCCGCCTGCCAAGCGTGGCGATTACCCCCATGACGGGACCGCTCGTTGTGGCGTTCTCTTGGGGAGGCCTATGTCCAGAGTGGACGTTGAAGGGCTAATGGATGGATGGATGGATGGACTGTAATACGAATTACAGTACAAGTTAGTGACGTTTTAGAAATATATATTATAGCTAGTGAAGGCCTTAATTTGAAAAATTACGAAGTTTGAATGAATACCATTAAATGTGTTGTAGTTTTATTAGAGTACCTACTATTTCCACACTTATTTTTATTTAATATTTTCATATATAAAAGTGACTCATAAACGTACCATTTTTAAGATTTCTTTAGCTTTTGTTTCACGGCTTCCTGAATATATTAGGTAAATACCTACTTAGTACTTAATAGATTTTTCCCGAAAAAGATTAACGTGGATTCGGATCCACGACTAATTTCATTCCACTGGATTTTACAATAATTTGTTCTGACGTTTATAATTTATTTTGACATGAATAATACCGAATGTCAAAATAAAAGTAATTACGATGTGCTGGGCACATTAATTGAATCTAACTAAATACGGTAATGCTACTGAATACAAAATGCGTTTAAGTCTGATGCTCGAAGTGCAATGTGCGTTGCATTTGAAAAGCTGATGACTCGTTCTGTCTATCAAGCTTGCAATTAACTCCGATTCGAGATCTTTTCGTCAATTAAGCATTGCGTGAACTGTGAGCCATTAGTTAATTCCATGCTTCAATAAAATCTGTTAAATATACTGTGTAAAATAAAAACTAATAATTCCAATACATCCTTTTTTTTTCTTTTTTTTATAGCATGTAGTGGCAGACGGGCCACAGTCCATCTGATGGTAAATGGTAACCGTCGCCCATGGACTCGACTATACCGAGAGTATTGTCAAGCCGCTGCTCACCAATTCATTTCACAGATATGAAATTAAATATAAACGACTATCTCCTGCTACATCCAAAACGCAACGATGTGCTTCATGGCCGGTCACACGGGAGATGGTGGTACCAACCCGCTCGGTAATATATACCAAGTGAGTACTCCCACTTGGTGCCCCGCCCTACCACCAGTCATGCAATCGATGAGAATTGCTTCCCTTAGTGGCCTCATACGACACCCGTGGGAAAGAATGGGGTGGTGACACTTGTATTCTTAGTCCGTCAAAATAATTTATTCACAAAAACAGTTCATTATTATTCAGGAAATCAGTTCATTTACTGTGAAGAGTTTATTTATACACCTCAACGATAGCCTAATGAGAATTGACAACAATCAAGAAAATGTTTTTCCTTCATCGAGAAGAAATAATTTGCTATGGATAAATTATATCGTCCGAAAGAACAGGCGTTTTGAGTTCTTGTACGGGGGTGTGTAATTACTTCTATTTTGACAGTCCTTTACTATTATCATATTCATTTTATTCATAACTGGCGCATTACCCGCGGTTTCCCTTCCGTCATAGTGATAAATCCATTCTGGACAGGATTTGCCTAAAATCCTTTCGGAGTGTTGGCCTACAATATCAAAGAAACCCATACGTAAATTTTCACTGTCCTTTTTTTTTGTTAAGGCGGGAAAAATTGTACCTAACCTCACACCTCGTTGTTCGGAGCAATGAACAGGGTAGTATGGGGCCCTCACCCACCAAAGAACTCCGCCGTGTGCCGAGTGAATTGTGTTACGTTATTTCAGTGATAAATTCAGGAGTTTGGGCTGTGCCTTTATATGTGACATATTATATAGTTAGTTATTCTTTTGTTTACAAAATATAGATTACTTAATTCAATTGTCGCTTAAATATAGTTGTACGATCGCCATATTTTTTGTACAATTGAAATAAAATATGTACAGAGTAAAAACTTCCAATAAAACTTATATGTGGAAATATTCTTTAGCCTAAATAAATATTGAAACAAGCGGAAAATGCTAGCAAACGATGTTAATAGATACGAATCGAGCATCTATTGGTTAAAATGAGATGAAACGAACCGATTCTCGGACTCGGTATTCGAGATGAATCGTGATTACCTACTCTAATATCTAATAGTAATATATTTTTATCTTGTTATTGCACTAACAACTTTTTATTTTAATTCTGGTATAAATACTTCTTTTCAGAATATAATATTAATGTGATGTAAACAAATACGAAACCTTCTCTGTCCGTCCGTCCGTCTGTCAGCGGGCTGTATCTCACAAACCGTAATAGGTAGAGTTGAAATTTTCACAGAATGTGTATTTCTCTTGCCACTACAATAAAAAAAATAAAGTAAAATTTAAAAACAAAGCGAGTTCTCATACAAGAACCTTGATATTTTTGACGTTGTTTCCTGTATCTCATGAACCATAATAGTTGAAATTTTCATAGAATGTGTAAGCCGCTATAATAGCAAAAATAATAAAAATAAATTTAATTTATAAATAATAAAATTTAACCGTTTGTTTATTACCGCATAAGGTAGCACGTAATATAAAAAAAAACTATCGTGAATGTTATTTATAACTAATTATATTACATTTTACAAATATTTCCTTCTCTATACAAGACTTTACTCAAACAGCTACAAAGTATTTCGTTTATGTAATGAATTCGTTAAATGTACTTTAACAAAGATAAATAATATACTCGAAGTCTTCATTCCTGTAAAGGGATACGGCGTAATTAAATTTTATGGCTTTATTTTGCTGGCTTGAATCAAAGAAACACATATATGGATTTATATGCCCGTCTGTAATTATAATACTTTTTGATATTTCCGCGAATATTACACCTAATATGCTGTAAAGTATTCAAAATTTCAAGATAGAAATATATATACTATGTATAGGTATTTATTACTACGGCTTGGTACCCCAGAATTTTCTCTCTCGCTCTCTCTTATGCTACGTTAAGCAATAAAACATACGTAACAATACTACAAGATGCGTCATCATAGTTTCCAACCTTAGATAGTTTCCAACGCTAGCAGCATCTATATGTAGGGCATGAGAATAGAGCTCATCTATCTATCTATACTATTATAAAGCTGTAACATAGCTAGCTTGGCCGTGTGGGGCCGCCTATAGAATTGTCCCACCCCCCTCTCTATCCACGGGAGTCGTAAGAGCCGACTGAGGGAATACCGGGGGAGTGGGCAGCAGCACTCGCTCGAGTATTAACAACATTCACTGCGATCGCCAACCCGCCTGCCAAGCGCGATTACGGCATTATCCCCCATGACGGGCCCGCTTGTTGTGGCATTCTCTTGGGGAGGCCTATGTCCAGCAGTGGACGTTGAAAGGCTGATGGATGGCTGGATGGAACATAGCTATGTCTGTATATTTAAGATGTTTGACAAAAAATGAATGCAATAGGCTATATAGGTGTGTCTAAACACAAAAAGTTTTTTTTAGTTTTTTTGTCTGTTTGCCTGTTTATTTGTTTGTCTGTTTGTTTGTTCGCGCATTACGCAAAAACTACTGAACTGAATTAGATGCTACTTTTTTTGCTTGATAGCTCTTGATTAGACTTAACAACTGGTATACATTTTATCCCGCTACTATATCGGAAACCTGAGTTATTACCTAAAAACTATCTTTTGGCTGCGGTGGAGCCACGGGATACAGCCTTAGCTCCTAGCCTTCCTTGTTCAAAATTAGATTTCAATTGATTGTACAATAGTATTGTATTGTATGTTTAAAAAGGCCCGCTCGGCGCAAAGATTTTTTTCACCTGTTGTCTTTTTATTATATAAAAAAAATGTTAAGCATAAAACACTAAAATAGATATTAAAAAAGCCCATGTAAATATGTTATTTAACATTGCCATAAGTCTTTACGAGTGAAAAACAAGAAACATAAAATATACATACTTTTTATTTCACCCCTGGGATAAAAAGATTTACAAGCGGCCGAATACTAAAAGCACCATTATCGTCAATAATCTATTGTAAATACAATAATATAACATTTTATTTGACATAAATTGTATTACATTGTTTATATAATGTTATTATTCTGTTATCTTTTACAAAAAGACAAACTACTGGAAAAATAAAATTAAGCGATGTTTTATTTGTGAAATAGCCTAGGGCTTTATATCAATTAGGTTTTAAATAAAAGTCTAGTACTTTCTTTTTGTTCTGAGAATTATTATTGTTTGCCTAGAGGCGCACTTCACATGGTTTTAATTTACTAATGAAGAAAATCTTTAGGATTTTTAATGAACTGCAACTCTCAAGTACATTGTTTTGATGTATTTCAGGATTTAGCCAGCGTGTGATACATAATAAAGGTATTGATACTTTCGCGACTTGGCTATAAAATATTGAATCCATCCATCCATCAATCAGCCTTTCAACGTCCACTACTGGACATAGGCCTCCCCAGGAGAACGCCACAACGAGCGGGTCCTGTGCCGACCGCATCCTTTTTTTTTGTGTGCTTATTATGGGGGATAATGCCGTAATCGCCACGCTTGGCAGGCGGGTTGGCGATCGCAGTGGATGTTGTTAAAACTCGAGGGAGTGCTGCTGCCCACTACTATCCGGTATTCCCTCAGTTGGCACTTACGACTCCCGTGGGTAGAGAGGGGTGGGACAATTCTAAAGCTGGCCCCAAGCGGCTATAAAAAAATATTGAATGAGCATTTAAATTATTTACGTTTACGGAATCTATCGCGTATCTATTTATATTTACTTGATTTTCTACTATCCTGATGCTTCCAATATTACGGGTGGACTTTTTTATACTAATGTAAATATCTACATGACTGTGAAAACTGTTTTACAATCTGTTGCGTGGTTTAGAGGAAGTAAGAGAAGAAAGATTAATATTTTTATTCAAAAATCAATCTGTTATTTTAAAATACACCTTGTAAACTCCAATCAATTTGATATTAAAAACCAATTAATTAGTATCCAAATAAATTATTGAATAAGTAGCCGTCTCCATATAACTGAAAATGGGTCAGGTACAGCAAAGGTTGGGCGCGACCTTGGATACTCCAGGGCCGGGTCCGTGTGGTGACGGACTAAGAATACAAGTGTCACCACCCCAATTATTTCCCACGGGTGTCGTATGAGGCGACTAAGGGAAGTAAGCAATTATCATCCATTGCATGACTGGTGGTAGGGCTGGGTACCAAGTGGGGGGAGTACTCACTTGATATCAGGCCCGAGCGGGTTGGTACCATCATCTCCCGTACGACCGGCCATGAAGCACATCGTTGCGTTTTGGCTGTAGCAGGAGATAGCCGTTTATATTTTATATTTCATTTCATGTCTGTGAAATGAATTGGAGAGCAGCGGCTTGACATACTCTTGGTATAGTCGAGTCCATGGGCGACTGTTACCATTTACCATCAGATGGACCGTGGCTCGTCTGCCACTACACGCAATAAAAAAAAAAACTGCACCGCCTGCACGCTCGGAGCGCGATCTTACCTTGACCGATCACAGATCAGCTACTGTGACCTGTCTCATCAAATAATAATAATAATAAATATTCACGGACATTTTCCCACCACGTCCTCTGGTCCCAAACTAAGCTCAACGCTTGTACTATGGGTACCAGATTACGGATATAATACATTAATTACACTTTTTTTTTGTAAATACATCCCATATAATAAATAGAAAACACCCAGACGCAGTACAAATATCTGTGTTCATCACACAAATAGTTGTCCTGAGTGGGAATCGAACCCACGACCTCGTGCATGGAAGTCGGTTATATTACCGACTACGCCATGAGGCCCGTCACACGTATACAATATGAATGTTATAGAGCTAAATGATACGTGTATATATAGTATATTTGACTAGTGATACTCATAGACAAAATAAATATATCCGTCGATGTACTAAATCCGGTATGAAATTCAGCGTCCGTCTTCTTTTCAACTTTTATTTCCCATCTCTATGTTTCTGTGGGTAAAATCGATCGAGACAATGCCTAAGCTATGAACTTTTGACTTTGTCTACTAGATATATTTTTTTCGAAGTATCAAAATAATGCACTAGGATTTCTAGCTGCTTTTCAGCTAACCTAAGTTTTTAAGTAAAGGCTAAGTACATAAAATTCGTATATTATACTGTATTTTATTTGAATATTAACCCAAACTTAGTTGGGGTCGGCCCCGAATCGAGTTGAAATTTCTGTTTTGAAAAAGATAACATCTTGCACTAGGGAATAGTCCATATCACCCTTTAATAACATACAATTGACGTACTTAAACAAAAACACATTTGCGGATCACAGAAAAAATTGTTATGTGTGGGACTCGCACCCAAACTTGACACGTCACATTTAAACATTAAAACATCTTCACAAACATTCACATTTATAATAGAGTAGACTGACGTAGAACCCTTTTTGAATATAAGCTGCGTCTCTATGAAGCAATACTTTGACAAATACTATAAAATATTTTAGACATTCTGCAAAATGTATTAAAACTTTTGACTTACGCCAAACAAAGCGCAGCGTAACGATCAAGAAGTTTAAAATCCCTTTGTGGAAACATCAATCTTGCTTTACATCCAGTTTACACTTGGCTTGTATTTATCTTATTTGGGACAATGACGAGCGATTTGTTAGGCCTATGCAATTTAGCTGGATTACACCCGTACAAATAATGCTTGATACAGAGATCCTTGTAAATATGTAAATAGCGAATTATGATGTCGAGTTTAATGGGTCAATACAGCTGCTACTGTGTCTAGATGCGTTGTTGAATGTGTTGTAACTGACGATCTAGGGAATATACTGTCTAAATAGTTAATGTTAACCCGACCTACATACTATTACATATCATTTAACGTTCTATAAGAGCTGCTAAAGAGGTGAGATAAACTCTTTCAGAAAAAAAAAATCATTATTTTATAACAACCGCTGGGTCGTTGCCACGCTGGCTGCAGCGTAATAAGATAGTGGCCAGCGAGTTATAAGAGGCCACTCGTCTTCACACTGTGAAAGAGCACTTTTCCCAACAACGGGACAGATCTAACTGGGTATATTACTACTTTCTATCTAAAGGTTAATTATATTAAATAAACGATGTCCAATTTATTACTGAAATAATATATTAAAAAAAACATAGCATCACGCCTGTATTCCCCGAAGGGGTAGGCATAGGTGTATTATACACCCAGGATTCGCCAGCTATGTTTAAGTCCCACGTAATAGGGGGCGAGCCTATTAACGTCTACCGGGCACATTTCCAAACTCCGGGCTGCTACTGAGAATTTTTCTTTATAGGAAAAAGCTCAATAACATTGCCCGACCCGGGGATCGAACCCGAGACCTCATGATTAGCAGTCGCATACACTACCGCTACACCACCGAGGCAGTTAAATAATATACTATAGTGTGCTAAACGGATTTTTTGCATAAATCATAACTGTATAGGGTAAGTAAGACAGTGAGGGCCTAGCGGTAATACCGAGAAATAAAAAGACAGTAATATCGAGTTTGATCGCCAGTCCAAGGTACAGACCTCGCACTCGTACACAAAACTGACTTAGAAATTATGTATGGATTTGCTTACAATTTATCACTGATCAGTGAAAACATCATTAGGAAACCTGCATGCCTGAGAGATTTTCTCGACGGCCTGTGAAGTCTGTCAACCCGCACTGGGCTAGCGTGGTGGACTATGACCTAATCCCTCTCACAATGGAATCTAATGAGAGGAGACCCGTGTGTGGGACAAAAAAGGGTTGATAATCCAGAATATTTCCCTACCCTACTTTTTATCCTCGAAAAAGGGTTGGCACCTGTGTGATTGTAATTTTTGCAAATAGTTCATTAGTGTGTCGTAGTATAACGTATTTATAATAAGAAGTTCTCGAGGACAAAGTCGCGGGTAGAATCTGGTTTATTATAAATCTTTATTTTGTGATAGTACTCATATCGTAGTTGTTTGTTATGTGAAGGTTTGTATAATTCACAGTTGTTGAATCAAGAGTTGTCCTGTGTGGGAATCGAACCCCACAACACTCGGGTATCTAAACCACTCCGCCATCTATGCAATCAAAGTTCGGCAATGCCCTAAAATATAGACATAAATATTATTTTGTACACATAAACCTATTCATATATAGAAATGCGTACAAAAACTTATCTCTCATTGATCTGTCAAGTACAAGAATTATAAAACAATAACAAAGGATTTAGAACGCCTACATTAAAATGAGTTAAATGTTCATTTTGTAAATAGGTAAATTTATTTGTTTCATGGAACGCTTTTATTCTATTCGTGTGGAATGGATTACAAAATATGAAATGCCACCTTCTATAGTCTACAGCGAGTATTGTAAGAAGGCTTTAGGCGGAAATTTCGCTTTAAAGGAAGCAAATTTAAATACGAAGAAACACTAAAGACTGGAACTTTTTGCCAAATGAGAGTTCTTGTTATTAGATACATCTGTATGGTTAGGTATTTATTTCCACTAAAGTAATATCACACAGTTCCAGTGGTCCACCAATACAAGCGGAGAGACGGCATACAGTGGATGTGGGCTGACAATATCCTGTCAGTTATCCCGAGCGATGCAGTGTCGGTTAGATACAATTTTCCCGCTTTAACAAAGTCTAGAATAAGTCCTTGTAAACAAAGTGTAATGCAAAATGAAGTTATTTTCGACAGGACTTAAACATACTTCCAGATTCGGGCTGTTTTATAACCGCCAATTTGCATGGTGTTATACTCACTTTGGGAATGTAATTGTTGATTAGGTATTAGACAGTATTGGCCCAAGGTTGACGATTTGAATATTGCACTGTTTCCACTGATGCGGAGTGGAGATTTCGAGCACTGCGATTGGCTAATTCACGGGCCGCTCCCCTCCACTTCGCTCAGCTCCGCTTCAGTGGAAACGTTGAATCCTGAATCACCTTCACTCTGAGATGAGACCCGTCCGTGCCTAGTTGTAGAACAGTAATGACAGAATGAATTAAAAATAAATTCCTTGCTCAAAATAGTCAACTGCTAAAAAACAAAATACAACCCCTAAATTTGTACATGGGGGGTTGAAAAGATGTAAAATCAAATCGATAAGCGTTGATACTACTGAAAAGACTTCTTTATAATTCTATAATTTTGTATAATAACCCGTTGTCCTAGGTGAGCGACAAAAGCGATAATACTACGCGACGCGACGCGACACGAAAATATCAAATAGAGATTGTGTATACTTATGGCCTACGTTATCGCCTAATATGAACGCGCTGCAATACGTCGCATCGCCTCGCGTCGCGTTGCGTCGCTCACCTAGGACAACGGGTAAGCTACATTTTTCGAACGTAATATCTATTATATGGCTGGCACGCCTAAGATAGGATAGTTTTTATAACGTATTTTTTATAATTAATAAAAAAAATGCAAAATATTCACAAAAATAAAAATAAAAATGGCGGTACGTAGTTTGCCGGGTAGTATGCTATATAATATTACGCCACAACTTACGGGGAGAGCAGTAACGATAAAGCTAGTGAAATTGCGAGGTACATCTATTGTAATCTAAGGCACTCGTCGCTGCAAGCCCGTTGGCGCCACCTAGTATTTTCATGTTTTAAAGGTGCTCTCAACATTGACACTACTTACGCGAAAAGTACAGGTGGAATTACATAGCATCACGCCTGTATTCCCCGAAGGGGTAGCAGAGGTGCAAGAATTTTTCTTTTTACGAAAAAGCACAACACCACTGACCGACCCGGGGATCGAACCAGAGACCTCATGTCCAGCAGTTGATCGCGCTACCGCTGCACCACAGAAGCAGGTGAAATTATTCGTGATCAAACATATTTAATCAAATAAGAGCCAAAATCATTAACGCGATAAGTACTTAAGTATTAAACAAAACGTATTAATTAGGTACATGAATGTATGCAGAATTAATTAAAACCTTTAAAAACAGTTTCAGCTGTAAACGCGCCAAGCCCACAGAATTTTATTGACTTACCAAGTAACCTTGTTTGATCTGACCTAAACTTTACAAATCTACAGTTAATTAATTTTCTTTATTTTGTTCGAAACGTTTTATGATGTTTACGGGTGTTACTTTTAAGTTAATGGCCGAAGTGTTTTCCTTGAGCAGTTGACTTAATAAGTTGTTTTTTAACTCTCTACTTGTAATTGTAGAAGCAAAAAGTTAAAAAATGTGTGATGAACTTCGATCATCAATGCAATAGATATTGCGTTGGCCCAAAAAATGCGTCTCGGTAAATAAGAGCGCACTTATTTTGTTTAGTTCAAAAAGTACTTTATTTGTTTTATTTCACAGTAAATGGTATTTGTCTTTTCACTTTTAAGTGGCAGTAGTAAATTATTGCTTGCTCGTTTTTTATGAAAAATAATCGTAAATGTAAAATAATATTTTAAAGATTTGTGTTTATTACTAAGTGCCATGGTTGTAATTAGGTTGAACTTAAAACTGTTTTAAAACCTTTGTCTCAGTTTGTTAGTAAACAGATGTAGCTGTATAAGTAGGTATATATTCACACGGGATATTTTTAGTTTGATTTTGTTCGTGACACTGTATCTTGTTGGTATTGATGATCGAAAGTGACGAAGATCTTTTCAAGATTTTACAAGCTACTAGCTTATGTTGCAGAAGCTAGCCACATCTAATGTAAATGATAATGCCATCTTCTGCCATGAAAATTGTCTAATGTTAACAGATATAGCCAGCCTACGGGATTTTTTTTCCGAATCAAATTTGTCTTTCTTTCTCTATACTCTGGACTACATAAATAAACATAAATATTCACGGACATTTCACACAACGTCCTTTGGTCCCAAACTAAGCTTAACGCTTGTGCTATGGATATTAGATTACGGATATATACATACATTACTTTTATATATATTTTTAGCATTTGACATGCTTAGCACTATACATTAAACACAAAGTGAAAAATGTGAAATCGAAAATAACTAATTACATTACTTTTTTTTTGTAAATACATACATAAATATAATAAATGGATAGAAAACACCCAGTCGCAGTACAAATATCTGTGTTCATCACACAAAAAAATGTTCTGAGCAGGAATCGAACCCACGACCTCGTGCACGGAAGTTGGTTACACTACTGACTACGCCACAAGACCAAATGCCAAATTTCATAATGATCAATTGAGTAGGTAAGTAAGATAAGAGAAAAAAAAATAAACTTACTTTCACATTTCTAATGTTACTAGCATTTTCCCACGGTTCCGACGCAGCCAAGACTAGAGTTTGTAAGTCTAATCAGGAGCTATAAAACAATAAAGATTTATCAAAATCAGTTTAGTATTATTGCATAATACTCAAACAAACAAACAGACAACATTTGTAAAAAATATTGTTTTGTGTTCAGGCGCCTAAAATAACGTAATACATTAATTTTTTCACGTACAGACATAGCTCTGTTACAGCTTTATAATAGTGTAGATGTTAAGATTAAGTCAGGAATAGTTTCTGGCCACAATTTCTTCTTCGTTTTTATATTATTAAAGTTTACTTTTTGAAGTAGTCTTTTTAACTTTATTTAGCTATGAAGCATTTTAGTATGAATAAAGTGGTCGCATATTCTTTTTTGTGTGTAGAAAACCTTTTCTACATATATAATGACTTTATTGTATTAAAACAATGTCGTTATATATTCTAAGTATATTTTTTATGCATGACTAACATTTTTACCGGTGAAAAAAATATCGGTTTAGTTCAAATTCAAATTTAAAAATATCTTTATTTTATAGGCGCTTAAAGTCGTCAAGAATATATTTATAATTAACACGAGCGCCTAAGGCAAGTGCTTCCGCAATAACAAAGTGGCGATTGCAATCGTCACAAGGGGCCGTATTCCGTAGTAAAACCTTTCATGAGAAGGACCCGGCAACCGTTCGCGCTCTTGCCAATCGAATGTCTCGTAGAGACGTCTGTCCTCTTTTAAAATGACTAACTGCTATCCCTCTGCTAGCCTGGCTAGGCCTAGCTGTCATCTTTAGTTCCAGTGGCCCGCCAATAAAGGCGGAGAGACGGCACACGGCGGGTTTCTTTAGTGGGTGAGGGCCCCACACTACCCTGTTCGTTGCCCCGAACGACGGGGTGTGCGGTTAGGTACATTTTTTCCCGCCTAAACAAAAAAAAAAAAAAAAAAAGGCCTAGCTGTCATCTGTCAGCCGTCAACTGATACTGCCAGCCACCACCTACTGCCTGACGTCTGTCATCGAATCACAGCTAAACACACTCAAGCAATAATCAAAAATCACATCTAATAGTCTAGTAATGAAAATAACAATAGTGTTTGTGATTGCTTGACATTCCATTAATTTTCATCTTCAAATATTACGTTCTGCGACATATATATATTCATCCATCCATGCATCCATCAGCCTTTCGACGTCCTCTGCTGGACATCGAAAGGCCTCCCCAAGAGAACGCCATAACGAGCGGTCCTGTGCTGTTTCGCTTATATGGGGGGTAGTGCCGTAATCGCCACGCTTGGCAGGCGAGTTGGCAATCGCAGTGGATGTTGTTAATACTCGAGGGAGTGCTGCTGCCCACTCCCCCAGTATTACCTCAGTCGGCTCTTACGACTCCCATGGGTGGAGAGGGGTGGGACAATTCTAAAGCCGGTAATGTTAGCTTTACTAGGGTGTTAATGTCCATAATGTCCTTGCAATTATAAATGCGAAAGTGTGTTCATTTGTTTGTTAGGTTTTCCCTACAAAACCGATCATTAGGAAATTTTGCATACGTATAGCTTAAAACCCATAAAAGTACTTGTCCTGGAAAAATGGATAGGTAAAAGATCTCTTTTACCATCTGGAAAAATGGATAGGTAAAAGATCTCTTTAACCATCTGGTTAGAAGAGATCATTATGTATCCACACAGTAAAATATATATTCTGAAGTCTACGCGGACGGAGTCACGTGCAGAGGCTAGTTTTTTTATACATATACGAAAAGTTACTAAAAACTATTTATAACGCCACCTTTAGGTATACATTTTTGACACTAGAATTGTTTCAACAAAATTTACACTTAACCTTAATGACTTTACTCCAATAACAGCGAAATTGTCCTCAAATAGATCGTAATTTGTGCGAAATTCTGGATATTTCAGTTGGATTTTCGCATTCAGAAGCAAAATCACAAAGCTTGTTAAATGAAGATCCCGGTATATAGACAATATAAAGCCAGTTACTTTTCCAACCAATTTGTTAGGGGAATTCTAAACTGCTCCTAATCTGAAAATACCGTAAGTCAGGAGTAAATTTATATATTCCATCTTGTCAAATAAAAGTCTTAGTAGCGCAGTTTTGTACATTATTTTATGAAGCTGGCAACAATTTTTTCAATAACAAATTTAATCTTTAATTGATTGAATGAGGCGACACTTGGCGGAAGTCCATTGTTATTTAATTTGGTGCTGAGCGTTCCTGAGGATGCCTCGTTCAGAGGTGAAACATGTGTCGAATTTGGGTACGGATTTTGCGGAATATTGCAACATTGTGGTTCTGACAATCCTGCCGTATCGCATGCTTGTATCGCGTGAGTATTTTTGTCATTATCGTGCATGCTACTTTGCTATTATCACATTCTCCTCTATCTGTGAGAGTGCGGATTGCCAATCTTAGGTTATTTTGTCCAAAAATAACCGGGATTCAAAATCCGTGGGTGAGTTGTGGGCTCTCCTCTTAAAATATCCTTTCTATAATAATATAAATCTAATCTTTTGTCCGTGTGGTGACGGACTAAGAATACAGTGTCACCACCTCATTCCTTCCCACGGTTGTCGTATGAGGCGACTAAGGGAAGTAAGCAATTGTCATCCATTGCATGACTGGTGGTAGGGCTGGGTCCCGGGTGGGAGTACTCTCACTTGGTATCGGGTCCGAGCGGGTTGGTGCCACCATCTCCCGTGTGACTTGCCATGAAGCACATCGTTGCGTTTTGGCTGTAGCAGGAGATAGCCGTTTATATTTCAATATCTGTGAAATGAATTGGTGAGCAGCGGCTTGACAATACTCTCGGTATAGTCGATTCCATGGGCGACGGTTACCATTTACCATCAGATGGACCGTGGCTCATTTGCCAGTACATGCAATAATAAAAAAAATGAATCTATTTACATTCTTTTACAGTGAATATCAGTCAATAATAAAGGTGATATATATATCTTATATGATATATATGTGATATATATATCACCTTTGGTCAGTGTTGCTACTAATAAATTTCAATATTACCATCATTGCCAAAAAATAAATTAGTTATATAATGTTTTATCGCTCTTAATTTCTTTTTTATTGCTCGTAATAATACGGTAGCTTACACTCAACTGCTCTTGCCTATACAAGGGTCGTGTAAAAAGCTACTGGTAATGTTGTGCAAAATTATTTGTTATAAGATATATATATTCAGTAATAATAGTATAAAGTTGAATATTTGTGTATTAATTCTCTATGCGCTCCTTAATTATAAAAAATGTTATTTATATAATTATATCTTACTTCTTCATTTTGAACTAGCTAATGCCCATGACTTCGTCAGCGTAAAATTTTAGTTAGGTTTTTTGTTAATCCTAAATAAAAGTAGCCTAAGTTACTTTTAGATTTATTATTATATCGGTAGTAAGTCACGTTTAGGATCGATTACGTTGATCCGCGTTTCAAGCATATCCGATGCTCATCATCAGGATGAGTGAGCAGTGGCGTCTGCAAGCTTTCCGGCATGCACTGCGGAGCGCATGGCGCGCGGCTCGACGCGACAGTGGTGCGGTTTGCGGTGGCGGGCTCGCTGGTGGTGCGTGCCCGGCACCGACGATGTCGGCCGGAGATGGTCGTTTCTTATCATAACATCAGCTATCTGCGAGTGAAAAACATAGTCCCGTCCAAATCGGGAACAAACGGATAGATAAATATAAACCATGGAATTTGGTATTTAACATAATATAGGTATGTAACATTTATAGTATACTTCCATATTCATTTAGTAAAAAGCTGTTGTTTTTACTTTACAAACACATATTAAACACAAAGTGAAAAATGTGAAATCGAAAATAACAGTCAGGAGCAGGATATGAACCTGCATCTTCTGGATTTCGTCCAGATGCTTTACCAATTCAGCCATCCTGACAATTGCTCCTGACTGCTAATTTCGATAACACATCATACTTAACGTCTTTTGGGTGACGTTCGATTTCACATTTTTCACTTTGTGTTTAATGTATAGTGCTAAGCACGTCAAATGCTAAAAATATATATAAAAAATATCTAAATATTACAAACACATACTTCAATTTTATTCATTTATATAGATGATTCGATGTTTTTATTTTGAATAATGACTATTAGACTGAGTCAACTATTTGCTAAATTATCATTGTTGTATAAAAAAGAGAAGATCCCCAATTAGGCACTAAAATTGCCCACTATAAATGAGTGCAAATTGCGCTTTCCTGCATTCATTTACGAGTAGCTTAGTGTCGTTTCTACGCGCGAGCAGCCGCAACGCCCGCAACGTATCAACGTGCATAAATAATATCAAAATCTCTTTTGAAAAACTCATTGCCTGTTTCTTTTTCTCTCGTTTTTTTCTGAATAGTGTCTTTTACACTCACGCACACATGTAAAAGTTGTTACTATTTTATAAAACTGATGCGAAATTAATACAATTAAATAAGATTATATATACAAATTATTATTTGTGAATGAGGAAAAAGAGAACTTTAGCACGAGTGGGAAACGAACCTGCGTCCTTTCTTTTCCGGGGAAGTGTTCTAATCCACTGAGCTACCGTACTCCCTTGCGGTCATACCCAATTTCCTCATCACATTTGTCTTAATGACGCAGGATCGTTTCCCGCTCGTACTAAAGTTCTCTTTTTCCTCATTCACAAATAATAATTTGTACTTTAAAAGTAGCTGATCATGTCATGTGCTAAAAATATAGATCAAAAAGATTTATATAGGTACAACTTTTGCCTCAATTATTATATTGTATATTCTTAATTTATAGATCAATGGTCACCATACTATTTTAAAAAGATCTAGAGGCTTTAATACTTACTTGTGGCAATATTTTTTAATCTTCAATTTTTTTATTCCACAATCTTAGCTGATTTGAAAAAGAATCTGAATCTAGTTGCTCACGTGATAAACATTTTCACTACTAAGCTATGCAACCGGGGCTGCGGGGCTGAAATATATTCCTTTACTTAATTTACACCCCTCTTTAAGGGTCTCATTAGCACTTTCGGAGAAAAACGAGATATACGTTTCGTGCCCACACGTAATCACATTAGAACGTGCATAAGACACAAATTTATGCCTAAACATTTATTTCCGGAGCTTATACGAATTTCTTATACATTTAATACCATGAAAGAATCGCTTAGGGCTACAAAAAGTTTCATTCGAAAATATTCATTTTATTAGGTACTGTTACTTCCAGTCTAGTGATAGAGGCTTGCTTATGCCAGCATGAATGGGCCTGTTCGACCGGAGAAGTGCCACCCTCTCACTAAAGATTATTGTGAAACAACGGTAGGTCCTCCTACCTTGTGTTTCATATGGTAAGTGAGAGCGCCACAGGCCCAAGCCCGCTACTTATCCTCTCCTTATTATCCTTCTTAGTGTTTTTTTAGTGACCTTCCTATCCTCTCCTTATTATCCTTCTTCCCCACCTCCTATCCCTTTCCTTAGAAAGGGCGACGCGCGAGTAATAAGTCTGATCTTGCTAGCGTCTTTAAGTTACGGTAACCACTTACCATGTAATGGACCGTATGCGTATGAGTAACAAGAGTTTTGAGTAACCTGTACATAATATATAAACTCCTCTACTACATTATCTAGTTCACGGAGTCTACCAATGAGTGAATTGTGGCTGTATACGGTATAACTATAAAACCCCTACGGCATACGACCATACGCCTCATCTGATGATAAGAGGCCTTTAGCAAGATGTGAGAGTACCCTGCGAGCAATAATAGTGCGGTGATGTAGTTCGGGGAATACAGGCGTGATGGTATAAATCATAGCAGTGAAAAGGATATTAGCAATATATTAATGATCTCCAAACCGTAATTTCGGAAACGGCGGCCAATTTCTACTAACAGTAGTCATGTACGCAGGAAGTATTATAGTGCGGAAACACATGTGCACTCTCTGTTCCCTCACTCTCATAATCCAATAAGAAGGCATTTCGACACGGCTGGTGAGAGATCAGGTGCGGAACCAGTGGCTTTACGTGCTTCCTGAGGCACGGCGATGAAACACCCCCAACTTCCTACCTCCAGGCTGCTACTGAGAACTTCTAAACGGAAAAGCCCAAATCATTTTTTGTTAGCCCGATCCTGGAATTGAATCTGAGACCTCATGGTTTGAAGACACTTGCACTAACGCTAGACCACTGACGCAGTTTACGCCACTATAAATGTGTATTGGGACACTAAAATATTTTACTAAAGCAATTCGACACATATTTGATCTATATTTTTAGCACTTGATGTGCTCAGATTTTTTGACTATTCCAAAATGCATCCGATAGGTGGTGTGGGTAAATAAAAAAGATAAATGTGAAGTGTAGATTTGGAATAATCGTTTGGCGACTGCAACAGTGGTCTAGAGTACATCCCTGTGTTGGATGGGATGCAGAATCGAATCCCGCTTGCAGTGAAGTTCCCTTTTTCCTCTTTTCCAAATAATTTGTTAATTCAACACATTCTCAATTTGGCGTTCAAGATAGGCAGAAATAATTGTTACACGTTTTAAGTATAATAACTACTGAGTTTGCTTTTTTATTCACCTAGAAATAAGTCAAAGGCTAGGCAAATTTACTCGCTAACAACTACGGCAGTAAATATGAAAATATAGCATTCCTAAATTTATGGATACTGACAAAATTCAAGGTAACTTTCTTTTGAACAATAATGCAAATTATGTTACGTTAGGCGAGGTCATATTTTACAACGTTTTGACTTTGACTAATCTTGATATCGACACAATTTAATACAAATAATAAAAACATGGAAGATATAAAGTCGAGAAATATTTATTTTATAGCATTTACTCGCTGTCTGGATTATGAGTAATTATTAATTTAGTTTTTTTTTAATATACACTTTTTTTGGTAATCGCATGTGGTATGTAATTTGTCTCCCAACAGTGGAGGAATAATGGCTTCTATAAAATGCTTTTTATTTAAACACCTTATATTCTGCCCCACTAGTGGGCACAGGTGTTCCCTCATGGTGAGAGGGATTAGTCCAGGCTGGACCAGTGCGGGTTTGCAGACTTTACAATCCGTCGAGAAAATCTCTCATACATGCAGGTTTCATCACGATGTTTTCCTTCACCGATCAGTGATAAATTGTAAAGAAATACATAAATAATTTCGAAAAATCTCGAATAGTCAGGGGTGTGTGCCATACGAAGTCTGGGCCTTGGACTAGGGATTGAACTAGATATCACCATCTTTGCAATCCTTGTTTATAAATTACTCATTATGCTTTAATAACAATCTTACAAAGTTATTTTTTTAATTGATCCTTCCATATCTGACCTTCTTCTTATTAGGGCAACGAAATCAAAACAAAATTGTTTATATTTAGGCATTAGTAGTATACTTTTTTCATAATTTTTCAATTCTTTTACGCTTTTACTAAATTTAAACCAAACACTCCTACAAAACACATATAATGCCGTGATAATTAAGAATGCAGTACTTGCAAAATGGCGGTTTCGAGAAAAAAAGCGGAAAATATATTTTTAGAAAACTGAGCAAGATGTTCGTATTTTACGGCCATGAAAATATATCATAAAATTAAGAAAAAAATCAAGCTTTCGAATAATAATCTTCTTTTATTTAATTTATCAATATATCCAAATATAATGCGTATTACTGCGTTTAGGTTTAGCATCAGATCTTGTGAAAATCAGAGCCTACTAAAACTAAGTGCAGCAATTGCGCAAATTACTGCATTTTGGCCTAGCACACGCCGATTGTTGTCCTTTTCCACTTCCAAGTCGGTGGGCTATGTCGGACACTCCTGCACTCCTGTAGCTAGACTAGGTTTTCATATTACGGATTCTAACACGTAGACAAATTCCGAGTATAGCCCGCTCCATAGCTTGTTACAAAGTCTACATTCAGAGATCACTCCTCTGTTCCATAAGCCATCGCCAGTAACACACACTGCTCATATAGACCTACGTATTCAGACACTGTGGAATATTGTACAAGAAGATCTTTCTCAGCTTCCCGAATGCTGCCGAACTAGATTCGTCGATTGATCTTTTTCTCATATTTGCGTCTACCTAACTGGACTGTTTGCCCCAGGATATATAATGGTTGACGACTTCGAGAATTGTATTTTCGACTAGGACCGGTGTTGTAATGACATAGTTATTGTACATGACTTTCGTCTTGTCCATGTTCATTTTAATACCCACTATTCGGGAAATGCTTTTTTTGTTGAGGCGGGAAAAAATGTACCCAACCATACATCCCAGCGTTCGGGGCAATGAACAGAGTAGTGTGGGGCCCTCCCCGCTGAGTTCGTTGAGCATGGTTCCAAGGCCTTCCAGTGATTCTGCTATGACAACGATATCATCTGCAAATCAAAGATGAGTTATGGATTCGCCATTGATGCCAAATCCGGTCCAATCCAAGCGCTTGAAAACGTCTCTCGATGCAGTTGTAAAGAGTTTCAGGACATGAGATCTCCCTGTCTAATACTTTTCTGCAGTTGGATCGGTTTCGTGCTATTGTCCTGAATTCGGATAAACATGGTGGCAGCGTTTCCACACAAGCACTTGACTCCTCGATGTACCAATGTTATTCAATTTGGCACTGCTGAAGAGACTGCAGCATCACCCAAGTTTTAATTAAATCAAAGGTTTTCTCACATCTACAAACGCTAGACACAGAGGCTGATTGTACTCCTCGGTCTTCTGTATATTCTGGCACAGCGTATGTATGGCCTTTTCAGAAACCCGCTTGTTCGGGAGGCTAAAACTCATCGAGCCTTTAACTATACATACAAAAAAATCATTTCAATACCCATGTCTGTTGCGACTTAATGAAGGAAAAACCAATAAAGCAAATACTTTCAAATTTAAGTACGTGTATTTAGGATTATTAAAAATTAATTCACAAAAATCTTGATGTATTTAATCAATTTGGTGCATTGTGATAATTATAGGCCTTATTAATTCAAATATCCTCTCTGAAAAATAAAGAGTAATTCCAATTCACCCATCTGGCAACACTGATTATATGGACATAAACTACACCTAACCGCGGCTCCACACGATAGGGCCAACGCTCAGCTCAACACTCGTTTGCCACAACACAATTTTGTGAATGCTCACCGGCTGCCAAGGCTCACCCCAATGCAATTCTGTCGACTAGTTGGTTGAACAGCGTTAGGGTGAGCGTTGGCCCCAACGTGTGGACGTACGGCCATGGATCACGCAAGCCTTCACTCCTACGCTCACATGCAATAACATAGAGAACTGCGTTTTGATTTAGCAACTGGTCTATCGATTCTAAAAATAAAATGTGGCAGTGGTGGCTATTACTGCATTTAGCTCTAGCGTATTCTTGCAAGTACTGCATTATTTTTTAGCACATGTTAAATGCTGCGCTTCTCCTTAGCATTGATTAAATTATCATGCAAGTACGGCGAAAATTGTTAGTTAAAAAACATATTTCCATTAAACACAAAGTGAAAAATGTGAAAATCGAAAATAACAGTCACGAGCAGGATTTGAACCTGCATCTCCTGGATACCGTCCAGATGCTTTGCCAAATCAGCCATCGTGACAATTGCTCCTGACTGCTAACTTCGATAACACATTCATACTTAACGTCTTTGGGTGACGCCTGCGCCATCTGTCGGAAGTCTTTATCTGTCGGAAGTCTATAAGTATCTAAACATATTTCCAATGAAAATTTTTATGAAAATATTTTTTTTCCATGTAGGTGAACCACTTTCTTTTTTTTTTGGTAAGGCGGAAAAAAATGTTCCTAACCGCACAACCCGTCGCCGGGCAACGAACAGAGTAGTGTGGGCCTGCACCCACTAAAGAAACCCGCGGTATCGGGTACCCTCTACTGAGCCACGCATCTGCAGAGGAGCATCGCTCCTTCGCGGGAGGACTTGCGGGTGGCGGACGTTCCCCGGTCCATCCACCTGCAGCCTCAGCTAGGGTGGCATGAGGCGCAAGTACCTGCGCCTGCGCCGACCCGGTCACTAGTGGCGGCTTGGGTCAGCGGAAGAATCCTCCTCCCTAGCCCTCTCCGCCGCTTCCTTCCGCGAGATAACCTCCTCGCAGAAGGCAGCGACCGCGGCCCAATTCCTGTCGCTGCCAAGCATCGCTATGACGACGCTCGGTTCCGCGACGAGTTCACGGCGCTGCTCGGCCCAAGCCGGACATGAACGTGTGCCGCGCCGTGTTCTTGTCACAGCCGCATTGGTGACAGCCCGGAGTCGCTTCGCTCCTTGCGACTATGTGCAGATATCTGCCGAAGCAACCGTGCCCCGACAACACCTGCACCAGTCGGAAGGTAAAGACTCCATGCCGTCGCCCCGCCCACTCCTCCAGCACCGGCTGGAATGCTCTAACCGTGCCCTTCATCTGGCCATGGCAGCTTGGCAGGCGTCGCCCTGCCACCTGGCTACCTCCCTGGGTAGGGGGCGTCCACCCCCCTCTCGCTTTTGCGACGCCCGCCGAAACACCTTGGCGAGCACCTCCGCCTCCAAGTCCCACGGGGGGATTCCGGCCAACGCGCAGGCTGCCTCCGTCGACACCGTGCGGTATTCACGCATGACCCTGGACGCGACGAATCTGTGGTCTTCACAGAAGAGCACTGTTCAGTGCGTCTAGGAACTCCGCCCACACGGGTGCGTCATACAGCGCCATCGACCGGACCACCCCCGCGTAAAGCCGCCGGCACGCATTGTTGGGTGGCAAGGGCGGACGCCGCACCGACGAGCCTCGGGGATAGTTGACGGAAGTGCTCGCGAAAGCGCCACCGCTCGTCCAGCACCAGGCCCAGATACTTAATCTGGGCCTGCACCCCAATTTGGACCCCGTCCACAGTGATCGAGGCACCAGCAGGTGGCCGATGTCGGGCCCATGGAAAAGCAGGGCCGCCGACTTGTCCAGGGCCATCCTAAGCCCCAGCGCCCCGATCCTCCTGACCACCTCCGAGATCACATAGGTGAACCCCTTGGGATGCCATTTATGGTAAAATGTGAAAATCCCAAAAATGACGATTACTGCATTCTTTATTATCAGGGCAGTATAGTATACAGTTTGTGATTTCTGTCCATGTGGTGACCGACTAAGAATACAAGTGTCACCACCCCATTCTTTCCCATGGGTGTCATATGAGGCGACTAAGGGAAGTAAACAATTTTCATCCATTGTATGACTGGTGGTAGGGCTGGGTACCAAGTGGGAATACTCACTTGGTATCGGGCCCGGGCGGGTTGGTGCCACCATCTCCTGTGTGACCGGCCATGAAGCACATCGTTGCGTTTTGGCTGTAGCAGGAGATAGCCGTTTATATTTCATTTCATATGAAAGCGGTGAGCAGTGGCTTGACCCATGGGCGACGGTTACCATTTACCATCAGATGGACCGTGGCTCGTCTGCAACCACACGCAATAAAAAAAAAAGATGCAAAATGTTTGAAAGAAAAATTATATTACCTGCTTAAATATTCCCTATCATTTCGTTAAATACAAATTTCGTAAAATTATTTTATCCGGCTGATGAACACTTCAAATAAGGTACAAAATTTAGAAAAACTTATTAGTGCTTTAGCTTACATTACTGCTTATACTGTAATAGAGATGATTGCCAACAACCAACTTAACTAAATTATTGTTTCAGTTAATCATAATCTAGAGTAGCTTATTAAATATCTTTTCGCACTCCAGGAGTTTTTATTATTGCTTATATTGGTAAATCGGAAATCTCCTTGTATAAATAAAACACAGGTACTGAGGTGCTTCATCGTAAATCACACAGCAGCAGGGGTCACCGTAGTGCTTGAGCCAGATAATAAGCAGTACATATTTAAATCTTGTATAAAATATATAATGCTGATTATTTTTTTATTGCGTATGATGGCAGACGAGCCACGGCCCACCTGATGGTAAATGGTAACTATCGCTCATCGATGAAATGAAAGAATTAACGAATATCTTCTGCTACAACCAAAACACACCGACATTTCATGTGTACTACACAGGAGATGGTGGAACCAAACCGCTCAGGCCCGATAGTAAGTGAGTAAATACTTCCACTTAGTACCCAGTCCTACCACCAGTAATGCAATGGGTGATAATTACTTACTTCACTTAGTCACCTCGTACAACACCCGTGGTAAAGAAAGGGGTTGTAACACTTGTATTCTTAGTCCGTCACTACACGGATTCTTATTAATAGACATGAATTCTCTTAAAAATATTAGTTTGTGCTTTAAATAAAAACCTCTATATAAAGATATGTTTCAGAAGGATGAGATTCATTTTTTAGTTTTGAAATAACCAATTCTGATACAAATATGTGTGCAAAAATGTTTACGCTGTGTTTGTACCGTCAGCAGATATTTGTATTTATATTTACTAAAACTTACTAATATTATACATGTGAAAATGAGTTTGTTTGTTGCTACTTGAAGCGTTAAAACATTTAAACTACTTAGATTAAACATAGACACTCATTTAAATTGGAAGTCTCATATACAATTGATAAGTGGAAAACTATCTAGTTTTACATATGCCTTAAATGAGTTGAAAAAGACGGCGGATTTACAGTCGGCAACTAATGCTTATTATGCCTATACACACTCTTGGCTTCGGTACGGCATTATGACGTGGGGTAATAGTACAGACGCGGCTGATTTATTTATACTCCAAAAAAAATGTACCAGGATACTAGCAAATATAGATAAAATGGAAAGTTACAGACCACACTGTGTTAGACTTAATATTTTAACTTTGATGTCTCTGTACATCCTAGAAATATGTCTCTTCGTGAAAAAGCCTAGCCTCTTTCCTCTTACAAAGGACCACCATAAACAGCCTCGCAACTTTAGAAATAAAAACAGACTAGCTATGCCAACTTCTACCTTAACTATATTCCATTCTGGACCTTATGTCATGGCAATAAAAATATAAAATAATTTACCGAAATTAATTAAAGATAATATAAATTATAATGTACATTAAACACAAAGTGAAAAATGGGAAATCGAAAATAACAGTCACGAGCAGGATTCGAACCTGCATCTCCTGGATACCGTCCAGATGCTTTGCCAATTCAGCCATCGTGACCCTTGCTCCTGACTGCTAATTTCGATAACACATTCATACTTAACGTCTTTGGGTGACGCCTGCACCATCTGTCGGAAGTATTTTCATACATTATACCGACCAGGTAAACTTAATTTTACAATTAAGATTTTACCTAATAATGACGCAAACCCTATAAATATTTAGATATAAATATCTATAGGGTAAATAATATTTAGATATAAATATCTAAATATTTATAGGGTTTTCGTCATTATTAGGTAAAATCTTAATTGTAAAATTTTACCTAATAATTTTTATTTACCTAATAATGACGCAAACCCTATAAATATTTAAATATATATATATATATAAATATCTAAATATTTATAGGGTTTTCGTCATTATTAGGTAAAATCTTAATTGTAAAATTAAGTTTACCTGGTCGGTATAATGTATGAAAATACTTCCGACAGATGGTGCAGGCGTCACCCAAAGACGTTAAGTATGAATGTGTTATCGAAATTAGCAGTCAGGAGCAAGGATCACGATGGCTGAATTGGCAAAGCATCTGGACGGTATCCAGGAGATGCAGGTTCGAATCCTGCTCGTGACTGTTATTTTCGATTTCACATTTTTCCCTTTGTGTTTAATGTATGTTGCTAAGCATGTCAAATGCTAAAAATATATATAAAAATATCTTAATAATTATAATGTATTTAAAAATAATTTATCTAGATATTTAATCCAAAAGAACTATTATAATCTGAAAGAATTCTTTGAGGACAAGTAGATATAATAAATAATTTATTCCTTGGACATGCTTATAGAAAACTAAAACCTTCTCTTCATAACTAATTAATTAATTAAATATATTTGAGCTGACATGATAATAATTAATATATAATTGTATAATAATTTGATTTGATTTGACGCTGTGACTACTTAACCGATTATTATGAAATTGAGCACAGCGAGTATCGAAAAGAATTTAGGTTACTTTTCATCTATATTGTAGCTTATTGACGCTAGCAATACCGGAGGCATAACTCACGCGACTCCAATACTAAAGAAAAGGATAGGAGAAGGAATGATAATAAAGTTCCCCGGTGCTCTCACTCACTGTACTAAACAAAACAGAATTAGTACTAGTGTTGTTTCACGCTGACATGATCTGTAATGATTTTTTGCTCGTTTACAAATTTTACTGTTATAAGGCATTTAAATAATACGCCATGACTTTGAAGGGAGATAAAATTTGGTAAATGTGCTTGTTATTACGATGTTTTTGCTGTCTCTACCCGGAAATAAAGTTAAAATATGTACCTACAATAGATATATGCCATTCGGTTCACAGGAGAGGCACCTTTATGAATTCCAATATGTCTGTCTTTGTACGCAGGTGTCAACGCGAAAGGAATGAGGAATACGAACATTTAGGTATCTGTATAAAAATATGGTGGTTTCAGAATGATGAAAATTTGTACTTTACAGTATTATAATATAATATATGTGGAGTAATGGAGTTCAGTGATGTGTGATTTAAATTCAAGATATTAAAGCATGATGAAAGTGTCTTGACATAGATGTTATTTTTGCAATATAAAAAATATGTAATTTGTAGGTTAGTCAGAAAACCGTACATCAAGGGAAAATTGGAACATGGCTCATGGTTTTCTAGTGAGTAACAAAATTAGGTGCGCTTTGGTTGTTGTGACCAGTCTATCTTAATTAGTTTGTCAACAAAAGTTGTACAATGAATATCCTTAACATGTTGCTTGTAAAAAGTAATAAAAAAAATCTTTTTATGTCCTATGGATACATTTTTGACCACCACCAAAACCATCAGCCTTTCGAAGTCCACTGCTGGACATAGGCCTCGCTAAGAGAACACCACAACATGTGTTTCGCTCATATGGAGGATAGTACCGTGATCGCCATGCTTGGCAGGCGGGTTGGCGATCGCAGTGGATGTTGTTAATACTAGAGGGAGTGCTGCTGCCCGCTCCCCCGGTATCCCTCAGACGGCTCTTACGACTTCCATAGTTGGAGAGGGGTGGGACAATTCTAAAGCTGGTCCCACACGGCACTTTTGACATATTTCATGAATGTACCAATTTCTTATAAGAAAGAAAATACAATGTTGGTACTTTTTTTAAAGCAGTGTTCCATAAGGCTTAAAAAATGTAAAATCGCGGAATACAGGGACAGTCAATGAATCTTCATAAAAACTATTGGATTGCATTGTTAACAGCTCAAATAAAAAAGTAAAAAAAATAAAATTGTGCGATCTTGATTATAACAATTTATAACAACAATTTACTGAAAAATGAGAGGGACAAGGGAAAAAAAATTTAGACCAAATTTTTTTAATATTATACTTAATAAATAATATTTGCATTGTAACTTTAATGTTAATTTATTCATATTTCACAAAACATAACGTTACAACAAAAAAAAATGTATAAACTATATATACACTATAACATTATTGTTCATTACTGCCGTCGTCGTCGATTTCTTTGATGTAGATTGTAGGTGAAGGATTAGTACAACTGTCACCAATGAATTCCAAGCAAACTACAATGTAATTTAATCCACTTTTTTCTTCTTCTTTTCCTGCACCCACAAGATACTCAGCATCCTGTTTTGCATGTGCAAACAATCATTTTTAATAAGGGTTCTGGAACTGGTCTCCGCACAAACACTCGCTGAACACGCCTACAATTCTTTTGTGAATCTTGCACAATATTCAGATTTTTCTCGACTTATTAAATTTAAAATTGTTTTCTTGTAATCAGAGTTAGTTACATAGCTGATTTGTTGTCTTGACGATTTGGACTTTCTTCTTTCCTTCATTCCATCTGCTTCTTCACATAAAAAATCAAAGTCAGTTGAATCAGCCTTTCTAAGTTTTTTCTTTGATGAAGAGCACGCTGATGTGGCTTTTTTTTTTCATTTTTTAAATAAGCATTAATACATCCTTTATTGATATATTTTTGTCTGCATACTGAATGCACGTAGACTAATTCGCAAGCATTTAAAACTCTTTCAATGCTGTTCCAGGCAAAATCCTTTTGTTTAGTGCTGGTGCCATCTGTCTTCTTGCAATCTGTTTTTCTACAAGAAATTGAGTCTACCAAGCACATTTTTGCTAAAATTTCTACTTCTACAATTCGTTAAACGCCCACCCAAGGCAGACGCTTGTAGAAAAGTGAAATGATAATAAGCGTGTCTGCTTCCATCCATCCCATCCATCAGCATTTCGACGTCCACTGCTGGACATAGGCCTCCCCAAGAGAACGCCACAAGCAACAAGTGTTTCGCTCATATAGGGGATAGTGCCGTAATCGCCACGCTTGGCAGGCGGGTCGGCGATCGCAGTGGATGTTGTTAATACTCGAGGGAGTGCTGCTGCCCATTCCCTCGGTATTCCCTCAGTCGGCTCTTACGACTCCCATGGGTGGAGAGGGGTGTGACAATTCTAAAGCCGGCCCCACACGGCAAAAGCGTGTCTACTTACTTGGCGTAAAAGTTTTCTAATACATTTGTACTAATTGTTTTTAAGTTATCCATTGCTATTATTAATAATATTAATAAAATCGCGAAAGTAATCAAATCGATATGACAGCGATTGACGTTTTAATTCTTGTCATCTGTTGATAGTTTAAATCCAGTATTACCACACGATAAAACTGTTCCCTCGTTAATTTTGGGGTCAAAGTACCTCATTAAACTAGCAACTCTTTTAACTTTAACATTGACGATGTCTTCAATGGTGCACCGCGTTTTGATAAAAGTAATAGTTAGGGATGTTCGTCATTGTTATAGTTAACTTTCACGTTAACTATAACCGAAGTTTTAGTGCAACTAACCCATAGAGGCTAATAATACCAGATACATGACTAGTTCATGAAATTAAAATGACATAATACTAGGTTTCACGTATTTTGATTTTTATTAATAAATCTTAGCAAAAAATCTTATCTTATTAAACATTTTAAGGTTAATCGAGAATAGAAAATAACCTGGGGGGTTAGGCAGAATCTCATATCTCACATGTCGATCGTATCGTCTCGCTTGTACGATCACCGTGATTGGCCAACGGATTATTGTGACATAACGCGTCGGTTTCTCAACCAATCACAGTGATCTCGCTACGGTCGACACGTGAAATATGACATTCTGCCTCAGGGGGCTGTACTGGATCTACATGGTGACCTATGACGTTCACTCAAAGAGGGAACTAATGCCCAATAATAGGTTGCAAAAAAAATATAGCTAAATATAATATTTGTTAAAATTGCCCAAAATAATTATAATTAGTAATGTTACCATGATAACGTTACCATAATTTTGATACTCAAATATTATAAAAATAAGAGTAGCAACATGCCTTGCGGGGTAAGCAGAGAGAACAGAGTGCCGAAAGGCTCTATTTTTGCTTATCCGATTTGGTCTAGATAAGTGAGTCTCGGTATCCCCCTAGACCTACATTCTTCCACTTTCACATTGTATATCTTCTTAAGAAGTTGCTGGTCCGGCATTCCTTCCACATATTCGAACCACTGGAGCATTTCCTTTTGCATCTTTACACCAATACTGTCTTTTATACCTACTCGCTCTTTTACGTAGCTGTTACGAATGCGGTCGGTCAGCTTAATTTCACAGATTTTTCGCAGAGATCGCATTTCCACCGCATTGATTTTACTCTCAAGCTCCTTTTTGCATACCCAACTCTCGCTTCCATATAATAATGTTAGGACAAGCACTGCGTTTTGTATTATGACATGTGTCGTGGCTGAGGTAGTGGCTGCCGAGAAGTTGGCCCAATGCTCTGTTCATTATATTTCCCGTATTTACTCTTCTCCCTATGTCAGTGGTGTACCTTCCATCCTGACTGAATCCACATCCAAGATATACAAATTCATTGTTATAATACACCATTGCCTATTGATATTCTGCCATCTGTTCTGGCTTCTCCTTTTCAAAGACCATTATTTTGGTTTTGTTAACATTCACATGTGATATTATACCAAGTTACTTTCTATCTCCACGCTGCCAGAATCTTATACCGTTTGTGGATAGTTTGTGGTTAAGTCCTGACACCACGTTTCAATTAGGTTTATTAACTAGAACATACTGAGGTATTACTCTAATTGTATTGTGAGCTTTTTTACAATAGAAGTTAATGCAACTAATAATTATGTGAAATTTGTGTTTTTAATTTTTAGATATTTGAATGTTTGCTACTCTATCATGCTTAAACGGTGAATGGAATTGCATAAAATTCTGTACACAGATAGTTTGTGACATGAATTAACTCATGAAAATTATCTAGATAAACGACGTAGCTCACAGACTTTTATCAATATATTAAAATCTATACTATAATATATAGTAATTTTATATATAGTATATATAGTAATTTTTATTAAAAATACTTAAACAATTAAATAATGTCGATTGAATAAATTATAATGGGAATGGAATAACATTTAAGCTTCGAAAAGGAATAGTGCAGGAAAGAATACATTTAAACACTCCTTTATGAGCTTCAATATTACTTATCGTGACAATAAAACTCATTTCTTATATTTATAATCCTTATGACGTAATTATTAAGTTTTAACATATTAATTAAAATTACTTCATGCCAGTGAAATTAGATCAAAAATTGTTAAGGTTGGGGATTTAAGATCGATTCCTAATCCGATGTCGAGATTTTGCCAAAATTCTAACTTTACTAGAACAAATTTTATTATATTAAAATCTATACTATAATAAAGCTGTAACTGAGCTGTGTCTGTACATTTAAGATATTCGAGAAAAAATGACTGAATTAGGCTATATAGGTGTGTCTGAAAACAAACATTTTTTTTTACATTTTTGTCTGTTTGTATGTTTATCTGTTTGGCCAGCTTTAGAATCGCCCCACCCCTCTCCAACCATGGGAGTCGTAAGAGCCGACTCCGCGAGTGGGCAGCAGCACTCCCTCTAGTATTAACAACATCCCCTAGCGATCGCCAACCCGCCTGCCAAACGTGGCGATTATGGCACTATACCCCCAATTCGGGGAGGCCTAAGTCCAGCAGTGGACGTCGAAAGGCTGATGGATGGATGGATGGATGGACTGTTTGTTAGTTCGCGCATCACGCAATAACTACTGAACGGATTTTAATGCAACTTTTTTTATTTGAAAGCTCTTGATTAGACTTAAAAACTGGCATACATTTTATCCCGCTACTATATTGGGAACCTGAGATGTGGCCTGAAAACTACTTATTTAATAATTACTTAAACTAGATTCTGCACGTAACTTTTTTTATATTCTCCAGAGGGCGCTGTACTAAAGTTAGTATGACGTCGCATAGTCTGTAATCATGGGATGATCAAGACTCAGTATTTATCTAGCTATGCTAAGTAGTTTAGAATATATCATAACATAGCATCACGCCTGTATTCACCGAAGGGGTAGGCAGAGGTGTATTATGCACCTACGGTTCGCCATCTATATTTAAGTTCCACGTAATAAGGGGCGAGCCTATTGCCGTCTACTAGACACATTTCTAAACTACGAACTGCTACTGAAAATTTTTCTTTTTACGTAAAAGCTCAACGGGGATCGAGCCCGAGACTTTATGATCAGCAGTCGCTTACACTGCCGCTATACTACAGAGGCAGTTATATATACGGGAACAGATGAACAAAATATTTATATGCTAATGGGTATCATAACCCCCCTCCTGGCTTTACCGTAGTTGGATAAAAAGACAGATCTTATAGTTATAACATATTATAGCTTTGCTAGTTCCATCAATAATAGGGCAGATTGGAAGGTAAGTGCCACTCTTATCCTTTTACCTGAGGTTGACTATCCGCAAGTGCTGTCACGTCTATAAGGAAGATTAAAAAAACTTAGCATTGAGTACTTTCTACAAACCCTACTATGTCCACATTTTTCCTTTCTTTATTCCTTTTAAACTATAAATCCTACAATAGCGAATAATCTCTGTATTGCAGAGTTAATGGACACAAAGTACTTTTAGTACCAGTAATAATTTGTTCAGTGTAGTAATCGAACCCACAACACTCTCAATGGATGGTTTGTTATAAGTTTCAGCTAGTTAGTCTGCGTTCTAACTATCATAAAGCTGTAACGGAGCTGTGTCTGTACATTTAAGATACTTGAGGTAAAAAAATACTGTGGTCTATACTATTATTAAAGTTGTAACAGAGCTGTGTCTGTACATTTAAGATATTTGAGAAAAAATGACTGTATTAGGCTATATCACATTCACAGCACAAAACATTTTTTTTTAGATTTTTGTCTGTTTGTTCGCACATCACGCAAAAACTACTGAACGGATTTTGATGCAACTTTTTCTATTTCACAAATCTCGATTAGACTTAACAACTGGTATACATTTTATTCCGCTACTATATCGGGAACCTGAGATACAACCTAAAAACGAGCTTTTGGTTGAGGCGGAGCCGCAAGCAAAGGCTAGTAGGCTATATAGGCGTGTCTGAACACAAAACATTATTTTTTGTCTGTTTGTTTGTTCGCGTATCACGCAAAAAATATTAAATTGATTTTGATGCAATTTTTTTAATTGATAGCTCTTGATTAAACTTAATAACTGGTGTACCTATATTTTATCCCGCTACTATACCGGGAACCTGAGATATAACTTACAAAATAGCTTTTGCCTTCAGTGGAGCCGCGGGCAAAGGTTAGTGGACAATAAAATTCAAATCCATTAAAATGTTCTATGCGTTAGCTATAGTTTGTTTTATCAGATTTCGTTCAATCCCGTTTAGTCTTAATTCTATATAATATGCCAAAAATATAAATCTAATGGAATTATTCATATTTTAGGAATAAAATGGATCATGACTTAATCCGATATCTTACTTACCTACCCATCAAATTTCATCCGAAACCGTCTATTTTTTTAGGCGTGATTCAACTATAAAAATAATCGATCAAATAAACATCCAGATACCTTCACAAGCTTTCGCATTTATAATGTTAGTGGGATTATCATGACATAATTATAGTCCAATTGAATTAAATGAACTAAGGTAATATTTTATAATATATACCTAATTAGTTTATATAATATGTTTATAACAATTATCTGTGCATAAAATGTATTAAATTAGAGAGTTAAATATGCTTTTTAAATCCTTTTAAATAATATACATAGACACACAACCGTTAGCATTCGTTTCAGTACAAATCTAGAGACACGAATCGAGTCTGAAACATTTCAACATCTAACTGGCCCGAAGGCATCTAGATTCGCGTTTTTCTATGCTCTGTCCTTACAGCGCATATTTTATTTCTATTTGGTTGTATTGTGAGGTAAACGGGGGAGGAGAGGGTGCGGGGCGATTGCTAGGCACGCGCGGTAGCGTCGCCCCAGCCAGTAGAGGCTGCGACGAGTGAGAAAGCGCCTGTCGCCGCGGCGGATCGTATAAAGAACTGGTGACCCATCATAGTATCTGTGACGTGATAGTGTCTAGCACATGCGTGGAAATGACCATACCTATTGTGAACCCATTTTTGTGACTTGTGGTTAAGTGGTTGCGTAAGTGAGTTTGTTTCGAGTTCTTGTGGTTGCACCAGTGCAATAGGATTTGCCGGTAAGTGGTTTTTAAGACAAAATTAGCGTATTAACATATATATGTACGATTTAACTAGTAATTTTTATTAAAAATACTTAAACAATTAAATAATGTCGATTGAATAAATTATAATGGCATTGGAATAATATTTAAGCTTCGAAAAGGAATAGTGCAGGAAAAAATACATTTAAACACTCCTTTATGAGCTTCAATATTATTTATCGTGACAATAAAACTCATTTCTTATATTTATAATCCTTATGACGTAATTATTAAGTTTTAACATATTAATTAAAATTACTTCATGCCAGTGAAATTTGATCAAAAATTGTTAAGGTTGGGGATTTAAGATCGATTCCTAATCCGATGTCGAGATTTTGCCAAAATTCTAACTTTACTAGAACAAATTTTAGTGAAATTGGCAAAAGATATTTTTCCTACGAGCAGGATTTGAACTTGCATATTTCCCTATCAGGGGGACTGTTTTAGACCGCTAACCGAACTTTTAGCACTAAACTGTGAGGTGCAGATTGGTGTTTGTAAGTCCTACGACAGCTCGGTATAATAGCTGAGTATGTTAAATTCAAAAAAATCACAATAAAACATTCAAATTTACGAGATTAATGTAAAAAAAAATAACATGAATCAAACGTTCATGTTCAAAGATATGTTGAGAGCTTGTAAAATTTCCAACCGACATAGGTCCAGCATGATGAATCAGGCCTAAATTCCTCTTATTCTAACTCAGTGAAAACAAAAAATATAGGAGGAATTAATATTTTATTGAATTTATTATTGTACTAAATACAAGATAATTGTATAACTGTTAATACACTAGTGGCGCTCAAAGCCTTATGAAAAGGCCTGTGAATAACAACCTGATTTGACCAACGGTGCGGTTCCGTCGGTCAAATAGTAGGCTTTTAACAATTAGAACACGATCATTATAATTGTGTGTTGTTAAAAAGGTTGTAGCCGATTATACTCGTCACTCGAACGATTTATAAGTAAATTTCACAATCAGTTAATTGACGAAATGTGACGCCAATCTTTGACCAGTGGTATGTGATGTTCAACTAAAATAGAATAAATCGAAAGCCCTAACAAGCCTATGAATTAAAAATAGGAAGATGAAAATGATGATAATTATATTAAGTGATATTATTATAAATTATTGAGACCACGAAATAAACCACCTTACCGATAGTTAATTAGTAATAATTAGTGCAGTTTAGTTTATAGGTAGAATAGAGGCTCTACTGTCGTTATTAAGTGTGTTATATTGGACTTAGTCATAATACTACTGATATTATAAACACGAAAGTTTGTGAAGACGTGTGAATTTTTAGATATATTTTGTATGTTTGTCAGCTAATCATGACTAAAATTTTGAAAGGGTAAGAGAGAAATTTCGGAAGATTGATAGATGACACACTAAATTAAGATATATTATAAACCATTATAGAATGGATTTTAGGAGGAGAGCCCACCACTCACCCACGGATTGTCAATCCCGGTTATCTTTGGACAGAATAACCTAAGATTCCCAATCCGCACTCTCACAGATAGAGGAGCCTGAAATGAGCTCATTTGTTGCCGCGCGTTCTTGAGAATGCCTCGTTTAGAGGTGAAACACGTGTCGAATTTATGTTCGGATTTTTGCGGAATATTGCAATATTGTGGTTCTGAGAGTTCTACCGTATCGCATGGTTGTGTCGCGTTGGTGAGTTTTTTGTCATTATCGTGCATGCTACTTTGCTATTATCACATTCTCCTCTATCTGTGAGAGTGCGGATTGGGAATCTTAGGTTATTCTGTCCAAAGATAACCGGGATTGACAATCCGTGGGTGAGTGGTGGGCTCTCCTCCTAAAATCCATTCTATAATGGTAACAATGGACTTCCGCCAAGTGTCGCCTCATTCAATTAATTATCTTATATATTATAAATACAATATTATTGTATTCGACTGCACTGATGGTCGAGGGGTTTAGATACCGTCCTCCCGTCTAAGTGTAGTAGGTTCGATTCCCACACAGGACAACTCTTTGTGTAATCAACAAATGGATGTTCTGAGTTTGGGTGTACTTTGTGTCCATGTAATTTTATTGATACAAGGATTATTCTTTATTGCAGGGTCTTAAAAACAAAGAAAGAAAAGACGATAATTTTTATAAAGATAAAAATTTCCTATGGAATACGTTTAAATGACTTCATAAATTTGAATTATGAAGTCTAGTATTTATTTATTTTTGCTAACGCAATTATTTCATAGAAGTTTACAAGATCTATGGTTTAAAAAAGGGTACTAGGTTCAAAATGCTTGGTTTATTATTTTATTCTTAGAAATACGAAAATGTGCAAATCCCTCGCGGTTTACATAAGCCTGTCATTGTGGCGCAGTCACTTATAGGTCGATTTATTTATTAATTAAAACTGGGCAGCAAAACCCAAGTTGTTTCTACCCACCCCTTAGGAAACAGGCGTGATATGAAAAACAGTTTCAAAAGGTGCGAATAAGATTTAAAAAAGCTTGACAAGGGGATAATGTCATGTTTTTTTGTAAAGCTCTTTAGAAAAGATTATTTATCAAGCGTAATTTAAATCCTAGATGATTAACGTTACCTTTTTTAGTAGGACAATTAAATGGAGAGTTAAATATAAATCATTTGTTTTATATTCTAAATTCGTATTCATTATTAGGTTTATGAGTTTTTGAAGGTGTTGGGTATAACCGGCTATTAAGGAAGGTATTGCTATTTATTTTTGGGCCTGTTTCCACCACTTTGAAGAACTGAAGTATTTTGAGGAATTTCGTGTGTAGAGCCGCCTCTGTTCTTGATTGTTGTGATAGACCTTTTTCATTGACAGATGCTTAACTTATATATGTCTATAAGGGGTCCGCTTCAGTTGTATTCTAAGTCAAATGCTAACGTTATTACAATGGAAATTGGATTAACAAGGATTTTAATATTTTGGTTTGGTAATCCATAATAATATTATAAATGCGTAAGTGAGTTTGTTTGTTTTTTTATGATTTCACGCTGTAAATAATAAAATAATCAACGTGAAATTTTGAACACATGTAGTCTAAGGCTACTTTTAAATATAAGTTGTTCCCGTAGTATAATTATCTTTACGTAGAAATATTTAGTGTGTCGCAAAGTGATGTATTTATTTGCTGAAGTTCGTTTGGATCAAATTGCGGGTAGAATCTACACCACTGGAAAAGCTTGCAATCTTAGTAATAATTTGTTATCTATCTGCGCGTTAGTTGTACTATGTTCACTACACATATACCTGACAAGTATTTGCGAAAATTTTACGTTCTATCTGCACATTCACAGAAACTGGTAGCAATTCCCTGTTATATCAACAACACACACAGCTGTTTTTTTAAAATCGACGAATTATTTACTACCGGAGTCTGGAAATGTGCCTGGTAGACGGCAATAGGCTTGCTCCCTATTAAGCGGGACTTAAACATAGCTAGCGAATCGTGGGTGTGTAATACACCTCTGCCCAACAACGTTATGCAATGTTATGTTGAATTATTTAATACAATTTTGAATTTATAAGGCATTTTACTTAAAAGTCTACATCTTGCCATTTAGCTGCCAGATTATTTTTGAATAGAACATAGTTCTGATTATGCATGAAAGATTTACATTTAGCTACGACGTAGTAAAACGTATCGAGCTACGCCGCCGTAGCACAGCTACGCGGTTACAAACTTCTTTACTATCAATGCTTGTTAATCAATAATATTATCCTCCAGCCAATGACATTGGAGTCTGGCTATTGAATATAATAGAAAAGATAAGATTAGGTATCGTCGCAGTTATGCTTCCAAAGTCTGATGGAATGGCATTACGATATTCTCGCGCAATATCAGACGTGGAAACAACTTTTTATTCCAACCGTCACGACACTTGTTTTCTTAGTCCGTGCGTGTGGTGACGGACTAAGAATACAAGTGTCACCACCCCATTTTTCGCCACGGGTCTCGTACGAGGCGACTAAGGGAAAGTAAGCAATTATCACCCATTGCATTACTGATGGTAGGGCTGGGTACCAAGTGGGAGTACTCACTTGCTATCGGGCCCGAACGGGTTGGTATCACTATCTCCCATGTGACTGACCATGGAACACATCAGTGTATTTGGTTGTAGCAGGAGATAGCCGTTTATTCTTTTATTTGATATCTGTGAAATGAAACGGTGAGCAGCGGCTTGATAATACTCTCGGTATAGTTGAGTCCATGAGCGACGGCAGTTACCATTTACCATTAGCTAGACCGTGGCTCGTCTGCAACCATAAGCAATAAAAACAAATGAAATTACTTTCCCAATGTTACGTACGTATCTTTTCTTATAGAAGAGGTTAAGTCCTAGTCCACGACGCTGGTTCAGAGACTTCACAAGTCATTGAGAAAATCTCTCAGCATGCAGGTTCCTCACGAGGTTTTTCTTCACCGAACAGTAATATCTTTTAAACAAATACATACAAAATCTCAAAAAAACTCGAAAAGTTATATGCATGTGCCAAATCAGGAACTCTCTCAGACTGGGCATCGAATTCAATAGCACTATATTTGCAGTACTTGATTTTATATACACAGATATCATCCATCCCTCTATCATTATCATTTTTGTCAACTAATATTTGATAGGGTTCCTAGACAGCATTACAACGAATAGTATTATACCACTTGCATCCAATATCTCCTCGTCCTTTTAATCAGCTTGTAATTCCACTTTTTGGAAGCCCATTCTACTCTATTTATGCCAAGATTTCTTGCGTTAAATATTTTTTTAGGAAAAGACAAACTTTTACTGTGATTGGTGCAGCGCTTATTTTTCACTATTGCATTAAGGTGGACTGTAAATAAATAAATAAATATTTACGTCCTCTGGTCCCAAACTAAGCTTAACGGTTGCGTTCCCAGATTTCGAATATAATACACATATTACTATTTAGATATTTTTATATATATTTTTAGCATTTGACATGCTTAGCACTATACATTAAACACAAAGTGAAAAATGTGAAATCGAAAATAACAGTCAGGAGCAGGATTTGAACCTGCATCTTCTGGATACCGTCCAGATGCTTTACCAATTCAGCCATCCTGACAATTGCTCCTGGCTGCTAATTTCGATAACACATCATACTTAACGTCTTTGGGTGACGCACGTTTCGATTTCACATTTTTCACTTTGTGTTTAATGTATAGTGCTAAGCATGTCAAATGCTAAAAATATATATAAAAATATCTAAATATTTAAAGGGTTTGCGTCATTATTAGGTAAAATCTTAATTGTAAAAGTAAGTTTACCTGGTCGGTATAATGTATGAAAATACGTCCGACAGATGGCGCAGGCGTCACCCAAAGACGTTAAGTATGATGTGTTATCGAAATTAGCAGCCAGGAGCAATTGTCAGGATGGCTGAATTGGTAAAGCATCTGGACGGTATCCAGAAGATGCAGGTTCAAATCCTGCTCCTGACTGTTATTTTCGATTTCACATTTTTCACTTTGTGTTTAACACATATTACTTTTTTATTGAAGAAATATACATACTAGCTGTTTCCCGCGGCTTCACTCGCGTAAATAAATGACTATTACATTATTTTTTTTTAAAAGAAAACGGCCTCACTTCCCACTACAACTACTATTACTTATCATCGCGCCATCTCCCTTGTGGGGTAGGTAGAGAAAACAGAGTGCCACGAGGCTCTATCCTTTCATACATCTCTCGCTTCGTCAACATTCATAATTCTCTTTATACACACATAGCTGTTACCCGCGACTTCGTCCGTGAGTAATTTCATAAAAATAAATAAAGCAACCCTTGAAATTGTCGGTAATACAGTGCAACGGTATTACAGTACTCGGGGTTGGAACTTCATTACTGAAATGCTAGATGGCGTTGAAGTTGCTAGATTTTGAGATTTTGTGACAAACATTTTTTTTTATTTTTCGTATTTTTTTAATAAAAAGTATCCTATGTTACTTCTAATACCTCCGAGAATATGTGTACAAAGTTTCATGATGATCGGTCAAGCAGTTTTCACGTGAAAGCGTAACAAACAAACTTACATTCACATTTATAATTTTAGTATGATAATAGATAGAAAATACCCAGACGCAGTACAAATATCTGTGTTTATCACACAAGTAATTGTCCTGAGTGAGAATCGAACCCACGACCTCGTGCACGGAAGTCAGTAACACTACTGACTACGCCACGAGGCCCATCCCTCTGTATTTTACTGAAAGTCAGCAGAATAGCATTTTTCTTAAACACTACTATCTAACCTCCAAATCATCACTGCTACGTGACCTCCAAAAATCCAAGGGATTACATAACTCTATAGTTAAACCAGATCAATGCATTTAAGGATTCCCAAAATGATTGCCATAAATATTCATTACAGCGGAAACTACATGGCTTAACAATTCGTTCAATATTCACTCATCACCTTGGTAATCCAGCGGTTACGTATGAGACTGCCGATCATTAGGTCTCAAGGTCAGCCTCGGGTCGTGACATCAAAAAAAAAATCAGATTATTCCATAAAAAAATTCTTATTAGCAGCCCGGATTAGTTGGGAATGAGTCGAACAATTGGCAGTGTTACACCCCCGTATCTAGGAAAGCACTTCAAGCTATTAGTTCTGCATCTTATTTCTCTTTGGTATCGTCACAATGCTAATATGAGTGTAAAGAAAGAGAGAAGGCGCTCGTATTTGTGCACACATTCATGCATGTCTATTCGCTTGTTGCTTGACTCTGGTAATACCAAAATAAATTCGGAAAACATTATTATTATTATTAAGCCTTTTGAGTGAAGTACAAACAATATAAAACATTTTCTGTTTCTTTTCAATCGTAACACTAATTATGCGAATTCCGTTTTGATAGCGTTTCGCTAATGACGTCGAGGAAATTGCGCGCGGGCTCGACGTCGCATTCGTGTTCCTTTTTAACAAACTGCTAGCGCCATTAAGGAAGACATTGCTTCGACAAAATATTTATTATACAAATAGATAAAAAAAGTGATAGGTTTACAGATACTAAAAAGTATTTACATAAATTATTACTCACTAATTATATAATTAAATATATATCACTATAGATATGAACACTTGAAGGAATTTTGGACCAAGTGGACTAAAATTCACAAATAGTTTCATTTTTATCAGGCAAGAAGAATATTTTAACTGTTGGCAATTTTTTAATAACGCCTGCAAGACCTTTGAAATCTGCACTTAATGATAAAAAACTGCAACTAAGTACCGAACAAGTACGCGTCAATCACAATGCATTACTTTTTTTTATCATTAAAGTCTATAGAATATTATCAACATGGTGATAAACTAATGCAAGTATCACCACCCCATTCTATCTCGTGGGGGTCTTACGAGGCACTTACACACACTATGCAAAGTAAGCAATTATTATCTATTTCATTATTGGTGATAGGACGAGGTACTCCTTTGTAATAGGGCCCAAGTGGGTCGGTACCACGGTCTGCCGTGTGACCAGTTATGAAGAATCTTTGTGTGTTTTAGTTGTAGCAGAACATGATGTATAGTATATAGGTAGTTACGAATAGATCTTTATCCTTTCATTTCTACTACTACTTACTACTTAACAGAAGAGAGAACAGAGTGGCACTCTATTCTTGCATAAATCTCTCGCTTCCTCAACATTCATAATTCTCTTCACACATGATCGCTGGTTTCGGAGACTCCTGACTTCAATACATGACCAATTTGTAGTCTAGGTAGTTGAGTCTCGGTCTGTCCCTGTACCTACATCCTTCTTCCACTTTCACACTGTGTATATCTTCTTAACCAGCTCGCCTGAATTCTTTCCACATGTTCGAACCATCGCCGTATTCTCTATCGCATCTTTACACCAATACTTTCCTATAAATTCCTATAATTTCTTCCTTTATACTTTCTTTCCTACCTACTCGCTCTCTTACGTTGTCGTAATACTCCACAGATTCTTTGCAGAGATCGCATTATACCCAACTTTCGGTTCCATATAATAAGCCTGGGACAAGCACTGCGTTGTATATTGCGACCTGTGCCTTCTGGCTGAGGTGGTGGCCTCCAAGCTTCTTTCAAATACCATAATTTTGGTTTCGCTTACACATAGGCCCATTTTCTTATAATCTTCTGTCATTACGTCAACCAGGGTGTACACGTCAGTCGCAGACTGCGCTAATAACACCGCATCGTCTGCATAGAGCAGAGAGTTAACCACTAAGTCGCCTACCTGAACTCCCACATTCATTTCACTCATCCTTTGGAGACATTTATCCGGATATATCATAAACAGTCTAGCTGATAGAACGCAGCCCTGTTTAACGCCGATATTTATATTAAACCAGAGCGACATACCATTATCCAGCTGCATACAAGCTTATTTTAATTCAAATCAATGAAATGGTCAGCAGCAGCTTGGCAGGACTTACCATCAAGTTGACCACAGGTCGTTTGCTTAATTATCTGAAACAAAATAGAAATAGTTGTCATCTTCTTTACTCAGCTGAATATAACGTCATCAGAGCTGTGTCTGTACATTGAAGATATTTGAGAAAAAAATACTGTATTATACTATGTCAATTTTGTCTGTATCCTAAAGAACTTATCTACGTTTCTCTCTCCTCTTTTTTTTATTTGTTTGCACATCATGCAAAAACTACAATTTTTTTACTTGATAGCTCTTGATTAGACTTAAAAACTGCTATTCGTTTTATCCCGTTTCTATATCGGGAATCTGAGACATAACCTAAAAACATAAGTAAGAACAATAAAATAACTGCTTTATTCTGTTTCTAGTTAAGAAACTTTCTTTCAGAGGTCGTCAATGTGTCTAAGAATTTCTTCCTCGTCGTTGCCACTTCAACTTATCGAGTATCGGCAAGTTTTAATATGTTCCGAACTTTTTTGGTTATATTTCGGTTTTCCTCGTTCTGTAACCTTTGATACTCCGTCGAACATGTATCCTCAATCATTATTGATACATAATAGTAGCCACTAATTAGTATTAGTTCTACTCGTATATATTTAGTGACAGCGTACTGAATAGATTCTGATACATTATTTCCTTTAGTGACTGCCTCATTGGTAGCATATTATTAGTTACAGTTTAATGCGTTCTTTACCGAAACACTTAATCATTAGGCAATAAAACTAATTTTACTACTAAAATTAATTTATGTTATTGTATTCTAACATTACAAATATCACCCATATTATTGTGCTCGGATATGACAACAGTCTTATCATTTTTTATCTATATTTTTTAGCATTTAAAATGCTCCGCCACTTTTTAAAGTACAAATTATTTGTGAATAAGGAAAAAGAGATTGGAATCGAACCCGCATCTTTTCCATTCCGGGGAAGTGCTCTAAGCCACTGAGCTTTTGGTCCAGATTTCTCGATCATCCCAATCTCCTTATCACATTTGTCTTTACGACCAACGCCATCTATCGGAATGCATTTACATGCAAACCAATATAGTAAGTTTAATTTTGCAATTAAAATTCATACTATTTCATGACGCAATTTTTTAAACATTTTTGATGTATAATTATTTCCTTACTTACTTTATTTTACGCTTCGCTTGTGAGGCATGCAAAACGTATCCTTACTTAATATTATAAATGAGTAAAGCTTGTACGTATGGATGTGTGGATGTTTGTTAGTTTGTTTGTGTCTCTTTTACGTAAAAACTACTGAATGGAACTTTAGAATATTATAGCTTATACATCAGAATAACACAAAGGCTATAAACATATTGTGTGAATTGTCAAAAATATAACGTATGTGTCAAGTAAGTAGGAAAAAATTCTGCCATCTGCGAGCTATTCTGGCGTACGCTGATAAAATTGATAATTTATTTCTGATGCACATTTGGCAAATTTATCCTTATATCAAAATAAATACTTTTATCGCTTCTGGTATTTAAATTAGATAAACTTTGTCTTTCACACTACATCATTTGGACAATATTCACAAAAAAAAAATATGGCGGTACGAAGTTCGCCGGATCAGATAGTATGAAATAAAAGACTTTCTCTTAGCAACAGTCCGTTTACTGTGTTTAGTAGTACGTTTGTTTGCGCATATCTATGTGTACTAGTACAGGGTGAGAAAACTCACCCCAAATAGGTCGATCTTAGTTACACCAGTTTGCACTTTTCATGCCACTTCATACAACAGCGGGAGGTAATGAAAAGCCTTAGTTTATTATAAGTAGGTACTACTTGTTGCTATCCCCCATGACGGGACAGCTTGTTGTGGCGTTCTCTTTGGGAGGTCTATGTCCAGCAGTGGACGTTGAAAGGCTGATGGATGGATGGATGGACTACTTGTTGGTTGGTAAAATTTTGTGTAAAATGTTCAATAACAATTTTAGCGGGAAATTTTACTTAGTCCAACCATCCATCTATCCATCAGCTTTTCATCGTCCACTGCTGGATATAGGCCTCCCCAAAATTGAGGTTTTACCATAATCGCCACACTTGGCAGGCGGGTTGGTGATCGCAGTTTATGTTTTAAGTACACAGGGAAACGCTGCTGCCCGGTCCCCCGGTAGTACCTTAGTCGGCTTTTACGACTCCCATAGGAAGAGACGGGGTTGAGCTATTCTTGATGCCAGCCCCACACGGCAAAACGGCAAATTTTACTTAGTACTTATACTATATTAGAATATATTGCCACTTATCTAGGGCAATAAACTTTGTGAAGATCTGTGCCCTAAAGTAAGAAAGTAATAAAAAGATAACTTTAAGAAAGGAATAGGAAACTTTATAAACCAGTATGATATAAGTTTTAAGCATTGTTATAATTTAATATAAAGTGTGAAATTAACACAAAGTGTGAAAATGTTAAATCGAAAATAACAGTCACAAGCAGGATTTGAACCTGCATCTCCCGGAATACCGTCCCAGACACTTTGCCAATTAAACTATCGTGACAAAAATTATTGACAGCCAGATGAAAAAAGCCGGAAGCGTTATTGCATGGTAAGCTACTACATGTACTCGTACCTACAACATAATATATTATTGCAAAATTAAATTTGGAACCTAAAAGAAAATGCTAAATGATCACTACCTGTATAGCTATTTGCCTATAGTGAATATGCACTAATGGGTACTTAACGTTATTTACTATACACACAAATTTACAGCAGATTAGAATACACTTAATATTAGAGGGGAGCAGAGTATCCAGTAGGCATGTGGTATGTAAGAGGTGATGTGGAAGGTAAGTTACACGAGCTGGTAACCGTCATGTCGGACAGACGGCTTGATGTGCTCTGTGTAACAGAGAGCAAGCGAAAGGGTAGCGACGCCTGTGATCTTCCTGGTGGCGGGTTAGCTCTGTGGTCTGGTGTTGGTCTGTGGTCAGAGCGATCGGGCCAGCATGAAAGTGGGGGTCCGCTCTTTTGACCTCAGGTGTGAAAGACTACGAAATGTTTGATCCCAGACTTCTATGGGTCCGAATAAAACTAGGTGTCACCAGGGTCTTTATGGTCGCAGCTTATGCTCCCGTAGGCTCTTCAGTGGCATCGGATCTAGAGAAGTTTTGGGATAATGTTAGGGAAGTTCTGGATTTGGCAGAAGCTAGTGAATGCGTGATCGTATGCGGAGACTTAAATGGATGGGTTGGGACCAAGCGTCCAGACTTCGAGGACGTGCTTGGTTTAGATTAGCATTCGGTATTTTATATTCGATCAGATAGATCAGCATTCGGTACCGGCATCCTCTGATGACATTAGTATGGATGAAGTTGAAAAGGCGATTAGAAGTTTGAACAATGATATGGCAGCGGGTATTGATATGGTGTCTGCTGAGATGATCAAGCTTGGAGGCTCATGTGTCTGGGAATCCTTCCTGATGCTTCTCAATTTATGTTGGAGTGTGAATGTATGTGGAATGTGAGCAAAACCAAAGTAATGGGTTTTGAAAGAGAAGAAGCCAGAACAGATGTTAGAGTAGCAATAGGAAATGGTGTGCTAGAACAAGTGGATGAATTTGTATATCTTGGATGTGGATGCAGTCGGGATGGAAGGTAAACCACTGATGTAGAAAGAAGAGTGAATGCGGGAAATAGAGTGAACGGAGCATTGGGACAACTTCCCGGCAGCCACCACCTCAGCCAGAAGGCACGTGTTGCAATACACAACGCAGTGCTTGTCCCAACGTTATTATATGGAAGCGAGAGTTGGGTATGTAATAAGGAGCATGAGAGCAAAATCAATGTGGTCGAAATGCGATCTCTGCAGAGAATCTGTGGAGTGAGGCTGACTGACCGCATTCGTAACAATGACGTAAGAGAGAGTAGGTATGAAAGAGAGTATTGGTGTAAAGATGCGAAAGGGAATGCTCCGATGGTTCGGACATGTGGAAAGAATGCCGGACGAGCGAGTGGCTAAGAAGATATACAATGCGAAAGTGGAAGGATATAGTTACAGGGGGAGACCGAGACTTACCTACCTAGACCAAATTGGTTATGTATTGAAGGAAGGTGGAGTCAGGAGTCTCCGAAACCGGCGAGCGTGTATGAAGAGAGTTATGAATGTTGAGGAAGCGAGTAATGTATGCAAGAATAGAGCCTGTTGGCACTCTGTTCTCTCTGCCTACTCCGCAAGGGAAATGGCGTGTTGATAACGTTAGTTAGTTAGTTTAATAGCAAGAATATTAGTAACTACCTGACCCGGCGAACCTCTTACCGCCTCAGAATCAATAAATTATATGGTTGAATTGTGTGATAAAATTAATTTTGTTAATTTATAGTTTTTCCATAAATTTTTTTATTTATTTAAAAATTATTCTGCTTGACCGGGTGGAGCCAAATCCAACAAATCAAAGATTATAGAAACCAATCCAGCTGTTCTTGAGTTATAAATGGTGTAACCAAATAGACTTTTTTTTATTTATAATATACTTATATACAATTTACTTAAGGGAATAGATTATATTAATTTAGCCAAGCGATGGTTGATGTTTGATCTATATTTATAATCAAATAATTTTATATGTTATTTTAGGAGTTATTAAAATTATCGTTCCAGAATTCATAGCCCCCGCCCGCAACTTATTTTATTACACAAGTCACTTAGGAATAATGAATGTTAGCTAAAAGTTAACCACATAATTTATTTTATCATAAATGTTATTATAAAATATGTAGAATCTAAAATTTTATTAAACATAGGTTCACTGAAATGTTGTGTTCAAAAGGGATAATTGGAATCTGTAACGAACCTTTGATCTCAATGAACATGTGTGGGAAATTGAGTAAATTAGCAAAGGAAAGGAGTTATTTTTGTTTTATTTGTGTTTTAAAATAAATAAAACATTTAAGTACCTCTATGGGTCAGGCAGTGTTATTAAAGAAAAATTCTCAGTACCAGCCCGGAGTTTAGAAATGTGCCAGTTGACCGCAACAGGCTCACCGCCAATTACGTGGGACTTAAACATAGTTGGCGAACCGTGGGTGTGTAATATACCTCAGCCTACCGCTTCGGGAATGGAATACAGGCGTGATGCTATGTTATATGTTCAAACTCCGGGCTGCTACTGAGAATTTTCTTTTTACGAAAAACTCTATAACACTGCCCGTCGATTCGTTGCTAAGTATTAACAAATCTTTCTTCATCGACGTCATACTTGCAACTCTACTGCCCATATCAAAAAAGGTTTTAATATAAAATAATTCAAAAAAAGGATACAAATTTATCACCACTCTCACACTACCGATGCACCACAGTTAACAAACCGTCGATAAAATCTCTCGGGCATGCAGGTTTCCTCATGATGTCTTCAATCAACAAGTATTGATAAATTGTAAACAAATACATGCATAACTCCGAAATATCTAGCTAAGTCAGAGTGGTATGCCGTTCGAGAATCTTGGGCTGGGTATCAAACTTGACACCACTATATTTGCAGTCATTTATTTTGCCACTAGGCTATCAGTCCACAACTTAAGATTATTTTAAAACTATGAAGTATATAGTATATAATATGTAATGCGTGTGTTTAATATATCACTTATGTACTCGTATAATATATGCCCCTTTTGACCTACTTATTTCATAGGGCATTAATGTCGAAACAATTTAAATTATAATCTTTTTATTCTTTATTTAAATTTATCTCACATGTGCTCACTGAAAATAAATTCAGATACATATAACTGGATTTTCTTATTCATTGAAGATTCGAAAATTACAATTTTTAGGCATAACAAGTTCATTTAATTGTATTATTTGAATGTTGTGTAATATTCAATATATTGAATATGAATATGAATTTTCTAATAAAAAAATATATTGTGTGAGAGATTCAAAATGCAAATCACACCTTACTAATGTGGTGTATGGCATTTTTACTGCGGTTATGGAGAAGGCCTGTTTCCTAAGTGAGCTATTAGATAGTCAATATTAAAAAAAACTAGGAGTCGCGGGACGTCTATCATATGTGAAAACATCGAAATTATTTTGTAAAAATAAAATGATCATAACTTGATAAAGTACTCCTCAAGACGAATCAAACGAGTATAAACTCGATAGGATTGCGTAGTTTCATTACAGAGTTACTGTGGCCCTTCCAGCTCCATCGTCAGACCCTGGATACCATTTAGAGACAAAGTACTCGTCAAGAAAAATCATACGAGCCCAAGCTCGACGGAGTTATGTCGTTTTATAATGGAGTTTCTATCTATATACCTTTTAGCTCCATTATCAGACCCTGGATACCATCTAAAGACAAAGTACTCTTCAAGACGAATCAAATGATTCCAAACTCGATGGGGTTACGTTGTTTCATTACAGAGTTACTGTAGTCACCTTCCAGCTCCATCATCAGACCCTGGATATCATCTATGACTGAAGTTCTAGTCAGGACATTTCAAACGAGCCCTAACTCCACGGGGTTGCGTCATTTCATTATAGACTTACTGAGGCCACCTTCCAGCTTCATCATCAGCCCCTGGATACCATCTAGACACAAAGTACTTGGCAAGACGAATCATACGAGCCCAAACTCGATGGGGTTGCGCTGTTTTATTATAGAGTTCCTATGTCCACCTTCCAGCTCCATCATCAGATCAGCTCCATGTCATCATAATATGGCATTGTCACGTGATATATACAAGCGTGTAAAATTTCAGCTCAATCGGAAACCGGGAAGTGTGTCAAATTTAACTTGCAAGATTTGAACGGGACAAGTAGGTACAATAAAAGCGTCGCCACGCTAACAGCCGATTTTACTCTCCCTCCGCATTAGATGTTTCACAAAAATCTAAACATCTTGTCCACCGTACTATAATATGAGGAAAAGCCAGCCATACATATACATAGCATCACGACTGTATTCCTCAAAGGGGTAGGCAGAGGTGTATTACACATCCACGGTTATCTAGCCTATTGTCGTCTACCGGGCACATTTCGAAACTCCGGACTGCTGCTGAGAATTTTTATTTTTAAGAAAAAGCTCAAAACTCTGCCTGACCCGGGGATCCAAATGTAGCCAATGGCGGATAATACGCATTAAAATTTCAATATTTATTTAGACTCCCCTATCAATCTATCAATCACTTTCAATAAAAAATAACGATTTGAGTTTATAAATTGAACATAAAAACGCAATTCAGTGTTGTTAATTTTTTTTTTTAAGTTTTTTTATTTTTTTTAGTTTTCATTGACTGGATACTGTAAGGACATCTTTAAATGTTATGTTCACCCGCATATATACGACACACGTGATATTAGTATGAATATCAACGATTTTGTCTGTCATTTAAAGAACGAACTTATAGATAAATCAAACTATTTTATTGTCTTATATAGGTACTTATTAATGAGGCTTCGCCGCAGCCAAAAGCTAGTTTTTAGGGTATATCTCAGGTTTCCGATATAGTAGCGGAATAAAATATATACCAATTGTTAAGTCTAATAGAGAGCTACCAAATAAAAAAGTTGCATCAAAATCCGTTCAGAAGTTTTTGCGTGATGCACGAACAGATAATCAAACAGACAGAAAAATAAAAATAAATGCGTTTTGTGTTTAGACACGCCTTATAGCCTAATAAAGTATTTTTCTTTTTCTAAAATATATTAAATGTGACAGACACAGCTCTATTACAATTTTATAATTATATATCTTATGTATTTATGCATAACTTTATTTTACTTAAGTCAACACCCAATATGTATTATTATATATTTAATAATGTATTATATATTTAATCAAATTCTCCGTTATTTTATGCACTTCAAAACCCATATATGACCTCATGTCAATCTCATCCATCCATCAGCCCTTCATCGTCCACTGCTGGACATAGGCCTCCCCGAAATGGGGGTTTTACTATATTCGCCACGCTTGGCAGGCGGGTTGGCCCCGGTAATCCTTTAGTCGGCTTTTACGACTCCCATTGGAAGAGACGAGGTGGAGCTATTCTTGGTGCCGCCCCCACACGGCAATATGACCTCATGTATTTTCTTGTAATTATAATAAACTTATGCCTATATCATATTCATATAAATTTACTTGTTTTTTTTCTTTCAATAATTAACGTGACCTGTTTTTGTAAACAACACTGGGTACATTAGCTAGATTAGAACAGACAAGTGGTAAACTTCAATCGGCTTTTACGATGACCGTAAATAGTGTTGATTTGGTAAAAGCTGAAACCGTTACCATATACCGACACAAACCGTATAATATAAATTACGTTTAATGTAACCAAATTTAATTTAAAAATATTTTAATTATTCATACTAATACATATACATACATATAAATATTAAAAAATATATATTATATATATTTTTACTTATTCATAAATTTTAGTTTGTGCGATTTTTTATTGTTATTGTTGGCAGATAAACCATTTTCCACCTGATAAAAAGTGGTAACCACTACTCATTTAGTCCAAAATACAAACAATACTGCTAAGCCACTGTTTACCATTTCATTTTGCGAATGGAAAATTAATTAAAGGACGGCTATCTCTCGCTACGACCAGAACACTAAATATGCAACCAATTTTTTAAATGCTTTACTGCGCTCTTATTTCACGCGAAGGTTTAAACATAGAAATATCTTGTTATTTAACGTTTAAATAACACCTGTATTTTGCTACACATATGTTGGAGTGGTTTAGGCCTCCCGCTGGAATGTCTTGGGTTCGATTCCCACACAGGGCAACAACTCTTTGTGTGATCCACAAATAGTTGTTCTGAGTCTAGGTGTACTTTGTGTCCGTACCGGAAGATTGTCTTTATTAAAAAACAAAAACGTTATCTATGTATAGATATTGTTTATGGAATATTACTCTTACTTTTCCCCAACTTGGAGAATTACTTTTTGAGATATCTTTAATAGTTTATATCGTTTAACAGCAAAAATAAGATGAAAACTAACTTTCAATAGATACTTAATCGAACGTCTATTTTGATGGATGCTAGATAACGTCACTTACATGTACTAGACGATTTAGTTCGTACTTAAAGTGCACTTATTTTTTTTTGTGACAAATATGGATTTTATAACTATATTATTTGTAACTAAACGATTCTGTGTTTATATTACTACAAACAAGTTTGTATCTTTTTTTATCGAATTCAATTTTCGTACCAAGAAATTGGGTTACTACCAGACCCTTACACGCGTTCGTATGGCACACACATCGAATACGTTAATTTTGCAATATAAAAGGAAATAATGGAGATAAAAATGCATCCGATTGGTAGCGTGGGTCTTAAAGACATCTAAAAACAAATCTCAAGTTAAGATTGGGTGTCACCATTAGGTGACTGCGATAGCTTAGCGGTCCATAGCACTTCCCCAAATTGGATGAGACGCAGGATAAAATTCTGCTCGCAGTAAAGATCTCTTTTTCGACTTTCATAAATAAATTTATTCTTTAAAGTAGCTGAGCATGTTAACAACACAGATTAAAACTTCTCAAAATTTTACCTAGATCCGTTTAGATGTTTTGGCGTGATTGAATAACAAACATCCATCCAATTTTTTGCATTTATAATAATCGCATTTATTATTAGTATAGTATTAGTAAGTAATAAGCTAGAGCTTATTGTAAATGTGTGAGTGATTTAGGCTTTTACTTGTTTCAAATTATAAATCAACTAGCCTGTGTTAGTTTTTAGGTCTTGATATATGGTTCATATCAGGAACCATATATCAAGACGGATAGAGGAGTAGCGGGATAAAATGTATACCAGTTTTTAAGACTAATCACACTAAACAGCTACCAAATTAAAAAGTTGCAACAAAATCCGTTCAGTAGTTTTTGCGTGATGCGTAAACGTACAAACAGACAAAAAATATAAAAATCATTGTTTTGTGTTTTGACACGCCACGCCTATATAGCTTAGTAAAGTTATTTTTTCTCAAATATCTTAAATGTGCAAACACAGCTCTGTTATAGCTTTAGAAAACTATAGAAAAATTGTATGAAAATTTTGTTTCAATAGTGTGTAAAGGGATATGTCCAATAAATGCCTGAAATGGACAGTAACTATTTATAGTCCTTAATTCTATTTAGAATAAAAATAATTCTCAATTTTGTTTGACTAGGGCAAAAATATAACGACTATTGAAATTAAACACAAAGTGAAAAATGTGAAATCGAAAATAGGGGACAGGGGGGTAAGACAGGGACCGTAAGGTTTGAAGCCGAATAAAAAACAAAATATACATTACAGAAATTAGAAACTTTACTTATTAAATTAATCAGTCTTTCCTCTGTTACACTACACTAAAAGAAACAACAAAACCTATATATTTTTTGTAACATAAAATAAAACTTAAAAAAAGTACTTTGCCCCATCATGCCCCATACTTGGGGTAAAACGGGGTATCCCTATGGGCAAGATGGGGTACAGCAGTCTTAAACATTTTAATCATCATTATCTTCACAAAAAGGACAAGTATGAATTGCATCTTCATCGTCATCATCATCGCCTGCGCAGCCGCAATGTGCCCACCTCCGCCATTGTTGACAAGTTATCCATCCTTCACTAGATTCAGAGTATAAACCCTGGCAATAAAGACATTCAGTGTCTTCTGTCTCACTGTCTGTTTCTTTGGTTTTTGTGTAGCTTTTGTCTTTTTTCTTTTTTCACAGTCTTTTTTGGTCTTCTTTGCGGTTGCCATCCTGTCATTTAATTTTTCTTGTAATTCGTTCTTGAAGGGAGATGAACTTATTACGGCGTTTTTTCCTCTTTTGGGTACTTGTCTTTTTCTTTCTTGATTAATTCGTGGAATCGGCATCAAAAGTCTGGGACTAACGAGATGAAACGAAGTGCTTGGTCCTGGCTGTTCCAAGGGCTGAAGTGGCGTAACAGGTGGCTGGTTATTAATGGTGTTAAGAGAAGAATCAGAAGATTTTAGTGGCTTTGGAACACACGGCGGCGCACTTACTAGTGAGATTGATGGTGTCGGCTCTAAATCTGTTTCTGTAGCCTCAGCAGCAACAAAATCAACGTCTGTAAATATTTGACGATTGTATGGCCAAATTCCAATTGCTTTGAAAGCATTTAAGGCTGTGGACATAGTTGCTGAACGTATAAATGTTTTGCCTGTTTGTGCCTAGACTTCGCTAAACTTATGTTGCTTATTATTGGTAACTGCCAATTGATACGCCAGTTTCTGCAGTTCCGAGGTAGTCAAACCGAATAAACGAGATTCCATATCTTTTAGGTAATCAAAAAGCTCCTGTACCTCTTCTTGTGTAAAGACAGTTGATATTGGACCCAATGGTACTTTGATGTTGCAAACGCGATTTTAATTTTGTCTCGCTAACTTGACTTTGCGTTCCAAAGTAGTTTGAGGTACACCATAACATTTACTGGCTAATTTGTAACCCTTTTTATTTTGCAACACATCTTCAACAGCGTTTCTCATGGCCGCTTCATCCCATTCTCCCCTGTTAGTCTTTTTCTTGTAGTTACGAACCATTCTTTGTAAATAAATTCATTGCAATTAGTATATATAAAATATAATAAACTACTTTTATATACACTAGATAGTGGGGTAAAATAGGGTACCCTGTACCCCATTTTGCCCCATCGGGACTCCGTAAGTTTAAAAAAAAATGGACGTTATAAATTGACAAGCAATCGTGTAAATATTTATTTTAAAATCAAGTTAATAGTACATGGTTTGCGATGAAACTTCGTTGTCTACATCAAAACCTATGTATTTATGTTAATCACACTCGAAACACACTCTAAAAATTACATTAAATAATCAAAAAATCGTTTTTTACTCACCGTATCGTCATGTGCTCCGCTCAGGATTTCACCATCGGCGCACTGAAGAGTTTTGAGTTTAAACTACAAGATGGCATTAGTAGTTTCAGAAGAATTCTTTTAGTTTTCGAAATATTGTGGGTTCCCATCTTACCTCGCTACCCCGTCTTACCCCCCCTTCCCCTAACAGTCAGGAGCAGGATTTGAACCTGCATCTTCTGGATACCGTCCAGATGCTTTACCAATTCAGCCATCCTGACAATTGCTCCTGACTGCTAATTTCGATAACACATCATACTTAACGTCTTTGGGTGACGCCTGCGCCATCTGTCGGAAGTATTTTCATACATTATACCGACCAGGTAAACTTAATTTTACAATTAAGATTTTACCTAATAATGACGCAAACCCTTTAAATATTTTAGATATTTTTATATATATTTTTAGCATTTGACATGCTTAGCACTATACATTAAACACAAAGCATCTGGACGGTATCCAGAAGATGCAGGTTCAAATCCTGCTCCTGACTGTTATTTTCGATTTCACATTTTTCACTTTGTGTTTAATGTATAGTGCTAAGCATGTCAAATGCTAAAAATATATATAAAAATATCTAAAATGACTATTGAAATATTAAACTTGATATCCGCCTAATTCATTCTTATTGATTTTTGAAATAGGATAGAATTAGTCCACAGTTATCATTATTTTAATATAATTCAACCTATATGTACCGTAAATTTAACTAAAATAATATATGTGTGTCAATATCAATTAAAATCAAAGTATTTTCAAAATAGAAATACGTTTTCTATTTTGAAAATACTTTGGCTACTTGTGGCTGTATGAAACACATCCCCTTTGCCTTAATGACAGACTGTAATGCAGAATGTTTATTCTGCATTACTGTTATACTTTTTAGCATGAGCGCGATACCAATCCAATATCTATCCTCCTGCACAGTTTCTTGATGATGATGGTATTAATTGTTTTTAAGAATAATGAAACAACAAAAATTATAACCTATTTTTGTTTTATTATGGCATATTAATCCTTGAACATAACCTAACCTATAATTTGAAAAATGTCTGGAACAGGCTTTGGCCTAGTTTTTTTGATAATTATTGATATTATAATGGGTTTCTTATGTTTTGTAGTACGTTTTAGCGTATATTTCATTATTGTATTTTTCAGGCATTTTTTGTATGGGTGATGGGCTTTCTCCTTTACTTATGTGCATGTGGTAAGGAACGACCTTTCAAGCTTTAACATGTAAATATGATTTTTTGTTTCATCTTTATTAATTTTATGTTAGTATTTCAAATAACTTAGTAATCAACAATATATAATACACAGAAACTTCTCGACCTATTTGTAAATTTACTTTGCGGTGACTTCTAATAATGTCATTGACCTACCTACCCGCAGAATGACTAACTTTGACAGAGGTACCGTTATTTGGGACTTCCACGTCAAACATGATCGATGAAGTGGTGCTTCTAACTAAGCCTCTTTCTCATTTCCATCGGTCTCTGCTCAAAGCCAGTCACAGCAATTAATTTGCCAGATCTAAGCTACGTTGAAGCATCACGTATATTTTTAAACATAAAGCGCTATTTTCGTATTGTAAAATCTGTATACTACTAAATAAAGAGTGTGTGTAGTAAGCACGGAAATAAGTTTACACAAAATAAATAGGATTACACAAAGGGGCTGTACCTTCAAATATTTAGAGACGCGTTGTAAAGAGATTGTCTTGTATTTATTTATAAGTAACTAGATCCTACCCGTGACTCTGTCCACGTGTACGTCAGAATATAAATACGTCACTCTACGGCATATAGCAACGGACCTCGTGGCGCAGTCAGTAGTGTAACCGACTTCCATGCACGAGGTCGTGGGTTCGATTCCCACTTCGGACAATTATTTGTATGATGAACACAAATATTTGTACTGCGTCTGGGTGTTTTCTATATATTATATGTATGTATTTACAAAAAAAAAGTAGTATATGTATTATATCCGTAATCTGGTACCCATAGCACAAGCGTTAAGCTTAGTTTGGGACCAGAGGACGTTGGGTGAAAATGTCCGTGAATATTTATTATTATTATTATACTAATTATCTTTTTGTATAAATAATTATCCCACGGAAACCTATCCTTTTTTTGGAGCAAACGTAGCCTATACTCTTTTCAGGGCTCCAGACTATAGGTATATATGCAAAATTTCATTATTATTGATTCAGTAATTATACCTTGAAAGCGTAACATAAAACTAGTCAAACTTATTTTGGCATTTATAAGGATAATTTGTAAGGATAGAAAGGATTCTTCAAAAAATATGAACTTGGGTTCACTAAGTTTTATTTTTATTTTTTATTTTTAACACACTTTTATGACACTTATCAAGAACCGACGATAAGATAATAATTTGAAAACTTTTCCGTTTTGTTTTCTTATTAGTAATCATTACTATCTTCATACCTACAACAAAAAAAGGGAAAAGATTTTCAAATATAAGTACTTTTGACGCTGTTTTGAGACTAATATGAAAAAATGACAGTTATACTTTAAAAAACTAAAAAAAATTAACCTGACCTACTTTTCAATATAAAATAGAAAATATTGTAATGATTTTAAAAATGTGTTTTAAACGTTTTACTATAATCTTAATAATTATCTTCTCAATCTCAATCTTAACAATTTGATGGCAAACATCCCATACTTTCTTACAATCATAATGTCATTGTGACATAATTTTCTATTTTTTAGTTCATAGTAAGCGTGTTTTTTAGTTTCTTATACTATAATTTATTACATGTCGTGGTTGGTGCAATATATAGTGTAAAATCAATTTTGACGTTGCGGTGGAAGTTTAGATATCAGGACTAGTTGCGGAGCTTCGATATCAAGTTAGAAGCTAACTCATGCGTCTCATTACATAAGATGGTTTAACCTACATTAAAGTTTATGTAGTGAGAGGAACTTCAGTAGATATAATAATATTTAAATTTGATTAGTATTATTTAATTTACAACCAGTATTAGTCCGGCTATGCCATTTCCACTTAATTCGGGCCATTAAAGGTAGAGAGACGGTGCACGGCGGGCTAATTTTGTGGGTGAGGGCCCTACACTACACTGTTTATTGCCCCGAACAATGGGGTGTGTGGTTAGGCGCATTTTTTCGCGCCTTAAAATAAATGTAGAAGGTAAAGATCCAAGAGGTGTTGGCTTTGCGTCGTGTCGTGGTGATGCTTATGGTCTTAACACTATAGATGTCAAAAACCGTGCGAAGTGAAAGAGAAAATTCCAATATCTCTATGGAGCGTAATATGTAGTATAGTAAATACAAAATTTTGTCACAATTTTCATGTTGTTGTTGAACAACATAGCATCACACCTGTATTCCCCGAAGGGGTAGGCAGATATGTATTACACACCCACGGTTCGCCAGCTATATTTAAGTCCCACGTATTTTGCTTTTTACGAAAATGCTCAATAACATTGCCCGACCCGGGGATCGAAACCGAGACCTCATGATCAGCAGTCGCACGCACTACCGCTGCATCATCGAGGCAGTTATATTGGTAGTTATACTAGCTGCAGTATACTGCGTTATCTAAATATAAATAACTGAAAACAAAGAATTCCATAAACAATTCTGTAAATTAACAACGATGAACGTATCATAATTTATTATGATACATAATATCGAACCTGTCAAAGTACATAAGCATTCCAAATTCGTAATTGCATTTATAGATATTATTACTTCCAATCGTAACAAAGCCTGTTTTTCCAGTATATTATTTTATTTATCTATACAGAAACAAACAAACTAGATGAAAATATCAACAACTCGTACAGATAAATTTGCACTGTGAAGGAATTAAGTGTAGTAGAGGGGCGTGACGCCGCCTACGCCATCTAGGTCAGGGTAATAAAATTATATGTGGATGATAAAACTACAATCCATGTAAGAAACAAACAGGAGGCTTTACGGGCTTGTTTGTTTGAGACACCTTATAATTATGGCTTAGTATGGGTCTTGTAATCATAATATCACACTGGATCATAAGTTTTATGAAAGAGCATAAGTAATATAGTTAGAGATATCCGTAGTCAACGGAAAATTGAAATGAATAGATTTGCTAGCTGGCCCACTTGATCGTAAATGGTAACTGTGGATCATGGATTAAGCACTACCATATGCAATTTAGCCGGCTTGATTAGGGAAGTACCACCCTCTCAGAGAAGATCGCCGCGAAACAACGGTAGCTATTCCTGCCGTTGTGTTTCGTATGGTCAGTGAGAGCGCCAGAGGCCCATAACCACTCCCCATTCTCTCCTTATTATTCTTCATATCCTCTCCTTAGTATCCTACCTATTCTCTCCGTACCATCCCTCCTATCCGTTTCATTGGAGATGATGTGCGAGTGATACCTCTGTTGTTGCTAGCGTCTATAGGCTAGGGTAACCGCTTACCATCAGGTGGCCCCCCGTATGCTTGTTTGCCACCCGTGTAGTATAAAAACAATATAACATAGCATATAAAAAAATACAAGATATTTATATTGCATGGGTAAGCACTCTAATCATTCCAATATCTGCTTTAAATAAATAAATAAATTCAAGTAACTTTATAAGAAACAGAAAAAGAGGTCTATAATTTTAAGGTCGCAAATAAAAACACTTGCCAAATTAAAAGCACGTAAATGAAATTAACGGCGAGACAATTTAAATAAATGTGGAAATGCAAATGCTATTTACATAATGTTCGCGATAATGACTATATTCAGTTACTTTTTATCAGCTTACGTTGCTGTACGTTTTGAATGGTTTCTTTAAACATAGTAATTGGAATTTTATGTTATCCTTTAAAAGTGGCTAACATTTACGCGTATCAATTAGTAAACATTTAAGATACTTAAATGAGGATAACTTATAATTTGTGAAAAAGGAAAAAGAGTATTTTAGTACAGGCGGGAATCGAACCTTCTTTTTTTTTTTTTTGTTAAGGCGGGAAAAAATGTTCCTAACCACACACCCCGTCGTTCGGGGCAACGAACAGGGTAGTGTGGGGCCCTCACCCACTAAAGAAACCCGCCGTGTGCCATCTCTCCGCCTTTATTGGCGGGCCACCGGAACTATATTACATTCCTTCAGTGGTCGGCGGGAATCGAACCTGCGTCCCTTCCTATCCGGGGAAGTGCTCTTATCCACTGAGCTACAGTACTATCTTTTAGACATACCCAATCTCCTTATCACATTTGTCTTAATGACCAACGCCCTCTATCGGAACGCATTTACATGCATTAATCCAATATAATAAGTTTAATTTTGCAATTAAAATTCATACTATTTGATGGCATGATTTTTTAAATATTTTGATCTATATTTTAGCACTTGACATGCTCAGCTACTCTTAAAGTACAATTTATAATTTTTGAAGGCACTATGGCTTTAATTTTTTAAGGCACTATGGTTTTCAAAATTCTAAGTTGTAGATGATAAATAGAATCTGAGTGATATTTAAATGTCCGGCCACAACTACTAATACCATAATTTATAATAGATTTTCCTAGATTGGTGTATAGGTTTAGAAGTGTTTTGTACGAGATTTTGTGTTGGAAGCACTTAAATTTCGCTAGTATTGCTCGTAATCTATCACAGACGAGGTTAATGTGGTCTGTACATTTAAGGCGGTTGTCTATCATCAATCCTAAGTAAGTGTGTTTATTAACGACTTCCACTTTATCACATTTACAATTTGATTGTGTTTTTGAATGAAGACAATTATGGTCATGAGCAATCAAACGTAGAGGACAACTTTTCCTATTTTGAGACGAGCTTATATACATTAATTTTGTTTTTGTTACGTTCCGTACCAAACTAAAGTCATGTGACCATTTAGTTACCATAGTGAAGTCACTTTGCATTTTTTCTAAGGCCGTTGTTATATTTGTATCTGCAACTAAAATGCAAGTATCATCGGCAAACTGGTTTACTTCACCATATTTTACAATATTCACCATGGTATTAACGTAAGTGAGGAAATGTAACGGCCCTAGTACCGAACCTTGGGCCGTACCTTCCCTTACGAGCATTGGATTGCTCACCGCGTCATCTACCTTAACCTTGTAAGTTCTATCTTTAAGGTACTCTCGACACCAGTCAAGTATAGGTCCTCTTATACCACAGACAGCTAGTTGATCGATAAGCAGTTTGTGTCTCAGGGTCTCAAATGCTTTGCTATAATCAATAAATACAGCTAAAACTTGCTTTTTGTCTTTAATATATTCATTGATTTTATCTGTAAATGTAGATAATAATTGCGTAGTACTTTTATTTGCTTGGAATCCATATTGGTTAGAGGTAAGAACGTTGTTACTAGTATAAAATGAATATAATTGCTGTGAGATGATTTTTTCTATGATTGTATCTATTGTGGGCAATATAGTGATCGGTCTGTAGTTTTGGTAATCTTGATGACTACCTTTTTTGTATATAGGTCGTACTAAACCCATATTGGGTTCATTAGGGTATATCGAATTCGATATACTTGAATTTATGAGCGCTGCAATAGCGGGAGATATCTTATCACTTAAATGTTTGATGTCCATGGCTCTTATGCAATCATCACCAGCAGATTTATGGCAATTCATTTTATAGATAATTGTATTAACATTATCAGAATTTGCTTTTTTGAAAAGAATGAAACTATTAAGTGATCTTATATATATATTTTTATTAAGAATAGACTTATTACAGTTGAAAATAATATTTTAGAGGCTGGTTTTAAAAGACTCTGAGAACTTATTTGCTATAGCCGTTGGAGTGATATTAATATTTTGAAAAGCTTGTAAAATAAACTCATCTATAGATTTTTTTTATCCTGCCAGTTATTTTATTTAATATTTGCCACAAGGTTTTAGGTTTACTTTTATGAATTTCGATATCTTTAGCTGACCATGTCAAGTGCTAAAATATAGATCAAAATGAGGATAACTTATCCTGACTTTTAATTTGAATTAAGTTAAGCCTATATATTAATTAAAGACATGCACTATCTATCCGTTAAATACGGTTCAGTATCTAATTTTAGACACACAAAATAATTAATTTGTTTTGTGTGCTAAAAGTACCTCATCATTATCTTCGGGCAGTGTAATTGAGCTTTTTTTGTTGAGATTTTGTTTTTTTATGGATATGCTATGTTATCTTGTCTTATCGTCCCATTTTTGACCCACGGCTCCACTGCAGTTAAAAACTATTTTTATAAGTTATATCTCGGATTTCCGATAGAGTATCTGGATATTAATGTATACCAGTTTTTAAGTCAAATCAAGATTTGTCAAACAAAAAGGTTTTATCAAAGCCGAACGGGCTTAGTAGTTTTTTCATGATGCCCGATCAAACAAACAGACAAGCACAAAAATTCTAAAAAAAAATATATGTGTTTAGAGTCCCTTAGGAGTACAGACATAGCTCTGTTACAGCTTTATAATAGTATAGATACACGTATAGATTATAATTTCAATTTCTTAAACAAATTATTGACTGCTTAATTTTTATATTTTTTTTTAACAAAATTTGTATTTAATAGTACGTCATTTGTGAATGTGGTAAAAGAGAACTTTAGTGCGAGCGGGATTCGAACCTGCGCGTATCATGTATATGGAAATCTGTTCAGCCTGACACAGTTGTGAGGAAATTAGGAATGTTGTGCCACCATTCTGCTAGTACGTACGTACAATTCAACTAATATAATGTTTGTAGATGTTTGAATATTCATTCGCCAACTACGCCTTAACGACTAAACGAATATGGATGAAGCTAGATTTATGAGACTCTAGATTTATATATAGGATATTTTTTCCCAAATAATAGTTCCCGAAAGAGAGCTATTTTTATATACTTAATAGACCTAACAACTAAACTATATATACATATAGGTATAGGTGACGTCACGGACAAAAGGTACTTTAAATATACAGTTAGTACTAGATGTTGGAGTTTATAAACTTATTTTATAACGTACGATTTATGTAAATGGGATGCCGTTTGATTAACATTTTGATTGGATGAAGTTTATATCGCAGAATTTCTCTACTAGAATTTCTTGGTTAAAGTTTTGGTGTATGCATATTATGCTCTTCCTCAAACTTGTGTCGGCTGCATTAAACATAAATTAATACTTACTTGCAACCTTATTTATTTCACTGATAAAGAGAAAGCAATATTTTACAATGTTTAGATATCTACTCGTATTACGAAAATGTTAAATTGGGTTAAATAAACCCATCTTCACGTTGTGTTAAGATATAACTACTTAAGCGATCACAGTGTGGCGTACAGAAAAGTACTTATTAATTACTACTACACTACTACACAGGCCGTGTGGGGCCGGCCTTAGAATTGTCCCACCCCTCTCTACCCACGGGAGTCGTAAGAACCGACTGAGGGTATACCGGGGGAGTGGGCAGCAGCACTCCCTTGAGTATTAACAACATGCACTGCGATTGTCAACCCGCCTGCCAAGCGTGGCGATTACGGAATTATCCCCATAATGAGCACACAAGAAAAAGATGCGGTCGGCACAGGACCGTTCGTTGTGGCGTTCTCTTGGGGAGGCCTATGTCCATCAGTAGACGATGATGGATGAATTACTACTTATATATTTGCTATACTAGCTAGCTGCTCTCGTTTACTTCATAAAACACTTATAAATATTTTCCAATTGTATATTATATATAACTGTATTCTTATTTCCAGTATTGTTTAATATTTAATTCATATAACTTATATTAATATCGTGCTATTATTTATATTCTCGTGTTTTATTCATTATCTCAATTTTAATAGAATTTTTTTTTATTATTATAGTAAAGCCTAGTTTTAATTGCTTACCCAATATAATGTGAAAGGTGTGCACACCTTTAAGTGACATGCTTACACTATTTTAAGTAATAAGTTAAAATGTTATGTATTTTCAATTGTAATCATGTTGTTGGTGAGCCTTATTAAATAAATAAATAAATTTATAATCCAGTGGCGGTTCTACATTAATTCTACATACAATTTTCTGCATTGTAATAATCAGTTTATAAACTACAGTAGATGTAGGAAATTATATACGTATAAACAAGTAGACATGTATTACGTATAAATAATCTCTTAAATATTTTTTTTTTAATATTTCGACCGTGTGGTGTCGGACTGAGAATACAAGTGTCACCACCCCATTCTTTCCCATGGGTGTCGTATGAGGCGACTAAGGGAAGTAAGCAATTAACATCCATTGCATGACTGGTGGTAGGGCTGGGTACCAAGTGGGAGTACTCACTTGGTATTGGGCCCAAGCGGGTTGGTACCACCATCTCCCGTGTGACCGGCCGTGAAGTACATCGTTGCGCTTTGGCTGTAGAAGGAGATAGCCGTTTATATTTAATTTCATATCTGTGAAATGAATTGGTGAGCAGAGGCTGACAATACTTTCGGTATAGTCCATGGGCGACGGTTACCATTTACCATCAGATGGACCATGGCTCGTCTGCCACTACAAGCAATAAAAAAAAATGTAATGATATAATTTATAATTTTCTTTAGCTAGCGTATCGTGGGTGTGTAATAGACTTCTGCCTACCCCTTCGGGGAATACAGGCATGATGTCATCGTTTTCTTTTTTTGTATAATCTCTTAAAATAAGAAGTAATGTAGGTGTTATCTAAGTTACAAATAATTTAAAAATATTATGAACTGCCAAACAAAATTTTTAGGTTGCTTTTAATTCTACGCTTCAAACAAGGTTCACATAATTCATTGCTCGCTTGTTATTTGGGGTCGAAGGAGCATGTGATTTTCTTCTATATCTCTCTATCCTCCTATCTCTTATCTTTTCACATCATCTCTCACATATCCATCTCCTACTTCCTAGGTATACCTCTTCTCTTACCACTGAATGAATGTAATATGGTTCCGGTGGCCCGCCAATATAGGCGGAGAGACGGCACACGGCGGGTTTATTTAGTGGGTGAGGGCCCCACACTATCCTGTCTGTTTCTCCGATAAACGGGGTGTGCGGTTACGTACATTATTTCCCGTATAACAAAAAAAAGGTATACCTCTTCTCTTACAGCCCCTCACATGAATGCCTAGTACTCATTTTGGAAAAGTTTATTTTGTTATTATATCTACATACAAATAAAAGTAAAAATATATAAAATATAATATAAAATACGTTGCTCGACGACGCAAGTTAACTGTTCATATTCTAAGTCGGCTCATTTTGCAACAGCGGTTTATTAAATAGTATATTAAATAAAAGCTCAAAAGGAGGGGAAGATTTCGAGGTATTCAAAATGAAGGTGCATGTGTAAATAACAAGTGGGGAATAAACTTTAGATTATATTTATATTGTGGCTTAGAATACAAGTGTCACCACCTCATTCTCGTTGTATAGAAAGGTGTCAGTTAAAATCTATTCCATCCATCCATCCATCAGCCTTTCAACGTCCACTGCTGAACATAGGCCTCCCCAAGAGAACGCCACAGCGGTCCCGTCATGGGGGATAATGCCGTAATTGCCACGCTTGGCAGGCGGGTTGGCGATGGCAGTGGATTTTGTTAATACTCGAGGGAGTGCTGCTGCCCACTCCCCCGGTATTCCCGAAATCGGCTCTTACGACTCCCGTGGGTAGAGAGGGGTGGGACAATTCTAAAGCCGGCCCCAGACGGCCAAAAAAATCTATTAGAAAAGACAAATCAATTATTTAATCCTTGGAAGATCAAAGTTATATCAATAATATAATTTTATTCTTGAATATATGTAAAATATTTAATATTCGCAATTATTTATTGCATTTAATTAAACAGATAGAGTATCTCACATATTTTCACTTCATAGTTAAGATTGTCTCAGTTTTCTAGTGACAAATAATGTGGCAAATCTCTTACGGGAATGCTTCCTATAGGTCTATGATTATATAGAAACCTGACATGAAAAACTGTTTTTCCTTTTTTTTCTGTTTTTTTTTTACCAATTACAAATAACATTAATTTTTATACCTACATTAGTTCAATAAATATATAAAATTAAAAATCGTAAATATATTTTAGATAGGATATATTAGTTGTATATTTTACAATAATATATATAATATGTGGTGAAGGTTTCACAGAAATTTATTCCCCAAGCGGTATGTTTTACCGAAAGATAGTACTTATTTTCCCTTTTAAGGCAGCACAGCTCTAGGGAATAATTCGTTTGTCGTGGAAGACTTTACAAATATGAATTTAATAAACACGAAATAAACTTACAATTTTCTTACTGGAAGACGGTGGAAAATGATTCAGCTGATGGTATATAACTGGTAACCCACAGTGTCCACGCAGTGGATGTTGTTAATACTCGAGAGAGTGCTGCTGCCCACTCCCCCGGTAATCCCTCAGTTGGCTCTTACGACTCCCGTGGGTAGAGAGGGGTAGGACAATTCTAAAGCCGGCCCCACACGGTTAGTAAAAATATGCACAGCTAAATTTCTAAAAATAAAATTGCGAAATCTTTTTCAATTCGAACCTCCTTTAAAGAATAGCACAAATTATCCTGGAAACATGGGTGGCCGTAGGCATGATAGTTTTTTTTTGTAATATAAAAACAATAAGAAAATAATTTAGACTTTTATTTATAAATATAATTACTTTTTGTATAATTAGGACGTTAGTGACTGACAACAATCTGGAGATTAAACACAAAGTGAAAAATGTGAAATCGAAAATAACAGTCAGGAGCAGGATTTGAACCTGCATCTTCTGGATACCGTCCAGATGCTTTACCAATTCAGCAATCCTGACAATTGCTCCTGACTGCTAATTTCGATAACACATCATACTTAACGTCTTTGGGTGACGCCTGCGCCATCTGTCGGACGTATTTTCATACATTATACCGACCAGGTAAACTTAATTTTACAATTAAGATTTTACCTAATAATGACGCAAACCCTTTAAATATTTAGATATTTTTATATATATTTTTAGCATTTGACATGCTTAGCACTATACATTAAACACAAAGTGAAAAATGTGAAATCGAAAATAAAGCATTGGTAAAGCATCTGGACGGTATCCAGAAGATGCAGGTTCAAATCCTGCTCCTGACTGTTATTTTCGATTTCACATTTTTCACTTTGTGTTTAATGTATAGTACTAAGCATGGCAAATGCTAAAACTATATATATATAAAAAATATCTAAACAATCTGGAGCCTAAATTAAAAAAAAAAAATAATATATATAGTAAAATCTAGGTTCCTTTTGTAATGTGTACTCACCTCACGCTGTCTACAATAATCTAATTTATCCCTTAATGTATTTTCTTACACTACGCGGTTGACAAACAAGCATACCTTTACGGCTTACTATCAGGTGGGCCCCTGATGATAAGCAACACCAGAGGAATCACTCGCACGTCGCCAACTCCAAGGAAATTGCTAAAAGGTGGGGAGGAAAGATAAAGAAAGAATATAAAATGAAGAGGAGCTTTGGGCCTCGAGCGATCACCACATGAAACATAACTGTTTCACGCAATTTTTTTCTAAGAGTAATCCCCTGATTAAACCGGCCCATGCATGTTGGTATAAGTATAAGTCTACCACTAAAGGATTATTATCGTGGGTTCGATTCCCACTCAGGACAATTATTTGTGTAATGAACACAGATATTTGTACTGCGTCGGGGGGTTTTCTATGTATTATACTCGTATGTATGTATTTACAAAAAAATATATATGTATTAACTGCCTCAGTGTGTAACGATAGTGTATGCGATTGCTAAGCCCGGAGTTTGGAAATGTGCCCGGTAGACGTCAATAGGCTCGCCCTCTATTACGTGGGACTTAAACATAGCTGGCGAATTGTAGGCGTGTAATACACCTCTGCCTACCCCTTCGGGGAATACAGGCGTGATGCTATGTTTTTGTTTGTATATCCGTTATCTGATACCCATAGCACAAGCGTTAAGCTAAGTTTGGGACTAGAGGACGTTGTGTGAAATCTCCGTGAATATTTATTATTATTTGTAGAACAATTTTGTAAAGCAACGTTTTGTCGTATCTACGCAATAATCGAACTAAATTTGTAGGGTACAATTTCTACGTATTCGGGATAATATACACACAATATGTTTGCGGTATTCAAAGCAAGCCGTCTGGCCCTCGGGCGACATGCCAATTGTTCGAATTATTATCAAGAGTCGCTCTTTGTACTGGAGAACGTACATTGTGTACCATCAGATGTTCCATTTTCTGAGATGCGTTGTGGTCAACAGTGCCAATATTTAGTTTTATAGACCTTTATATAGGTGAGCTGTATTAAATTAATCAAATTACGAAAATAAATAGAATATTGTATAGAAATGCAAAGATTTGAAAAAAGCAAACCATTCTGCTTTGGGGCTAATAATATATAATTATCATGGTCATACTATTTATAAGCTTTTTACTACAACAAAAACAGGTAGTGATTCTTATCACTTTACCAAGTAACTTAAAAAGGGGCAGTACACTTTGGGTGGCAGTATCTGCTGTGACATTACTAAATCTCATACATTGCCTATAGGCGCAGCGTCAAAACCCGTAATTATAAAAACATGTATGTGATGCCGTGTGGGGCCGGCTTTAGAATTGTCCCACCCCCCTCTCCACCCATGGGAGTCGTAAGAGCCGACTGAGGGAATACCGGGGGAGTGGGCAGCAGCACTTCCTCGAGTATTAATAACATCCACTGCGATCGCCAACCCGCCTGCCAAGCGTGGCGATTACGGCAATATCCCCCAAAAAATGAGCACCCAACAAAAAACGGCCCTCAGTCACGCACAGGACCGCTCGTTGTGGCGTTCTCTTGGGGAGGCCTATGTCCAGCAGTGGACGTTAAAAGGCTGATGGATGGATGGATGGTATGTGATATAACAGAATGGATTGCACTACCCGACTGGCCATATGTAAATACGACGTTGATACCACAGGCATAGTGTGTATGTAAATTTCGATGGTGATATAAATTATTTTAATGAGTTTTTGAACATTGTGATGTGCCAGTACGCAGATCTAAATTGTACCTCTAATAACAGTATAACATGTCGCTCCTTAAAATAGTATGAAAAATCGAATATCTTCGGGCGTACTGTAATATTATAAAGATAAAATCTTGGACATTGACAGGCGTACTGTCGTATTGTTTTCAAGATCTTGACGTCTAAGGGCGTTAACACTGTAATAATTAATATTAGTTTTTATTCCAGTTATATTCTCTGGCATTTGTATGAGTATCTTTTATTCCAACTTAAAAAAAGTGTTTAAGTGCTAAGTTACAACTTGGATTGATTAATTAACTACTTACCTTTTTTTTGTTTTATAATTTAAGTTAAATAGTTAAAGAAATAAATAATAAATATTAGAGGTACCTATAAATGGCTTAAATGTATGAATGTCTTTAAAAATGAAATGGCTAGGACCCGTGATAAATGCAACGTTACATTTTGGTTATGATAATTAAGTCAACGTAGTAATCATCACATTTTATATCAGGAAAGGACTCCACCAGGTCTGTACTTTAAAGACAGAAGTATCAACTTTGAACCCAACAATGAGGTCGAGACGACATAAGGCACACCCCACTTATTCTCCGGAATTATGTGTCCAATAATGATGACCTGATGTTCACAATTTAATTCTGCACTGTGAAGCCATCATCGTGAGTAAACCTCGATGGATTGCGAAGAAGGTAAACATGGTGGACTATGGTATAAAACCCCCTGACTCTGAGAGGAGACAGTGTGACAGAAAAAAAGTTAGTCACTGTTCTGTTTCCAAACATTTTTTTTTCTTTCTTTATACCTTATATAAGTCCCGTTGTGAGACACAGTATTTTCCACAATGCAAATTTATTTTGGCTTAGATTAACACGCTAACCTAGATTAGCATACGACTAGGATTGTGTAATTTTCTTTATTGTACAGTGTAAAGTCTGCATAATAACTATGCACTAATTGTATTCTTACTTATAACAGAAAACACGAGATGGGAATATAAATATATATTCCATTATTTTTCTTATTTAGAAGGTTTTGTATAAGGTTTTATTAAAGTTATTTAAAATGTATTATCAATTAAAATTGCAGCATTTACGAATACGAAGCCAGCAACGATGGAGGTGGCTGGTTAACAAAAATAGACGTTATTATTTAATTTTCCAAAATGTTACTGGCATATTTTTGTTGCTATATTATGGTAATATTGTATGTTAATAAACATTTGTCCGCTCATCATATATTCAAGCAGGACGGATGTGTCAACTGATATGTTAAATGTATTCATATCCTGCTCAGGCTGATGAAAGAATTCGTTGGACATTTTTATAAATCATTTCTACTTTTGATATAAAATTCGTTGTATGAGAATTTACTTTTACAAAATTTAATGTAGGTACAGTTTTCATCATCAGGTCAATTGATTCAAATCTCGGGTCTGGCCGAAAGCTGCCATTCAAGAACTTCCAAATGTGTTTCAACCTCATGCTTCGTTAAGCAAAACCTTGGTCCTGCGCATCTCTCTGGTGGTGTCTGAATGCCGTTCCATCGAACGAAGACTGATGACACACAGCTGTGCACTATAATATATACTGGATAGTTGGATAGCATCCGTTGACACTGTCTACCCTGAAAGGAAGGCGACTGGATATATAATACAAAAAAATATCTTCAAATGTTGAAGGATTTTTTTCAAAATAGACGTTGATATCATCCATTAGTTTCTAGACCATTGAGCATAGTTACAATTAATCAAAGATAATATATTTGTCAGAACATGATGGAACTTATAGCAGGTAATTAAACATAGTTCCAGTAGCCCGCCAATAAAGGCGGAGAGACGGCACACGGTAGGTTTCTTTAGTGGGTGAAGGCCCCACAATACCCTGTTCGTTGCCCCGAACGATGGAGAGTGCGTTTCTCGCCTTAAAAAAAAGGTTATGTACAGGGGTGATAGAGTGAATACCGAAATATAACAACGACTTTGTAAATACAAGTGTCATCAGAGTATATTTTTAAATGAGTACTAAACAAGCAACTTCATGGTCTTGTCACAAATAAAATGTACAAGAACTGTGCGGGCTACACGACCCTTGGGTGCCATTACTTTCACACAATACTTGCGTTCCAACACGTTTCAAATAGAACCATATTTATGACTTCCTACTAAGGGCTGCTCTCCTGGTACCTGAAACAAGATATTCCTATGTTTGTAGTACTTTTGTTCACTAGAATATTTAACTTAGTCGGTGTATTTCTTTAATTGCATAGATAGCGTCGTCGTTTTACTCAGACCTAATGCCCAATGGATCAATTCCCACACAAAGAACGATTCTAAGTTTGGGTATTTTTTTCACAATCCATTACTATCGTTTTGATGAGCACGTGGTTGGTTTCTGAATGAGAGGGACTTATGCCACAGTCTACAACGGTGACGCAATGTAAGTTGTCCATTTCAAAAGATTTCAAACTGCCTTGGTGGTGCAACGGTAGCGTGAGCGAATGCTGATCATGAGGTCTCGGGTTCGATGCTGGGTCGAGTGTCACTATTGCACTTTTTCGTAAAAAGAAAAATTCTCAGTAGCAGCTCGGAGTTTGGATATGTGCCCGGTTGACGGCAATAGGCTCCTCCTATTGCGTGGGACTTAAACATAGCTGGCACACTGTGGGTGTGTAGTACACCTCTGCCTACCCCTTCGGGGATACAGGCGTGGTGCTATGTTGTGTATTTCAAAATATCAAACGTACGACTTGGGAAGTTTTGATTAGACTAGGGATCGAATTTGATACTTCTGTCCTCGCAGTCCCAGTACGCTACGTATGGTATACCACTGAAGGAATGTAATATAGTTCCAGTGGCCCGCCAGTAAAGACGGAGAGACGGCACACGGCGCGTTTCATTAGTGGGTGGTTCTTTAGAGGTTTCGTTAGTGAGGGTGGTGGCTCTGTTCGTTGCTGACGGGGTGTGCGGTAAGGAACATTTCTTCCCACCTTAATAAAAAAAAGCTTACCTATGGAATGCAAATTATTATAATAGTTTATTTAAGTTTATAAAAGTCAACAATATGTTTACTGTTTTGCACAAGATGTTTTAAACTCTAGAAAAATATATTATTTTATTGTTAAAATGTAGTACCCCTCGTGACCTTTTTAATTCCTCAACAAGAGGCACTCCTACGAGAAGTCAGGCGATGTGCTTATCGGACATAAAATTCGCGATCGACTGCTCTTGATGTCACTGTAATAGGGGATGAGACGATCGACATGGGCCTTTACCTTAAATCTAATAAACAGAATTTAAGCAATACGAGGACGATTTGATTTGCAAAATTGTATACCTTCCTCGACAAGTTTCAATTTTATACCTTCCTCGACAAGTGGATTTAAACTTAAAAGGGTATAAGTCAAGCCTTAAACGATGGTAATTGCTTATTTATTTAATCTGTTATATTTGTGTCAGGTTCGATGCCCGCCTGTACTAAAATACTCTTTTTCCTTATTCCAAAAATTATAATTTGTACTTTAAGAGTAGCTGAGCATGTCAAGTGCTAAAATATAGATCAAAATGTTTAAAAAATCACGCCATCAAATAGTATGAATTTTAATTGAAAAATTAAACTTACTATATTGGATTAATGCATGTAAATGCGTTCCGATAGAGGTTGTCGTTAAGAGAGGTTGTCGTTGGTCGTTAAGACAAATATGATAAGGAGATTGGGTATGTCTAAAAGATAGTACTGTAGCTCAGTGGATTAGAGCACTTCCCTGGATAGGAAGGGACGCAGGTTCGATTCCAGCCTGTACTAAAATACTCTTTTTCCTTATTCACAAATTATAATTTGTACATACTTATACAACCTAATATGGAGTAAACTTTTTTTTATTCATCTCCTCGACTTTTGTAGGCGTAGTAGTGAAATTTTCACAATCCCTTGCGCTTTTAATGTGCATTAAGTATCCTCGGAGTTTAAAAGCAGAAATTACCACTTATCATACAATGGGAAGACCTCTATCTATTTTTAATAGTTATCATTTATTAAGTGATATATTGCGTATATACAAAAATTATATGATATAAATGATGGAGCTCATAAAATTACTAAACCGCTAGCAATCACATACATACATAATAGTTTTCATACAATTTCACCAACAAAAACAGCAATAAAAGAAATTCCTTTTGACACGTAACGTGAAACTTTAACACACACAATCACCTTTAGTTTCGTGATCCTATCATGTCGATGTCGGATTCAATGAAAGGTATAGTCACGCGATGATAACGTAATGTGATGCTATTGAAAACCAATGTTTAGAGTATTAACACAGATATGTGCAAATAACTTTGTGTTTAGATCTTTGGAATACTTATAATAAATCTAGCCAAATTGTACGCAATAATAGTTAGGAAGAAAGGGAATTCAATGCATTATCATTACAACCAGAAACCTACAAAATACTATTGTCTATATTTTTGGCAAATATAGGTATTGTTCTTTTTTCTTATTTCATAGGTCTATTATATAGCACTTAAAATTGACAAAAATTCACTGATAAATAACACGAATGCCCGAGACAAGTAAGTAAATAAATAAATATTCACGGACATTTAAACAGTGCATTTACAACAACAAAGTGCCGATTGCAATCGCAAAAAACTATTCCAGCCCTTTCAACATCAGTCAATAATATTTTTTCACGACATATGCCGCTGAGCTAAGCCTACCTGACAATTTTAGAATATGGGGGCCCCATTGGAGTTTGTTGCCTATGTGATACCTAGCAAACTGTAGACTCCACAAGGTCCAATTTGACGCCATCCAATTATACATAGGTATCTACGTGTCATACATTGGGTGTAGTAAAATCAAATGAAACATTTAGTATTATTTTCATTTAAAACTAGAGTATTAGTATTAAAAGGTAGTCATAATACAGAAATAATAAATGAATTTGATAATAATAAGTAAAAAAAGACATATTGCGATTATCTCAAGCAAATAGATTCAGGACAAAATGCGGCTATACTGCAACAAAGTATGGCGTTTCACAAGGGAACAAACTTGGACCAACATTTGTCTACATTAATCTACTATGTAAAACCCTTGTTTTGTAGTTTAAGATTATTTTCCGATATTTTTATTTCAAAGCAGATATTACATCTTTTAAAGATATATTTTATTACACATAGTTTGAGGAAATAACATAGATTGTAATAAACTTGCAGTTTAAAGTTTGAATAATATTCTATTATAGTTTTCAAAACTAAGACTTACTAGAAAACGATTGTAATGCTTTGCTAAAATAATGAAGTAAATACTTTGTTAATATTATTTAAAAATCTTTATTTAGCAATACAGTAGTATAATAACTACGTTGTGATTAATTACCTCCTGCCATTGGCTAAAAAATATAAAACCGACCGGAATGCTTTATTCTGGCATAACCATTGAAAGAAAATCTTCCTTACGTGACCTGAATACGAAAACCCAGTAAAGCTTCGTAATACGAGTAGTTATCAACTAACATTACCAACCTACCACGACATAAGATAACATCTTGATGAATAAATTAGTTACCGTCATTATATGAGCGTACGAGCGTTTAAGTCGACTCATTGTGTCATGAATATCGTGTGCCTTCTTAATTATTCCGCGCTTGTTTACTCAAAATTGTTTTAGGTAAATTGGCGTTTGACTTATTTGGACCATTTGAGGCTTACAAAGCATTTCAATTGCTTATGTGTAGGTTGTTCAGTGTAATCAATTATCGTATCTAATAATGAATAACACCACTGCGTATTTTATTGGCGTAGTCTCTGTAATTTATTGTTACAGTATATTGTACAGTTTCTTCCTAAACATAAGTAAATTCGAATTTTGGAAAGTTAGATTCTTCAATTTATATATTGACTAGCCGCTACCCGTTAATTCATCCGCGTGGATCTTTTTTTTTGCGCCGATGTCGTTTTAATCTATACTATTCTAATGGGAAACAGCCATAAGGCCTACCTGATGGTAGGATAGCCTATATGCATTAGGAATACCAAAAGCATCGCTCGCGGGTCGCGAACTACAAGAAAGTGACAGGAGGTTGCGCGGGAGCCATTGAGATGACGTAAGACTTAAAATTTCAATGGAAGAATAATCTTTTGACTGTTCCAATTTGAGCTTTAATTACGAAGTTCTTGAGAAGGCTAATTACAAATATGTTTAGCGAATAAATAGATCTAATTATAAATGATTATAACTTGTTGTTGGTGATACAATCATTAGGTAGGTTATTTATATTTTTGTATTTAAATTACTTATGATTAAGCAAATAAATGTTATTTTCAAAATTTTATTTTGAAAAGCTTTGAATTATATTTGGCAAATTGCAAGGACATATTAATCGTCTCTTAAATTTATTTATATACAGTCAACCTTTAATTTAAGTTTTACAAATAATTATTATTTTATTCACTTTTAGCCGATCTTAAGCTTAATTTGGCTTCGGATTTAGTCAGAAATTGATCTTTAGTCGGATATTACTTAATAGGTTTTATTAACGGTCCTCGTGGCGTAGTCGGTAGTGTAACCGACTTCCGTGCACGAGGTCGTGGGTTCGATTCCCACTCAGGAAAAATTATTTGTGTGATGAACATAGATATTTGTACTGCGTCTGAGTGTTTTCTATCTATTATATGTATATATTTACAAAAGAAAACATAATATATGCATTTTATCCGTAATCTGGTACCCATATCATAAGCGTTAAGCTTAATTTGGGTCCAGAGGACGTTGCGTGAAATGTCCGTGAATTTATTTGTTTATATTAAATAACCATATTCTGTTTTCAAGTTGGTTATCATTAATATTCATTAAAAAAAAAAACAGCGGAATTCACTAATCTAATTTAACAAAAACCTTTTACATTATGATAGATTTTTAATAAATTATAGTACACGACGAGTTAATAATAATTTGGAGAGACCAAAATTAAGACCTAGCATTATATATGTTGATGCTAAAATGAAAATAGAAGAAATATCAGCGCCAAACAGCTGTCTCTTTATGAGTAGATATCTCCATTATATTATAAATAAAAACACACAATCAATATTTCCAAACATAAATAGCTGAAGGCCAAATATGTTTTGCCGCCCTAGTAACTACTAGAGAATATTAAATTCAAGCTAAACGACCGTGTAAATATTCTCTTAGAAAGCGAAATAACGCTTTTAAAGACAATGCCTTTATTTTTAGAGACATTTCTACAAGTTAATCTTCAAGCAAGTGAACGCCGACAAATAAAATTAACATAATTAAGCTTTTAGGTTGTAAATTAAAGTCGTTGTTGCCAGAAATTTCAAAATATTAAATCAACATTTAAAAAACTAATTAACATACATATAACATAGTATCACGCCATTTCCAAACCCCGGACAGCTACTGAGAAGTTTATTTTTAAGAAAGAGCTCAATAACACTGCCTGGCCTGGGATTCGAACCCCCATGATCAACAGTCGCTTACACTACCGCTACACCACAAAAATAATTTTGAGGGAAATAGGTATAAATAAAAGAATTATAGAACAAAAACACAAGCTTTACACAATATTTCCTCAATAAAGGTTACAAAATATAAAATAACATTATACGTAATATTAGGAAACAGCCATGACATGACTTTTCTCTGTTATCTTCCTTGTAAAAACTTTAAGAAAGGATGTGAGCTTCTTACTAAATTTAACAAAACAAGGTATATGTAATACCTACTCCGCTTTGACCCGCAATAGGATAAATAAATCCTCTGATATAATCAGAAACTCTTATGACTACAATAAAGTAAATTATATTTCATAAAAAATCAACAATACCTTGGATATCAGACATAGCATTATGCCTGTTTTCCCGAAGGGGTACGCAGAGGTGTATTACACACTCACGGTTCACCTGCTATGTTTAAGTCCCACGTAATAGGCGGTGAGCCTATTGCCGTCTACCGGGCACATTTCCAAATTCCGGGCTGCTACTGAGAAATTTTCTTTTTACGAAAAAGCTCAATAACATTGCTCGATTTAACCCTCAACTCATGATTAGCAGTCGCACACAGACGCACCTTGAATATCAATGTTTTATTAATATGAGTTGCAAATAACTAAAAAGTTACACGTAACTATCTAACGTACTAAAACAATTTTAACAAAAATTATAACTGTTAGTATGACGGGAATGTTGTTCAGAAAACCAGTTATTCCTAACTAAGCTAAAATTTTGCATACAACTTTGCTTTGAATGACATTGCATGGTTTAAATAAGTGACGTCATTCTAAATTCAAAATGGTGAATGCCCTTAGATGACAAACAAAATTTACCTAACAGCATGAATAAGGTCTAAGTTTTAAAAAGGTTTTTTTAATTAATAATTTTATTTATGAAAGTATCCGCGATATGTTATTTATTTTTACCAATAATTATAAAACCACCTTTAGATATAGATGTATATTTCTCAGAGTAGCATGAGCAAATAATATAATAGTTATGTCAAGCATCTCAGGAAATGAATTGCTTTATCATAAATTAGAATATTTTTGTACTATTATTTGATAAAAAACGGTTTTAAGTCTAATCAAGAGCTATCAAAGAAAATGTTTCATCGAAATCCCTTAGTTTTTGCGGCTAACGTGAACAAACAAACAGACAAAATTATAAAAAATTGTTTTGTGCTCAAAGACGCCTAAGTAGCCTTTTACATTATTTTTTCTCAAATTTCTTAAATAAAGAGACATAGCTCTTAAACACAAAGTGAAAAATGTGAAATCGAAAATAACAGTCAGGAGCAGGATTTGAACCTGCATCTCCTGGATACCGTCCAGATGCTTTGCCAATTCAGCCATCCTGACAATTGCTCCTGACTGCTAATTTCGATAACACATCATAGTTAACGTCTTTGGGTGACGCCTGCGCCATCTGTCGGAAGTATTTTCATACATTATACCGACCAGGTAAACTTAATTTTACAATTAATATTTTTACCTAATAATGACGCAAACCCTATAAATATTTAGATATTTTCATATATATTTTTAGCATTTGACATGCTTAGCACTATACATTAAACACAAAGTGAAAAATGTGAAATCGAAAATGTGTCAGGATGGCTGAATTGGCAAAGCATCTGGACGGTATCCAGGAGATGCAGGTTCAAATCCTGCTCCTGACTGTTATTTTCGATATCACATTTTTCACTTTGTGTTTAATGTATAGTGCTAAGCATGTCAAATGCTAAAAAATATATAAAAATATCTAAATAGACATAGCTCTGTTACAGCTTTATAAAAGTTTAGATTTACTTTGTAAGTTTCGAGATTTACCATTGCAAATATTAAATGTAAATAGGTAAACATGAAGAACCGTTTTATCTTCTGTTTGTAAGACCATTTTCTCCATTTTTTGACTAGTAAGCTTGAGTGAAGTTAGCACCATATAAAATCACACGAATACTTTTAAAATTTTCAATATTAATTTCGATTAAATTTGAGCTCACATTTCGAGCGAACATTAGTAATAAACACTATTCCTACTTATACTGTTATTTATATAAAAGAGCTATAGCAATTTAAAATTTACGAATATATTGGTATATAAAACGTGCAAATGCGATGAGATTAGTGTATTTCATTCTCCTTCAAAACTTCTTGCAATATATGTATCAAAAAATTTTATACCAATTAAATAACTTTTTACGAAAAATGGTAAGCCCAGTATAACTAAAGGTACACATTTGTGTAGTACACATTCATGACACCAGCCAGACATAATATGTCCTAAATATAATAATGTATCTATACATTATTATATATAATAATGTATCTATACATTATTATATTTTTAACTATGTCTGGCTGTACTACTAGCATACTAGCATAATTGTTTCCTCAGAAAAAAATATAAGCGTCCCGGTCCCTGCTATTTTAGAATCCCTAGTCGGCAAAGGCCACTTACCATTGGGTGGGAACAATAGAGTTAGTAGGTAATTGTTTTAAAAACTCCCTATTAATTTCTTAAAATAGATAATGACCTATATACCACCAACCAAAGTTCAAGTAATATTAGTGAAGTGCTTACTTCATGGTTCGATAAAGCTGTGACGTAGCAGTTTTACGGCGTAAAACGAATGAACGAAAAGTAACGAAATGCAGAGTCATGCCTTTGTAACAATGTTTTTACATGGAATAACTCCTGGCAATTAGATTGAGTAATAAAATGTTTTGGTTACATAATATTATTTTTAATAAATTTGTATACGTGTTGAAAAAATACATTTATTTATGACTAACTGTACTATAACTAATAAACGGGCAAGAAAGTTAAAAATAGCTTATTATATTTATGTAAATACTTTCAATGAACAGACACACGGGGTTCTACTATTTTGTAATGTATTCTATAGTTGTGTAGATTTTATAAATAATTTAGGATATTAGGGAAAAAGGATTTTACCTTATGATTTATATTTCTGACATTGAAAGCGTTTGTGTTAGCGATCTAAAGTGTTTCTACTGGCAATAGGAGATATGCGGCTTTAAATTCAGCTCATATATATTGTATTTTTTTTTCAAATTTAATAAGGATTTTAATAATTTATCAAGTAAAAATGCCTGCCGTGTGGGGCCGGCACCAAGAATAGCTCCACCCCGTCTCTTCCTATGGGAGTCGTAAAAGCCAACTAAGGGATTATCGGGGGACCGGGCAGCAGCGTTCCCCTGTGTACTAAAAACATACACTGCGATCGCCAACCCGCCTGCCAAGCGTGGCGATTATGGTAAAACCCCCATTTTGGGGAGGCCTTTGTCCAGCAGTGGACGATGAAAGGCTGATGAATGGATGGATGGATCAAGTAAAAATAGAAGTAACATATTCTATGTAATTGCTATGCATGTTAATAAGAACTAAATGCTGTCAACAATTGATTCTGGCAACTTTGCTCACATGGACCTGCCGTTTATTTTTAGCCCAATAGTTATAGTTTTTATATTGTTCAGAGTTAAATGAATTACCGAATGACTTACCGTGGTGCCGCAATCTTTTTTCAAGAAATGTATGTTAATTTTTGACGGACATTCAAATATTAAAAAGCATATCATCTTGGAGCCCGCAACAGCAGGCAAACCAAATTTCGGGCCAATGCCTGCCAGGTTTAATAAAAGTCAATAAGAAGCAATTATAAAAGTCAATAAGAAGCAATTAAAAAGAAAGTTTTATAATAATATTTGTTAGCAATTTGTTTTGGGTGATCATAGTCCGGAGCTTGCTCGTTGCGATCCCTGCCAGCCTGTAATCGACAGGCTGCAATCCGGCTCGAATGCGTACCGCAGTGCGGGTTAGGGCGTGCCCTAGAGGCGATGCGTACCGACCCGCCCCCGTCGGTACGAACAACGGCAGATGCGGCAATGGGGGCCGCGACCCATCACGCCTTGCCCAGTTTAGCGAGTCGAGGGGAGCAGAGTATCGAATAAGCACGTGGAATGTAAGAGGTAGTGTGGAAGATAAGTTACACGAGCTGGTAACCGTCATGTCGGACAGACAGCTTGATGTGCTCTGTGTAACAGAGACCAAGCGAAAGGGTAGCGACGCCTGTGATCTTCCTGGTGGCGGGTTAGCTCTGTGGTCTGGTGTACCGCAGAGCGATCGGGCCAGCATGGGAGTGCGGGTGTTGCTGTCCGCTCGCTTGGCCTCAGGTGTGAAAGACTACGGAATGTTTGATCCCAGACTTCTATGGGTCCGAATAAAACTAGGTGTCACCAGGGTCTTCATGGTTGTAGCTTATGCTCCCGTAGGCTCTTCGGTGCCATCGGATCTAGAGAAGTTCTGGGATAATGTTAGGGAAGTTCTGGATTTGGCAGAAGCTAGTGAACGCGTGATCGTATGCGGAGACTTGAATGGATGGGTTGGGACCAAGCGTCCAGACTTCGAGGACGTGCTTGGTTCATTTGGTGACAAGAGAGTGAATGATGCAGGTAGGCTCATTGCGGATGTTTGTATGGAGAGAAACCTTATTGTGTCAAAGACATTTTTTCAACATAAGGACATCCATTTGTATACATGGAGAAGGAATGAACAGAGAAGTATGATAGATTTAATTCTGGTAGACAGTCGCCTCCGAAGTAAAATTCTGGATACAAGAGCCTACAGGGGTCCCACTGTCGACACGGACTACTGTCTCGTTATTGCGAGATTTAGTGGTCTGTTCAGAAAGTGGAGACACTGGCGAGAGCGTGTCCCCTTCGGAGGGCTTGAAAGAATAAAGATTGAAAAGTTGCAAGAAGAGAGTGTAAGAGCAAAGTATGTAGAGAGTGTCCGTCAACGGCTGATAATGGCAAGTCAGCCAGGATCTGACATAGAAGAATGCTGGAGAGTATTGAAAGATAGTATGGTAGATACAGCAAAAGAAGTGTGTGGATGCTCAAAGAAGCATCGGAAAGTGAAAGGTGATTCATGGTGGGAAACGGAAGTAGCAGCTTCCGTAGACCAAAAGAAGAAAGCGTGGCTGGACTATGTATCTTATTTGAACCTGAGTGCAAGTATGAAGGAACATAAGAAAGAAATATACTGGCAACGTAAGAATGACACCAAAGCCTTAGTGAAAGAGAAGTGTGATAGAGCAAATATGATTGCAGAAGAAAGGCTGACCAAAAACTTCGAGAGCAACACCAAACTTTTCTGGAGGGAGGTGAAGAAATCTCGGATTGGTTGGCCAGCTTTCAGAATAAATTAAATAAGGTCTAAATGTGGAGACATTCTTACGCAAACACAAGATGTGTTAATCCGATGGAGTGAATATTTTGGAGATATGTATGCGGATGTTCAGGGTGATGCTGGTGCCACATGTGGTCTAACAGATCAGCATTCTGTACCGGCACCCTCTGATGACATTAGTACGGATGAAGTTGAATAGGCGATTAGAAGTTTGAAAAATGGTAAGGCAGCGGGTATTGATATGGTGTCTGCTGAGATGATCAAGCTTGGAGGCTCATATGTCTGGGAATCCTTCCTGATGCTTCTCAATTTATAATGAAGCTCAGGAATGGTTACCAAGGACTGGAGAAGCGCAGTCATCGTGCCCTTGTTTAAAAACAAGGGTTCACGTTATGACTGTGCAAACTACATAGCCATAAGCTTAACCAGTTTGGCAGCCAAAGTGTATGGTAAGATTGTTGAAAGGAGAATGAGGATAGTGTCTGATGAATTTTTGTGTGAGGCACAAGGAGGTTTAAGGTATGGAAGAGGATGTATGGATCAAGTGTTTTCTTTGCGCAACATTGTGGAGAAGCATCTGGCTGTAGGCCAGAGGGTTTTCTGCAGTTTTGTGGATTTGGAGAAAGCATTTGACATTGTTGTACGAAAGGAACTTTGGGACATTTTGCCGGAGTATGGTATTAACGGTAGGCTGTTACAAGCGGTGCAGTCCAAATACATGGACTGAAGAGCCTGTGTGCGGCTGGATGATGGAATGTCACCCTGGTTTGACGTCAATATCGGCATTAAACAGGGCTGCGTTCTATCAGCCAGACTATTTATCATATATCTGGACAAATGTCTACAAAGGTTGAATGAAATGAATGTGGGAGTTCAGATAGGCGACTCAGTGGTTAACTCGCTGCTATATGCAGACGATGCGGTCCTATTAGCGCAGTCTGCTACTGACCTGCAAACGCTAGCTGACGTAATGGCAGAAGATTGTAAGAAAAGGGGCCTACGTGTGAATGTGAATAAAACCAAAGTAATGGTTTTTGAAAGAGAAGAAGCCAGAACAGATGTTAGAGTAGCAATAGGAAATGGTGTGCTAGAACAAGTGGATGAATTTGTATATCTTGGATGTGGATTCAGTCGGGATGGAAGGTATACCACTGATGTAAAAAGAAGAGTGAATGCGGGAAATAGTGTGAACGGAGCATTGGGACAATTTCTTGGCAGCCACCACCTCAGCCAGAAGGCACGTGTCGCAATACACAACGCAGTGCTTGTCCCAACGTTATTATATGGAAGCGAGAGTAGGGTATGTAAAAAGGAGCATGAGAGCAAAATCAATGCGTTCGAAATGCGATCTCTGCGGAGAATCTGTGGAGTGAGGCTGACTAACTGCATTTGTAACAATGACGTAAGAGAGCGAGTAAGTATGAAAGAGAGTATTGGTGTAAAGATGCGAAAGGGAATGCTCCGATGGTACGGACATGTGGAAAGAATGCCGGACGAGCGACTGGCTAAGAAGATATACAATGCGAAAGTGGAAGGATGTAGGTACAGGGGGAGACCGAGACTTGCCTACCTAGACCAAATTGGTCATGTATTGAAGGAAGGTGGAGTCAGGAGTCTCCGAAACCGGCGAGCGTGTATGAAGAGAGTTATGAATGTTGAGGAAGCGAGAGATGTATGCAAGAATAGAGCCTCTTGGCACTCTGTTCTCTCTGCCTACCCCGCAAGGGAAATGGCGTGATGATAAGTTAGTTAGTTAGTTAGCAATTTAATTGGCTTGATTTTTACGAAATAATTTTACTATTGGGTAGATATTTTAAAGAAAAAGTTTAAGGAATCTTATAATAAATGTCATATCAGAAATGTTTTTTTTTTGAAGTACGTTCAATACCTTTAAAAAGATGTTCGCATAATGTATCATAATGAGGTACTAGACTAATAAATACTCTTGATCCGATTAAAAAACGTAGCCATCTTCAATTTTATTGATGGTAAGGGTTGATGTGGTTAATGGGATATTGATCACTTGAATATTATCTACGATTTTTACCATTTTGATCTGTATCGAGAGTGTACATGAGTATTTGACTGCTACTTTAAATAACTAATTATTTGTGAAAATGTGGAAAAAGAGAACGTTAGTGCGGGCGGGAATCGAGCCTGTGTCGCTTCCAATCCGGGGAAGTGCGTCGTAAAGACAAATGTGATATGGAGATTGGGTATGACCGTTGGCCTGTGCGATTGCTTAGCAGTTAGTGCACTTCCTTTCCGATATTATAAATGTTAACGTGAGTCTACAGTTACCTCTTGCGGCCGTAACTACTAATTTAGAATTATTTTTGTAAAAAATATTAAGATTTGCTGAAGTAATGGTGTACATTTCCAGTAATCAGCTCTTACAGAGGGAGAGACGGCACACTATGGGTTTATTTAGTGGGTGGGAGCCTCACACTACTACCCTCTTGATACCCTGAATGACGGGGTGTGTGGTTAGGTACATTTATTCCCATCTAAATAAAAAAAGGCTATAAAATATATTCGTAGTTCTCGTGTAACGCTTAAATCTTTCTCGTAATAATTACAGAAATGACACTCCTTTGAACGTATTTCGGGTTACTAATTACTTATAACGACAACACGAGTTCTCTGAACTTACGCTGTGTGGGCTGTTGGGTAAAGCTGTTGATTCCCCATTTCTACCTTAATTAATGATTCAAGAAGATAAATAACTGTAATGTTATTTGGTAAGATTTATCGTTTGTTACGTTTGCTGTAAGCGAGCTAAATATCGTGATAAATGTACTTTTTGTAGATAGTGTTATTTATTTTAGTCCTACGTTATACAGAAAATTAGGTTGAGCTAAAATCAAATTCAAAATGAAGTAAAAAAAAAAATGGCAATAAATAAATGTCAATCAAAAATGATAATCACGAGATCACAGAGCAGAGAATACTGTTCGGATAAATAGAATCATTTTAGTATATTCAGAGATTACCCCTGTTTTTATTTGTAAAGGCAGAAAAAAATGTACCTAACTGCACACCCCGTCGAAGGCAACGAACAGGGTATCGTGGGGCTCTCACCCACTAAAGAAACCCGCCGAGTTCCGTCTCTCCGACTGTGTTGACGGACCACTGGTAGTGTAGTAATTTTTTTTTATTGCATGTATTGGCAGACGAGCCACGGCCTATCTGATGGTAAATGGTAACCGTCGCTCATGGATTCAACTATACCGAGAGTATTGTCAAGCCGCTGCTCACCATTTCATTTCACCGATATGAAATGAAAGAATAAACGGCTATCTCCTGCTACAGCCAAAACGCAACGATGTGCTTCATGGCCGGTCACACGGGAGATGGTGGTACCAACCCGCTCAGGCCAAATACCAAGTGAGTACTCCCACTTGGTACCCAGCCCTACCACCAGTCATGCAATGGTTGATAATTGCTTACTTCCCTTAGTCGCCTCATACGACACCCGTGGGAAATATTGGGGTGGTGACACTTGTATTCTTAGTCCGTTAGCACACGGGGTAACTATGTCAAAATATGTGTAAAATGCGGTTAATTAGTGCCTTAACCGTTTTGTGTGTTCCATTTTTTTCAAGGGGAGTGCTAACCGTCTCTCCTATTTAATAGACACTTCAGAGATTACCCCTACAAACAAAGATTACCGTTTTATTGTTTTAATATAGAAAATCATACCATCTTTAAACATTAACTTTTATAGCGTGCAAAAGGTTATCTATCAAGTTATTTATTTATCCCTTACTCAAAGAGCTGGGATTATTTTAGATATACTTGTATAGTGTAATGTTGCTGGGTTGTTTAACAGGGTGTAATCTCCCCTGTCATTTTTCGGTTCATTGCTTTTAGATTTTCAATATGAATATTGTGTCTGAATTTTTATGTAGACTTTATGTCAAAAGCTATTCACTGTGTAAATGTTGTGAATATTTGTAAGTATTACTTGTATATTGCTAAATTTATTTATATAATAGACAATTATATAGATTACGTAATAGCTACTTAGGTGTCTAGTTAATGACACCAAAAAGTAAAATATAGTTATGTCTAAAGAACAAATTATGACTATTATGATTATGACAAATTATCTGTGAAAGTGGAAAAAGAGAGCTTTACTGCAAACAGAAAGTAATCCTGCATCTGCTCTGGACCACTAAGCTATCGCAGTCACCAACGGTGACTCCAAGTCTATACTTCAAATTTGTTTTAGATGTCTTTAGGACCTACTCCACATTCGCTAGCGCAACTCCATCGACTTACGGCTCGTTTGAATTTTCTTGACTAGTACTCCAGTCCTAGATGACATCAAGGGTCTGATGATGGAGCTGGAAGGTGGCCATAGGACTCCGTTAAAAAAAGACACAACCCCATCGAGTTTGGACTCGTATGATTCATCTTGACGAGTACTTTTTTTCTAGATGGTATCCAAGGTCTGATGATGGAGCTGGAAGGTGACCACAGTTACTCTGTAATAAAACGATGAAACCCCATCGAGTTTGGAATCGTTTGATTCGTCTTGACGAGTACTTTGTCTCTAGATGGTATTCAGGGTCTGATGATAAGAGCTGGAAGGGCCATGGGTACTCGGTAATTAAAAGTCGCAACCTATTGATTTAGGGCTAGTTTGAGTTATCTTGAATAGTACCATAGTCCTAGATGATATTCAGGGTCTGATAATGGAGCCGGATGGCCATGGTCACTATGCCATAAAGCGCCGCAATCCCATCAACTTTGGAATCTTTTAATTCGTTTTGACAAGTACTTCAGCCCTAGATGATATCCAGGGCCTAATCATGATGATTTATGTCCATATCCGTTATTTTACACATGTCATAATTTTATACAAGCACATTGAAAAAGTTATGATCATTTTGTTTCTAGGTACTCATTATTTCTACAAAATAATTTCAATGTTTTCACATCTGGTAAACGTCCCACGAGGTCTAATTTTTTTTTTGTTAAGGCGGTAAAAAATGTTCCTAACCACACACCCCATAGTTCGGGGCAACGAAAACAGAGTAGTGTCCTTCACCCACTAAAAAAACCCGCCGTGTGCCGTCTCTCCGCCTTTATTGGCGGGCCACTGGCACTATGTCACATTCCTTCAGTGGTAGGACCTAATCCACCTATCGGATGCATTTACATGCATTAAAGGAAACGGTTTAAATACATTCAACAGAACGATGAAGGTAGTGTGGGTTAGTTCATCGCAACAGGCAGGAAAATTGAATTTAGAGCCTTATCTAAAAAGTGTAGATGTGGTGTTTTTTTATTGCATGTATTGGCAGACGAGCCACGGCCCATCTGATGGTAATTGGTAACCGTCCGTGATACCCAGCCTTACCACCAGTCATGCGATGGATGATAATTGCTTACTTCCCTTAGTCGCCTCATACGACACCCGTAGGAAAGAATGGGGTGATGATACTTGTATTCTTAGTACGTCACCACGCGGACAGAAGCTACATATCAATAATACTATTATATTCCAACTAAATTCTGACCGCAACTTTGTCCACTTAAATCTAAGCATAGGATCGAATAATATAAATATTTCACTTCATGGAAAATCAACAAAAGAGAAAATGTTTAATTTAAAAAAAAAAGCCTTTCTCTATATACTGGACTATATGTCAGCTAAATTTTTTGAGGATCAGTTGAGTAATTACAACGTGAATACGTAATAAAGAGAAAACAAACAATCAAAAGCACATTGCATTTATATTATAAGTAAGGATTACTTTCACCTCACCGAATAAAAGATTTTAAATCGTCTTACCTTAATTCCTGTCTCTAAGCGCAGATATTTTTATCCAGGCCTATAATATTTGATAAGCACTCTAAAAGTGTTCGGGCTAACATGTTGAACCGTTAGTAAAAGCAATGTGATATGTGAAGTAGCTATACTGCTCATGAAATTTAGCTTAAGGAAATTGCTTTGCCTTGAAGGAACCCTTAAAGAGGTTCGGAGGGGAAAATTTGATAGCTTATGGCTTTGATAGCGCAAGCACAAATGTGATGAAGAAAACATTTTAAGGTATAGAGAAAAATGTTAAATGAGATTGAGAGATTTTTAAGATTTTCTACAACGTAAACCATTTAGTTGAGATTCTTTTATCCATATTAAATTTAATTAGTATTTAGTACAAATATTAAAAACTAGATTCAGATGGCGTCTTCACCCACTATGACTTCAGAATTGGGTCAATATAATATCATTTTATTTATTTATTTATTCATAACTAATCTACTACAATTTTTTTTTTGCTTCTGCCAAACTGCATAGCGGTTTGTGGGCAGATGAAACTCCCTGTTACAACTTATTTAACGATAATTGCTACTAACACATCATACTTAATTTATCTAAAACAAGTTTGTAGACATTTTTTTTTTCATTGTACGGTACATTAATTATATCTTTATAGTATACGAAAATAGCTATCCCCAGGAACCGTCTTATTCCAGGATCAAATATATAGCGTGATAAATAATAAATAAATAATTAATTTTCATACATTTGTCAGTCTTTCGTCATCATAGGCGCCTACAACGCCATAACGAGCGGTCCTGTACCGATTGCATCCTGCTTGCCGTAATTTTACCCGACCATCTTATTAGGTACATTTTAAGAGGCCGCAAATGTCACGAGCATTGCCCTACGAATATTCAGTATATAAAATCACGTTCACTACTTTAGTTTTAATAACACATTAACCAACTTACGAAATAAAGTTCTAAATAATAAATTTAATAATAAATTTATTTATTTATTATAAATATTCTCGGACAGTTCACACAACGCCCTCTGGTCCCAAACTAAGCTTAACGCTTGTGCTATGGGTACCAGATTACGGATATAATACATATTTTTTTTTTTAATGTATACATATTATAATAGATAGAAAACACCCAGATGCAGTAAATATCTGTGTTCATCACACAAATACTTATCCTGGGTGGGAATTGAACCCACGACCTCATGCACGGAAGTCGGTTACACTACCGACTACGCCATAAAGCCCGTCAAAATTACACGTACAGGTACCTACTCAAAACAGATATTTATAATCAGTGGGGATTCTATTTACTGTTCTACAGAGGTGATCGACAATATATCTACGTCATATACGCAGCCAGATTTTGAAATCCAAAACTTCGCTCGAATCATGGTTACCAATTATTACTGTAATTAATCACAAACTAAACAACACGACACGTCAAGGTTTAAACGAACTGTACGCAAATTTACATCGACTAAAACACGACAATCAACTTTAATTTCATAAAAATCACGTTCACATACACTTTATTTTTTTTATACAATATTGTCTTACATAATTACTAGCGCATGACTTGACATAAAGCCAGCAATACACATCCATTAAGTTTGATTACTAATCACCAGTAATGGAATGTCTCGGCATAATTGAAGGCAGTAAAAAATAATTACATCGTAATAGTAAAAGTTTCAGAGGTTTGTCTGATTCTACTTATTGTTGAAAGTAATAATAGGGTTGTTAAAATATTGAGCGATCGATAAACTTCGTAGTTAATGGCTGAGTTTATATTGTAATTATAACTTCAGTAAAAGCGAGTAAACAATAGTCGTAGCTTAGTTAGTATATATGTCTTTTGACTTTCAAATGGAATATTAATTCCTGGTAGTAGTACCACTGAAGGAATGTAATATGGTTCCGGTGGCCCGCCAATAAAGGTGGAGAGACGGCTGCAGCGGGTTTCTTTAGTGAGTGAAGGTCCCACACTACCCTGTTAGTTGCCTCAAACGGCGGGGTGTGCGGTTAGGAACATTTTTTCCCGTCTTAACAAAAAAAGGTCAAATCAGAAGTAAATTTTACGAAAACAGGAGAGTTTATTTAATAATAATGTTTTTAAACAACAACACAAATAAAAAAACATAGCATCACGCCTGTATTCCCCGAAGGGGTAGGCAGAGGTCTATTAAACACCCACGACTCGCCAGCTATGTTTAAGTCCCACGTAATAGGGGGCGAGCCTATTGACGTCTACCGGGCACATTTTCAAACTCCGGGCTGCTACTGAGATTCATTGCCCGACCCGGGGATCGAACCCGAGACGTCATGATTAGCAGTCGCATACACTACCGCTACACCACCGAGGCAGTTAACTATTATGTACTTTTTATTTAACAAAATCCATATTTCTTTTTAATAAAATGCATATTGTTATATGCATTTTTATAATAAATATAGATATTTCTCGCCAGTCAATATCACACAGTTCCAGTGGTCTGCCATTATAGGCGGAGAGACGACACACGGCGGGTTTATTCAGTGGGTGAGGACCCCACTACCCTGATCGTTGCCCAAACGATGGGATGTGAGCTTATGTACATCTTTTTCTGCTTTACCAAAAAATAAAAATGTTATTTCTTGCCAACATACATAGCACCACGCCTGTATTCCCCGAAGGGGTAGGCAGATGTGTATTAAATGTATATATTTTCTTGCCAAAGAAGTCTTACTTTAATTTTAAATTGAATTTAAAATATTTTTTTACGAGTAATAAGAGTTATTAGCAATATAGGATGGCCTTCCACCTGGTAAACCGACGACTTGGTAAAAGTTGCAGGCAGCTGTTGGATACAGGTGGCACAAGACAATTCGCTATGCCGCTCTCATGGGAAGGCCAATGTTCAGCAGTGGACGATGAAAGGCGGATGGATGATCGATGAGAGAGCTATTACAATATATTTTCTAACATACCTATCTATTAGTAAAAGAGCCTGTTCAGTACTTTCAAAGATTACTCTCTACAAATAAAGACTGGTGATTACCACTCACCATTAAGTGGGCAGTGTCTACATAAGCAATAAAAAATGTTCCCTACATTATACTATTTTTTTTTATAACACAGCACATACTCGTATTACATTGGTAAATCATAAACATACATCAGAAACCATCCAGAGTTTAACTGTGATATGTCAATATACTCAATTGAAACTCATTAGAAACTCACTTGACTCATAACTTAGATAATTATAAGCTAGTACATGCAAGCAGAATTATGAACATATGATGGTTAAGTCAAAGTTTATTTAAAGTTCACATCACAATGTTATTATATGAGTCGTAACTTACTAAGTAACCGAATGATGTTAAACCATAAATACTCGTATGTAACTTTGTCTGTGTCGCTGATTTGATGGAATTCTGTACTGACATCAAGAACGGTTCGTTAACTTCCATTCTGTGTAACTAAGTTACATAAGCAAAGCGATGAAACAAAATGTGCTCGCTTGAGACACACATGAAGATAAAAGTTAACGGCTAAATCTGTTTTAGATTAATTTAGCTACACAACAGTAAACACTTATTTGGTAGTTATAGTATGTATATTTACTCTTACCTGCCTCGGTGATACACCGGTAGTGTGAGCGACTGCTGATTATGACGTTTCGCATTCGATCCCCGTGTCAGGCAGTGTTATTGAGCTTTTTCGTAAAAAAATAATATTTTCAGTATTTTTTTTTTTTAATTTTCAGTAGCAGCCCGGAGTTTGGATTTGTACCCAATAGACGGCAATAGGCTCGCCCATTATTACGTGGGACTCAAACTTAGCTGGCGAAACGTGGTGTGTATATACATCACGCCCATATATCGCGCTACTACTACGCTTTACTATAAGTAAAAAGTATTGTATCCTAACTATTATAAAGCTGTAACAGAGCTATGTCTGTACATTTAAGATATTTGAGAAAAAAATACTGTAATAGGCTATATAGGCGTCTCTAAACACAAAACATCTTTTTTTTAGAATTTCTGTCTGTTTGTTCGATAGCACATCACGCAAAAACCACTGAACGTATTTTGGTGCAACACTTTTTATTTGATAGTTTTTGATTACACTTAGAAACTGGTCATTATATCCCACTGCTATATCGGGAGCCTGAGATATAATCCAAAAACTAGCTGTTGGCTGCGGCGTATCCGCGGGCAAAGGCTGGTTTATTATACACAGGTAAATTAAGAACAGATGTTAGAGTAGCAATAGGAAATGGTGTGCTAAAACAAGTGGATGAATTTGTATATCTTGGATGTGGATTCAGTCGGGATGGAAGGTACTCCACTGATGTAGAAAGAAGAGTGGATGCGGGAAATAGAGTGAACGGAGCATTGGAACAACTTCTCGGCAGTCATCACCTCAGCCAGAAGGCACTTGTCGCAATACACAACGTAGTGCTTGTCCCAACGTTATTATATGGAAGCGAGAGTTGGGTATGTAAAAAGGAGCATGAGTGCAAAATCAATGCGGTCGAAATGCGATCTCTGCGGAGAATCTTTGGAGTAAGGCTGACTGACCGCATTCGTAACAATGACGTAAGAGAGCGAGTAGGTATGGAAGAGAGTATTGGTGTAAAGATGCGAAAGGGAATGCTCCCATGGTTCGGACATGTGGAAAGAATGCCGGACGAGCGACTGGCTAAGAAGATGTACAATGCGAAAGTGGAAGGATGTGGTACAGGGGGAGACCGAGACTTACCTACCTAGACCAAATTGGTCATGTATTGAAGGAAGGTGGAGTCAGGAGTCTCCGAAACCGGCGAGCGTGTATGAAGAGAGTTATGAATGTTGAGGAAGCGAGAGATGTATGCAAGAATAGAGCCTCTTGGCACTCTGTTCTCTCTGCCTACCCCGCAAGGGAAATGTTTATACACATATTACTTATAGGTAGATCATAAATATATTTCTTGATAACTTTATAATTAACTTAATTGAATCATCATTCTGAGATCGAACTCATGCAAGATGAGACCTGCACCTGAGCACTTACCTTAGTAGCTTACCTGGATTTGAAGAATCGCAGGTTTGAACCCTGCTTGCAAGCAAATCTCTCTTTTTCCATATACACATTCTTTTCTATTTAAGTAGCTGAGCATGCTTAGTGCTAAAATACTAGTCAAAAAGATATTATATAGCATTTAATAAATATTAAGCTTTTGATATCATGTCCTTAATAAATGTTATGTTTCAAAATAAAATCACGATCCCAATTATGTATGCGCTCTCGAAACTAATTCTTGAATTAATCTCATTATCAATATAACGACTTTGATCGCTCACAACCAAGGAGTATAATTTCAAAGAAGGTTTCAAAGACATCTCCAAAGTGGATTTGTGTTGAAAGGATAGAAGCCTTTACAAACTGTTCAACTAGGGCATATCCTTACACTCCCGGGTAAATATTTGCTGTGAGATGAGTTGACACAGGGCTCGTATACTGCCAACTAGCGAAAGTGCGGACCCAATTCTAAAGCTTTTTAGTTTTATAGTAAATATATTTTTCTGCATCCTTTTTTCTTGCACTAGTTGGTTGTTTGTACGTCACTAAAGACCTACATTGAAAAACAACGTTAAGCGTTGCACTACAGCATTAGTGCTGGATGGAGTTAACACATCTAGATTCAGGCCTTGGAGGAAAACATCACGCGTCTCATTCGCCAGTTACCAGTCGAAATGCTCGAACGAGTCATCGAAAATTGGACTCAATGGATGGACCATCTGCGACGTAGCAACGGCCAACATTTGATAGACATAATCTTCAAAAAATAAATGCCAAAGAATGTTCTTTCAAATGATAATAAACATTCTCCATTAAATTTGAATTTTCTGTTTTTTTTCTTTAAAAAAGTAGGTAACCTCGAAATGGATCACCTCTTATATAAGGTTCCCGATATAGTAGCAGGATAATATATACACCAGTTTTTAAATCAAAAATTATCATAAATAAAAAAAAGTTGCATCAAAATCCGTTCAGTAGTTTTTGCGTGAAGCGCAAACAGACAAAACATCTAAAAAATTGTTTTGTGTTTAGACATGCCTATGTAACCTAATACATTCATTTTTCCTCAAATATCTTAAATGTACATACACAGCTCTGTTACAGCTTTATAATAAGTATAGATTTTAAATAATGCCTTAACAGTAGCTGACGATTGAACATTTTACATCATCTTGTAGGACGTCTTCAGGAATGAATGGGGTGATGACAATAAATTCTTAGTCTATCTCCACAATGACTTTTTTCATCTAGTATATTCGGGAAGATTTGCAATTCGGGCATAATCTTGGGATAAGATTTATAGGCAAATAGGTTAAGTAAGCAAGGAAATAGAGGAAATTTATTGTGTAAGGGATATAAGCCTTAACATAGAGATCGTAGAATTTATGACTGACTTACAGGGTATATTGCCGACCATACGTATAATATATTTATTTTTAAGTTTACTTAATAAATCATTTATGATAAGGGATAATAAGCGATTCAGACTTACAAAACAAATAGAAGAGCATTTATAGAAATAATTATTTTTAGTTGACAGTTTTGTCTATGTGGTGACGGACTAAGAATACAAGTGTCACCAACCCAATTCTTTCCCACGGGTGTCGTATGAGGCAACTAAGAGAAGTAAGCAATTATCCATTTAATTTCATTTTATCATCCATTGCATGGCTAGTGGTAGGGCTGGGTACCAAGTGGGAGTACTCACTTGAGATCGGGTCCGAGCGGGTTGGTACCACCATCTCCGGCCCACCAGCAGGAGATAGCTGTTTATTCTTTCATTTCATATCGGTGAAATGAAATGGTGAGTAGCGGGTTGACAATAATCTCGGTATAGTTGAGTCCATGAGCGAAGGTTGCCATTCACTATCAGATGGGCCGTAGCTCATCTGCCACTACATGCAATAAAAAAAAAAATCTGCAAAATTTTGTAAAATACATGTGTTTTCTGGTGACTTCCTACGCATGAACTTCACAATATAAAATACTTTACTCTATGACACATAATTTCTATGTAAAAATATATATCTCAACAATAAGGATACATAAGGAACCATTAATCCATCCGAGTTAAAAAGGAGTCTATGTTCTGTTTCAGACTCTATGTATTGCTACGACGTTATGGCGTAACAAATAAACAAAATCACTTTCGCATTTATAATTTCAGTGTTAATTTGTAAAGCGATTCGTTCAGAAATTATTGATTTAACGTCGATATAAAAATGATAACTCCTCATAGAATACAATTTATTATCTTATTTTTTCAAACCCCTTTCTGTTCCACTATTAGGCACGGGTCTCCTCTCATGGTGATAGGGTTTAGGCCATAGTCCAATACGCTGGCTCAGTACGGGTTGGCAGTTTCACCGAGCAGTGATAAAATGTAAACAAATACAAACATAATGTCGAAAAATCTCGAAAATTCAGAGGTGTGTGACGTACGAGGTCTGGACCTAGGACTCGGGATCGAACTCGATACCACTGCCTTTGCAGTCCTTGTTTTACCACTTAAGCTATCACATTCGGAAAATGTTATTTATTTATACTTTTTTTGTTAAGGCGGTAAAAAATGTTCCTAACTGCACACCCCGTCGTTCGGGGCAATAAACAGGGTAGTGTGGGGCCCTCACCTCCTAAAGAAATCCGCCGTGTGCCGTCTCTTCGCCTTTATTGGCGGGCTACCGGAACCATATTACATTCCTTCAGTGGTTATTTATTTATACCTTACCTACCTAGTATTAAAAATAATATAAAATAGTTGCACCACTTGCCAGTATTCAGATGTCACGTTTTATTTTCAAAAAGCTACAAAAATAATGAAAAGAAACTTGAGGCGTTCCCTTGCCAGCTAGTTACGCAGGCTTTACAAGAAAGTAGGGGAGTAGGTAACGTCGCAGAATGCAGTAAGTTGAGTAAAATTACAAGCACGCGATGTTAGTAGACTGAGGTTATCTTACTAGAAGCTGCAGATTAACTTTTACTGTGTAGTATAAACTTCGTTTATTTCTCTATTATGCAACTTTATTATTTTCTTTAAGCTAAAGATTGCATGCTATATTATGATCAGTAAAGAAATCTTCTTTTAATATAAATGTACATAGTTTAGCGTTATCGTTCGTATTAAAATAAATATAAAGTTAATTACTATTAGTTGGTACGCCACGCTGACATTTTGACATGTTCGTAGTCTGCTATGTTTAATAATTTATTAATAGCACTTTAAAAGGTCAGGCTTGCGAGCATTTGATTTAATTTTCATGTACCAAGTCTTAACACACTCTTTGATGTTATTAAGCTATGAAATAAGTTGTTCCCAACATTTTATTGTTTTATTTTGCCTACAAAAAAATATCACATTGTGTTGTAGATTTTTTAATTAAGTGCATACTGCATACCTACTCACTAACTACAGCTACTCAATAACGTAGTTTAATATAATCTATAGCACCATTGGACTTCATACTTTAGTTGATTATTGGATTCACATCGCTAGTATGATAAGTTAATAATGGACATGGCACTAGTAGAGAATTCCCCGAATGATTAGAATTATTCTTTTTTAATGTTTTTTGTAGCTTTTAGCTTAAAAAACCAATTAAAATATATTGGAAAAGATAGGAGGAGATAGGTAGAAAATATTCAAAATCATATAGGTATGTTTTTCACAAATGTTCAATAAATATTATGGTCTAATTACAACCACCAGATGAAAACTATTTTTTTATATGGCCCACCTGATGGTAAGTTGTTAACGTAGCCTATAGACGCTAGCAACACCAGAGGCATCACTCACGTTTCGCCATCTCCAAGGAAAGGGATAGAAGGTGGATAGGAAGTAAGTATGAGTAGGACACTAAGGATAAGATAAGAAGGATAACAAGGAGAGGATAGGGAGGAGGTTCGGGCCTCCGGCAATCTCAGTCACCATACGAAACACAACAGTACCTACCAATACTATTAGTTCACACTGATGTTGATGAGGGTGGTACTTCCGTGATTGAGCCGGCCCATTCATGCTTGGATAAGCAAGGCTCATCCACTAGGTTATACATATATAATTAATAAATATGCTGGAATAAAAGCTATATTACTATTAGAAATGAAAGCAATTTTAAATCTGAAATATATCATGGTGATTGATGAGTGAATGGGTCTCATTGTTATGAGATTTGATTTTAAATACCTTCTATCATAACATCATTACAACAACTGTGTTACTCTGGGCCCGTGTTTGTGTGTTTATGAAAAAAAGCAATAAATATTGCATACGCAATAGCCTATAGTATATTTTAAAGATTCGCGAATTGTACACATATTAAAATAACATAAACTAGTCTTTTTCGCGTAAAATTAGGTCATATTTTAACCATCGTCGAAAATAACAGTCACGAGCAGGATTTGAACCTGCATCTCCTGGAATACCGTCCCAGATGCTTTGTCAATTAAGCCATCGTGACAATAGCTCGGGACTGCGAATTTCGATAACAATATTTTTCATATTATTAATTCGCTGCGATAGATGGCGCAGGCGGTACACAAGACGTTAAGAATGTATATGTTATAGAAAATCGAGTTCTATCAGTGTTCAAAAAATCCTTAAGTTTTAAAAATGTGAAAAATTTTCCTTTAAGCTTTTACTGAAAATATTTCATCTATACAGCGAATTCGCTCAAAGAAAATTGTGCGGTAGGAAGTTGAAACATGTTTATAAGGCACATGTTGTTGTTGTATCATAAAATTGTTGCGTGTTAAAAGAGTGAGTTGCTGTCTTTCCAAGCTGCTCAAATATTGATTCTAGCTGTGAAACAGTTTGTCCGCCAAGTTGAGTACACTTCAAGTTTTTAATTTCTAAGCGTTTTGGGATCTTTAGAACAACAAACTTAAATGAACTCGCAAGTTTGAGACATAGTAAGTTTGAAAATTGAAATTAATTTGAGCTCTTCTGATTGATTCTCGAAGTTTATTAATGTAAATACAACTAATTAATGTAGTCTAATTTATGACTGTTAGCTAAAATTGGGATAATATAACTTTATAGATCAATAATTAACTCTATGCAAAAATGATTATCCTAAAACAACCAAACAATTTTACCGAGATATAAAGTCTCTAACTAACTAACTTATTATCACGCCATTTCCCTTGCGGGGTAGGCAGAGAACAGAGTGCCAAGAGACTCTATTCTTGCATACATCTCTCGCTTCCTCAACATTCATAACTCTCTTCATACACGCTCGCCGGTTTCGGAGACTCCTGACTCCACCTTCCTTCAATACATGACCAATTTGGTCTAAGAAGGTAAGTCTCGGTCTCCCCCTATACCTACATCCAACAACTCGTCAACTTTCGCATTGTATATCTTCTTAGCCAGTCGCTCGTCCGCCATTCTTTCCACATGTCCGAACCATCGGAGCATTCCCTTTCGCATCTTTACACCAATACTCTCTTTCATACCTACTCGCTCTCTTACGTCATTGTTACGAATGCGGTCAGTCAGCCTCACTCCACAGATTCTCCACAGAGATCGCATTTCGACCGCATTGATTTTGCTCTCATGCTCCTTTTTACATACCCAACTCTCGCTTCCATATAATAACATTGGAACAAGCACTGCGTTGTGTATTGCGACACGCACCTTCTGGCTGAGGTGGTGGCTACCGAGAAGTTGTCCCAATTCTCCGTTCACTATATTTCCCGCGTTCACTCTTCTTTCTACATCAGTGGTGTACCTTCCATCCCGACTGAATCCACATCCAAGATATACAAATTCATCCACTTGTTCTAGCACACCATTTCCTATTGCTACTCTAACATCTGTTCTGGCTTCTTCTCTTTCAAAAACCATTACTTTGGTTTTGCTCACATTCACACGTAGGCCCCTTTTCTTACAATCTTCTACCATTACGTCGACTAGGGTTTGCAGGTCAGTCGCAGACTGCGCTAATAGGACCGCATCGTCTGCATATAGCAGAGAGTTAACCACTGAGTCGCCCATCTGAACTCCCACATTCATTTCAATCAACCTTTGTAGACATTTATCCAGATATATGATAAACAGTCTGGCTGATAGAACGCAACCAGGGTGACATTCCATCATCCAGCCGCACACAAGCTCTGCAGTCCATGTAGTTGTACTGCACCGCTTGTAGCAGTCTACCGCTAATACCATACTCCGGCAAAATGTCCCAGAGTTCCTTTCGTACAAATCAAAATCCACAAAACTGCAGAAAACCCTCTGGCCTACAGCCAGTTGCTTTTCCACAATGTTGCGCAGAGAAAACACTTAATCCATGCATCCTCGTCCACACCTGAAACCTCCATGTGCTCCACACAAAAATTCATCAGACACCATCCTCATTCTCCTTTCAACAATCTTACCATACACTTTGGCTGCCAAACTGGTCAAGCTTATGGCTCTGTAGTTTGCACAGTCATAACGTGAACCCTTGTTTTTAAACAAGGGCACGATGACTGCGCTTCTCCAGTCCTTGGGAACCATTCCTGAGCTCCAACATAAATTGAGACGCATCAGGAAGGATTCCCAGGCACATGAGCCTCCAAGCTTGATCATCTCAGCAGACACCATATCAATACCCGCCGCCTTACCATTTTTCAAACTTCTAATCGCCCATTCAACTTCATCCATACTAATGCGATCAGAGGATGCCGGTACCGAATGCTGATCTGTTAGATCACATGTGGCACCAGCATCACCCTGAACATCCGCATACATATATCTCAAAAATATTCACTCCATCGGCTTAACACATCTTGTGTTTGCGTAAGAATGTCTCCACTTTTAGACCTTATTTTATTCATTCTGGAATCTGACCAACCACTCCGAGATTTCTTCACCTCCCTCCAAAAAATTTTGGTGCTGCTCTCGAAGTTTTTGGTCAGCTTTTCTTCTGCAACCATATTTGCTCTATCACGCTTCTCTTTCACTAAGGCTTTGGTGTCATTCTTACGTTGCCGGTATATTTCTTTCTTCTATTCTTTCATACTTGCACTCAGGTTTAAAGAAGATACATAGTCCAGTCACGCTTTCTTCTTTTGGTCTACGGAAGCTGCTATTTCCGTATCCCACCATGCATCACCTTTCACTTTCCTATGCTTCTTTGAGCATCCACATACTTCTTTCGCTGTATCTACCATACTATCTGTCAATACTCTCCAGCATTCTTCTATGTCAGATCCCGGCTGACTTGCCATTGTCAGCCGTTCACGGATACCCTCTACATACTTTGCTCTTACACTCTCTTCTTGCAACTTTTCAATCTATATTCTTTCAAGCCCTTCGAATTGGACACGCTTTCGCCAGTGTCTCCACTTTCTGAACAGACCACTAAATCTTGCAATAACGAGATAGTGGTCCGTGTCGACAGTGGGACCCTTGTAGGCTCTTGTATCCAGAATTTTACTTCGGAGGCGACTGTCTACCAGAATTAAATTTATCATACTTCTATGTTCATTCCTTCTCCATGTATACATATGGATGTCCTTATGTTGAAAAAATGTGTTTGTCACAATAAGGTTTCTCTCCATACATACATCCGCAATTCACGCGTTCACTAGCTTCTGCCAAATCCAGAACTTCCCTAACATTATCCCAGAACTTCTCTAGATCCGATGCCATCGAAGAGCCTACGGGAGCATAAGCTGCGACCATGAAGACCCTGGTGATACGTAGTTTTATTCGGACCCATAGAAGTCTGGGATCAAACATTCCGTAGTCTTTCACACCTGAGGCCAAGCGAGCGGACAGCAACACCCCCACTCCCATCCTGGCCCAATAGCTCTGCGGTACACCAGACCACAGAGCTAACCCGCCACCAGGAAGATCACAGGCGTCGCTACCCTTTCACTTGGTCTCTGTTACATAGAGCACATCAAGCTGTCTGTCTGACATGACGGTTAGCAGCTCGTGTAACTTATCTTCCACACCACCTCTTACATTCCACGTGACTTCTTGACACTCTGCTTCCCTCGACTCGCCAAACTGGGCAAGGCGTGATCTGTGGTGGCCCCCATCGCTGCATCTGCCGTTGTTCGTACTGACGGGGGCGGGTCGATTCGCGTCGCTTCTAGGGCACGCCCTAACCCGCACTGCGGTACGCATTCGAGCCGGATTGCAGCCTGTGAATTACAGGCTGGCAGGGATCGCGACGAGCACGCTCCGGACTATAATCACCCCAATCTAAATATAAAGTCTCCAAGTTATCAACTATAATTTTGCCAAATATCATGTAAACCTGTTCACTTGTTTTTGCGTGATTGAGTGACAAATATATAAACTTCAATCATATTATGTTCCTGAGAATTATGTTTTATATGTCAAAATTTTCATATGCAATAAATTATATTTTGTAAAATAACGTTCATATCACTACATGAACCTCCTTTATTGTAGGCCTGCTCTTCTTCTGGTATGAGAGAGGCACACTAACAGTACTCATCTCAAAAATCTGTGCAGATAGCATACGGTGCAGATACCATAATTATGTTTAATTATTCTTGAGAAGGGTATTCAATATAAATTAACTCAGACATACTAAATTATAGGTAAATTGTTTACAAGCATTGAGTGACCTACTAAGGAAATCATTTAAACGAGTTCACCTACAAACATGAAAGCTGCAAAGTATTCGAAACGCCGAATTAGTCTGTTTAAATTGTTTTATTTCATAATAATAAAACAATCTATATTAATAATTCGGTCAAGGGGTACGGTAGACTCGATTGAAACTTTACCTGAATAATAAAACATAAAATAATAATGATTTCGAGTCAACAACATATATCCACAAAATTCGGATTGTCGAGTATTTTGTTAAATTCTAATGGTCCAAATGGCAGTCGCTATATTGGCCACTCGGATGCCATCTTGACTTCGTTAAGGTCAATTAACACGTATCAGTTTTGTAAAAGATTGTGTATTATGAGTCACATTTCACCCGAGCGAAGCCGGGATTTCATCTAGTAATAAATCATAAATGCGAATGTAAGTTTGTTTGTTTCTTTATTACGCTTCTACGCTAATCCAACAACCAGTCAGCTTGAAATTGCATAAGTATAGTCTGGTCCCAGAAAAGGACGTAGGATACTTTTTATCACAATAATCTCTGTATAAATAAAAATGAATCCCCGAAATGTATGTATTCTGGGATTCTTAATAATCCGACTGATTTGAATTTACCGAAAGTGTTACATTGTTGTTACCGTGACTGTACACCACCCGTGTGAAGCCGAGGCGGGCATAAATAGTCTCAGGATTTTGGAAGATATTCACGAAAAATTAAATATGGCGGTATGAAATTCGCCGGGTCAGCTAATATACCTATAAAATACAGTTAAAAGAAAGCATTACGATTTTTCTTTAGCTAACAAAGATGATAAATATTTATTATTTAATAAAATACTAAATAACTATTTCCTAATGTTGAAATAATAATGTCGTAAAGAAGACATAAGCACCTATTTAAGAGGAAATAACATATCGATATTATTGCCCTCTCAACGGTCTCAAGGCTCTATTACCTCGACCTATTGCGTGGGGTCGAGGTTTCTAATAATTGTGGAAATCATGTACAAGTTGGTATGAGTAAACAGGAGCTTTTTTTCTAAATGTGCGTGTAAATACAAACCATTTAACACTTATATATTATTTCTCTAGCCTGTTTTTCTGTTGGTGATATTGAGAGATCTTCCAGGAAATATTTCATGATTTAACCCTCATTTTAAAGCTTATCACACTGGCCAGTGTCGAAAAAAAACTATAATTTATGTAAAATAGCAAGCTGTAACCGTTTATTATTTAATATTTTATCTTCCTGGTACCAATATATGCTGCAAAAATGTTGATCTGAGAATCAATATCAACAAAACCTAATAGCTAGCCTAGTAAAGCTGGTGTGGTTGAATAGGCTTAGTTTATATCCAGATATATTTATAGACATCTTTAAAGACAAGGAGTTATAATATAAAATCAACCATCAACGATATTTAAACACAAAGTGAAAAATGTGAAATCGAAAATAACAGTCAGGAGCAGGATTTGAACCTGCATCTCCTGGATACCGTCCAGATGCTTTACCAATTCAGCCATCCTGACAATTGCTCCTGACTGCTAATTTCGATAACACATTCATACTTAACGTCTTTGGGTGACGCCTGCACCATCTGTCGGAAGTATTTTCATACATTATAGGTCGGTATAATGTGAGAGATGCAGGTTCAAATCCTGCTCCTGGCTGTTATTTTCGATTTCACATTTTTCACTTTGTGTTTAATGCATAGTGCTAAGCATGTCAAATGCTAAAAATATATATAAAAATATCTAAACATCAACGATATTGCTATATCCCAATGTTAAATTTATTAAGATATTTTCTTTTGAATATAAAATAACAAAAACCATTATTTACAAAAATATCATTTAATTAAGCAAATGTTTAGACAACCTATTTCATAACAAGATTTTGGATAACACAAAAGTTACTATGAAAAGAAAATATTATAATAGGCTATTGCTGTTTTGGGACGTTAGAAAAATATTGTTATAATTATTAACAAAAACTTGTCTTGCGATATCAAAAATGGAAATAGCGATAACCTATAATATCGTTACGTTAATACGCTACGAATGATTACACGTGAATTATTCGGAATTTAAATTATACAACAGTTACATTAAGCCTATTTTAAATTTCAAACATTCACTTGATCTAGTCACTAAGGCGTGCGCTTTAACTATGAGGTTTTGTGGTTCAAAATATGGATCACGCAAAAACAGTTATTAATATATATCAAGAAGTCCGGTAGTATGCCCTATAGATAATAGTTAGCTTAGCACCTATAACGTGGAAATAACATCTTCTTTCAGGAGTTTCAATAAGTCAAATTCAAATTCAAGTGTATATCGTAATCCTGTTAAAATATATACTTCAAATATGCATAATAATTACTGCCATTTCAATGGTTTTGATCGACACTATATGTCTCGTCAAGTATTTAGACATTGTTGAGTGTAAGCGGGTAAGTGCATGGGCAAAAAAAATGTTTCTTACCGTGTGGGGGCTTTAGAATTGTCCCCACCCATGGGAGTCGTAAGAGCCGACTGAGGGAATACTGAGGGAGTGGGCAGCAGCACTCCTTTGAGTATTAACAACATCCACAGCGATCGCCAACCCGCCTACCAAGCGTGGCGATTACGGCACTATCCCCCATTCTTGGGGAGGCCTATGTCCAGCAGTAGACTTTAAAAGGCTGATGGATGGATGGATGGAATTTACCCCTCAACATCTGATTCTTCGTGTACCGTATTCAATTTGTTCCCATCTTATTTTTCAGGATATTAAATTCATACAGTGAGCAGGCGACCTATTAGAAACAAAATATGATGTATACCTAATATTAAGTATAATTTAAAGCTACAAAATTTACTACCTGCCTACTATGTCCATGGTTGCTTCAGAATCAATCCTTATTAATATTATAAATGCTAAAGTGAGTTTATTTATTACGCTTTTACGTCTAAGTACTGGACATGCATTATCAACATGGGTTGGGTCACCATTATAGCTATATAATACGAAACGTCGAGGTTAGTCAAAATAATAGTATTTTGATAAGTTTTATGCGCGTATAGACCCGTTAAACGTGTTATAATGAATATAAATGTTTATATATACTTAGTCCGGAGTCCAGAAAAGAATATATGATACATTTCATCCTGACATAATGAATGGTTTCCGTAGGATAGCTATTTTTACATAGCAATAATTCATGTAAAGTGATGAATTCATATTCTGTGGTCCAAGTGGACGGAGTAGCGGGCATAATTAGACACATTAATCAACTGAATTATCTATTTTTTTTCGATATAAAAATGGTCTTTTCATGCATTTCGGACTATATGTATGCAAATTATTTGTGAAAGTGGAAAAAGGAACTTTACTACGAGTAAAATTCGAATAGAATAATGTAACCTATTGGAATAATGTACGTAGATGTATCCGATAGGTGGCATGGGTCGTAAAGACATTTAAAACAAATGTGAAGTGAAGATTTTAGAATCACCGTTGGGTGACTGCGATAGCTTAGCGGTCCAGAAGACTTCCCCAGATTGGATGGGACGCAGGTTCAAATCCTGCTCGCACTAAAGTTCCTCTTTTTCCACTTACACAAATAATTTGTTCTTTAAAGTAGCTGAGTATGTCGAGTGCTAAATCAATACAGATCAAATATATGTATAATGTTTTATAATATAATGTTTTAATAAAATAATGTTTTATAATGATCTGTTAACAAATACACAAATAAATAAACTCACTTTCACATTTTATAATTACTAATCATTTTAGTAAGGTTTTATTTTAAAATGCATTGTTATTATAATAATTAAAATTATTTTAAAGTGCTTTTCAATATTGTGAAATAAAACTGACAGGTTAAGTGTCTGATGAAAAATCATTTATGTGTAATTGGATGTCATAAAATAGCACTCACCACGATTAACCCGGGCTTTTGAAACCACTGCAGTACTTTCCACTCATCATTAATTGATTCAAACTCATTTCACCTACTCAATTATGCCCAACAACAATAAATAATTAAAATTGATGTCGTCACGTAAGGACTCAAGCCTCGTTACGATAAAGCCTTTATACACTGTATAAAGGGAAATAACTGTAATATAACACCCCAAAGGGATTATAAATCGCAAGTAATTTATATTAATAGCAATGAATTTGCGTTAGGTTTGTTCAAGGCATCGTCTTGGGACCAATCGCAGTGCTAACTAGACAACACTAGATCATAACAAATTATTATGTTGCCGCCATTATTATTGTCCTATTTTATAGCTTACGTAAGGTTTTTTGTGGGCGTGATAGATAGCTTTTGTTGCTAGTTTTTGTGTGTACTACAGTAATAAATTCTGAATTGGAAATGGTTTTACGACCTGCATGAAGGTGGTTTGTTCTCAATTGCTTTTTGATCAATGTGTCAAATGCTGTACTCAGATCCGCAAAAGAAATTGGCGAGTTTTATTCCGAAATTTGCCGTGACTGTGACGTAGTGTTTTAGATATCGATATTCTATAACTTCGAAAACGGTCGGTATTTTCGGATTTAATTCCCACACAGAAAAATATTGTGTGATCCACAAAATATTGTAAAGTCTGAATGCAGTTTGAGTCTGTAGGCAAAGTACCAAAAGATTGTTGTCTTCTATATTATTATAAGCTGTAACAGAGCTGTGTTTATACATTTAAGATATTTATGAAAAAATATGTAATAGATTATTTAGGAGTCTGATAAAAATATAGCATCACGCCTGTATTCCCAGAAGGGGTAGACAGATGTGTATTACACACCCACGGTTCGCCAGCTATGTTTAAGTCCCACGTAATAGGGGGCGAGCCTATTGCCATCTTCCAGGCACATTTTCAAATTCGGTCTGCTACTGAGAATTTTTCTTTTTACGAAAAACCTAAATAACACTGCCTGACCCGGGGATCGATACCTCATGATCAAGAGTCACTCACACAGCCGCTGCACCATAGAGGTAGTTAGAGTCGTTGAAGATTATCAGAGGCCTAAACAAAACTTTAGACTCGTCTTATTTTAAGGTTGCCAGTTGTCTCCTTAGTTTAGTGTGTCCTGGAGGTGAGATAAGTTGTCTGGCAGAAATTGCTTTTAGCAATAAGACCGCCCATTGTGCATTTACTTGTAAGTTTCATAGTCTAAGTTTCTCTTCATTTATTTTGGTGTACAATAAAGTGTAGATTCATTAATTCATTCATAGACAATCTCTCCGTATAAATACTGGTGGGTTTGCTAAGCCGAACAAATCGAAAGCCGACCCCAGAAAGCTTGGGTTATCCCAAGCTTTCTGGGGTCGGCTCAGAACATGATGATTTGTAGCTTCTATTATTCGTAAATATCAATTTCTAATAATATTTATAAAAGTTATAGTATGTACTCAAGTGTATAAATTAAAATATATATATACAAAAATCTACACAGTAAGATATTAACAAATTATACAACACCGAGCAATTTGCGCACGGACCCCGAAAAAGATGTGTCTCTTTGAGTAATCACAGTCATTTTGTAGATGGCTCATCGCCACCCTCCGGGCGTAATCTTTAGGATATTGCGTTAATATTAACGACTAATATAAACATATAAATATTTCAGTATAATGAGACATCTGATGTCGAGATTTCTTGATATATTGACTTATGGAAATTTAGGTATAGTTACATATTATTTTCTTTTCTATCACAGTGGTCTAACAGTAGTTTATGCGACTACAGATGACGAGATCTCGGATTGGGTTCCCAGGCTATACCAACAAGAATTTATTTGGTTTTTTGGAAATCTTAATTGCAGCCTGAGGTAAGGAAAATGGGTTTTCAACGTTGTGAGTCAGAAAGCCGGTTCTGCGCCTGATCTATCTCCGGTCGTCTCGGAATGCCAACCCATCGGACTATGAGGATCAGGGAACAGAGAAGGAATACAAATACACATGTTTGCGCACACACTAGTGCACTATCTTATCTCCTGAGTATATGGCTATTGTCTGTTGATACTGGCCATCGTGACCGAAATAATGGTCTGGGGAGTTATCTATTTTATCTTTTTTTGTCTAATTTATCTTTTTAAAACACTTGACATGCTATAAGTTAGTGCAGATTATGAAACTACAGTAGCAATTCCTTACTGTGTTTTGTATGGTGAAGGAGAGCACTTGAGACCCAAACAAGGGAGGGGTGCCTATCCTTAATATCCTTTGTATCCTCTCCTTAGTATCCTACCTATCTTTTGCTTAATATAGATAGGAAATTAACTTCCTATACCTACCTTGCCTTAGAGATGGTGATACACGAGTGATGCATCTTGTGTTGCTTGCGTTTATAGGCTACGCTATACGCATACCATCATGCCGCCCACGTAGCATAAAAAAGAGATGGTACCCACATACTTCTTATTACATAATATATTTTTTATAGTAATTATGTTTATTCCCTTAGTTGTTTTGTACGTCATACGCCGCAGGGAAATGGCTGTTGACATAGCGTTTACTTAGCCCGAGGAAAATATACAACCCGCAACGAGAATCAACAATGAAATGTTCATGATATGCTACTAGTATATATTATGTTTGAGAAAGTTTGTAGGTTAAAAGGTATGGATGATTTTTTACTCAATCAAAAAAAATAATATTGTATTTTTACATAGTGTATTTATTTTATGTGGAACCCTTTTTCTGTCCCACTATTGGGTACACGGGTCTCCTCTCATGGCGAGAAGGATGAGGCCATAGTCCACCACGCTGGCCCAATGCAGGTCGGCACACTTTCCTCGATGTTTTCTTTCACCGAGCAGTGATGAACTGTAAACAAATACACACATAATTTGGAAAAATCTCGTAAAGTCAAAGGTGTGTTCCATACGAGATCTGAATCTTGGACTCGGGATCGAACTCGATACCACTGTCTTTGCAGTCCTTGGTTTTACCAGGCTATCACTGCTGTTTATTTACTTAATATTTAATAATATAATATGCCAAATTACAAAATCATTGAGATTCATCTAGAATACTGTAAGCCAGAACCATCCATCCATCCATCAGCCTTTCAACATCCACTGCTGGACATAGGCCTCCCGGAGAGAACGCCACAACGAGCGGTCCTGCGTAGACCGCATCCAACGGCTTCCCGCGGCTTTGACCAGATCGTCAGTCCATCTGATGGGGGCCGTCCTACGCTACGTTTTTAGTAAAAACTTTTTACTCACATTTCATGTTTCTCATTGAATTTTTATATAGACTAGAGTCTATGTCACACGAAGTCGCAAACAACAACTAGTAGAAAAATAAGAAATAATAATACTCACAAAAAATAACAATTAGCCCTAAGCAACAGTAACCTTATTCGGAGAATAGGAACACATGACGTAATACATCTCTGACGTCATAGTGTAACATAACACTTCCGTGTTACTTTGATTCTGGGTTATGTTTTGTATCTTTGTTACTTTTATGGACAACTAGATTCTAACCATGACCACGTTCGTAGGAATATCAGGAAATAAATACGTCACTGTACATTAATTATCTCTCTGCAAAATTAGCCATCCCATAGGAACTATCTATATTTCTGAGATAAAAAGTAGCCTCTATTTTTGGGCTTTTTTTTTATTGCATTTAGTGTCAGTTGAGCCACTGCTCATCTGATGGTAAATGGTTCGCTCATGGACTCAACTATACCGAGTATTGTCAAGCCGCTGCTCACCATTTCATTTCACTGATATGAAATGAAAGAATAAACGGCTATCTCCTGCTACAGCCAAAACGCAACGATGTGCTTCATGGCCGGTCACACGGGATATGGAGGTACCAACCCGCTCAGGCCCGATACCAAGTGAGTCCCACTTGGTGCTTTGCCCTACTACCAGTCATGCAATGGATGATAATTGCTTACTTCCCTTAGTCGCCTCATACGACACCCGTGGAAAAAATGGGGTGGTGAAACTTGTATTCTTAGTCCGTCACCACACGGACAATACAATATGCATGCAAAACCCACTTTTGCATTTATAATATTAGTAAGGGTAAGGATAAGAATTGGTAACCTAGTCTATCTACTCGTATATCTATTCTGTACTGTGTCTTTCTGTGTGCTCTATCGATTCTTCAACGAAGAGTGCCCTGAAAAACTGTTTGAGGTGGTACCAACATCGTCGTTTTACCACCGATCCACGAAACGCCGTACTAAGGTTCATCCATACTACCTAAAGATGATCTCATCCGTTTCGTTTTCAGCGTTCTTTTCTACTACGTACGTATAAGATCTGAAATGTATTTCCTGCTGCGGTATTTCCCCAGCGTTACGATTTGTCCCTCTTTAAACGAGGTTTTAGAAGAGCACTTTACTCACGGTAGGCAGCGGCTTGGCTGTGCCCCTGTGTTGTCAAAGTCCATGAGCGGTGGTTACCACTACCATCAGGTGGGCCGTTTGCTCATCTCTCACCGTTGGTAATAAAAAAATACTATTATAAAACTGTATATTTAAAATATTTGAGAAAAAATTGCGTATGTAAGGCGTTTCTTAAAATTAATGCCATATAATTTAACAAACAAATAAAAGATTACGGTGGTTATACGGTATAAAATTTACTGGTATACTCAGGCCACCAGATTAATGAGGTAGTCAAAATATTGGCAGTTTTGGCGTACACGAAATTGGCACCAGAATGATATATTCGTCAAATTCTACTCCTGTCCTTTTCCTATAAGTATAGACTTGCAAATATCAATATTAGAATATTCGTAGCGTGTACAATAGCTTTTGATATTCTCTGCGTTACTCTGCTGGATTCCCGAGTGAGTATTGGCTCGTCACGAACGCTATTTTAAATGAACCTTAGCAAAATATACACACAGATATTTCAGTTTCACACAGTAATTTTTTGAATACATAACCCTGAAAAATTTTTGAAAAAGACAAATATATAATACAAAAAAAAGCCTACGTAATAATAATACATACCTAATAAGAAATTCTTAAGTATTTTTTCCATTTTTTTTCTGACCCATTACCGTCTCACTATTGAGCACGGGTGTCCTTTCACAGAGAGAGAGAGAGAGAGAATGCAGGCCGTAGATTAAATACCGGCCCATTGCGGTTTGGCAGACTTCACAAGTCATCGAGAATTTTTTTAGGGCATACAGGTTTCGGTAATAGGGGGAGACCTCTCGCTGCCGAGCGTCGTCAGAGCGATGCTTGGCAGTGACAGGAATTGGGCCACGGTCACTGCCTTCTGCGAGGAGGTCATCTCGCGGAAGGAAGTGGCGGAGAGGGCTAGGGAGGAGGATACTTCCGCTGACCCAAACCGCCGCCAGCGACCGGGGCGGCGCAGGCGCAGGTACTTGCGCCTCATGCCACCCTAGCTGAGGCTGCGGGTGGATGGACTGGGGAACGTCCACCACCCGCAAGGCCTCCCGCGAAGGTGCGACGCTCCTCTGTGGATGCGTCGCTCAGTAGAGGGTACCCGCAAGGGTAAGCCGCCGGCGGACCACCGAAGGAATGTAACATAGTGCCAGTGGCCCGCCAATAAAGGCAGAGAGACGACACACGGCGGGTTTCTTTAGTGGGTTCGGGCCCCACACTACCCCTGGTCGTTGCGCCGAACGACGGGGTGTGCGGTTAGGTTTTACCCCGCCTTAAGAAAAAAAAAAGTGATAATTTAACATATTCTCGAAAAGTCAGAGTTATGTGCCGTGACCTTGAATTGAGGATAGAAATCCATACCACTATCTTGGCAGTCCCTGGAGTTACCACTAGGCTGTCACTGCTTCTTCCAATTAAACATGTAATTTAACGGTATTTTTTTTTTTTGCATTTTCGATATTTAATTTATTTCTCTTGCCAATTTTCCGTACACCATAGGGTTGTATTGTTTTGTTATCTTTAATGAAGAAGGTATTTTCATGATGACGTCTACAGTCGTGATGCTTTGAATTAGGGATAACAGCTCTCCAAGTACTTAAAGGCTCTTGTAAAATCTCAGAGGCTTGAGTCTCGTAATGTTGGAGTGACTATAAATGGAGAAAATAGTTTTGAAGGTTAAATTGTCCGTGTGGTGACGGATTAAGAATACAAGTGTCACCACCTCATTCTTTCCCACGGGTGTCGTATGAGGCGACTAAGGGAAGTAAGCAATTATCATCCATTGCATGACTGGTGGTTGGGCTGGGTACCAAGTGGGAGTACTCACTTGGTATCCGGCCCGAGCGGGTTGGTACCACCATCTCCCGTGTGACCAGCCATGAAATGAAGCACATCGTTGCGTTTTGGCTGTAGCAGGAGATAGCCATTTCATCTGTGAAATGAAATTGTTAAGCAGCGGCTTGACAATACTCTCGGTATAGTCGAGTCCATGGCCGACGGCTACCATTTACCATCAGATGGACCGTGGCTCGTCTGCCACTAAATGCAATAAAAAAAAAATTGAACATTGATTCGAGTATTACCGCAAACAATTTTATGAGAAGATTGATATAATAAAGTATTGCGTCTTCAAAAGTTAATATACTAAGGTATAATAACGAAATACTTTTTGTCTTCAAATGTTGAAACTTGAGGAGAAATGCAAGCCTGCAACGTATTTAATAGAATCTTGCAATTTGATCTTGGAAATATAAATCGAAAGTGAGTTTATGTGTTTGTTTGTCACGATTTCGAACACGATTTGAAATTTTGCATACATATAGTCTGAGTTCACGCGGACGGAGAATTTAGTCTTAAAAACATATTTTTCATTGAAATTTTAATACTTAAATAATATATGCTACTGATACTTCATAGATGACCAGCACTTTGACGCTAAGCATAGTCTACACTTTTCGTACCGTCTGTGCTAGTTTTGAAATTTTACAAAATTTATTTTTGAACAGACCCTTGAAGTTGTAGGTTCAAATGGGGATCCACAGACAAAGCTGAGTGCAGATGGCGCTATCGGCGAGTTTCCCTGTCAAATTGTAACTGATTAATTTGCCTGAGAATATTTTACTATTTTTTGTGTTTAATCCGGTTCATCATCGATATTGTTAAAATGTTTAGTACCCAAAAGATTAAAGAAATTAAAGAAGCTATACTGTATAGCCACAAAATGTTTGCGACTTTTCCGACATTTTTTAATGTTTGTTTGATCTATGGGAAATAAGCAATACATCGGGGTTACTATATTTTGGTACAGCACACATAGGCATATTACGAGAAAATTGAAACTTACCAAATTGCATGTTACAAATTGTGTGGAAATGACAGTTTTCAATGGTCATGTCGATAATACGCCATCTGCCGTAAAATGATGGCAGTAAATATCCCAATTATATTATATCCCGTATTCATCGTTTCTATTTCCTAATTTATTCTTGTAAATATTTGGAGGACTCACCATTATCTCCATTATAATCTTATTTATCCAGATCGTTATCACACCTCCATCATTGGTACTTCCTCTTTATCTTCTGAACCGTTCAATGGTCGGTGGAAGTCGCACGACAAGTGGTACACAAAATGGATAACATCTCGAGACGAATCATACGAGCCCAAACTCGATGGGGTTGCGCTGTTTCATTATAGAGTTCCTATATCCACCTTCCAGTTCCATCATCAGATCAGCTCTATGTCATTATAATATTGCATTGTGACGCGATATACACATGCGTCTAAAATTTCTGCTCAATCAGAAACCAGAAACCGGCGTCGCCACGCTAACAGCCGATTTTACCCTCCTTCCGCATTAGATGTTTCACATCAAAAATATATAGAAATAAAACATAGCATCACGCCTGTATTCCCCGAAGGGGTATCCAGAGGTGTTCACACCCACGGTTTGCCAGCTATGTTTAATTAAGTCCTATGTAATAGGGGATGGCCTATTGCCATCTACCGGGCACATTTCCAAACTCCGGGCTGCTACTGAGAATTTTTCTTTTTATGTAAAAGCTCAATAACACTGCCCAACCCGGGGATCAAACCCTCAATCAAGATCAAGATCAAGACCTCATGATCAGCTGTCGCTCACACTATCGCTGCACTACAGAAGCAGTATATAGGAATAATAACATAAAATATTCCTAACTAAAAATAATATCAAGCTTAGTAAATTAAACATAGTAACTATATACTTCTTTACTTCTACAATCAACCCATCCTATAAAGTAACATTGTTGAAGTGTTAACGTCTAAAATAAGACTGTATTGTAGCTTTAATACATAGTGAGTTGTAAAAGCTTTCGTCTTAAAGAAGGTCTTAAGTTTGCTATAAACACGTAGAGCCGTGTCTGCCTATCAGCAAAGTTGTAATGAGTTACAATGTTTTGTATTTGCCTGAGGTTACGTGACTTGTTCTTTCTAAATATTACTTTGAACAAATAGAAGTAACTGCAAATGGAATCGCTGCAGTTTTATACAGTGATATTTGTTTGTGTTTGTGCACTAACCGCACTGTGTAATTTTATGTTGCATTATTGTTTTGTTTTTGTGCGATTGTTTTCTTTTCGGTATAGCAATGTGTTTAGGTTTTTAATCATTTCTTTCTTTTGATATTCAGACCTCATTCCATTTTTAACCATATACATATATTTACATTTTCATAATCATTTTTGAGAACACGTGTTTGGTTGACATAGCATGATGTCTTACCAGCTTTTGGCAGGTACCAACTTCAACAACAACAACTTTATAAAAATGAAATTAAACATAATGTTGGTAAAAAAAAATGTGACTATCCAGGTAATTGCGAGTATTTTACCAAATTTAGTACAAAAGCCTAACATCGTTAGATCTAAATGCAAAAACTGCCTATGCTTCAGAAACAAAAATATACATGTTTTTTTGAGATTAAAATATTTATTTGTTCATTTTTATAGTTTATAGCTATGTAAATTATTTTTCTGTTGAGCCCTTTAGGTGTGATTTACCTATAAAAATTAAGTTTATAATATAAGTAGGATAATGCAATTTAAGTAGATACTTAACGTAGAATCAAAGATAAGATAAAATAAGTCCAATGTTTCTGTGTGAAAGAAAGAAAACACATGTTTCCTACAAATGTTTTGAATTTTAGACCTCTCCATTTTAAAATCGATACAAATAAACATTTCCATTTAAATAAAATAAATTACCCGCCATAAATTCACTTGATTTAGATCGAAAAGTTTTTACATCCCCCAAAAACCACGGTGTTATAATGTAAACGAGTTTTGCAACTCTTTTGCTCCTAAATCTCTGCCACTTTTGCGCTGAAGCATGACGTGTTGAGGGCACGTTCTTGTAAGCGGTTACAACAGACCCAATTACGTATTTTTTTGTTTTCGTTTTATCTCCAATGTAAACTATGGCGTTCAGTTTTCATTTTTAAACAAGGTTTTATTTTAAACATCTGTTTTTTAGGGCCACGTTATGAGCTCATAACCTTTACTACGTTTAGATATTTTTATATATATTTTTAGCATTTGACATGCTTAGCAACATACATTAAACACAAAGTGAAAAATGTGAAATCGAAAATAACAGTCACGAGCAGGATTCGAACCTGCATCTCCTGGATACCGTCCAGATTCTTTGCCAATTCAGCCATCGCGACCCTTGCTCCTGACTGCTAATTTCGACAACACATTTATACTTAACGTCTTTGGGTGACGCCTGCACCATCTGTCGGAAGTATTTTCATACATTATACCGACCAGGTAAACTTAATTTTACAAGATTTTACCTAATAATGACGCTAACCCTATAAATATTTAGATATTTTTATATATATTTTTAGCATTCGACATGCTTAGGAACATACATTTTACAAACATAGCTTAAATAATAATTATACAAATTCCAGTTAGTTTCCATATAAAGTTAAATCATTTTAAAGTGAGTAAACAAAGATTTTTATGATGAAAACATTATCCAAAATAAAGAACAAACAAAAAAAAAGACCTTACATGCAATACTTACTTAAATATTGAATAACAAAGAAAAATAAACTTATAATATATATTTTCACAATTTTCTACTAATAAAAATAAACCTATATATACGATACGATAATACTATTTGGACTAAAGTTCCTGAAGTGCTTTTCTATAATTGTTACGTGACAGATGAAATAAATCAATATGAGAGATTTTTTTTTGTAAGAATTAGAAGATCTAAGAATGAATGAATTAGACCCATAATTAGTTCGGGCTGTAGATTGTTGAAATGTTAAAGGCTTTCGAATACCTAAGCGGGGACATTTAACTACAATTTTTGACAGTAAATAAGTTGAATCAACATGGTTTCTAACGATGTTATACAGAAACATTTGATCCCTTATCAACCTACGGTCTGCAAGTGATACCAGTTGCAGTAGTTCATGTTGATTATTATATCGAGATCGTGCAACTATATGTTTATTAAACTTATTTTGGACCCATTCAAGAGATTCAATATAAATCTTGTATTGAGGGTTCCATACCACAGAACCATATTCTAATATGGCCCAAACAAAACACGTATACAAAAGTTGAAGAGTAGAAGGATTTTTAAAATCTTTACCCACTCTGAGAATAAAACCCAACATACGATACGCCTTGTTGACTGTTTCTTTAATGTGGTTATCAAATAATAATTTGGAGTCTAGATGTATGCCAAGGTCCTTTACAACTGTTTTTTTATTTAAAATTTGACCATTGATATTATAGTCATAAATAATATTTGACTTTTTGCGAGAGAAGGAAATGCTGTTACATTTATCTATATTGAGAGATTCTGTTGACAGTAAATGTATAAATGGTTCAAATCATTCTGTAACTGTTTGCAGTCATCGATAGTTTTAATAACTTTATATATCTTTTTGTCATCAGCATACAATATAAATTTTGAATATTTAAAAATATAAGAGACGTCATTTATAAATATGTTAAAGAGCAGATGGCCCAAATGCGATCCCTGGGAAACACCAAAAGGTACAGGAATAAATGAGGAACAAAAACCCTTTACGGTAACAGCCTGACTTCGATCTCTCAAATAGGAATCAAGCCAACGAAGCAGGTCACCGTGTATGCTTTGGCCAAGTAATTTTTTAACTAATAAATCAAAGTTAATTTTATCAAAGGCCTTAGAATAATCTGTTTATACCACATCCACCTGGTGACCCTTTTCCATAGCTATTGTTATATAGTCTACAAATTCACAAAGATTAGTCTCAGTGGATCTTTTACTTAAAAAACCATGTTGTTCTTCAATAATATATGGCCTTATTAGGGGAAACACATAATCATATACAATCCTTTCAAACATCTTAGGAATTATGCTAATTTTAGAGATCAGCCTATAGTTTACTACATTATGCTTGTCACCATTTTTAAAAACTGGTACCACAAAGGAGCGCTTCCATAAAGCAGGCATTATCCCAGTAGACAAGGACAGATTAAAAAGAAAACACAATGGATAGCAAAGCTGTTTATAACACTGTCGCAGAAAGATAGCAGGGATTCCATCAGGACCGGCCCCTTTCGATAAATCCAACCGTTTCAAGTATTTACAGACCATATCAACCGATAAAAATAGGTTACTTATGTTTAAATTAGTTTGTACTTGCTCATTGGTAAGTGTTAATGTAGATGTTGTTTTATCATTTAGGTAAGCGGTGTTAAAGTAAGAGTTAAATAAATTACATATTATGGAACCATCTGATGTAGAAATATCTTTGAAAAATAATCTGTCCGGCAAATCTCCAGTTTTTTTTTTAGATTTTATATATGTCCAAAAGTTTTTGCTACAATTAGAAATATTACGTTCACATTTCATTATATAAGTGTTATAACAAGATACTTCTAAGGTTTTTTGTCTCTCACGTAGTTTAGAGAAACAACAATAATCGGCATAACATCTATAAATTTTCCATTTACTATGAAATTTTAGTTTTTCCTTAACAATCTTTATTAGAGCAGGAGAATACCACACGGGATAGTTGGGATCACTTCGAACACTTCGAATGGGAACGTGTTCACGAATAATTTTATCCAAAATGTTATGAAACTCTTCCACAGCAGCGTCGACATTCAATCCAACAAAACAGTGATCCCAGTTGATTTTAGATCCCATGATCCCAGTTGATTATGCTACAATATTTGGCTGCTGCAGCGCTGGTTTACAGGTATAGGTACCAAGTTATATTTCATGAAAGTATGGGTTTCCTTTGTGTTTTCCGTGTGGTAATTTTTGAAAGTAAGAAAATCGTCACTATTCCTGATATGCATCATAGATAAAGCGCGCTCTACATTCCTGCCAAAACAATAAGAAACAGCCAAATACGAAATGTTCGTGTGATCCATTTCGTGTCGGTATTACGGACTCGAATCAAAGGGATCCCGTGTAGTTGAATGTTTGCGCGAGATATTCCCTCACCATCCGCGAAACGTCAGTCCGCCGGCAGTAAATAAAAAAAAGTTCTCTTGCACACCGCATTGATGTAATACGTTTTTTCTCGAATTAAGAAAATGTAATAGGCTACAACACATAATGTTATAGCGACAGACTTTTCTAACACGGCCTTCTTGTACGACTATCGAAGGGACAACTGTGAGGAGACTCTCGGTTTTGTCATGTTTCAGCAAGACCTGAGATCTAGATGTCTCGACAAGAATGTAGAGCGCGCTTAATGCAACTTGTGTCCCATAGACGGATAATAATTGCGAATAAAAAAGTAATTGAACTTCCTTGTGATATATTTTTACGTGTTAATTCAAACAATAATCCAAAAAAAAACACTCCAGTTATTTGTAAACTCCCTAAACATGCAGCAGTAGGCGATGCAGTATCTTGCCAAAATATTATCACTAATGTTTCACAGCATTTTATGTTAACTATACAACAAACATTGTGTACTTTTTAAATTTAATCAATTAATGCTATAAAAATAATAATTTCCAAAGTTGTTTTACTAACAAGTGTGGGCAGGTACCACAGTTTAATTTGATTTGAAAGGCCGCGAAGCATTTCAATGGTTTCGATTGCAGAAATACTTAGCCAATTCATTCCCACATAATTATACTATAATCTTGACAATGATCTAAATCCCAAACCCCTTCCTTATCATCTCCTTACTATCCTCACTCTTCGTCACTTATCCCTTTCTTTAGAAGTGGCGAAGTGCGAGTGATGCCTCTGGTGTTACTAGCATATTTAGGCAACGGTGGGGCATACTGCCTACGTAGTATAAAAATAATATATTGTTTTGAACAACAATAGACTTTCAGTAGGGCAGTGACTTGGCACCTAGTATTGCAGGGTCCAAGAGCAGATGAGACAAAAAAAGTAGTATAACTTCACCATTTTCAATGTCTATTAATTCTACTTATTTTAAATATTGATTCTTCGATATTTGTTTTTCAATCACGCAAAAATAACTGTAGGTAATGATTTGGACAAAACTGGCATACAGGTGGCTTATAAGACGGATGTGTTATCAATCACATTATTAGTTTAGTCGCTTACACATTTTTCAGTTCTTTGGGCCCAAATCTGAAGTCCAATTAAATAAAGATGGGGCCAAGCGGAAGCTAGTTTATTTATAATTTGACAAAGTCCACGATTCCAAATAGTAAGGACTTTTGAGCCAGTTTACAATCAGCCTCGTGGCGTAGTCGGTAGTGTAACCGACTTCCGTGCAAGAGGTCGTGGGTTCGATTCCCACTCAGGACAACTATTTGTGTGATGAACACAGATATTTGTACTGCGTCTGGGTGTTTTCTATCTATTATATGTAGGTATACCTATAGTTACAAAAAAAAAAGTAATGTATGTATTATATCCGTAATCTGGTACCCATAGCACAAGCATTACGCTTAGTTTGGGACCAGAGGACGTGTGAAAAAAAAAAAAAAAAAAAACAAAAAAAAAATGTGCCGTGTCCTTATTTGACACTCCTTTATTGTTTGTAACTATTTATTAACGATTTACACTGAAATATAAAATTTATAATATTATAGTAATCCAAAATTATTTTATATTGAGTAACGGTTTATCTTTATACTCGTATATCACCGTATTATGGGTCTATTTTCAAGCAATTATCAGGTAATCAATCGCTGTAGATACTTTTAACATTTACGATACCTTATATTTCAAGAAAATCTATGTTTAGCTGTTCATATATTATATTCTTATCACCATGGCATACAATTTAGTTATCACCATGGCATACAATTTAGTATGGCCTACTACTCGTATTACAAAGAGATAATGGACCGTAGACTGATGTATTCACATTCTGAAGTTTATGTGGTGAAGGTTTAGTATAGTGAATAAAAAATAGTACATCCATGATGATTTTACCACAATTATTAATATTAGTTTTAACAGGAGTCAGAATAGACCACGCATAGATAATACTAGCCTTTGCCCGCGGCTCTGCCGCAGTCGAAAGCTAGTTTTTTAGGATATATCTCAGATTCCTGATATAGTAGCGGCATAAAATGCATATCAGTTTTTAAGTTTAATCGAGAGCTATCAAATAAAAAAAGTTGCATCAAAATCCGTTCAGAAGTTTTTGCGTAATGCGTGAACAAATAAACAGACAAACAGACAGATAATCTAAAAACCAATTGTTTTTTGTTTAGACTCGCCTAATACTGATTTTTTTCTCAAATATCTTAAATGTACAGACATAGATCTGTTACAGATTTATGTAGGTAAGCAGTACTAATATAAAGTATTTATTTTTCAAGATTTTTTTCAGTTACTTTATAGATACTTAGGGCTAAACTTTTTAAACCGAAAGAATGTGCACTAACCCAATATAATTATTAAGTTGAATAACTGAGATGCTCAGAACAAACATTCCAGATACAGATCTCTGCCTATAGGAAAAAAAAAAATAACTTCCAACATCGCCCTGGCTAGAAAGGTTTCGTAGATATAAGCTTTGTTTCAAGTTGTAATATTTAATTTTAGTTAGTCATCTCTTAGGACACCTATATAAAATATGCTGCGAGTTGATAAGCTCTTAAATTATGTTAAAAATTTTCTTTGTTTGCATACAGAATAACTGCGAAATATGTTTAAACACCAACACAGTATTGAAGAATAATTGAGTTTTATAAAAATTATTTATAGACAAAGTGCCTGATGTTAGAAACTACAAGTCTTGTTCTTACATGCCAAAAGCTACATTATAATTCAAAATTCATCCTAAGTCGCACTGGCAATGAATACGTAACATGTAAAGTCAGAACCAAGTTTTCTCTTTAAACGAATATTCTACTGTAAGGGTTTTCTTTACGACTTAAACTTTGATACTTAGTCCACTCTCCACTAGTGCTTTCTTGTATTTATCTTGACTATTATCAATAACAATTCTATAATATTTTAATTTTAGAATGTTGGTGACATTTTATAAATTTCGCCAATAGTTTTGTTACGTTCATTTTTTCACAATACATTATAGGTTGCCTGCTATGCCACACGTGACGGTTTTAATTTTCTTTTTATTGCGCATGATGGCACACGATCCACGGTCTACCTGATGGTAAATGGAAACCGTCGCTTATGAACTCAACTATACCGAGAGTACTGTCAAGCCGCTATTCACCATTTAATTTTCACAGATATGAAATGAAAGAATACCTCGCACCGAGGAATTGTCCTCTATGGTGGTGCTATGGGATTATATTTTATAAACGCCTAGAATATATTTGAGATAGGATTACTCACGCTGTTTTCTTTTACGAGCAGTATATAGTTTGTTAATAAATATACACATAATTTACAAAAGAAGAAGAATTGTGTGACTTTCCAAGTCTCGATCTGGAGATCTAGTTCGATATAACCGTCTTGGTGTCCTTTATATACACATTTTTTAAACAACAAGCGTAAATAACTGTCTACAAAATCATTCGAACATATTATTCTAAAACCATACGCGAATTACATTGTGCCAATAAATTTTTTTGATTGGATAATCACAAGGTATAATAATATTTGTTGGGAGACGTTTTCGAGTATCTCATAAAATAGTTTTTATTGGCAATACAACTCGTTTTATAGTCTGTTTATATGGACCTGAGTTCAAAATGGATATGTTTATTGAGGGAGAATGTGATTTTGGTTGTAAAAAAAAGGATATTTTATTTAATTTTAGATTAATTATTAAGTTGATTTCTAGATGCTAAAGGCTAATTTATTTCCATTTATAGATTTTTATATCTGGTTCTTGGATTCTTATATCTGGTTACACTAAGAATGTTTTCACGAAGATTTGGCGGGACGGATTGTATAGTTCGCACGTGACCGAAATGCCGGTATCCTTAGGCCAAAGAATAAGCCTCACTGGCCAGCCAAGCAATACACTCAGCATTCTGGACACGTTGTCAGCTGTGGAATATCGTTTGAATAAACTTTAGTTTACATGGTTTGACCAAGTTCATTTTTCGATATAAATACTAGTAACTCATCTTAGCGTCACAGGAATGTAATTTATTAATAATAAAACGTGTACGATTTTTTAAAACTACAACTGTATAGTAAATACATTACTTTGATATATTTTTAAGGTATTGGCCAGGGTGTGCAGCAAAATAGTTTTTGTAAATTAGTGTTTATTTACCTACGTAAAAAAAGTTCTGTTAAGACCTAGAGGTTACCTCTAGTTAGTCTTAACCAAGGATTGCCAAAATAGAGGTACTTAATGAGTTGATCCCCAGTTGAGACCTCGCAAAGCACAACTGATTTTTCGAAATTTTGTGCGTACTCTGTAAATCATCGTAAAGATACCGACTCAGAGATTTTCTTGAGACAATGTCCGCATTGATTTTAAAATCCACATTAGTCAGTTTCTGCAAAATTAATACTTACATATCTTTCTTTAAAAATGTCTACACGACAGTGAAGAAGGTTTCAAATCCGTGGAGAAGATAGCGGAGAAACAGACGCGGAAATACCTATCCAATCAAAAACATAAATGTGAAATGAGAGGCAAGTTCGATAATGCAGTAAAATATGATCTGTTTGTTGACTTCAAAGACAAAAGAAGTGAGATCTAAATGGGTGTCAAGTTCAATGGTCAGTTCTGAAATTTATTTATAACAACATACAATATTTACATATTTTTATATATATTTTTAGCATTTGAAATGCTTAGCACTATGCATTAAACACAAAGTCAAAAATATGAAATCGAAAATAACAGTCACGAGCAGGATTTGAACCTGCATCTCCTGGATACCGTCCAGATGCTTTGCCAATTCAGCCCCTGACTGCTAATTTCGATAACACATTCATACTTAACTTCTTTGGGTGACGCCTGCGCCATCTGTCAGAAGTATTTTCATACATAATAACGACCAGGTAAACTTAATTTTACTATTAAGATTTTTACCTAATAATGACGCAAACCCTATAATTATTTAGATATTTTATATATATTTTTAGCATTTGAAATGATTAGCACTATGCATTAAGCACAAAGTGAAAAATGTGAAATCGAATATAACAGTCACGAGCAGGATTTGAAACTGCATCTCCTGGATACCGTCCAGATGCTTTGCCAATTCAGCCCCTAACTGCTAATTTCGATAACACATTCATACTTAACGTCCTTGGCTGACGCCTGCGCCATCTGTCGGTAGTATTTTCATACATTATACCGACCAGGTAAACTTAATTTTACAATTAAGATTTTTACCTAATAATGACGCAAACCCAATAAAAATATCTAAATAATTATAGGGTTTGCGTCATTATTAGGTAAAAATCTTAATTGTAAAATTAAGTTTACCTGGTCATTATAATGCATGAAAATACTTCCGACAGATGGCGCAGGCGTCACCCAAAGACGTTAAGTATGAATGTGTTATCGAAATTAGCAGTCAGGGGTTGAATTGGCAAAGCGTCTGGACGGTATCCAGGAGATGCAGTTTCAAATCCTGCTCCTCGTGACTGTTATTTTCGATTTTACATTTTTCACTGTGTGTTTAAAAATACAATATTTTATAACAAATTATCATTTCTTCTTATAACTCAGGACAATATATTGAAGACCTTAGGCTTCAATATACGACACAGACACGAATTTTTTATATATAAATATATTCACGGACATTTCACACAACGTCCTCTGGTCCCAAACTAAGCTTAACGCTTGTGCTATGGGTACCAGATTACGGATATAATACTATATGTACTACTTTTTTTTTGGAAATATATACATAATTATAATATATAGAAAACACCCAGACGCAGTACAAATAGCTGTGTTCAGACAAATAAGTCCTGAGTGGCAATCGAAGAATCGTGCACGGAAGTCGATTACACTACTGACTACGCCACGAGGCCCGTGAATATAAAGTTAACAGTTTTCTTAGCAACTTAATGATTTGCTTTAATTACATTTATTTATAAGTTAATTCTTACATTACATTGTTATTGTGTTCACATTGTTAGCATCACTTTTTTTATTCGTCAAAGCATCTTACTTAGCCTCTAACTGATTTAGTTACGATATGTGAACATCGTTCAATTCGTTGTTCCATTTTCTTTGATATTTTTATACGTTTACCAACATGGAGCTTGGCATTAAGTAAGCCAGAATTTGGAGTGAAGGAAATCTTGTTTCGTCAGCATTAACAATAAGACAAATTGGAAAAAGATGGTAGCCCCAAAAGAAATGATAGGATTTAGTCTCTTTGAGTAATCACAAGCTCCTTTTTATTACCTTCTCTCAACAACATTTTTACTTCATTAGGATTACTGAAATTGCAAACACACATTTAGGCAATGAGATTTAAAATATATGCTTTGGTTTATGTTTTTTTATTTAATTTTATGACATACAAACATAAATCCTTCTATGTTTGAAAAATATGTCTAGATTTCTAAATTGCCAGTCATTTACGATTCATGTTTTGTCACATATTAATTATATTATATTTTTGTCACATAAATTATTTTAAAACATATATTACAAATATTATTTCTATTGTTAAAGCCTTGCTTATCTCAGCATGAATAGGCCGGTTCGATCGGTGAAACACCACCCTCTCACAAAAGATCAGGGTGATGTGGTAGGTACTCCTACCGTTGTGTTTTGTATGGTGAGTAAGAGCGCCGGAGGCAAAAACTCCCTCCCTATCCTCTCCTTATTATCTGACCTATCCTTTTTTTATTATCCTACATATCATCTCCTTAATATCCTTGCTATCCTCCAATCCCTTTCCTTGGAGATGGTTACGTGCGAACGGCGCCTCTATGGTGTTGCTAGCGACTATAAGCTATGACTGTAACCGCTTATCATCAGGTGGGCCGTATGGTTGTTTGCCAATCACATAGTATAAAAAACAATGAACCGCAAATGAATTCTAACTGCATAAACTCTGTAATCGGATACTTCGAATATAAATCTTAAAGTCTCACACATTCTAACCTCATTATTAACAAACAGCATAACGTAGCGTAAGAAACCTTATACAGGTGACAGCGACAAAGAACACACATAGGTAGTACAAACAGAGGCGTTTCTGCGGCACATAAAGAGCTGGGACACAATACAATTTCTGCCTCGGACGCCTTTGTACAATGGCCGTCGTCCTTTTCAGGTCACTTCCAGTTGTAACATATTCAACAAATAATTACGTTCATGTATTGTGCGAAAAACATTTGTTTGAAGTTAGCATTGGAGTACATTGAAGGGACGAATTTCGTTATTCAGATTTCGGTATTATATATTATTATGTGTAATGCTTTTGTTTTTAAATTTGTTTAATTGTTTCTTCTGAAGCAAAAGTTTATCGTTTCTTCTGAAGAAGTACGAAACCAGTCATAAGATGAAAGACTGTTGTCGTTATTTTAAACAACTGTCAGGTAATACAGCCGCCATATTGTTTTGTTTTTTTTTCAATTAGTTTACAAACAGTCACTCGTATAAGTCCAAGCTGCTACTGAAAATTTCTTGATAGAAAACCGCAATATTTTTTTCTGACCCATCACGGGATTCGAATCCAAGTACACATGATTTGCTGTCACATATACTTCCACTAGACCACACAAATAAATGTTACTGTAATGACTGGTAATAGAATGTTTTTAATCGTTTCCCTTTTGCGAGTTACTTTTATTAGTCATAATCTTGAAATAATTTTTATGGATAATGGAGTTGTAAACAAAAGTAAAACATAACGGGCATACACACGAAATGGTTGAAACATAAACACGTATCACATTTTTTTATATTGCCATATTATTTTATGAAAGTGTAACATTATAATCGTAATAGCTTTCTCACATTCCCATAGTGTTGTTTATATTATAATATCCTACTCTTTTTACAGAGTAAATACCACATTTAAATTTAATAACTTATCAACACATGTGTATTCATCCATCCATCCATCAGCCTTTCGACGTCCACTGCTGGACATAGGCCACCCCAAGGAATGGGGGATAGTGCCGTAATTGCCACGCTTGGCAGGCGGGTTGGCAATCGCAGTGGATGTTCTTAATACTCGAGGGAGTGCTGCTGCCCACTCCCTCGGTATTCCCTCAGTCGGCTCTTACGACTCCCATGGGTGGAGAGGGATGAGACTATTCTAAAGCCGGCCCCACACGGCGCTTAAATTTTAATTATATAAATTCCAAACGATAATACACACATGTGTATTATCGTTTGGAATTTATATAATTTAAATATAAGCGCGTTAACGATGTTGGAAAGATGTAGGTACAGGGGGAGACCGAGACTTACCTACTTAGACAACATCGCATATCCATAGGTCACTGGTTCAGATTCGGCTCGATAGACATTGGTGCTTCGAGTTGGATTGGGGTTGAGATAATATTGATTTTCTTAATTATGATGAGTTGTGAGATATTTATTGTGTGGGTATTGACCCGTCCAATCGGTCATGAAGGAAGGTGGAGTCAGGAGTCTCCAAAACCGGCGATCGTGTATAAAGATAATGTTGAGGAGTGAGAGATATGTGCAAGAAGAGCCCTTTAGCAGTCTGTTCTCTTTGCTTACCCCGCAAGACACATGACGTGATAATAAGTAAGGAAGTTAACGATGTTTACACAAAGTAAATTATCGCTAATTAACATTAGAGCACTCATAATGCTAAATATTATCTAAGCTTGTCTGAACCCGTTGTTGACTAATGAAGTCTTACACATTATAGTCAGAAGGGGTTAATATTCTGTAATATAATTAAGTCCCTTAAGTAACGATTCTGTTATTACGTAGGTATATTCCCTTTGAAAATTATTACGCGGTACCTCATTTAGGTTATTATCATAAGCTTAATTATAATGTTACACTCTACATTAAAATTCTCCGGACAAGCCTAAAGAAATTTGAAGGAACTATTTAACAATTTACAAAAATATCTATCGTTCACAATCCATTAGCGTTCTACTGCTTATTACGAGTCACCTCTCAATTTAGTTCATAGTCCACACTAACCTAGTGCGAATTGGCAGACTTCATAAGCCGCTAGCTACTAAAGAGATGATAGCAAGGATAATAAGGAGAGGGGTTTTGGACTACTGGCGCTCTCACTCACCATACGAAACAACAGTAAGAGTACCATTGTTTCGCGTTAATCTTCTGTGAGACGATCGTATTTTCCCCGATCGTACCGGCCCATTATTTCTGGGATCAGCAAGGCTCTACCACTAGACTTGCAGGTTTCCTGACGATAATGTTCCTTCATCAAAAAAATAAAATAAGTTTATTTTTTTCTTTTTACCAATATGATACATTAAAACAAATAAAAATTTACTGTTTTTGAACTATATTTTTTGTAGAATTTGACATGCTCAACTACTTTTAAAGTACAAATTATTTGTGAATGGCTTGTTCCTCATTCACAATTAATTTGTACTTTAAAAATTTACTGTTAAAAATCCTGTGTATGTATTCAAATAATATTAAAGTTTTAATATAACAAAACTGTTTTCACAGATGCAAGAAATCGATTTCCGCTGGACCTCATAGATATATATCAAATACCAAATCCGAGGAATGATGCCGATTCCAAGCTTATTTATAACGCAGAAAACGATGAGAATTTCAAAGAAATTTTAGTAAGGAATTGAGAACAATAGAGAGCGAAGATGTCGGTAAAAGCAAGCTTTGGCTAAACAAAAAGACAAAAATGGCCTTCAAAGGATTCTGCGGCGAAGTGATCGGCTTTTTCCTGACTGTGGCATTTTGTATCATATGTCCGGAATATGGTGAGTACATTTTCTTGTATTCGAAAAAAATAACATTTTAGAGATTCTTCAGAGCTTCTATTGTTTATTAATTTTTGTTGTATGTTTATTAATTTTTGTTGTGTGGGATATGTATGGATAGGTCTTCAAAAATGATATTGAGGTTTCTCATAACATTTTTTCCTAAACTTAATAGTTTGCGCGAGAGACTTTTCCAAAGTGGTAAAATGTATGTCTCCCCCCCCCTGTAACTTCTATAATAAGAGAATGTTAAAATAAAAAAATATACATGATGCACATTACAATGTAAACTTCCACCGAAAATTGGTTTGAACGAGATCTAGTAAGTTACTTGCTGCTACGGAACCCTTCATGGGCGAGTCCGACTTGCACTTGGCCGCAATTTTATATTTTAATTACATTTTTATTATGGGTATAAAATATAGTGTAAAAGTTTATTCAAAATAAAGCCAGAAGTCAAAATCCTCTACTCATCCCTCCTTATTATGCTTATTGTCCACCTCGTTATCTTCCCTTGATCATCCTTCCATTTTATTTCTTATCCCCTTTCTTAACCCCAGGGGTTAAAAGACAGGGTATGCGGTTAGGAACATTTTGTCCGCCTTACCAATAAAAAAAAGGGGGTTAAAAGGAACGGGTGATGCCTCTGATGTTGCTAGCTTCTATAGGCTACAGTTACCGATTACCATCGAAGAGGCGAGCCGTATTTCCGGTTTCCATACTAGTACTATAAAAAAACACCAATGACAACATATATAATAAATATGTATCAATATCTACATCATGAGAATGAATTTAAAAATATACAATTATTTTGATCTGTATTTTAGCACTAGACATGATCAGCTACTAGCGCTTACACTAAAAGTTCTCTTTTTCCTCATCCACAAATAATTTGTACTTTAATAATACAATTACTTTCGGCAGGAGACTCATTTCTCAATGTATACTGTACACTGCCCTCAGTGTATACTAACCGTTTATCAAGTAGCACCATTCACTAGTACATTAAAAATACTAGAAGAAAGAGTGTCAAATAGTACTCGAAAAGTACTAAAAATTTATATTCATAAATAAAATCTTAAAATAAAAATATTTTAAAAACCATGACATCTCATATTCTGTTTTAAACTATCTCTGTTCCTCAAACGCTAAACTCTTCACGATAGCTAAAAATTAAAACAGATAAGAGCATTAGTCGCCCATATCATCTTTCCTTTGGTAGCCCGCACATGTCCTACCGTTGTCATACCGAACAAAAGCGGCGTCGTGTTCTTGCCAAAATTTACTTTGTATCTCACTTTTATCTTTTTTTGTAAAAGGAAAGCGTCAAGTTTCTAGGAAATAGGATTTTATTATCCTGTAAGAAAGTTTACTTAGCATAAAAATTCAGATTACCTCGGTGGTGTATGCGACTACTAATCATGAGGTCTCGGGCTCGATCCCCGGGTCAGGCCATGTTATTAAGCTTTTTCCTAAAAGGAAATTTCTTAGTAGCAGCCCGGAGTTTGGAAATGTTCCCGGTAGACGTCAATAGGCTACTAACGTCAATAACCTACCCCTTCGGGGAATACAATCGTGACGCTATGTTGTAAAAATTCAGTGACTAATGTTTTTTTAAAAAGCCACGTAAACTATTTTTTAATTTATTTAGTAAATCGTCTATTCGTCCAGTGTAAAGGAAAAAATCTTTGTAGTCGCGCCGCAAAAGCTCCGTGCGTATCACGGTGTACATTTATTGCCAGCATGGCATCAACTTCGTGTTTAAAATTATGATCGATACACGAACCGTATATCGTAGCTTTAAAGAACGACGGTTTAGCTGCGTCTTGTCGGGCGCAACCGAGGAGCGTGTCAAATATTTGAGCCTTTTAACTCAACACAACATCATGTTTCGTTCAAAGTCTGAACCTTGTGTTTTCTCGCTATAGTATAAAACGAAATATTACACTGGAGCCAAGTCTTGTTCTAGTTCACTTTACTTCTAAGCTATTGAAAATGTGCTGCTAGCCTGTTATGCTTTTTTTCATAGTCTCGTGACGTTGAATTTATAAATCACAATCATTTTCCGAAGACATGTAAGTATATTGTAATATGAGGTCATGTGGCAATTTTTAACATATGATTATGATTGTACAGATACCATAGTGGTTAGATACTATCCTTCCATAACTAGAATTGTAGGTTCGATTAAAGACAGTTCTTTGTACGAATAATAAAAGTTGTTAAAAGTCTGGGTATATTTTGTATTATGTGTATGTTTGCAAAGTCTTCCGAGGTATCTAAAGACATTATTACCTAGTGAATATTAAAAACAAATTATGAGCAAATTATTGACATAACCTGTTCCATTTTCTTTTCTATCTCGCTAAAGCTGTCGGCTCAGCTCGCTGGCTCGTAGTTAACAGGGGCGATTTTTAATGCTGAGCTGATTAGAAACTAAAATACTACTCACGAATTCCTATTTGCGTACCGAGCCACGAGTTGGGCTCGTTGGTCTTTAAAGCTGCGGTATTGCAGTGATACAAAGGTGAACTATAACGACTAGCACTAAAACCGTGATTTTGGTCATACGTCGAACACTCATTTAAAACACGAAGCCGAAATGGGTTCGTGTGTTTCCTAACAACAAATATTTTTCTTGTCAAAAAGCTCTAGGTTCTGTAAGAATTTCCTTGTCAATAGAGAGTTGTGTTGTTGTCTTTTACTTAGATAAATTATTATTTGGATCACTGAATAGAATACAATGCGGTAGAGTTGGATTATTAGAGTGTAGAGTAGTGTGTGGCCCCATACTATCTGTTGACTAGCCGAGCAGTGGGGAGTGCGCTTAAGTACATTTTTGTCAATAAACTTTCCTTCCTCTCTCTCAGTAGCTGTTGTTGTTTAATTTTAGTTTTAGTTAGAATGTGAGTTTTATACTCACACTATAGTTGACTATATTACCATTACAACTTAACCCTTTCCTTAGTTTCCTTCATGGTTATCTTTAGGGTAAAACTACTGCAATATTTATGTTTATGTATTTAAAAAAGTATTACATTTGACTTTTTGACTTTATAGTTCCATACCAAACTACGATCATGTAATAAAACTCGATATAATCCATTAAAAGACTTTAAAGTATTTCATGTATTCTATTGATCCACATCAAAAAGTCCCATCAATACATAGACTTTCATCCACTTCCATATTCAAATTAAGTTGCTAGAATTTCACTTCCGATCAAAGGTTTATTTATCCAATATAGGAGAATATCCGATAATTTAATCATTAATTAAATGAGTTATATAACATTTTCAATGAGTGAATGTCGATATTGTAAATTATTATCAAAATATCCGTGCCAAAGAGTAATTAATTATATAAAACGCGTCAAAATTAACTTTAAACTTCATTTATTATTAAGTTTGTAATGGTGTAGTAATGGTGCTTGTTTTCGCTGTAATAATTAATTTTGACAGATATTAACATACCTATAGTAGGTAATAGCACAAAGTAAAGAGTAATAATTCTGTGGTAATAGGTAAACATTTGAAATGGATGATTATTTTTAAAACATGACTAGTAGGTAGGTACCTAAACTTAGACCGTGTGGGGCCGGCTTTAGAATTGTCCTACCCCTCTCTACCCACGGGAGTCGTAAGAGCCGACTGAGGGACCGGGGGAGTGGGCAGCAGCACTCCCTCGAGTATTAAAAACATCCACTGCGATCGCCAACCCGCCTTCCTTAAGGGGTAGGCAGAGAAAACTGATTGGCACTTATCATAAAAAAATACTTGTATTCTAACCCTTTTAGTTATAAAAACTAACACAGTTCTCTAGCACTGATTACCTATTTTTCCCCTTTACAACAAAGTACAATGAAAATTTCACAGAAAGTGACGAAACATCAGTTAATTTTAACAGTGTTTTAAATAAGTATTATGTTTTTTTTATGAATATTTAGACAGTTCATTATACAAATTAAAAAACTTATTGTTTTAAAATTTGATCTTAATTATTAGTCTTCTATACGATTATATTCAAATTGAAACTACTTAACACTGAGAAGCCTAACAAACTGCCACCGTTTTAGCCAGCCAGTAGTTTGATCCGGTTGGATAACTTGAATTAAGCAATCGCAAGTTTGCGCTCATTCCAGCGAGCTATACCAATTAGCAGTATGATAATAGTTTTGCCATAAAAGTAATCTTGTAGCATTTTGGGATTTTTTTTTTGTCGATAACAAATTGTTGTAACGTTTTTTGTTGCCTATTATATTCACATTGATTGAAATCGAACAATTTACTGGTCAATATATACGTACTTTCTATATATATCTGTATATCTCAGGGACTTTATATTGTATAAAGATTCTAGAAATTTAATATGAAATACGTCAAAAGCTCGATGTGTACAAAACCGTATCGGTGGCGCTTAAGGGTTTGGGAAATAGTGCGTGCTAAAATCATTTGTAATAGTTATACCTAGCATTTTCTCCCACATTGCTTTTAGGCGGATTTGTGAAAATAACTAACAACCAACACTGACAATTACATGGGTACAAAAATTTTAATGCTGGTAATTTCTTACAATTAAATAGGCAGTGACTACCTTAATACATATCAAAAGATGGTGTCTATCATACCGTTCGTTTTCGTCTGTATTCAATAATTTGTTTACCGTAATATGTTAATCAAGTTTTATAATTATTCGTATTCGCTCAGAACTAAAAAACAGCTCACGTAAATCTGTTTTATTATAATTTCTCAATGAGCGCGCGAAACAAACAATAAACCAGTGAATATGGTTCCTTGTGGCATTCCCGTATTCACAAAGACTAACCAGCATAGCAAATTGTTGCCGAACCCAATTATAGCGGTCTCAACCCAAAATTTTGCCGAGGCCGCACCGAGCACCAAGTTTTACTAACAAATTTACCTAACCGAGACAAAACTAGTTTCAATTTTGACGGTGAATACTTTAAAGCTTACAGATACGCCGATCGAGTGAATAAATAGTTACTCTATTGAATTTTTGTGGGAAATTGTATATTTCCATTACTATTTTGATAGTTTTGAATTTTTTTGAAGTGAAAACTTCTTTAAGCACTTTCAGCATTTTTTGGGTGAACAAAAATCATGGAACTCGCGTCATCATCACCGAACGCTCCGATAGAAGTGAAAACATGCGGGGCAGTCCTCAGAGACTGCCCCGCATGTTTTTTTTTGCAAGCACAACTGTAGTTTTTAATAAAAACTGTTTTTCAACGACGTTTTTGAGGGTGGTTAACTTAAAAATTACAAATAAATATTTTTTACAAAATATTAACTCTGTACTTCTTTCAGAAGCGAATTAAAATCTCATTAATTATGAACTGTGACAAGTGCTTTTCGTAAAGTAATTAATGATTATTTCACGATAATGCGAGGATCAGTATGACGCTCTAATAGGTGCCGTTTAATCTGCACATGTGATTTATAAACTGCTTTCATTTGAAGTAACTTGCTGCTGTAGAATCCTTCAGCGCAAATGTAGAGAATATTATACCTGCTATACTTCTCCAGATTTAAACCTTTAATCTTGTGCTATACATATCCACCTAGTTTATTCCAGTCCAGTCATTTTTGTTCTTATTTACTATAACTTATGATAATAATTGCTAAGGCGCGAGTGGCCGACTTTTTCGCTGTTGTGAGGAGCCATATTGTATGCTTTTGGAATCGATTGCAATCTTCTCGCAACACTTATTGGCTATTTATAAGGTCTACGCATGCCCAATAGCCAAATATTGGCTTTTTATTTTTATATTAATAATAGATATAAACAAAAACCTCCAGGAAAATTTTGTGAAAATATCGAGAGCATGATTACTAAGGATATCTTACTAAACTCAAAGTCCAGCCGTGGCCATATCAGCACAAAAAAAAATAATTACTTACACCCAAAGTAAAGGAAGATACCGCAAAAATACATAAAATGTAAAAAAGTTATTTATAATTGAGTCACGCGCGTATTCCGGGAGACACGGTTTGGGACTGTAAACTCAGTTTATACGGCTGATTTTTTTCCATTACTTAAATAAAAAAAAATGTATTTTAAGGTACAGTACAGGTATAAATTCATGAACGTCTCCCCATCAGAACTTTAACATCCGCTTTGGGGCAGATATATCCTTAAGAGATCGTCATAACGGAACCTGTGGTGCCTGCTGTTTCAAGGAAGCAGTCATTCCGTCATATAAGAAGCAGTACTGTGCTGCGTCAATACCGCTACTCCAGAAACCTGTCTACCCAATTGTAAGTGCATCGAGTGATGTAGTGCGCTGATTGTCACTTCAGCGCTTCAACTTTATATGCTACGCCAATACTTCGGTTGTACTTTTTGGGTATTACGGAATTAACTTCTTAGAGCGATTCACATCATAACTAGTTATTTACATGTTAAGCTATATGAATCTAGCTTAGCCACAAGGGCAACATTCTATTGCAACGTTTGCCCGCGGCTCCACCGCAGCCAAAAGCTAGTTTTTGGGTTAAATCTCAGATTCCCGATATAGTAGCGCGATAAAATGTGTACCAGTTTTTAAGTCTAATCTTGATTAGACTATCTCGATTAACTCTTGAGCTATCAAATAAAAAAAAATATATCAAAATCTGTTAAGTAGTTTTTGCGTGATATGTGAACGAACAAACAAATAAACAGACAAACAGACAATAAATTTAAAAAAAAATGTATAGGCGTGTTTGAACACAATACATTTTAGCAGCCTAATACAGTATTTTTTTCTCACATTTTTAAACGTGGAGACACAGCTCTGTTACAGTTTTATAATAGTTAGGAATGTTAGGATAGATAATTATTAATTCAGTAATTAATATAAAGGTATATCCTTGGTGTTAATTAATATGTAAGTTTGTCTTTACTTCCTAAATAAATAATAAACTAAATAATATTATAAATCCTTAAGTAAGTTTGTTTGTTAGTTTATTTGTTTTGTTACGCTTTCACATCATAAATAAATTTATCAATATGCCTATACATAGTCATGAGCCCAGAAAAGGACATAGACTACTCTTTATCCCGGAACAAAAAATGATTTATTTTTTATCTCTGCATAACATTTATGCAAAGAGATAATGTTTCGTAGATTGATACTCGAGGGAGTGCTGCTGCCCATTCTCCCGGTATTCCCTCAGTCGGCCATTCGACTCCCGTAGGTAGAGAGGGGTGGGACAATTCTAAAGCCGGCCCCACATAGCCTCCTCCTCTTAGAGAGAAACATAGGTCGCAGCCCACCACGCTGGCCCAATGCTAATTGGCAGACTTCACAAGACTTCTCGCTCGAAGGCTCGAAGAGCCTTCCTTCAAGCTTGCGAAGCTCAAGAGATTTTTTTATACACGCTCTCTTACGTCATTGTTACGAATGCGGTCAGTCAGCCTCACTCCACAGATTCTCCGCAGAGATCGCATTTTACTCTCATGCTCCTTTTTACATACCCAACTCTTGCTTCCATATAATAACGTTGGGACAAGCACTGCATTGTGAATTGCGACACGTGCCTTCTGGCTGAGGTGGTGGCTGCCGAGAGGTTGTCCCAATGCTCCGTTCACTCTATTTCCCGCATTCACTCTTCTTTCTACATCAGTGGTGTACCTCCCATTCCGACTGAATCCACATCCAATATATACAAATTCCTTGTTCTAGCACACCATTTCCTATTGCTACTCTAACATCTGTTCTGGCTTCTTCTCTTTCAAAAACCAATACTTTGGTTTTGCTCACATTCACACGTAAACCCCTTTTCTTACAATCTTCTGCCATTAAATCGACTAGGGTTTGCAGGTCAGTCACAGACTGCGCTAATAGGACCGCATCGTCTGCATATAGCAGCGAGTTAACCACTGAGTCGCCCATCTGAATTCCCACATTAATTTCATTCAACCTTTGTAGACATTTATCCAGATATATGATAAACAGTCTGGCTGATAGAACGCAGCCCTGTTTAACGCCGATATTGACATCAAACCAGGGTGACATTCCATCATCCAGCCGCACACAAGCTCTGCAGTTCATGTAGTTGGACTGCACCGCTTGTAGCAGTCTACCGTTAATACCATACTGCGGAAAAACGTCCCAAAGTTCCTTTCGTACAACAGTGTCAAATGCTTTCTCCAAATCCACAAAACTGCAGAAAACCCTCTGGCCTACAGCCAGATGCTTCTACACAATGTTGCGCAGAGAAAACACTTGATCCATGCATCCTCGTCCACACTTGAAACCTCCTTGTGCCTCACACAAAAATTTATCAGACACCATCCTCATTCTCCTTTCAATAATCTTACCATACACTTTGGCTGCCAAACTGGTCAAGCTTATGGCCCTGTAGCTTGCACAGTCATAACGTGAACCCTTGTTTTTAAACAAGGGCACGATGACTGCGCTTCTCCAGTCCTTGGGAACCATTCCTGAGCTCCAACATAAATTGAGAAGCATCAAGAAGGATTCCCAGACACATGAGCCTCCAAGCTTGATCATCTCAGCAGACACCATATCAATACCCGCTGCCTTACCATTTTTCAAACTTCATATCGCCCATTCAACTTCATCCATACTAATGTCATCAGAGGATGCCAGAACCGAATGCTGATCTGTTAGACCAAATGTGGCAACAGCATCACCCTGAACATCCGCATACATATCTCCAAAATATTCACTCCATCGGCTTAACACATCTTGTGTTTGCGTAAGAATGTCTCCACCTTAAGACCTTATATTATTCATTCTGAAAGCCGACCAACCACTCCGAGATTTCTTCACCTCCCTCCAGAAAAGTTTGGTGTTGCTCTCGAAGTTTTTGGTCAGCCTTTCTTCTGCAATCATATTTGCTCTATCACGCTTGTCTTTCACTAAGGCTTTGGTGTCATTCTTACGTTGCCGGTATATTTCTTTCTTCTGTTTTTTCATACTTGCACGCAGGTTTAAAGAAGATACATAGTCCAGCCACGCTTTCTTCTTTTGGTCTACGGAAGCTGCTACTTCCGTATCCCACCATGCATCACCTTTCACTTTCCTATGCTTTTTTGAGCATCCACATACTTCTTTCGCTGTATTTACTATACTATCTTTCAATACTCTCCAGCATTCTTCTATGTCAGATCCCGGCTGACTTGCCATTGTCAGCTGTTCACGGACACCCTCTACATACTTTGCTCTTACACTCTCTTCTTGCAACTTTTCAATCTTTATTTTTTCAAGCCCTCCGAAGTAGACACGCTCTCGCCAGTATCTCCACTTTCTGAACAGACCACTAAATCTTGCAATAACGAGATAGTGGTCTGTGTCGACAGTGGGACCCCTGTAGGCTCTTGTATCCAGGATTTTACTTCGGAGGCGACTGTCTACCAGAATTAAATCTATCATACTTCTCTGTTCATTCCTTCTCCATGTATACATATGGATGTCCTTATGTTGAAAAAATGTGTTTGACACAATAAAGTTTCTCTCCATACATACATCCGCAATGAGCCTACCTGCATCATTCACTCTCTTATCACCAAATGAACCAAGCACGTCCTCGAAGTCTGGACGCTTGGTCCCAACCCATCCATTCAAGTCTACGCATACGATCACGCGTTCACTAGCTTCTGCCAAATCCAGAACTTCCCTAACATTATCTCAGAACTTTTCTAGATCCGATGCCACCGAAGAGCCTACGGGAGCATAAGCTGCGACCATGAAGACCCTGGTGACACCTAGTTTTATTCGGACCCATAGAAGTCTGGGATCAAACAATCCGTAATCTTTCACACCAGAGGCCAAGTGAGCGGACAGCAACACCCCCACTCCCATGCTGGCCCGATCGCTCTGCGGTACACCAGACCACAGAGCTAACCCGCCACCAAGAACATCACAGGCGTCGCTACCCTTTCGCTTGGTCTCTGTTACACAGAGCACATCAAGCCATCTGTCCGACATGACGGTTCCCAGCTCGTGTAACTTACCTTCCACACCACCTCTTACATTCCACGTGCCTACTCGACAAGAGTGTCGGGGATCAGAGGATCCCCTCGACTCGCTAAACTGGGCAAGGCGTGATGGGTGGCGGCCCCCATCGCCGCATCTGCCGTTGTTCGTACCGACGTGGGCGGGTCGGTACGCATCGCCTCTGGGGCACGCCCTTACCCGCACTGCGGTACACATTCGAACCAGATTGCAGTCTGTGGATTACAGGCTGGCAGGGATCGCGACGATAAAATGAACTATTTTTCTGATGTTGAAGTCCAGTTTTGATTTTGAAACGATGGATATTTGATTCTATATATTTATTATTTATATTTGCTCAGTCAGTCAAAGACTATATTAAATGGCTTATAAACAGTCTTTATCATAAAGTATTAAAATAATGCAAAAAATAATGAAATCTGATTGGGAAATAAATAAACCTTATAAATACATATATCGTGATTTTTAATATTATATTTCTGTCCCAGATATTGAGATCTTATGTGGAAACTTTAATTACTCTATATTAATACGTGCTCGCAATGTAGATTTCTTAAATCATGAATCTTATGAAATTATTTATAATTTCTGGTACAATTCATTAAATAGTCTGGATATTCTTCAAAGGTCTTGCCTTATTGAGACTGTCAACATTACCAAAAAAATACAAATCACAACGTCTTTTTAAACAAAACTGGATCATATTTCGGTCTCCTTGTTGTCGGCTTGAAGCAACAAAAGTATCAGAAAATTTTGTGCTGACATTTGTACGTATTCTCCCAGTAACTTCGCGAAGCGCCGACAGAACAGTAATACAGTTTTGAATAAAATATTGTATTGTTTGACCGAATCGCATTCGAAAGGTTAAGTTTGCAGTAGATGTACCTATTAAGTTATAAATAATATATGTTTGGAATAAAATCCATTTCCTTCACAAATATTTAAAAGGGTAAAATGAATATTGTTTTTATCCGAACATAATTTTTGCGTCTAATTTTTGATGTTTATTACTTAGAAAGAAAGACAGATTTAAAATACTTTATTGCTCCTTGACACAAGAAAACACATAAAATTAATTCTTCTGTCTTCTTTAAAGGAATAAGGAAAGGATATACTTTGCGTTTGTATTTTTAATGTCTTGTAAGACCCACCATAGGAGGCTATCGGGAGTTTTTAGTATATATTTTATATCGATTAGAGCGAAGTAACCCATATTCATCATTACACTAATGGCTGCAGGTGCCTTTGGGGGCAAATCGCAAGCAAGTCTTCCTAATACGGATTCCATTCAGATAAAAGCTTGTATCCTTTCTGAGGATAGTTTTATTTGTTATTAATATTTTTGCGTCGCAAACAGTGAGCTGTTTGCAAATAGGTTTGTATTAATATTGACAATCGGTGTATAAAACTTTAGGCCGGTGTCGTTATATTGTCCTGACTAATCTCCCTTACATGGTGATGTTTAAAAAAAAGAGTTCATCCACACCACTCAGAAACGTTCTTTTCTACCACGCACCTTTAGGCTCTGGAATGGTCTACCTGCTGCGATACTTCCCCAGCACTATGACATGTCGTGTAGATGCCAGTCTTGCTGTCCCCCTAGTGTTGCCGAAATCCATTAACGGCGGCTATCACTTACCATCGAATGGAACGCTTGCTCGTCTATCACAGCAAAAACTAACAACAAAAACAAAGAAAACTAACGCGATGATCATGTCTGCATAAAATAATGGAAACCCCTGATATTTGGAGAAATTAGCATTAAAATAAAACTTTCCAAAATTAAGATTAGAGGCACAACAACAGACCACGACAGAACCCGTACGTATCGTGGATATTTATTTCGTGCTATTAATCCATCCAACAAACCTGATATTGAATAATTCAGTCAAAGTATTTTTGAAAACAGCACATGAAAACATAATTACGCCGAGCCCTAATTGGTTTTTCAAGCATTGTATAAAATTATTTGAACAAGCTATTATATATGCCAAGCGACCGCATTGTAATATAACCCTTAGCTAAGTAAACTATTTTCGTATGTTAAGTTAAATACAACAATGAAAGTAATTGTGTTTCACTACAGTTACGAAATGTTTAGTTTTGTGGCTCGTATAAATGCTATTTTACATTTTATATAGGCGTGGAACCTTCGGGACAAACAATGCTTAAAGAGCATTTTATGTATCGACATAATAGGTTTAATAACATTATTACCTTATTAGTTAAGAAATATACTGAAATAATGCACATGAGTATATGAGGACATTGAATAATCGGTATTACGGAAACCGTTTGCTTCCATAACATAATTGTATAAAATTATACCTAACTAGCCTTTGTCACGGCTCCGCCGCAGCCAAAAGCTAGTTATTAAGGTCATATCTCAGGTTTCCGATAGCGGGATAAAATGTATACCAGTTTTTAAGTCTAATGAAGAGATATTATATAAAAAAAAATGCATCAAAATCCATTTAGTGGTTTTTGCGTGATACGCGAACAAACAAACAGACAAAAAATATAAAAAAATCGTTTTGTGTTAAGACTACATATTACAGTATTTTTTTCTCAAATATCTTGAATGTACAGACATAGCTCTGTTATAAATTTATAATAGTATAGATGAGTAATTAACAGCGACATTACCCCGTAAAAAAAGACAACGTTGCCTCTATTAATCACAGTTTGTTACATACTGCAAAAATACATAAAATCTTCTTTAATGTCATTAAGTTTACGCGATGACACCCAGATACACAAGAATATTGGGTACAAAAGACTATGTAATACTTCTTAGAAAAGCGGAATTTTTAATTTTATTTTTAGGTTTACGTAATTAAATGTTTTCGTTACCATTCGAAATTCATAATATTTAAATTTTGAGCAAGAGACCTCGTAACATTTAATAACAAATATAAAATTCCTTTCACCATTATAGCGGCAAGGAACTCTGTCGTCTTCAAAACATATTTTTAAGTTCATGTGAAATCGCCTTTAAACAACAAAGATATGTTTATAAAATATGCTACATTGTATGACACCCTTATGTAGCTGATACTTCATTGAACAATCGCGTAAAACACGTCAATCTAAAAAGATTAAAAAAATAAAAATTTACAACTTGTTTTGTACAAGGATCTGAGCATTTCTAATGCTTGATAAATACAAACAACACCTTAGATACTCGTATGAATATATGACTGCCTGTCCGTCATAGACACATCAAAAAAAGTTTGAGATTACTAGCAAAAAATGCTGTATTTTTTAAATTTCACTGTATAAAAAAAGGGCTTACGTGATATCTTTTTTAAAAAGAAAATAACTTCATTGAAACTAAAATAATAACTATTTTTTCACGCTGTCAAGAACTAAACGCGATGACAGGAGCTGTCATTGTGCACCGCGGGGTTCGCATCGTCTTCTTAACCTTGAACTCTACCTGATGGACGCCGCTCTGCTACGACTGAACTAATTGTTGTAATTACAATAATTTCACTCAACCAATATTGTCATATATTTACAAAATACATTACTCAAGAAGCAAACATCATCTTTTAATCAAAATATATGCCAAGCCGGCACATAAGTGGCGACCGTGAAAAATTCAAGCAATGGCGATGGCGTCTATCTAACATAATTATGAAGGCTTCAGGTGGTATTGAATAGTGGTATTGTATAATCAAGTAAGACCGTTCCTTTCCATGTACACATGTCCTAATCTAATCTTTGTAAGCTATTTGCCAATAAATATTTCAATCTTAAAATCACAATAAAAGTGATATCCACATGGTGAATAATTAGCTGCCATTTCAGTATGACTGTCCTATATATATGTCATTATAGCATTTCTACAGGATAATACCCTTAGGCAACTTTGTAATAAGACAAATAGGTATCAGCAGCCCAATATTTAAAACTACCTACTTATAATAATTAAAGTTTTCTTTTTTATAATATTCCAGTGTGCTGTATATTCACATGCACAATGCAATGCCCTGTGCTGTGTTTGGACTTGGCAAGCTGAGTGGTGTTATGCACTTGCATTGAAGCTGTTGTTAACACAAAGCACATAGTCGGCAGGCTCAGTAAAGCTTGATTGGTTTGGCGGCTTCATTTTGTGCTGGATTGCTGTGGTATTTACATTTTCACTTATATATTTAACTGTATAAATAACTGAGTTGGGGACTTACCTATAGTAAGGTCATAGTATTCACAATTCATTGTAGCATACACAATGAACGTGCCAAAAGTCCTTTAACATTGCAGCCAATCTCTAGGGCGGATAGCAAGGACTATCTGATATCATTACAAAGAAAACGTGGTGGTTTCTGTAGTCGTTTGACTGTCTTTAAAAAACACTTACAAAGATGTGAATCTGAACTTAATGTACCACCTTCAGATTTAGTAGTTAGGGAAATGTCTCTCAGACTAAAACAACTACAGGAATTATTGTCAATGTTTGATCAAACACAAACTGAGATTGAGATGTTATGTCAAGATTTAGATGAATAAATATTAGAGCGTGACTCAACAGAAAGTGAGTTCTATACTCAAATAGCTTTGGCTGAACAATTCATTGATAAATTTACAGTTAAACCTAAAGAATCTATTAATTCTGATATGTCTCAGAGGTCTAGTTGCTGTCATAACAAAAATGATTCAGTAGTTAAATTGCCCACTATAAATCTACCTACTTTTGATGGCACTTATAGTAAGTGGCTTGAATGTCGTGACATCTTTCAAAACTTAATTAATGACAACCTATTACTACCTATTGCACTATAAGTAATTTCACTATTTAAGAAATTCTTTGCAATCTAAATCTAGTGTTGTGATTAGGTCTATTGAGTTTGCTGCGAATAACTATGAAGTTGCGTGGAAAACATTGTGTGACAGGTTTAACAATAAGAACCTCCTAAAAAACAATCATTTGAATGCCTTAGTCAATATAAACCCTATTCAAAAGGAGCCCTACAGGTCTTTGAGGTATTTGTGTGATCAAGTATTTAAAAATTTAAGTGCTCTCAACATATTGGATGTTTCCACTAATGGTTGGGATCCCTTAGTTATATTTATTGTATTAACAAAGTTGGACCCCAAGTCAAATACTAAATGGGAAGAGCATAAGGGCAGGTTGGAGCATCTTCCTTCTCTAAAGGAATTTAAGGCTTTTCTAGACAATCGGGCAAATGTTTTGGAAAATATTAGTTGTGGTCACAGTTTAGAAAATAAACCTACTCATGTTCATAGGGATAATAAATATACTACTAAGTCTTATGCATCATTTGAACAACCTACTCAGAATAGAACTTGCTGTATGTATAAAAAAAATCACTATACCTATCAATGTGCTCAATTTAAGGCTTTAATTTTGGAAGATCGCTTTAAGGAGGTTTCTAAACATAAATTGTGTACTAATTGTCTGCGTGGTGGTCATTCAAACACTCGCTGTCATTTAAAGGGTAATTGTAAAGTATGTAGGAAAAAGCATAATACATTGTTACATGACAACAAAAAACAAGACAACATGTCTGACAATAATGAATTAACAGGTGCTTCTGTGAGTCTATAGTTGAGGTTTTTACTTTACAAAATAAATCAACATGCATTGCTCGGGCACTGTTGGACACTAGGCCACTAGGACACTAGGAGTCAGTCTTCATTTATCTCACAAAATCTGAAATATAAGCTGAACTTACAAACACAAAATATAAATAATTTTAATGTGGCAGGTTTGAATGCAGTATTATGTCCAATAAATGAACGTTGTCAAATTAAGATAAAATCTTTTATCAATTCATTTAGTCGAAATATTAATTGTTTTGTTATACCCAAAATAGCTGGTAGTGTACCAAATACCTATGTTAGTATTGAGAGCTTGCAGCTGCCAGATAATTTAATCATGGCTGATCCTTCTTTTCATAAACCCTCAGATATTGATATCCTGATAGGTGCTGACCATTTCTTTGATATTATTGGGTCAAATAAAATAAAATTAGGTAAAGGTAAGCCCATTCTACAAGACAGTGTCTTGGGATGGTTAATAGCGGGTCCTACTGGTGTTAATAATAGCGATACTAATAAAATCCATTGAAATTTAGCCAAAAATGAATCATTAGTGTCATTTAAAAAAATTCATGACTCAATCAAAAAATTCTGGGAGGTAGAGGAATTGCCTCAAGATACCAACATTAACTATTCAACAGAAGAACAATTTTGTGAATCCCATTTTAGAGATAACACCGTCACTTAACAGACGGTCGATTTGTGGTTCAGATGCCATTAAAGCAGGTTCCCGAGCAAGCACTTGGCAACTCGTATCCTATAGCTCTTAGACGTTATCTATCATTCGAATTCAAATTCAAAATATCTTTATTTCATAGGCCTATTAAATAGCACTTAAAATCGTCAAGAATACACTAATAATTAACACGAGCGCCTGAGGCGAGTGCATCCGCAATAACAAAGTGGAGATTGCAATCGGCACAAGCGGCCGGATTCCAAGTAAAGCCTTTCATTAGAAGAACCCGGCAAGAAACTCATGGGCCACTTTTTTCATTAGAAAGGAAATGAAATAAAAATGCTAAAATTAAAGAACAGTATAGTGCCTTCGTAAAAGAGTATTCAGACTTGGGTCACTTAACTGAAATTAACAAACCAATCTTTGGATATTACTTACCCCATCATTGCGTCATACGAGAACAGCATGAAACAACAAAGTTGAGAGTGGTGTTCGACGCATCTGTAAAAACTGATTCAAATAAATCACTCAACGATATACAGGCAGTTGGCCCAGTGGTGCAAAGTAATTTATTTTCAATTTTAATTCGTTTTCGTATCTATACATACGTGCTGACCGCTGACATAGAGAAAATGTACCGCCAAATTGTCTTGGATAAGTCGCAGCGGCATTTACAGCTAATATTGTTGAGAGAACACCAAGGAGCCTATTAAGATATATCGCCTCAATACGTTAACTTACGGTACTGCTTCTGCTCCCTTTATGAGCACTAGGTGTCTCACTCAATTAGCTGACGAATGTAAAGATGAAACTCTAGCCACTATTATTAGATCTCATTTTTATATTGACGATTTAAATACCGGCAGTTTCACACAGGATGAATTAAAGCATATTTATATTGAAGTAACTAAAGTATTAAAATCAGCTGGATTTCCTTTAAGAAAATTTCGTACCAATTGTCCTCAAGTTCTATCTGATAATGCGGATTCTTCAAAGAGTTTTAGCTTAGTAGCTGATGCTACGGTCTTGGGCCTAAAATGGTCATCTGAACCGGATATTTTACAATTCCCATGTAGTGTTCATCCTAAAGTCAAGGTTACAAAGCGTATTATAATTTCTACAATATGTAAATTGTTTGTCCCATTAAGATTGGTGTCTTGTTGTACTATTAAGGCTAAAATTCTATTATAACATTTATGGATTGCTAAACTGGACTGGGATGATCCCGTTCCTGAGCAACTTTGTTCTAAATGGTTTTAGTTTATTAACAACTTACATCATATATCTAACATATCTTTACCGCGCAATGTCCTATGTGACGCTTTTGAAGCTGATAAAGTCTAGATCCATTTTTTTGTTGATGCGTCTCAAAATGCATGTGCACATGTGGTTACATACGCTCCTGTAATAAAGACAATATAAATGCAAAATTATTATGCGCTAAAACTCGGGTAGCCCCTATAAAAGGCCTAACAATTCCACGCTTAGAATTAAGCGCTGCATTATTGGGTGCTCTACTTTGCTATAAAGTTCTGAAGGTAGTTCCTAGCGTAATTGTAGCTACATACATATGGACAGATTCTACAGTTGTACTCAGTTGGTTGAAGGCGCACACGAGGACACTTCCAGCTTTTGTACGTAACAGAGTAAATAAAATAAATGAAATTACTCACAATTTTAAATGGAAATATGTTCCAACGGATGGAAGTCCCGCAGATTTGGCATCTCGGGGTGTTGATCCACAGAACCTACAGTCCTGTTCGATCTTGTGAAAAGGACCATGTTTTCTAGTTAAGGACTCATCGGAATGGCCTTCTCAACCACCAATAGTAACTAAAGACTCACCTGAACTTAAATCATTGATAACAACCCATGCCCATTCTGATCAAGTTTAAACGCCAGTAATTACATTTTAAAATTATTCAAGTTATTCTAGATTAAATAGAATGTTTGCTTATGTCTTAAGATTTGTCAATGCTTGCAGAAACAGGAATACTAAAAAGGTAGGCCCATTAACAGCAGATGAGATTGATCTTTCGCAGAATTATCTAATAAAATTTAGTCAATTACAGTTATTTTATGATGATATAAATGCAAAATTTCTATTAAAACGTGTAGCAGCTAATGCTTAGCTAACATTTGATTAGCGACGCTTTTTACGCAAATAGAAGCAACCCTTAACTCACGTCCGCTTTCTCCAATTTCCACAGACCCTTATGATCTAATTCCTTTAACTCCAGGGCATTTCTTGATAGGTCGACCGCTAATGTCAGTGCCTTCTTTACCTGTTAAAACCACAACGCCAAATAGATATCAACGCATTGAACAGATTCGCCAAATGTTCTGGGACAGATGGTGCCGAGAGTTTATGGCCGAACTACAGAATCGAACTAAATGGAAAAAGGACAATAATCACCTGCAAATTGGAAATCTGATAGTGCTGAAGGACGACAATCTTATGCCACTTCATTGGCGCATGGGACGAGTTGTAAAACTGTATCCAGGCCAAGACGGGATCTGTCGAGTAGCAGATATTTACACAGCAAAAGGAACAATAAGGAGGGCAGTCAACAAAATGTGTCTCTTGCCAACGATGTCTCCAGTTTCGGCTGACTTGGACAACTAAATGGCTATCCATTCAATTCATCAACGGTCCCCAAATTTATTATTATTTTAAAATCGGAAGCTTTTAACGCCGTTGAGGATGTTCACGCTGTGAAGAACTAAACGCGATGACAGGAGCTGTCAATGTGCACCGCGGGGTTCGCATCGTCTTCTTAACCTTGAACTCTACCTGTTGGTGCCACTCGGCTACGACTGAACAAATTTTTGTAATTACAATAATCTCACTCAACCAATATTGTCATACATTTACAAAATACATTATTCAAGAAGCAAACATCATATTTAGATATTTTTATATATATTTTTAGCATTTGACATGCTTAGCACTATACATTAAACACAAAGTGAACACTTTGTGTTTAAGCAAACATCATCTTTTAATCAAAATATGTGCCAAGCCGGCACACTATTTTTAAATATTTTACAAATAAAAATTTGATTTGAAAATTTTAATGCAATTGTGACTATGAAATAAATGAAAGAAAACGACGAAATAAGAAACATGATTAAGAATTTATTACGGAATTGTTTTTATTTAGTACAAGATAACTCCTCCCCTAGCTCGAACACAAGCAGCAATTCTCCTGGGCATGCTGAGAATCGAGTTATTCAGCAATCCTCTTGGGCATGCAGATTGAACCGGCAGGTCAGTCCAACTTGGCAATTTTGTGATCACGGAGCATTGACTCGTTGAGCTCTATGTGCATTATCATCAACCAATACAAATTGGTGGCCATGATTTATTCTAAATGGTCTGACGATTCCTTCGATAGCAAAATTTTGTTACAAAGCTGCCATCGAGCCCCGACGGTTATTAACGGCGCTCTAGCTCCAATCATTATTCCGCTCCAAAAGGACACCGGTTTCCCGCCTTGTTGAACAGTACCAGTGGCAGTTCTTTGTCTCTCTGCAACCCCACGTCTTCTCCAGACACCGACACGTTGGTTGTCTGGATGAGTGCTTATTCATGTTTCGTCAACGAAGTAGCAATTTTGCCAAATGTTTTTCTCGTCATTATCTTCATTTTGGCGGAGCCTAGCCCACTGCTATCTGCTTTGCTGTCGTTGTCGTGAGTTCACAGGTACTCTCCAGGATCTCCTTGCTCGTAATCTAGCCTGGTGTAAGCAATTGCTGATGGTCGGAGTGCTCACTTCTAGTACAGTGGCAGCCCTTAACTCAGCTCTTATTTTAGTGGCATTGATTGTTGGATCGCGGGCAGTCAGCAGTCTGATGTAACGTTTCTGGGCAGCAGTAAGAACAGTTGGGCGACCACTGCGAGTTTGATCAGCAAAATTATCCATGCCGCGATACCTCCGCAACATGTTCACGACACAAGATTTGGATACAGCAACTCGGTGAGCTATTTCTCTCATAGTTCAATATCCTTCTTCTCCCAAAGTAACAATTCTTGCTCGTAAAGCTTCAGCCAATCCTTTCGGCATCTTTCCAAATCAACTTTTTACACAAAAAATTTAAAAAATATGCTTGAATCTTGTTCAAATTTCTGAATAAGCGTAATCAAAGATTGGATTTCTTTTTATAGGGAAAAACAATTGTTGTTGACATGGTTTTGATACTGTTTTTTGATCAAATATCACATTTTTAAATGAAGAATCATAGACAAGATAAAAAATTTATAGTTACATAAAATATTTCGTATTTTCAAAGTGATCTCAAACTTTTTTTATGTGAGTACTTACATTACAACCCCGCCATTTCCCATTTCCCCTCCTTCTCCTTCTCTCCGAGTTTCATAATACTCGGCGTTACAAGTGAATGGTTTTTTTTATTTTTTGTGGTAGCAGACAAGCCAATACCTATCTGATGGTAAGTTGTAACCGATGATCATAGACCCAATAAAACTAAAGATACTATCAAGCCGCTGCTCAACATTTAAGTTCTCAATGTAATGTTACAATGTTATGCTGTAATCTGAGTTAATAGGCTAAGACTAACCTTGAATTGATAGGGCTTATGCTTAAGTTGTTGGTACAATAGGTGAAACGTAACTTTATAGATTCTTTGACATACCTACTCAGTTTCCACGTCGTAATATACTGAAGTTATATAGGTAGGTACCTCAATAAATTTCATGCTTGTCTGCATTTACTGAAGCTTATATATTTTTTTTATAATCATGGTATTAAGATATTAAAACCTTAATAGTAGGTTTTACGGTTCATAAACGCGAAGACTCAGAAATTTTACAGAAAAACCTTATATTGCTTGTATTTTAGTAGGTACTACTAAGGCTAAAGCGCTAAAACGTGTTTAATAACAATTTATTTTATCTTATAAGTTGATAAAGAATCGTTAATCTTTTTAATAGGAAACTGACGGAACCTTCATTTAAAACTACTGATTTTTTCACAGTATTGTGACATAAGATAGGAACACTACGCATTATGAAAATAAAGTTAGAGGTTCATTTGAAAGAATACATTTTAGAAGTTTTTCGAAACCTGCTAAATGTAAACCATCTAAACTTTTCAGTTGTTCAATACTGTAAAGCATGATTAGGAACTAAAGTGCGCTTACAAAATCCAGGTATAAAATTTTCTCAACACCCCAGTATAACGTGGGATTATGAATCCCTTGGGAAGTTGCCCATTCCTTGGAACGCGAAACGTGCACCGGGCTCAAAGTATCCGGATCACTACCTAAGCTCTGCTTGAAAAATTAAAAGAAAAGTGCGCATTCCTTATATTTTATATTCTTCTGGTGTTCTTTGTTCACTTATAGAGGGAAAAATTGTTCAAGGATTTATAAATACTATTCCCAATTCCACCAAATGTGTTGATTAACTTGAGTTGAATAGATCGTGATCCTATTTTTGGCAAGTTCAGTGCGAAACAGCCCTCTCTCTCGCGTCTCCCGCATCCTACCTACCTACGCTAACTTAACTGGTCGTCATGCAAATGGGCGAGTTTAATATATACAGCTACCGCAATACGCAGTGAAATGGTTTAAAAAATATTCTTGTCGTTTTTTGTTGCTTTTGATGGCTGACGAGCTACCACTATCCTCGCGGCTTCCTCCACGTGAAATTTAAATAAAAGTAATCCGTGTTACTCCTTATAACATCAGTCTTCCGCCAGTGAAAGTCTTATCCAAATTTGCCCAGATGTTCTGGAGATTAGCCGAAATAAAGAGACAGGTAAAAAAAAATAACATTAGCTTTTCTTATAAGAAGTATTTGACGTTATATCAAAATTTAAAAAAATCTACGTTTATTCTTTGTTAGACCCCATACCCATGACCCCTTCAAATAAAGAGAACTTACAAGATTATGTAAAAAATAAATGTGTCCTTATGCGAACATAATCACCAAGGTCACTGGAAAGAAGATCGCCATTACCTCAATGTTACTGTCAAGGTTAAGCTGTAATAAGGCAAGGTGAAATAACCATTGTATCCTATAGGTAATGAGGGATGTGACATTGGTAAGCACAAGAAAGAAAATACTGAAAGTAGCAATATTGCTTTGACTGTAATAATAAAACTTCTTTGTTGTTGTTTTAATTCAAATTGTTACTAAAAAAACGAATAAAAGGTAGAATAGTAATACGTAGATAGATATCACGGCTATTTCCCAGTGGAGTAGGCAGAAACAATATTGCTACTGGTTATAAAAACGGCCTTTCACGCCCACTTTTCGTCCCTGTGAGAACAAGATGTGACAGGTGGAAAAGCATGTCACCGTTATTCAAATGATTCTTCCTAATACATGCTAATTTACTAATGACTAAAATATAAAACGTAAAAGTTTTGTACTATTTTCATAGTGTACTCGTATCACTGCCTCAGAAGTACGGTGACCATGAATGCTGTAAAGTGTTTGAAGCGTCGGGATGGTTGAAAGTCAAGTAAACGCGATAAATTCTGTAAAATAAGTTTCATTTCATAATGTGTAACATTCGGGTGAATAATTAGAAAGTATAATATTATACCAGTTTTTAAGTCTAATAAAAAAACCGGTTCAGAAATATTGATTACTGGCCTTTGCCCGCGATTTCGAAGCAGCCAAAGCCAAGCTAGTTGTTGGGTTATATCTCAGGTTCCCGGTATAGTAGCGGGACAAAATGTATATCAGTTTTTAAGTCTACTCGAGACCTATCAAATAATAAGTTGCATCAAAATCCGTTCAGTAGGTTTTGCGTGATGCGCCAACAAACAAACAGATAAACAGACAAACAGTCTATAAAAAATCGTTTTGTGTTTAGACACGCCTATATGGCTATATCATTTTTTCTATAATTCAACCATTTTTTCTCAAAAATCTTAAATGTACAGACATAGGTCTGTTACAGCTTTATAATAGTATCCATCCATCCATCCATCCATCAGCCTTTCAACGCCCACTGCTGGACATAGACCTCCCCAAGAGAACGCCACAACGAGCGGTCCCGTCATGGGGATAATACCGTAATCGCCACGCTTGGCAGGCGGGTTGGTAATCGCAGTGGATGTTGTTAATACTCGAAGGAGTGCTGCTGCCCAGTTCTCCGGTATTCCCTCAGTCGGCTCTTACAACTCCCATGGGTAGAGAGGGCTGTGACAATTCTAAAGCCGGCCCCACATGGCCATATTATAATAGAATAGATACTTATGCGAAAACAATAAACATACAAAGAAACAAAAATATAAAAAAAAAATGATTTCAGACACTGCAAAATATAGTTTATTACTATATTTTTCAGTGTAAGCACAGACATTTTTTATTGCTATGTAAAAATAGTTATCCACGGAAACAGTTATCCGTGAAAAGTAGCATACCTAATATAAGATGTCGTTTTCTGGCTTCCAAACTATAGGTATTATGTAAAATTTAATGATGATTAGTTGAAAAGTTACGGCGTGAAAGGCTAACAAACTGACTAACAAACTCCCTTTCGCATTTATGATATTAGTAAGGATTAGCACACTTTTTTTTGGTTAGGCAAATCTCAGGTTACACGCTTGAGTCGTGCCTGGCTTGGGACGGGCAGCGCCGTAATCTCGTCGCGGCAATAGGGGGGGACCTCTCGCTGCCGAGGGTCATCAGAGCGATGCTCGGCAGCGACAGGAATTGGGCCATGGTCGCTGCTTTCTGCGAGGAGGGTATCTCGCGGAAGGAAGCGTCGGAGAGGGCCAGGGAGGAGGATTCTTCCGCTGACCCAAATCACCGCCAGCGACTGGAGCGGCGCAAGCGCGAGTACTTGCGCCTCATGCCGCCCTAGCTGAGGCTGTGGGTGGATGGACCGGGGAACGTCTGCCACCCCCAAGGCCTCCCGCGAAGATGCGACGCTCCGTGTGCGGATGCGTCGCTTAGTAGAAGGTACCCGAAAGGGTAAGCCGCTGGCGGGCCTCTGAAGTAATCCAACACAGTACCAGTGGTCCGTTAACACAGGCGGAGAGACGGCACACGGCGGGTTTATTTAGTGGATGCGGTACCCATACTACCCTGTTCGTTGTCCAGAACGATGGGATGTGCGGTTAGGTACATTTTTCCCGCCTAAACAAAAAAAAGCATATCTCAGGTTCACGATATAGTAGCATGATAAAATGATGGGTTTTTAGGTCTAATCAATAGAATCATAACATCAAAACCCGTTCTGTTGCTTTGGCGTGATATGCGATCAAAAAAAACAGATAAAATCTAAAAAAAATATATTTTCTTCTGACATAGCACCACGTCGATATTCCCCGAAGGGGTAGGCAGAGGTATATTACACACCCACGATTCGCCAGCTATGTTTGAGTCCCACGTAATAGGGGGCGAGCCTATTGACATCTATTTACATTGTTCTTGGATTCCTAAATAGTTGAATGCTATATGTATAGATGGGTGACTTGAGTACTTCTAAAAGCCAAGCCCTTTTTAAGTCAGAGATTGAAACATTGTGTTACTCCATATGCATATATTTACTTTTAAATTTAACCAAAAAGGGTTGCAAGTTATCATTTCCGTGCATATTATACTCGTATTATACAAATATCAGCATTATCCTTGTATCTTCCTAAATGTGTTGGGGTCGACCTCGTATTCCGCTTGCATAGCCTCATTTTACCGTATACTTTTGGGTAGCGAAATATAATATATCTATGCTCACATATAAATTGTGTTTTTTGTATATATTTCATTTGATTACTATATTCTTTTGTTTTTTGTAATGATGTGATCTTTTGATTGACCTAATCATTGGAGTGTCTTGTAATATTGAAATGACTCCCAATTAATTAAAATAGTCTATGGCAACATTAAGGAAAAACAAAAAAATACAAATTGATGATGAATTATTATAAATAAGTAGTACAGTGATAGTTTAGCGGTAAAAGTAAACAGAGTGGTATCAAGTTCGATCTCCAATTTGAGTTTGCATCTCGCAAAGCACTCAACCGTTTTTTTTTTAATTTAAGAAATGTTGTGTCTTTTAAAGATTCGCGTATTGCACACGTAGTTAAAGTTACATAGACGGGTCCTTTTTCGCATATAATATAGGTAAATTTTAACTACCTTTAACCCGACGTTTTAACTGCGGCGCAGAAGCCATGGTCTGCTATTTTATACGCGAAAAAAGATCCGTTTATGTTACTTTGATTATTTTTTATGATGTTTGTTAACAAACTATCGATGCTCATCGAAGGTAAACATCGTGAAGAAATCTGCAACCCAAAAGATTTCCTTGTGAAATCTACCAACCCGAACTGGGCCAGCGTTGTGGCTATGTCCTAATATCCTTCTCTCTTTGACATGAGACTCGTACCCAACAATGAAACAGTAAGGGATTGTTAAAAAAATGAAAGTTTGTGTTTTTGATGTGAAGCATCTAATGCGAAGGGAGGGTAAAATCGGCTGTTAGCGTGGCGACGCTTTTATTCTTATCTTGCAAGTTAAATTTGACACATTTCACGGTATCCGATTGAGCTGAAATTTTACACACATATGTATATCGCGTGACAATGCAATATTATGATGACATGAAGCTGATCTGATGATGGAGCTGGAAGGTGGACCTAAGAACTCTATAATAGAACGGCACAACCCTATCGAGTTTAGACTCGTTTGATTCGTCTTGACGAGTACTTTGTCTTTAGATGGTATCCAGGGTCTGATGATGGAGCTGGAAGGTGGCCATGAGAACTCTGTAATTAAACAGCACAATTCCATCGAGTTAGGGCTCGTTTGAATTTTCTTGACTAGTATTCTAGTCCTAGATGATATCCAGGGTCTGATGATGGAGCTGGAAGGTGACCGTAGGACTCCGTTAAAAAATGACGTAACCCCATCGAGATTGGGCTCGTATAATTCATCTTGACGAGTACTTTGTCTCTTGATGGTATCCACGGTCTCAGGATGGAGCGAGGAAGGTCGCCACAGTAACTCCGTAATGAAACGAAGCAACCCCTCGAGTTTGGAATCGTTTGATTCGTCTCGACGATTACTTTGTCTTTAGATGGTATGCAGGGACTGATGATGGAGCTAGAAGGTGGCCATAGGAAATCCGTTATAAAACGACATAACCCCATCGAGTTGGGGCTCGTATGATTCGTCTTGATGAGTACTTTATCTCTTGATGGTATCCAGGGTCTGACGATGGAGCTGGAAGGTGGCCATGGGTACGCGGTAATTAAATGTTACCATCCATCCATCCATCCATCAGCCTTTTAAAGTCCACTGCTGGACATAGGGCTCCCCAAGAATGGGGGATAGTGCTGTAATCGCCACGCTTGGCAGGCGGGTTGGCGATCGCAGTGGATATTGTTAATACTCGAAGGAGTGCTGCTGCCCACTCCCCCGGCATTCCTTCAGTCGGCTCTTATGACTCCCTTGGGTGGAAAGGGGTGGAAAAATTCTAAAGCAGGCCTCACACGGCAGCATTTAAATGTTACAACTCATCGATTTAGGGCTAGTTTGAGTTATCTTGAATAGTACCATAGTCCGAGATGATATCCAGGGCCTGATGATGATGATTTATGTCCATTTCCCTTATTTTACACATGTTATCACTTAATACAAGCACACATTAAAAAAGTTATGATTACCATTATTTCTACAAAATAGTTTCGATGTTTTCACATCTAGCAGATGTCCCGTGACGTCGGTTTATTTAATCACATTTATATTCTTAGAAATGTGTAATAATAATAAAAAACTTAAGTGATATATAGGTACCTACTTATTTTTTATTTTTATTTTATTTTATTATAATGATTATTAATTGAAATATACAAGAAAAACAAGTAAATGCACTATCGCGACTGTGGACATTTACATTTGATAAAAAAAATATTCACAAGCCACAGATTAATTCTTATACGCGAGCAAGCAGAATGCCAAGTTAAACGAAAACGTTAAAGTAATATTGTAACTGATTAAAAACAATAATAACACCTATATTAAAATATGGATTAAAGTGTTATAACGATATTTGATACAACAATTTCAATGCCTTCGGTAAATGAGGTTGTGGTCTCTTTGAGTACAAAAGCCTTTAACGTTACTTGAGTGTCATAAAAGGCACATAAGGGACAGGACAATATTGTGAAATAGACCGCAGATTCAGAGGGATCTAATAATAAAATGCACCCTCAGCTTAACCAAACGGCGTTTTGATACCATTTTTGTTTAGAAGCATAATATACGTAAGTATAATCTAAAATCCACGTTATTACAAATACATAGAACGTATAGAAATATAAAAAGCATTTCATGAAGTTTTTATGTCATTGGTTATATATTCCGATTATTTAGAGAAAAATGTAATATTTGCAAGAAATCACACTTAAAACTCACAAAATGTCCCCAATTACAGGTTTTTAGTTATTGAACTAGCCTTTACCCGCGGCTCCGCCGCAGCCAAAAGCTAGTTTTTTTTTATTATACCTCAAGTTCCCGGTATAGTAGCGGGAGAAAATGTATACCAGTTGTTAAGTCTAATAAAGAGCTATCAAACAAAAAAAAATGCATTAACATCCGTTCAGTAGTTTTTGCGTGATGCACGAACAAACGAACAGACAAAAAATCTAAAAAAACCGTTTTGTATTTAGACACGCCTATATAGCCTAATGCAGTATTATTTCTCTCAAATATCTTAAATGTACAGACACAACTCTGTTACAGCTTTATAATAGTATAGATGATCTACGGTTATATAGCTGTATTTTTGCCTATTCTTGAAACTGGTCTTACTGACGTTTATTCTAACTCTTTAACACATATTTTATTGCTATTTTATTACTAAAATATATAAAGAAATAGTACGCACGAGGAGGTTGTAGCCTAGCACTTGAAGCTCGAACGATCAACAAGATTAAGCAACATTCGCTCAGCTGCCATCAAATAGGTGACCAAAAATTTACACCTATTTATGGACACCGGACTTCCTCGGTGCTTCAAAAGGCACGTTCAGCTGTGGGCCCCGGCTGTCAAATAACATCCTGGATGTGGTTACCGGTTGCCAGAGTCCTGAATAAAAATCTGACTGGTCCTCTCCTAAGGTAGCCAGTCCCTTAGCTAGGTCGTGGTGGTCAGATGCAGTCACTCCTAGTAACAGTATTTACTACTTTCACTTAAAACCGTACAGATTGGAAGCCAACCCCAGAAAAGTTTGGGATAAGACTGCCTATAGGGAGATGATAATAATTAGAAATAGTATATATAAAACCAAACCATATATTATGTGTCCACGAACCATCAACCACGCAATGGATTTAAATAGGTTTTCACTTTTTTCTTTATACAAATTATTTGTGAATGTAGAAAAAGAGAACTTTAGTGCGAGTGGGATTCGAACCTGCGTCCGTTCCAATCCGGGTAAGTGTTCTAAGCCACTAAGCTATTGCACTGATCAACGGTCATAGCCAATCTCCAGGTTTATTTCGCAGGTTCGAATCCCGCTCGCACTGAAGTTTTCTTTTTCTACATTTACAAATAATTTGTTCTTTAAAGTAGCTGAGCAAGTCAAGTGCTAAAATACAGGTCAAAAAGTTTTCACTGTGTTATAGATATTGATAAGAAAGCTTTGTTTATACAATGGGACGTAAAAAAGACAATATTTTGTGATCAATTTGAAAATGAATCAATTTCTTTAGCTTACCTGGCTAAAACTTAAAATATACATCAAAATAATGTACTAAATAATCCTTCCAAATCCCAGACATTTTATTTATTAGTAGGTATCTAAATTGCTTAAGTCCGAAATCGGGTTGGGTTGCATTATATCTTAAATATTTTGTTCACCACTAAAAAAAAGAAAACTCAGTTTTGGTGTTATTTATAAATAAAAAAATAAAATAATGACTGACTTTACAAACTCAAGATTATCACTAAAATAAAATAACTATTTTCTATGGTGGTAGAGCGTTGCTTGTGAATCAATCAGAGAAATACTACCCTCTCACAGAAGGTCAACGTGAAATAACGGTAGGTGGTACTTTTACTGTTTCATACAGTGATCGAGGGCGCCAGAGGCCCAAACCCTCTCCTTATAATTCTTCATCTCCACCTTCTATACATTTCCTCCAAGTGATAGCTCCTATATTGCTAGCGTCTATAGGCTACGGTAACCATTTACCACCAGGTGGTCCGTATGCTAGTTTACCATCCACGTGGAAAAAAATACTATTAGCCACTTTATTTAGGTCATCGTTACAACTCAATACCTGCACAGTTTGAACCGAAATACAACCGAATAAACTCACGCAATTTAACAATCATGCGATTGCTGAATGTATTAGTTCGAGTGGACTAAACGGCTTGACCTTATTGTATAAGTGGACATAAATATGGTTTAGGACGCCATAAAGATTGTTTTCCTATTCCCAGTAAAGTCAAAGCTATGGTAATACTAGGACGGCTGGTTTTTTAATGTATAGAGGTTTTTCTGCTTAGTATAAGATGTGTTCATTATTCACTGCCAAATATAAGCTCTCCCTAGAGCTTTCTTCATGCTATCCGAATTTCAAGTTTTTGTAAAATAAATTAAATGCTATTGAATACCATAATAACACGATATACCTAACGGTTACAACATTTTCAGGGTTGTCTTTATTTTATTTTTGGCGTTGTACACGTACAATTGCCATATTCCATAAAAAAAAACAGTCTACGGACTGCCGACAGAAGTGAAAACTTAAAACTATAAACAAAGATTAAACACAAAGTGAAAAATGTGAAATCGAAAATAACAGTCAGGAGCAGGATTTGAACCTGCATCTTCTGGATACCGTCCAGATGCTTTACCAATTCAGCCATCCTGACAATTGCTCCTGACTGCTAATTTCGATAACACATCATACTTAACGTCTTTGGGTGACGCCTGCGCCGTCTGTCGGAAGTATTTTCATACATTATACCGACCAGGTAAACTTAATTTTACAATTAAGATTTTTACCTAATAATGACGCAAACCCTATAAATATTTAGATATTTTTATATATATTTTTAGCATTTGATATGCTTAGCACTATACATTAAACACAAAGTGAAAAATGTGAAATCGAAAATAACAGTCAGGAGCAGGATTTGAACCTGCATCTTCTGGATACCGTCCAGATGCTTTACCAATTCAGCCATCCTGACAATTGCTCCTGACTGCTAATTTCGATAACACATCATACTTAACGTCTTTGGGTGATGCCTGCGCCGTCTGTCGGAAGTATTTTCATACATTATACCGACCAGGTAAACTTAATTTTACAATTAAGATTTTTACCTAATAATGACGCAAACCCTATAAATATTTAGATATTTTTATATATATTTTTAGCATTTGATATGCTTAGCACTATACATTAAACACAAAGTGAAAAATGTGTGTGAGCAATTGTCAGGATGGCTGAATTGGTAAAGCATCTGGACGGTAACCAGAAGATGCAGGTTCAAATCCTGCTCCTGACTGTTATTTTCGATTTCACATTTTTCACTTTGTGTTTAATGTATAGTGCTAAGCATATCAAATGCTAAAAATATATATAAAAATATCTAAATATTTATAGGGTTTGCGTCATTATTAGGTAAAAATCTTAATTGTAAAATTAAGTTTACCTGGTCGGTATAATGTATGAAAATACTTCCGACAGACGGCGCAGGCGTCACCCAAAGACGTTAAGTATGATGTGTTATCGAAATTAGCAGTCAGGAGCAATTGTCAGGATGGCTGAATTGGTAAAGCATCTGGACGGTATCCAGAAGATGCAGGTTCAAATCCTGCTCCTGACTGTTATTTTCGATTTCACATTTTTCACTTTGTGTTTAATGTATAGTGCTAAGCATATCAAATGCTAAAAATATATATAAAAATATCTAAATATATATAAAAATATCTAAATATATATAAAAATATCTAAATATATATAAAAATATCTAAATATAAACAAACAGTTGTTATTTTTAGATATCCAAATTAATTGGTCGATCTGAAATTAAAACTTGTAAATCAAAATTATACATTCAGGCATTAAAAAAAAATTATCATAACTTGACAAAGTACTCCTTAAGACGAATGAAACGAATATAAACTTGATGGGTTCGGGTCGTTTCATTACATAGTTACTGTGGCCTCCTTCCAGCTCCATATCAGACCCTGGATACCATCTAGAGACAAAGTACTCGTCAAGACGAATCATACGAGGCCAAACACGATGGTGTTATGTCGTTTTATAACGGAGTTCTTATGGCCACCTTCTAGCTCCATCATCAGACCCTGGATACCATCTAAAGACAAAGTACTCGTCAAGACGAATCAAACGATTCCAAACTCGATGGGGTTGCGTTATTTTATTACAGAGTTACTGTGGCCACCTTCCTGCTCCATCGTCAGACCCTAGATACCATCTAGAGACAAAGTACTCCTCAAGACAAATCATACAAGTCCAAACTCGATGGGGTTGCGCCGTTTAATTATAGAGTTCCTAGGTCCACCTTCCAGCTCCATCATCAGATCAGCCCCATGTCGTCATGATATTGTATTGTCACACGATATACATATGGGTGTAAAATTTCAGCTCAATCAAAAACCGGGAAGTGTGTCAAATTTAATTTCCAATGCACACACTATAGCTGCGTCTCGTAACGGTGTCGCGAGTCCAAAGATTTTATCTCATATAAAAATATGCGTACCGCGCTTTTCACTTCAAAAATGGGAAGTATTGTAGGAATAAAATTGAGGAAAATTGATAAATTTGGAAAATGGATCATAGGAATATGGAATATACCAAGGTTATCTTCTTTAATACAGTTTTTTTATATTCAAATTTAGAATGCGTAGCCATAAAACATAGTTCTAATATAACATATAAAACCGTCACTCAAAGACCTTCTAAATTCAAAACTATTCGATTAAAGAATAAATAGTACTGAAAACTTGCTAGACGTTTAATATTCAACCGTATAAAAAATGTACCAGCAACTTACAAAAGCGAACTAGGCGAAATAGGTTAAGGGTCCTTACGCGATTGGTGACGGGAATGGCTATATATGTCTATGCTAAGAAAGCCATGATAACTTCTTTTGCATAGTTGTGGTTTGAAACATGATGAAGCGAGAAACCGACATTGAAAAGAGACTAACATGATCCATAAAAACAAATTATTTGTGAAACTGTAAAAAGAGAGCTTCACTGCGAGCGAGATTCAAAACTGCATCCCTTCCAATCCGGGAAAGTGCTCTAGACAGCTAAGCCATCGCATTCACTGACGGTGACTCCCAATATCCACTTCACAAATGCTTTTTAGATATCTTTAAGACTCACTTCAGCTATCGAAAGCGTTTACATACATTCCACATCCACATCTCTTACTACAACCCATTGACAAGAATGGCGTGGCTATAAATATAACGAAATTAAAATAGACAGGATAATAAAGGGAAAATAAGAAGCATAATAAGAAAAGGATAGGGAGGGGGTTTCGGCCTCCGGCAGAGCGCCGCTGCGCCACTCACCATATCAAACACAACAGTAGGGCTGATCTTCTGTCAGAGAATGGTACTTCCCCGATCGATTTATTATGTTGGAATAAGCAAGGCTCTACTGTTAACTTTTGGATACGAATTAACTAGATTTTAGAACACGTTGCCTAAATTTCTTTTGTCTCATCCGATTTAAATTAGATTCGAAGTTAACCTTGCCCCTAAGATGTTTGCAACAATAGAACCCGGTTAACATAATAATCTAGATATAAACTGACCCGATTGTCTTCAAACTCACTTAGCAATGAACAATACTAAGTCACATAATTTCCATAAGGACAAAACAAATGATTCGCTTGCATGTTCGTTGTCATTACGCTCACCTTATGATGTTTTTAAATTAGTAGTGTATTTACTTCACATTGTTGCTGTGATATTTAAGTATAGGAATTTTATAGATTATAATATTTTCTTCTATAAATAGCTAGTAATGTGCTATATTTTTATTGCTTACAATTCTGGATGCACCGCAGCCAAAAGCTACTTTTTAGGTTATATATCAGGTTCTCGATGTAGCAGCGGGATAACATATATACCAGCTTGTAAATCTAATCAAGAGCTACCTATCAAATAAAAAGTTTCATCAAAATCCATTTAGTAGTTTTTGTGTGATAGGCGTACAAAAAATCTAAAATAAAATTGTTTAAGGTTCGCCACGCCTATATAGCCTAAGACAGTCATTTTTCATCAAATATCTTATTATCGGCAGATACAGCTCTGTTACAGCTTCATAATAGTTAGGAGGGCATAGGAGCCATGACCCGTCTAATGGAGTAACCACCGCTTATGGACTCAATAAGAAGAATACAGCCAAGCTGCTGTTCAACATTTCGTTTCGCGGATGAGAACTTAATAAATGGATAGATATCTTCTGTTACAATCGAACTTGGTACTATATTTATAGTTATATTCTATTTAGACATCATTTATGTAATAAAACAATTAGTATCTACTTACCTATAACTTTCCACATACAGGTAATCCGGTCTAAGAGTACCTCATGTATTTCTATAATACTTAGTTTATTGTATTCTGCATAGAAATTTTATAGTTTTTTTTAACAACTAATGTTTATCTGTTATACTTCCATGTATATGCAATCTGTGCGTTTCATGAAAGAAACGGCTTTTAAAACCGTTTTATTTTCCACATTGTCAACGCCTATAGAATTATTTCAGTTTTAGATCAAACTTTTCTTAATTTCGAATTTAAAAGCTCTGCAAATCTATTAAAAGCGGTCCCATTTGAAAACGATTTTATTTTAAACTAGCCTTTACCAGCGTCTTTGCCGCAGCCAAAAGCTAGTTTTTCGATTATATCTCAGGTTCCCGATATAGTAGCAGGATAAAATGTCTATCAGTTTTTAAGTCCAATAAAGGCCTTTCAAATAAAAAAAGTTGCATCAAAATCCATCAAGTAGATTTTTTTAAATAAATTCTAAAAAAAAAACTAGTTTAAATAATTTTATAGTTTTTCGGTTATATCTCAGGTTCCCGATATAGTAGCGAGATAAAATGTATACCAGTTTTTAAGTCTAATCAAGGCCTTTTCAAATAAAAAAGATTGCATCAAAATCTGTTTAGTAGTTTTTGTGTGAAGCGCGAACAAACAAACAGACAAACAGACTAAAATTCTAAAAAAAATTGTTTTGTGTTTAGACATGCCTATATAGCCTATTATAGTCATTTTTTCTCAAATATCTTAAATGTACAGACACAGCTCTGTTACAGTTTTATAATAGTATAGATAGATTTACTAAAATATGAAGGATTAGGTAAAATCTTTTTTAATCCGAGTAAGTATTTGGGTAATCATCTTTAAGAGTAATCGATTTGTTTTTAGGCAATCGGAAGCCTACATCGCTTTACTAACTAACAAACATTGCATCTCAAAAGTAGATATGAATTTGAAATTTACCCTGACATTATAATAAACTCTGAACTCCTTGTTGCAAATGATGAAACATTAACAAGATTAAAAATATTCGTATAAAAATACACATCATATTAAGTTTGTGTTAAAATTATTTTTATTGTATAGTGCATAAAATAATAGTGCATTAACAATGTCTTCACTCGCATCATAAAATAGTAGATGAAAAATCCATTTAGGATTATTTTGGATAGGAATTGCGCAAAATCCTTTCTTAGTGCTCATCTATAGTATCAAAGAAACCCGTATGTAAATTTTCACGGTCTTGGCCTCATGAGATTGCGCTATGCGTTGATATCAGCCAGTGTGTTGCTCTTCTATATTGATCGATAGAAGATAGATAGGTACTTAAAAACTCCATATTTTGGCATAATAAATAACTAATTAAAAAAAAAAAACATTAAATACTCCTTAGTGTGAAAGAACAGTTTTATTCCATATATAACAGCGCAATTTAATTTAGCTGTTATATGTGACTAGGGTCGGATTATAAGAGATAATTGAGTTTGCTATCAACTTGTTTGAGTGTGTTATTAAATAGGATAATTTTAATGTTACGCGTGAGCGAAAACTAATTTCCCCGACTCAGTTGTTACGAGTAAGTTCGCAGATTACAGTCAGCAATCGTAAGATTTTGAGTTTAATGTCAAAAGGGACTACGTTTATATCCTTATTTGAAGTTAGATTTACTCTTAATATTGTACCTACTTGAGTACTTTCTAAGTTGACTACTTTCTACCTTTATAGTATAAAGGATAATAGTCATAAATGAACTGATTTAGTAGTTCTTCCCATAGGTATAACATATACAATATGTCTATACCATAGACCCCTAAGAGATACTACGTATAATAATATAATAATAATATTAACTATTTATAGTACACTAGCTGTGTGGGGCCGGCTTTAGAATTGTCCCACCCCTGAGCCGACTGAAGGAATACTGGGGGAGTGGGCAGCAGCACTCCCTTGATTAACAACATCCACTGCGATCGCCAACCCGCCTGCCAAGCGTGGCGATTACGGCATTATCCCCCATGACCGCTTGTTGTGGCGTTCTCTTGGGGAGGCCTATGTCCAGCAGTGGACGTTGAAAGGCTGTTGGATGGATGGATGGATAGTACACCATAAAAAAAAAACTTTGGAAAATCCAAAAGTGCACGCCTGAAGATTACCTTCATTTTTCACAATAAAATTGATTATTCGATGCGTAACTAATAATGTATTTTAAACACAAAGTGAAAAATGTTAAATTGAAAATAACAGTCACGAGCAGGATCTGAACCTGCATCTCCTGGATACCGTCCAGATGCTTTGCCAATTCATTCAATTCAATTTGCCATCGTGACAATTGCTCCTGACTGCTAATTTCGATAACACATTCATACTTAACGTCCTTGTGGTCAGGCGCCATCTGTTATTTTCGATTTCACATTTTTCACTTTGTGTTTAATGTATAGTGCTAAGCATGTCAAAGGCTAAAAATATATATAAAAATATCTAAATAATAATGTATTGGTCTTACTAATTAGTTTACAATAAATCACATAGATAGCGCTAATTTCAAAAAGTATTGTGGTTTTCATGTCTTATAAGTACGTCATCTAGCGCTAATTTTAAGAAGTACTTCTATATTGGTTTATAGAAATAGTTCTCACAAAATAAGGATAGCACTGGTTTTAGTGTCGCGTCAAGCGTAAATATTCACTATTTTTTTTGTTTATTTATTAACAATTAAACCACATCGAATCAGACCGTGAAAAGTGATAGGGCTCTATTCGTAATCGTAATAATTCGTAAACGAAAGAAAAGACTCGATTAGTAAAGTATTTTGGTCGTTATCGTGTTAACATACATTACCTACAACAAACGGACGTCCAAGACATACATTTTTTAAACAGTATTTTAACTAGTTTAAATAACAAAAATGGCACTAAAAATATCATGAGTGTTAAAAACAGTGTTTTTTCTTGATATATGTGTATATATATTATTTTACAAGTGCAATATATGATAAATAGAGACATTTTAAGTTTGAAAAATCAGTTGTTCTACGTAAAACGACAGCAGTACCCACCTCAACGCTTCGCTTATGAGGCGTGAAAAACAAGAAAATGCATAGGAATTGATTAATTACAATTGGCGGTCCTATCGCACAAGGCAATCTCTTCCGGACAACCATTGGATGGAAACAAAAAATAGTTTTGGAAATAATTTTATGGCGTACACAATATGATATATACTAATTAGGTTATAATAAATACTTATACATACATATATAATACACATCATGATAGATAAATAATGTACCATTACATTAAAATAAAATTGATAATTTTAAACCTTAGCAATTGCAAAGGTAATGTTTCTTGACTAAGCTTTTAAATACATGAAGCGATTTAGCACGTCAACATTATGAGGAAATGTATCCCACAATCGGACAGCTTGAACTGAAAACGTCATATCTAGAAATTTGGTTGAATGCACAGGTATTCTTAGTGTTAAGTTCTCGGATGATCTCAGGTGTCTTGAATGCGAGTCGTGTAAGAAATCGAAACGTTATTTGAGATAAGAAGGAGTAAACAAAATATAAAGAAGGAATAGGATACGTGCATTACGGCGAAAGTGGATGGGTAACCATTTGAGCTTATAACAAAAATCAGTAACATGATCATATTTGCGTAGTCCAAATATGTACCTTATACATAGATTTTGAAGCCGCTCAAGTTTATTAAGATGGTCTATAGTAATATCAAGATAGCTGGCATCAGCATAATCTAAGATTGGAAAAAGAAGTGACTGAACAAGCGCTGTCTTAGTAATGATAAGAAGAAGGTTATGAAGCCTTTGTAGACATCCAACGGTAGCAAATATTTTCCTGCTAACCTCTTGAATTTGAGGTCCCCGAGATAAGCATTTATCTATATATCCCCAAGTTTTTAACCTTATAACTATAAGGAATTATTTTTCCATCAAGAGAAATCTGCGGTAGTAATGAACAATTTATTTTCAATTTAAAAAACAATTGATTTAGATGGATTAAGCCAAAAGACTTACTCCAATCGCAGATTCTGTCTGAGTAAGTATAAGTCTTTATTTATGTTACCTATTGCCACAAACATTCTATCTAAAGGAGCCTGTGAATAAATTTGAAGATCATCAGCATATAGGTAGGAAAAAGTGAATTTGTCAGAGATAGCATTTATGTAAATAGAGAAGAGTAGGGGTGAAAGGATACCGCCCTGAGGAACACCTGCAAACGTTGAACACCATGAAAAAACATTTTCTTCAAAGTAGATACGTTGCCGGCGGCAAAAACAGGTAACTACGAAACCAGTCAATAGCTTCTGGAGATATGCTAAGGGAGCTGAGAATGCCGAGGAGTACGTCAAAATCAACGGTATTATAAGCATTGCTAAAGTCGAGAAGAGCTTGGACTGTTAAGTCACCCTTCTCCATAGCATAGCATTATGTCCTCCGTAATATGAACCAAGGCTGTCGTAGTGCTATGGCCCGGTCGAAAACCAGATTGGAGAGGGTTCAGGTTTTGTTTTTCGGAGATGTAGGTGCAGAGTTGGGTTTGGATAAGTTGTTTAAGGACTTTGGAAAGGAAAGATATTATTGAAATGGGACGAAATTCAGAAAAGGTCGAGACATTGCTTTTTTTTAGGTATAGGAGTTATGTGGGTTAGTTACGTATGTCTATTCTAATTATGTCCTGGGCTGAATTATGTATTTCAGAACTATTCTTCTATTATATACCTATTCTAATTTTACTAGTCATTCTAGAATTTTAATATTTACAAAATATTTGCCATGTATGAGTCGGAATAAAAAACAACGGATTTTGATAAAGGTTTCATTTTGTTTGAAAGATGATTAACCGTGAGTGCTCTAAGCTATGATATAAAAATCTTTTCAGATATTTGAAATTGAAAAGCATGTCTTATAATATATCTACAAATATGTACTATCCTCTCGTAGTTAAAGTTTTCATAAAGATATTAGTCTGCGATATCCGTAAAAATATTTTTATGTGAAAAAGCCATAAGTTTGAAATAGAAATATGCAGCTGTTATAAACGAATTCCTACCTCAATTACCATTTGGAACACGAAAGCGACATAGTAGGCCGCACTATTATAGGAGTATAATACTTTAGGTATATATTTTAGTCTAATAACACGAATAGTAAAACGGGAACTGTATTAGCGACACGACAGTAAGTCTTACTGTACAAAGTTTCATTCCAACGACATGCTAATTTTCATACAATCAGTAAAATTTACTTTTAGCAAATTGAGTCAATCGCCATTTTATTAAATACAAATTATGTCCATTACTTTTTTACATGGGTGGCAAATAGCCTTAAGGCCCATCTGATGGTAAGCGTTTACCGTAGCCTATAGACGCTAGCAACACCTGAAGTATCACTCACGCATCGCCAACTCTAAGGAGGATAATACATAATAAAAAGAATAATAGATATTATGTAGCAAAATATCTATCTACGCTGCATTGCAGCCTGTACTTTGAATGTACGCCGTAGCGTAGTAGCCGAGTGACATTTGTACGGTATCTGCAACACAATCTAAAGGCAATTTTACATGACAATCGGTTACCTTGTTGCAGCCATTCAGTGTTTTAAAGTAACTCTGTCTTTTTTTTATTGCCTTTGGTGGCTGATGAGCCACGGCCCAGGTAAATGGTAACCGTCGCTCATGGACTCAACTATACCGGGAGTATTGTCAAGCCACTGCTCACCGTTTCTCTTGTGTCCGTGTTTAATGCACACGTTGTGCATTAAACATATAGTTCTCCCCAAAGACAAAAGTGGGTAATTTCACCATCGATTCTATTCATCGTTTCAATCAAAGGTGAAAGATTTGATTGGCGCGGGAGCGTGTGAACGTTAGTGTATATTACGTTAAGTAGGTCGCACAAGACTGTTTGTAGCCTCAGTGTTATTCTCGTTTTAACGAGCTATCGGCCTTCACGGGAAACAGGTAATTGCGCATTATTCACGTTTGCGAGTTTGAGTTGACATCAATTGAACTGTGATTGAACTTCATTTTGCTAATGTTAGATATTATGTTGGATGCTCTTGACTCAGGAATGGATTTCAATACATTTTGTAGAGGAAATAGCTCATATTCAGATACGATACACAGATTAACAACCCCTAATGAGGTTTAATGGTAGTCCCAAGTGACTACTGAGCGTAAAACGTTCCGAATGTTTTTTTTATTGCGTTTGGTGGCAAACGAGCCAACGGCCCACCTGATGGTAAATGGTAACTGTCGCTCATGGACTCAATTATACCGGGAGTATTGTTAAGCCGCAGCTCACCATTTCATTTCAGATGTGAAATAAAAAATTAACGGCTACAACCGAAACACACCGATGTGCTTTATGGCCATGTCACACGGGAGATAGTGGTACAAACCCGCTCGGGCTCGATAGCAAGTGAGTATTCCCACTTGATACCCAGCACTACCACCAGTTATGCAATGGGTCATAACTGCTTACTCCCTGCGTGGGAAAGAATGCGGTGGTGACACTTATATTCTTAGTCCGTCACCACACAGACAATGTAACGGGAGATATCTTAAACACAAAGCGAAAAATGTGAAACCGAAAATAATAGTTACTAGCAGGATTTGAACCTGCATCTCCTGGATACCATCCAGATGCTTTGCTAATTCAGCCATCGTGACTATTGCTCCTGACTGCTAATTTCGATAACACATTCATACTTAACGTCTTTGAGTGACGCCTGCGCCATCTGTCGGAAGTATTTTCATACATTATACCGACCAGGTAAACTTAATTTTACACATTTTGAAAAAAGAAGAAGAAAGTAAAGTTTTAGAAAGTATTAATTTTACAATTAAGATTTTACCTAATAATGACGCAAACCCTATAAATATTTAGATATATTTTTAGCATTTTACATGCTTAGCACTATACATTAAACACAAAACGAAGGAGATATCTGTTCATTCATAAATTTTCCATCTATAAAAAGAAATGGAGAGCAGAGGTTTGGCTGTATCCTTACTATTATTGTTGATTTCATGAGTGGCGGTTACCACTTACAATCAGGTCTGCCACCAGAAGTAGTGAAGTATATGGGTGTATCTGGGTGTACTTCATAATTTTATAGTAATTACGTTTGTGTGAGTCTATCATGATTTTAGGTAAAAACAGTAGGTAAAGTAGAGATCTTAATACTGTGAGCTACGGCTCTGGGAGTATTATACGAATTTTAACAAGGTTGACTTTAATGAGGCCGTGACTGAATCGCGTAACCTTGCTGAAAGAATAATAACTAATATGATGGCTTGAAGGCATGAAATGTAGTACCTAATGATAACTCCTGCACTAATACCCTCATTGAAACTCAACGGTTTCAACTATTTTGTGAGAAAGATTTAGGCCGTAGTTCACCACTCTGGCCAAATGTCGTTTGACAGATTTCACAAGCTGTCAAGAAAACCTCTCAGACATGCAGGTTTCCTTACGATGAATTTCTTCACTGAGCAGCGATAATTTGTAAATAAATAGACTAAGGGCCTCGTTCACCATCTTCAAGTAAAGCGTTGATTAGTTACTTCTTGACTAGTGATAATTGTCAAGTAATAGTTACGAGTATCGTCTGTCAATTTCACAAGCGAAAATAAAGCTTCGAGTAGCAACTTACTGGTTAAGTGAATGACGCAAGAAATCAGACGTTGCATTCGTTAAATATAACGTCAAAAACGTCAAAGTCGTTCGCAAACGTCATATTGCAGACACAGTTTACTTTATCTATAGTACCTATATATTGTTTCTTATATCGCGTATTATCGTGTGATTTTATTTTGTTATTAAGTTCGTATCAACTTACGTATTATAATTAAAATGGATAAGGTTCGCAGAGACAGAAAGTGAGGTGCAGAAAGGACTAATACATTATACATACATTTTGACAGGTTATGTAGGTATTATAATTCACTTATATGGGAAAATGCCACTCACCTTTGTGATGTAGGGTTTATCTTACGTTTTATAAAGTTATGCAATTGGTCCACTGCATATTTCGATAGACGAAATTTAGCAAAAAAGACAGTTTCATCTAGGCCCATAAAATAGCCGACACGGAATTTAAATACACAAATTCTCGGTACTCGTTGAATCGCAGAATATTCAAGTCCATCTAATTGATGATCAATTAAGTCAAATAGATCCATTATCTTATTATATCATAAATATTGTAATATGCAAAAACAACAACGCAACAGCTAACCGTCGAGTAACCATGCTAATTGGCAGACTGCATGGCAAGTAAGTTATGCGGCACGTAATCTTAAGATTATTGCTACTCGAACGTCGTGAAATTCGCACCCGGAGTTACGGGAGACTTTAACTGGTGATTAGTCTATTTGACACTTTACTTGAGAGTGGTGAAAGAGGCCCTAATACACAGATGAAAAAGTCAGAGGTGTGTGACGTGCGAGGTCTGGGGGGTTAGAATGTATCTCACTAAATCGTATTGACATCGTATCGTCTAGCTTGTGATTGGTCGAGAAACTGACGCTTGATGTCGCAATAATCCCTCGGCCAATCACGGTGGTCTCTCAAACAATCACAATGACACGATATCATGTCGATATGATCGAGTGAGATACATTCTAACCCCCCTGAACTTCGGCCGGGGGATCAAACTCTATACCGGTTACCGCTAGGCTATCATTACTGTGTATTATATTGTTTTTATTTTGATCCACAGTCGCATGAGATATTTTCTGCACATACCACGTAGTGATTATGTACTGAATTCCGAGAACCATAATAAAATGCTTCGTGTTTAAGTTTAATATATGTTTATAAATAAATTATAAGGGTTCTAAGTTCTTCCAGAAGATAAAGTTGGGTATAGAAAATAAGCTTAAATCTATACAAGTATAACTAGGTATATAATTACGTTTAGTTTGAAGTATGATGGTACCGACACCAACCCAGGACACATAAATACTACATGGTAACCATCCCTATTTTTAGTCATTGATCAGAAAGTGTTAATATGTCTAATTATATTATTTGTATAAATACATGTAAAGCGAATAAATGATTACGTATATCCAAATCAATACTTAAATATAGGTATTTTTTTACGAATCAAAATAAACTCTGGTAAGATAACAAAGGTTATTGCATAACTGCATGACTATAATTTTTAAATTATAAAAAAAAAAACATCAAAATCCCCTTAGCAGTTTTTTTTTAAATAAATTTAAAAAAATTCTAGTTTAAATAAATTTCTAGTTTTTCGCTATATCTCAGGTTCCCGATATAATAGCGAAATAAAATGTATACCATTACCATTTTTTAAGTCTAATCAAGCCCTTTCAAATAAAAAAAGCTGTATCACAATCCGTTTAGTAGTTTTTGCGTGATGCGCGAACAAACAAACAGACAAACAGATAAACAACAAACAGACAAAAATTCTAAAAAAAAAATATATTGGGCTTAGACACGCCTATATAACCTATTACAGTCATTTTTTCTCAAATATCTTAAATGTACAGACACAGCTCTGTTACAGTTTTATAATAGTATATAGATTTATTTAAATCAAATTAAATCAATACCCGATTTAATTAACTTTATTATTTATAGCCATTTTGCTTTTTAAAAAATATGGTGTAATTTATTGTAATAATATATATATTATCAAATATTTTTAAAATAAGTAGTTATTATGTAAAACAGAGTACTAAATTATAAACTAATGTAATTAGCAATAAAATAGTAATATTTGATCGACTTCTACAATATGTAATGTACAAATATAAAAATGAACAAGAAATGATACGAGAAAAAATTTTTAGATAAAATGTCAAAGTATAATAAATGCGTAATCATAATACAATTTTTCATAAAAGCAAGTATTTGTAATTACAAAATTATAAAAAAAAATATCTGAGATTGTCACCATCACATTAAGTACCTTTATTTTTTGTAAACTCAAAAATTCACCATGTAAAAGCATGCAAAAAATAAATACTTTAGAAAATCCAAAGTATTTATTTTTAACTGCACGCCTCATAATCTTCATTTTTCACAATAAAATTGATTATTTGATAAGTAACTAATAATGTATTGGTCTTACTAAGTAGTTTACAATAAATCACATAGATGCGGTAATTTCAAAAAATGCTAATGTGGGTTTCATGTCTTATACGCCATCTAGCGCTAATTTTAAGAAGTACTTCTATATTAGTAGTAGGCATTGGTTTTAGTGTTGCGTCGAGTGTAAATACATATTCAGTATTTTTTGTTTATTTAATAACAATTAAACCACATCGAATCAGACCGTGAAAAGTAATAGGGCTCTATTCCTAGTAATACTCAAGTTAAAATGAAAAAAAGACTCGATTAGTAAAGTATTTCGGCTGTTATCGTGTTAACATACATTACCTACAACAAACGGACGTTCAACACAAAATTTTTTAAACAGCTTTTTAACTAGTTTAAATAACAAAAATGGCATAAATAATATCATTAGTGTCAAAAATAGTGTTTTTTCTTGATATGTGTGTGTATATATTGTTTTACAAGTGCAATATATGATAAATAGAGACATTTTAAGTTTGAAAAATCAGTTGTTCTGTGTTTAACGGGAATAGTACCCACCTCAACGCTTCGCTTATGAGGCGTACAATAGGCTTTTTTATTTTATTTATTTTTATTTTAAGATAAAAAAGGTAAACCTTTCAAGTGAAAAGTACGAGATTAATCTGTGAATAAACCTTTAAGTTATTCACTTAACTCCATCGTTTTAACTTCCTAATCTTCCAGAAGACGTGAAATACGTGGGAGCGCTTTTTCCTGCCTGAAACACAAATTTTTAAGTGCTTCACAAATTATTTACACCTAAGCCAGTAGCGACCTCACTGGTTCATACCCAATGCCATATAGCCAATAAGCGTTTGGATATACGAGTAGAAGGAGCGGATAAGTTTGCGTTAGCGGAAAATAATTAAACAAAAACTATTGGATTTTTTGTTGCCTTTTTAGGGATGAAGCTAGTCTAATAGTCAAGCTGGTTTATATAATACTTTCTGATATTTAGGCGAATGTTACACATTTTGAAATAAAACTTCGTTTACGGAATCTATCGCGTTTACTTAATTTTACTACTATCCCGACGTTTCGAATACTTTACAGCATTCATGATCACGGGTGGACTTAGATGATAGTCGTCCAAATATGTTATTAGGATTCGAATCGTCGGGATAGTAGTAAAATTAAGTAAACGCGATAGATTCCGTAAACGAAGTTTTATTTCAAAATGTAATAAATAGTCAAGCTATTTAGTACCTCCTGAAATTTATCACTAAAATAAACTGCTTTGCGCTGTAGATATTTTTCCCTAATAGATGATTGACGCAAGTGATAACGCAAATTGTTCATTGATTTCATTTTTTTATAACTCATAAGAAGTACATAGTTATATTTAGTTCACACAGTTGAGGTTACGAGCTAAAACCAGTAACGAATATTATTATGTTTACATTATTGTTACACAGAATTGGATTCTTTCAGTAAATCTATACTATTATAAAGCTGTAACAGAGCTCTGTCTGTACATTTAAGATATTTGAAAAAAAAAATACTGCAGTAATAGGCTATATAGGCGTGTCTAAACACAAAACAACTTTTTGTAGAATTTTGGTCTGTATCTGTTTCTTCATTCGCCTTATTTTTTTTATTTGATATTTCTTGATTTGACTTATAAGCTCGTATACATTTTATCTCGCTACTATATTGGGATCCTGAGATATTACTTATAAACTAGCTTAGCTAGGCTAGTGTAAAATAAAATGGTTTATATTTTAATTGCAAAATAATTTGATTTTACTAAACCAACCCGCTCACGCTTCTTCTGAAACCAAGCCCGATCTAAGCACCAAGTCACGCAGCCTTCTCCCTGCCACCTTCCACCCCGTATTCGTGCGAGGCGATTAACCAAATTGTAGGGAATGGTTCAGCACTGCGGCACTCAACCTACTTAGTTGCTCTTAATAATGGAGGCTCACGCACCCAAAGGATGCAGGTGTATTTTTGCTCTAGTTTAGTCAGTAATTGACGAAAACGATATTTAAGGTTCACTTAATAATCGTATAACATGTAGCTAGGCCAGGGGGGTTAGGCAGAATCTCATATCTCACATGTCGATCGTATCGTGATCGCTGTGATTGGTTGACAGATTACCGTGATTGGCCAACGGATTATTGCGACATCATGCGTCGGTTTCTCAACCAATCACAGTGATCACGATACGATCGACATGTGAGAGATGAGATTCTGCCTAACCCCCCAGGAGTATTTGAATAATTTATCCAAAAAAATTACACAGTTCATTAGTTGTACACGAGTTTCTTCTACGATAGCAGCGATAGCCTAGTGCTAAAACTAAGGACTCCGCCGTGTACCGTCTCTGCGCCTGTATTGGCAGAACACTGAAACTATTAGAACTGTGTAATATTACTTCAGTGGTAGGAAATCTGCGTGCCTGGGAAATCTTGATGGCTTGTTAAGTCTGGCAATCCCGCACTGGTCTAGTGTTGTGGATTACAGCTTAAATCCATCTCACTCTGAGAAGAGACTCGTGCCCAATAGTGGAGATAAAAAAAAAATACTACGAGTAATATTTGCGGTGTACCAGATAAAACATTATGGAACAGAATTCCGTAAGTGGTTTGTTCGTGCCCAACCCGCAGCAATCTTTTTATGTTTTCGCTATAATTCATTTTGAATAACCATCAAGTTATATTTAGACATTATTGCACGCCTCATAAGCGAAGCGTTGAGGTGGGTACTGCTCTCGCTTTACTAATCGAGTCTTTTTTTTTCGTTAACGTATTATTATGATTACGAATAGAGCCCTATCACTTTTCACGGTCTGATTCGATGAGGTTTAATTGTTATTAAATAAACAAAAAAAATAGTGCATATATACGCTCGATGCGACACTAAAATCAGTGCTATCCTTATTTTGAACTATTTCTATAGATCAATGTAGAAATACTTATTAAAATTTGTGAATAAGGAAAAAGAGTATTTTAGTACAGGCTGGAATCGAACCTGCGTCCCTTCCTATCCGGGGAAGTGCTCTAATCCACTGAGCTACAGTACTATCTTTTAGACATATCCAATCTCCTTATCACATTTGTCATAACGACCAACGCCCTCTATCGGAACGCATTTACATGCATTAATCCAATATAGTAAGTTTAATTTTGCAATTAAAATTCATACTACCTATATGATGGCGTGATTTTTTTAAATATTGTGATGTATATTTTAGCACTTGACATGCTCAGCTACTCTTAAAGTACAAATTATAATTTGTGAATAAGGAAAAAGAGTATTTTAGTACAGGCGGGAATCGAACCTGCGTCCCTATCCGGGGAAGTGCTCTAATCCACTGAGCTACAGTAGTATCTTTTAGACATACCCAATCTCCTTATCACATTTGTCTTAACGACCAACGCCCTCTATCGGATTAATGCATGTAAATGCGTTCCGACAAGTTCCGTACTAAGATACTCTTTTTCCTTATTCACAAATTATAATTTGTACTTTAAGAGTAGCTGAGCATGTCAAGTGCTAAAATATGGATCAAAATACTTATTAAAATTAGCGCTATCTATGTGATTTATTGAAAACTACTTAGTAAGACCAATACATTATTAGTTACTTATCAAATAATCAATTTTATTGTGAAAAATGAAGATTATGAGGCGTGCACTTTTGGATTTTCCAAAGTATTTACGTTTAATTTCATATCCAATGGTAATTTGTGAGACTCGTTGAATCATCATTTCCCTACCCTTATTCCAAACTTTTGTTGGGATCGGATTCTAACCTGCCCCCTTAGAATGCTGCTTGCTAGTTATATAGATCTTAAAATGATTAGCAATACACGAAAAAACTCACACACATCAAGCTTATATACAGTAGTAGGTATTATAATTTTAGAATTTTAAGTTATGGGCCGTGTGGGGCCTGCTTTAGAATTGTCCCACCCCTCTCCACCCATGGGAGTCGTAAGAGCCGACTGAGGGAATACCGGGGGGAGTGGGCAGCAGCACTTCCTCGAGTAACGTATTAACAACATCCACTGCGATCGCGATCGCCAACCCGCCTGCCAAGCGTGGCGATTACGGCACTATACCCCCAATTTGGGGAGGCCTATGTCCAGCAGTGGACGTCGAAAGGCTGATGGATGGATAAAGTTATGGAAATCATTTAATGTCTACAAAAATAATATTTTTTAAAGATACGCGAAATGTAAATTACCTATTAAATTAATAGTCTTTATAATTAGATTAAATAACATTTATAGCCTGTTATAAATTAAACTACAAAGCTAAAATTATGCGGTTCAAAATGGCGATCAACAGAAGTTTTATTCCGTTTTATACCAATAGTCATTGTTGGTAAATTTATGCAAACCGCTTCGTTACTAACTGTTTCAAAATAAATGTTGTGTAACTATTGTTTGTGTTGCTTCTATTATAATATTTTGACTAAAATTTTTTCAAATTATGTAACAAACGAAAAGAGGTTTTTATCAACAAGCTATGACAACGAACATTAGCAAAACATTTGTTAATAGAAGGCTTAAGCGTCAGTAGATGAAGTTATTACGAATAGGAATTAATTAAATTAATAAATATTCACGGATATTTTCACACAGCGTCCTCTGGTCCCAAACTAAGCTCAACGCTTGTGCTATGATTACGGATATAATACATATATTACTTTTTTTTGTAAATACATATATATAATAGATAGAAAACACTTAGACGCAGTACAAATATCTGTGTTCATCACACAAATAATTGTCCTAAGTTGGAATCGAACCCACGACCTCGAGCACTGAAGTCGGTTACACTACCAACTATGCCACGAGGCCCGTCAATTCTTACGTTCTTAAGCACATACTAGATGTCTGGAAATCATACACAATTATTGAAAACATAGGTAGTTGCTTTTAAAATATTCTTATTAATTGAAAAATTATTATAGATGTGATTCGGATTTAGTGTGTCATTATATTTTATTACTCTATCATCTATGAAACTATACTAACTCATTAGAGTATATGAAAAACATAGACTGAGTATACAATAGACTCGCTACTATTTTGACACTAAGGATAAAGAAAAGGATTTACACATTAATTAGGTCTTATGTAAGCTTGTTTTTGTAATTACGTAAAAAAAACCTTCATTATTCATTTTATATACGATAATGCTACAATGTCTAATACATTTTAAGCAAAACATAAGCATAACTGCAATTTCTTTTGTCATGTCATTCTTATATCTAGAACAGGTAGTGCATTTTTAGCCTCTATCCATCAGGCTTTTAACGTCTACTGCTGAACATAGGCCTCTCCAAGAATGGGGGATAATGCCGTAATCGCCACGCTTGACAGGCGGGTTGGCGATCGCAGTGGATGTTGTTAATACTCGAAGGAGTGCTGCTGCCCACTCCCCCGGTATTCCCTCAGTCGGCTTTTACGACACCCATGGTGGAGAGGGGTGGCACAATTCTAAAGCCGGCCCCACATGGCAATTTTTAGTCTACAAAGTTATAATCATAGATATCTTTTAAAATTATTCCAGTTATCATATGTCAAACTATTGCTATCTCGACACTGCATACGCTGATGATGAGTCTTTATTATCCTCTGTCTACGATGAAACAAAAAAAATACCGCATACGTAAGTGACAACCACATAACACAATAAACCTCAGACGAAATTATGTTTGGAACAATGTCAACAAATAAAAAATATAATATTCGACAGTGTAGAGACGGAATAAGGTTTAATAATCCTAATCCTAATATTGAACGTATTAATCATGATTGTCATGTCACCTTGTCATAATATTGAACGTATTAACCATGCCTATTACTGGATATTAGTCAAATATAGGGATCTGTTTAATAATTAACCGAATCCAAATGACAACCATTTATTTAAATTCTAACTAAACAGAAGTTATTCTCTCATCATCGCAATATCACTATTACTTACATACTGTTTCTATAATATATTTATTTGTGATACTAACTTAACTAACTTATAATCACGCCATTCCCCGTGAGAGAACAGAGTGCCAAGAGGCTCTATTCTTGCATACATCTCTCGCTTCCTCAACATTCATAATAATAATTCTCTTCATACATGCTCACCGGTTTCGGAGACTCCTGACTCCACCTTCCTTCAATACATGACCGATTTGGTCTAGGTAGGTGAGTCTCGGTCTCCCCCTGAACCCACATTCTTCAACTTTTGCATTGTATATCTTCTTAACCAGTCTCTCGTCCGGCATTGTTTCCACATGTCCGAACCATCGGAGCATTCCCTTTCGCATCTTTACACCAATACTCTCTTTCATACCTACTCGCTCTCTTACGTCGTCGTTACAAATGTGGTCAGTCAGCCTCACTCCACAGATTCTCCTCAGAGTTTATTTGTAATGGTGACGATAAACAAGATGCTCAATAGAGATAACGCAATATGAAGCATAATAATAAATATAATTACAAGACTTCACACTGGAATATCCTTTATTCCTTACTTTATTTTATGTTAAAATTTTTCAAGTTAAATATTATTTACATATTGAATACCTCGTTTTAAGACTAGTCTGGAAAATGCAGCATTTCTTTTCCCCATGTTTATTATAAAAACACTAAACAAAACATTTTTAAATAAATCTAAGGTGGTGCAGGCGCTAATACCTGTACATAATACCGCCCTAAACGAGACAGCGGATGGACGTGGAATGTCCACCACCAAGGCCTTCCGTGACGATGCGGTGTGTTGCAGTGTCACTCAGTAGAGACCGGAAAGAGAAAGCCGCCAGTGGGCCACTGCAGTAATATCACACGGTTCCAGTGGTCCGCTAATACAGGTAGAGAAACGGAGCGTTTATTTAGTGGGTGAGCTCCCCACGCTATCCTGTTCGTTGCCCTAAAGGATGAGGTGTGCTCATAGGTATTTTTTGCCTTGAGAAGAAAAAATAGGTATCAGCGTTGATTTTCTACTATCTAGATCCAGTCTAGATGGGCCAGAGCCATCTCGTGATAATGGAAGCAAAACAGGATATTATAAAATCAATCAATCAATAAACGTGAGTTAGTATGTTTGGTATCTTTTGTCTCTGTACCTAATTCTGAGATTGTCACACAATGTAATTTATTTGTTCAAATTCACACTCAATCGGTCGGATCTGATTGTAGATTCTTGCTATCATTAATAAAAATGGACTAAGAACACAAGTGTCACCAACAAGTTAAACGAACTTGAAACGCAGGTGTCGTACGAGGCGACTAAGGGAAGGATACTTTTTAAATCACTGATGGTAGGGCTGGGTACCAATTGGGAAGAGTCACTTGTTATCAGGCCCGAGCGTGTTGTTACCACCATCTCCCAATCAGCCATAAATTTCGGTCTATGTATTTTGTTTTCAGCGAGAGATAGGTGTCTTTTCTTTATTTTAATATCAGATATAATGATGAGTAGCGGCTTGAGTACACTTAGTATAGTTGAGTCTATGAGCGACGGTTAACATTCACCATGAGGTCGGGATCTATCTACCACCATGAGCAATAAAAAACATTTAGCGTAGAATATGATATCAACTACTAATTTTAATAATACTGCTCATATACTCGTAGTATATCAACTACCTACGTACTATTTCTGGATTTCACAGAAATCAATAAGAAGCCTCACTACGTCACAATCTAATTGGAAACCGCATTCAGGCCTCCCCTATCAAATATTTTAATCGTTCTTACTAAACCTTAATGTGTATTTTAGTTGTTTCAATAAGACAACTTCGATTTGATAACGTCTTATTTATAATTATAAGTTATTATACGTGATAGGTGGATTGGTGGATAAAAATCCAAAAACTTTCACAAACCTTTTGCGTTTATAATATTAAAAAAGCTTTTTTGGTTATATCTCAGGTTCCCGATATAGTAGCGAGATTAAATATATGCCAGTTTTTAAGTCTATTAAGTAAAAGAATTAGAATCAAAATTTGTTTAGTAGGTTGCGTGAACCGTGAATGAACAAACAGATAAACCAACAAAAAATCTAAAAAAAATTAAACACAAAGTGAAAAATGTGAAATCAAAAATAACAGTCACGAGCAGGATTCGAACCTGCATCTCCTGGATACCGTCCAGATGCTTTGCCAATTCAGCCATCGTGACCCTTGCTCCTGACTGCTAATTTCGATAGCACATTCATACTTAACGTCTTTGGGCGACGCCTGCACCATCTGTCGGAAGTATTTTCATACATTATACCGACCAGGTAAACTTAATTTTACAATTAAGATTTTACCTAATAATGACGCAAACCCTATAAATATTTAGATATTTTTATATATATTTTTAGCATTTGACATGCTTAGCAACATACATTAAACACAAAGTGAAAAATGTGAAATCGAAAATAACAGTCACAAGCAGGATTCGAACCTGCATCTCCTGGATACCGTCCAGATGCTTTGCCAATTCAGCCATCCTGACCCTTGCCCTGACTTTCACTTTGTGTTTAATGTATGTTGCTAAGCATGTCAAATGCTAAAAATATACATAAAAATATCTAAATATCTAAAAAAAATGTTTTGTGTTAACACACGCCAATATAGCCTAATATAGTATTTTTTTCTTAAATATCTTAAATGTACAGATACAGCTCTGTAACAGTTTTATAATAGTTTAGGGGTCTGAGACGGAATCTCATATCTCACATGTCGATTATATCGTGATCACTGAGATTGGTGAAAGATCACCGTGATTGGCCAACGGATTATTGCGACATCACGCGTCGGTTTCTCTACCACAATCACAAGCGAGTCAATACGATGTCGATTGTGAGATATGAGATTCCGTCTAACCACCCAAGGATTAAGATTTCTCATATACATAAATATCTATTATACCAATTTATTATCATGAAGATTTACATACATATAGTCTGTAACCCAGAAAAGGACATAGACTTTTATCACATGGTTCCTGAGGGATAGCAGTTTTTGCAAAGAGATCATATTTCTCCTGTATAGTGAAGTATTTATACGAGTATACTGAAGTCCACGTACACGGTGACAGGTAGAATCTAATATGCCAACAAAGTACGGAGGCTAGACGGACTAAGAATACAAGTGTCTCCACCCCATTCTTTCTCAAGGGTGTCGTACGTAAAGGGAAGTAAGCAATTATCACTCATTTCATTATTGGTGGTAGAGCCGGGTACCAAGTGGAAGTACTCACTTGCTGTCGAACCCGAGCGGGTTGGTGATGTAGCGACATCTATCTCGCCACATACGAAGAAATAAAAAACTGACGTATCCTACATCGCGATGTGAAAAGTTATCCGAGCGATGTACATACATACAAGAACCCGACAAACAATCGTCGGGCAGTTAGCCTACCAGACACAACACCCGTCTGGTCGGAGGATCCTCCATTTTCAATGAAGAATGAGGAACTATACACCCTGTTCCTCCACCCCCCAAACTGGTGACCCCGAGCATGAACGTCAGCGCAGCCTTCGCAAGCTACGTCATCGTGACGTCATCATCACTTCCTCAAGCTTTCGAGCAGCGAGTCATACAGCCAGCCAGCATCCACGGCTACTACGGGTATCCTGACATCACCCACACAGCCTTATCAGCGACCTTGGCACAGCACACTGCACTTCGGCCGGTCAGCAAGCAGAGACGCACTTCTCTCCTGGTTGACCCAGCAGCCAGCCACTACGCAGCACTGCACCACTCCGACTCACTGGAGCATTCGCAGTATCACCCCCGACTCACTGGGGCATCATCACCGCAGACAGTTCCGACTCACCGTGAGCTATGCGGCATCTGGTTCCGACTCAGTGAAACATTCTACTGGCCCGGCAAGCACAAGGTGTATAGACGACTCAACCTGCTATCGACTTCCGGTCTCGAAGGGGAGTGATGTAGCGACATCTATCTCGCCACGTACGAACAACTAAATAACTGACGTATCCTACATCGCGATATGAAAAGTTATCCGAGCGATGTACATATATACAAGAACCCGACATACAACCGTCGGGCAGTTAGCCCACCAGACACAACACCCGTCTGGTCGGAGGATCCTCCCTTTTCAATGGGGGATGAGGAAGCTTACACCCTGTTCCTATCATCCCCCCAAACTCCCGCGTGACTGGCCATGAAGCATAAAAAAAGGTCTTAGATGATAAGCACACTAACTTCCCAAAGGTCTATTCATTCTAGCTTTAAACAAGCGGAAATTGTAATGGAACGGGCACACAGGAGTTGGCAAATTATTTCATACTTTAGCGTGTTACAGAGGATAATGTAAACGTTTAATGTTTTAATTCAAATCCAGAAGAAAATCTATGACAAAAACTTTCCCTTAAAGAGTAATAATTTCACGTTATTACCATAAAATAATCATTCAAGGCTGACACAAAATATGTATATGCGTACAGGAAACAAGGAAAGTTATATTAACTTGAAGAAGTTAGATTAACGTTTATCCAAACAGGCGCGTGATTCATTTTTGTTTTGTCTGCCGTTTGCATGTGTATTACGTGAAACTAAAATTTGTCATTATTGTTGAACACTGTTAGATAACAAGTCTGATAACAGTAGTTAGTTACATTTATATTGTTCTGCCGCTAGAAGCGTTGCTTTCCCTCTAGCTCCCGCGCTGGTCATGTTTACTACTGTAGGTTATCTAATACATTAATTGTGAGATTTTTTTTTTTTTTTTTTTTTTTATTAAAGGCGGGAATTTTTTTTCCTAAACACACACCCCGTCATTCATCATGGTAATGATTTGAAGTATTAAAATTGCTTAACTTATTAGCTACTAGAATGTAGGGAACGTCCCTAAGAAAATAAGTTTAAAAGGGATAATTTAAAAAATACAACTTCTTATATCTAATCTATTAACTATAATGAATTAAGTAGTATGTTAATTAGAGTAAGGCAGAGGACACAGTTTATTAACTGGTCTGTTTAGTGTGCCTGCTTTCGTGCGTAGTGTAACGACACGCACTACGTTATAAGGACCGGGATGGAGACGCTCCACCCTGCCCATTGGCCACTGAAGTGGACGACTAAGGTCTGATTTAATAAGAACCCAATCATTTATTTCTATATTAGGTAAAGAAGTGAACCATTTACTTAGTACTAATTTCGTGAGAGAAATATTTTTGTTGAATGAGTTTAATTATTAAGTCATGGGACTTATTTAGTTCGAAGATTGAAAGAGGACCGGCCAATCAGTTTTGTTTTGTTATTCGAATATTATTAATAAATCGTAAATACCATGCAATAGTGCGTTGTAATCGTGTAAACGATGAAAACCTTTGAAAAACGTTTTCACTATCGTCATCGTTCACGTTTTGAGACACTAAAGAAAATGTGTCACGATTGGACCTTAACTCCAATATTTCTGTCATATCGGAGACATATATTTTGTTAATTGGCCACTGATGAACGTCATTAGCTAACCAGGTTGGGCCATGGAGCTAACGGTTGAAGTCAGCTACGAGCTGAGTGGCATAGCGCCGCGGGAACAAACGTCAGCTGCGTTGTCCTTGCTTCTCACATGGTACCACTTGTCTGGAGGTACGACCTCAGTTACGCGAGCAAAACGACTAGAAACAAATGTTTTTAAATTGTGAGGTGGTGTCTGTAACCATGCGAGTGTTATGGACGAGTCTGTTAAGGCAGTGAGTTCGAATTTAATTTTAGTAATATTTTGCTTAATAAACAATACAAGTTTAGATAACAGAACAGCAGCCATCAGTTCAAGTCTCAGAATTGAAAGAGGTTTAATAGGCGCGACTTTACTTTTGCTAATAAGTAATCTAGTTTTTACAATATTATTTAAATCGACACTACGAATATAAATACTTGCAGCATAACCACGGGTAGATACGTCACAAAATGAAATTAAATGAACTTTGTTAAACTGTGTTATCAACATGTGTCGTTCAATACGTAATCCTGAGAGACTCGATAGAGAGTGTATAAAACTCGACCACTTACCACACAAGTCACTAGGAAGTTGTTTGTGCCAGCCAAGTTTTAATTTCCATAAATCTTGCATGATGCACTTGGCTAAGAAAACGCATGGATTCAAAAACCTACCGGGTTGTAAATACTGGCTAACAATTTTAGGACAGAGCGTTTAGTGCTGGTATCGTCCTTCATATTATATTCAAAGGAAAAGCAGTTATCAGTGGGTGACCACTTCAATCCCAGCACTTTGATGGTTGCACATGGGTTATCATCGCAAAAGTTGATAGGAATTACTCTGTCAGTATCAACACTATGTAGCAATTCAGGGGAATTACTTGCCTATTTGCGAAGATCGAAACCACGCAGTTTGAGAAGAGCTACGAGCTCATCCTGCTAGGCGCAAGCCTCAGAAGTGTCCTGGGTATACCAGAGGAGATCGTCCACATAGAAACCGTTTTTAAGTACTTCAGCAGCGCGAGGGTACCGTTCGCGCTCGTCGTGCGCTAACTGTTGTAAGGTGCGATCAGCTATGAACGGTGCGCTTCGAAGTCCGTAAGTATTTGTTAATAATTCATAGGTTTGAATAGGTTGCGATGGTGATTCCCTCCATAAAATATGTTTGTAACAACGGTCAACGGGATTAATCAGTACTTGTCTGTACATTTTAGTTGTGTCGGCAGTAATGCATACACTAAAAAGGCGAAAGTTGAATATCATTTTTAAAATATCATTTTGCAGCTTCTTGCCTGTTAATAAGGTATCGTTTAGTGATATACCGTTAGAGGTCACCGCTGAGCTATCAAATACTACACGAAGAGGAGTGCTAGTACTAGAGGATCGTATCACACAGTGATGTGGTATCACATATTTGCTTGGTTGTACACCAGTATATGGCTGCATATGGCCTAGCTGTTCATACTCACGCATGAAAACCTTGTACAACTCATATAAGTCAGGAGTGCGCGCGAGACGTCGCTCCAGACTAATAAACCTGCGCAGGGCTGAGTCACGTGACTCGCCTAAGGTTGCGTAGTTCGGATCGAGTTACAGAGGCGAGACATACCTGCCACTGTTATCGCGGTAGTGGCGACTTGAATATACCTCTTCGGCAAGTACATCAAGTGGGCTAGTAGGGTTGTCGCACGGCGACTCCTCTATTTCCCAGAACGCCTTAAGTTGAGTATCAATGCTGTCACTGTCTGTGGTATACGATACCATGTTGTAGGACGTGGCAACATTGGTGGTGTTAGAAGTACACGGTACTTCTAACTTCCCACACAATACATACCCAAATACACTCTTTAGTGCAGTGGGAAGTGAAGGGCTTAAAACTATTTTATTTCCGTCATATAAATGAGGAAAAATATCACCACCTAATATAATATCTATAGGCGATTTTTTATGAAAGTAGGGATCCGCCAAATCTAAGTTTTTAAATTTGTTTGAAATGTCTACAGAAATTTCTATAGTAGGATACGAGACAAAATTACAGCTTCAATATTAAACGTGGGATTATCACACTGCCTAGGTTTAACAGTACGTAAAGTCATTCCATGGGTTTTGACGTTATTGCCAGCCAAGCCAAATATTTTAAACGGACATTTCCTACGTGACAACCCTAACCGCTCAAAACAATTAACTGTTATGAAATTTGATTGAGCTCCCGAATCTATTAACACACGGCAAGGTTGCTCTTTTCCAAACGCATCGATAACACTTACTACAGCGGTGCCTAATAATACAGCAAAATTAATACACCATATATTATGCGACTGAATTATATTGGAATGCATCCCCACTGTCGACGTATCACAGCTGTTTACATTGGTTTGTAAAACCGGTTTGCTATTCGCATCTAAATGCAATAATGTATGATGTCGCCGGTTACACGTAAAACATCTGTATTTACTTTTACAATCAGCTGATGAGTGATTACGCTTTAGGCAATTATGGCACAATTTTAGGTAGTCAGCACGGCTGACACGTTGAGTAGGTGACAATTCACGGAATTGCACACAACGATATACCATATTATTGTCACCACAATGCGCACAACTACTATTATCACTGTGTCGATTTTGCGTTGACTGTAAGTGTGAGTAGAAACGCTTATGGACGTCAACTTGACCTTTATTTATTTTACTAAATGAGGAATTTTTAATTATGTTAGGATTAATGTTTGTACTAGTTTGTGAGTGTTCTAATATTTTGACTTGATTTTTGACATGTAGTATTAATTGATTATAAGTAGGAATTATTTTTTGATCGATACTCATTTCGAATGATTTTTTTGTATTTGTGTCTAGTGCACGTAAGGCTATGTGGCAAAATAAATAGTCAGACAAGTTTTGAATGTTTAAAGCTTCAATTGCCTTATAAGAGTCATCAAATGTTTCAATAAAACTGTTTAGATAGCTAATGTACTCTGATTTTAAAGCCGAGAATGTGAGCATTTTATCGAGATATCTACCTAGTAGCGTTCTATTGTCGTGATATTTATCAAGTAATGCCTGCCATACTATATCATAATTATTTGCCGTGATTGGCATGCTTTTAACAATGCTGAGTGCGGATCCACTTGTACAGGATACTAAATAATGAAATTTATCAATATTAGAAATTCCCTTTTGATTGTGTACCAAAGACCAAAATGTTTCATAAAATGTAGTAAAATTTTCAATATTGCCATCAAATTTAAATAATTCGAATTTTGGAAGTCGTGGACGTGATTGAAAATCTGAACTTGGGGTGTTAACTTCCTGAGCATGAGTAGGTGGAACGTCCGCCATTTTGTGTTCGTATTTTGATAAACACAATTTTATACGAAAATACAATTCATCAAAATTCTCTAGGTCGTTATCTGAAAACTGTGTGTCGGAATCTAAGTTTAGTTGTAACTTAAAGATTTCCATGTATATGTTTTCAAATTTATTACGCAGTTCATCAATCTCTAAGGCTTTGTATTGCGTATATAAACATGTCTACCTGTTCAGGTTGTAAAATTAATTTAGTTGATAGCTCAAATATCATTTGTAATTGAGAAATTATTCGTTGTTTTAAAGCGACATTTTTATTTAACATTCTAATGTTTTCTATATCCTTTTTTGAAGGGGGACATTTATCGTCAGGTTTCGTCATTTTAACGAAGTACCTTCAACTTGTAAAGTAATAGAATGAATTTACGAAATTCAATGCAAGCACGGCTTGTGTAAATAGTTAATACGTTAAATAGGTATAACGTAGGTATAGGCAACAGGTTTAAAACTAACAATATCAGGTCGATGGACCAGGAAAAATGTGCAGTTGCAATGCAAATGCAAAGCAATGTGTATTTTAGCACTGAATAGGGCTGGTAAAAGAGTGGACTGTATGAATGGTTTTGATAGATGATGGTTGGCAGTTGGACTGTGTATGATCCCACACTTGGAAGAGGAGGTGAAAGAATCAACCACCTACCTTTACGCCTTCACTCGCCAGATACACGCGGTCAGCAGAGATGTTCAGCAGAGCAGGATCAATGTTCACGGAAAGATTACAGCACCAACACCGAACTGCACGGGGCAGCTTATGATTATAGTCTTGAGCTAGCTCAGTTCACGGAACAGATAGAATCCTCGAGAAGGTTCAGGAACGTCCTGGTTACGATATTACTCTGCACGAGCGCACTAGGATACCATTCGTGACTAACGCTCGCGACTAACTCTCGCGACTAACTTGTTGTTGCCATCCTAACGCGGGTAGGCGGCAAAGAAAATAATAGGCGATGGCCAATCACAATCGACCATCCTCATAGCCAAATAGCGGGATCCAACAACAAACATATTTGTTTTAGATTTTATAAAACTTAAAAAACTTAGATACGGGGCCTCACTAGTTTAACTCGCACGTAAAACAAATTTTAAATAATATTATTCACAAAATACATTGGACCGCAAAGAAAAATGATCGGTTAAATGTGCTTATAAAAATAGAAATAAAATGAATTCAAGCTTCTTATTTTTAATAAATGTAAAATAAATAAAAATGCGTAGTTCAAGTATTTTTGTAAATGTAGTTTGGTTACAGATGTGCCGTTTTCACGCATTTTAGTACTTTGTGTTTTGCGTGAGCTGCTGTTATGTGATTTGGCATAGTTTGTACTAGGTTTTTGAGGCAATGCTGCGGAATATTCTGCCATTCCTCTATTAGAGCTTCTTTCATTTCACGTAGCGTGATTGGCGGTGGAATCCGCTGACGTACACGTCGTCCCAGTTTGTCCCATGCATGCTCATTAGGGTTTAAGTCGCACCTGCGTGCTGGCCACTCCATGTGTGTTATACCGACTTCTTCAAAATAGGCAAACACTATCTAAGCTGTATGCGGGCAGGCATTGTCTTGCATAAAAACGGCATTCTCGCCCATGCCCACTAAAAATGGACCTACGTAGTCATTCAGAATTTCAGTGACATATATTTCTGCAGTTGAAGTTCCATTTTCTATCACCACTAGAGCAGTGCGGCTTTCGGAAGAAATCCCAGCCCACACGTGAACAGAGCCTCTGCTGTATGGTACTTTTTCGTCTATACAGGATTGGTTATAGCGCTTTCCCAGTCTTCTGTACACTCTTTTCCGCCCGTCATGCTTGTATAAACATAATCTAGACTCATCTGAAAACATTAATCTTGATTCATTGTCCAATTCTCATGTTCTCTACCATAACTCAAACTTGAGTTTCTGTGATACCTTTCTAGTTATGGGCCATTTGCAGGTCATGGCTTTAAATTTGCTTAAGCCAGGAGCCACCTTACTGTATCCGTACTCAGATGGTTTCCTCCAGCTCGTAAATGATAATTCTTTACTTCAACAGCCGTAAGAAAGCGATTTCTCAAAATTGTTTACACCATATAGCAATCCTCGTCGTGCACCTTGTTCGGCCGGTTCCTGGTCTTCGAAGATTGGATCTAGTTTCATGGAAACGCTGGAGTATACGCTGAACTGTAGAAAGAGTCACACCAACAGATCTCACTGGATTTCGCTGGCTGGGCCCATCTTCAAGAATTATCAGGATCCTGGTACATTCTTAAGGGGTTAATGAAACGCCAGAAAGTGTTTACGAATGACTTCTAACCTAGACACGTCGCTAGAGAACCCAAAATCCTATCAAACTGTATATAAAACTCATTTTCGATCAGTGACGATTTTTTTGTTTTTCCTTTCCACCGTCGTAATTCTACGTTGGGGTTCATAATAAACTCATGCCCGTTCCCCAGAGGGGTAGGCAGAGATAACGGACTGCCAGTTGTCACAAAACGACCTTGCGCGACCCAGGTTTATTATAAAAACCACATTGTTAGTAGCAGCATTATATTATAAAAACCATATATTTTAATAATCAGCTCCGAAATAATAGTTCTATAATATACGAATAAATATTAATCATAGGTCAAAGTTCAGATATAAATCATATGGGTCAGCGATTATTTGAAATATATTGTTATAGCGAACTTAATGCCTATTCATGTTATTTGCAATTATTGGATTTTAAACATTAAAATCGGGTGCCTGCAGATTGCACGTATTTTAATCTGTATTTTAGTTGACATGCTCAGCTGCTTTAAAGAGTGCTTAGCGGTTATAGTACTTCCCTGGATTGGAAGGGACGCAGGTTCGACTCCCGCTCGCACTGAAAATCTGTTTTTCCACATTTTCACAAATAATTTGTTCTTGTATGTAAGTAATTATAGTATTTATATGTATATGTAGTAGAAGTGCAAAGTAAAATTTAAACTCATCACATACAAATGTTTTTTTCATTACGAGTATAATCTTTATTTGTTGTTTTTTTACTTTCGTTAGTTTTGCTACTTTTCGCACTAATTCTCATACCAAATTTATATAACCACATACCCCGTCATTTGGGGCAACTATCACATTAGTGATCCTCACCTACTAAATAAGCCCGCTTTGTCCCGTCTCTCACCCTATAATGGCGGACCACTGGAACTATGGCAGAATACCTCAGTGGGGATAACTGCTAAACTACTTTATCCGTAGCATAATATTGGACACCCGTCATGATTGTTCACTCATGCAAATTTATTTTAGGAAAATGTCCTTTAACATCACAGGAAATTTTACACCATTTATTTTAACTGGCTTTTTAACCCCCGACGCTAAAAGAAGGGCGTTATAAGTTTGACGTGTCTGTGTGTCGGTCTGTGGCATCGTAGCTCCTAAGCGAATGGGCCGATTTAGGTGCGTTTTTTTTTGTTTTAAAGCTGACGTGATTGAGATTGTTCTAAGCTAAAACAAACACGCACTTTCTCTGAACACTTAAACATTTTTTTTAGAATATTTTGTCTGTTTATCCATTAATCTGTTTGTTTAATCGCACATCACGCAAAAACAACAAGATTGAGATGAAACTTATTCTTATTTGATAGCTCTTGATTCGACTTAAAAACTGGATGTTTTATCCCACTACTATATCGAAAACATAAGATATGATCAATAAACAGAGTTTGGTGTGCAGCAGAGCCGCATAGTACGGATTATTAGGAAAGTAAAATATATTTTAAATTTTAAATGTAATAATAGGCTTTTATAAATACTATAGAAGGCTTACATAAGCAAAGCAAATATGAACACAAACGGAGTAAATACAGCTATAAACGCAAACAGAGGAGGAAAAGGGCAAAGGTTCTTTAATATGAACCCAAAGGCAAAATGTAACGTTCATTATTCACGTGCGTATCTATCTTTTGAAACAGTACCTTGAATTATAAAACAAAGCTTCTTTTTGAAATATAATGACGTTAAAAACAATTCAAATATTGTTTTTTAGTAGACTGTAATTGTTGCTTACTAAGCAGATATTTTTTTGTTTGTTTGTCATTCATCAATGGCAGAGTCGGCCCACCTGATGGTAAATGGTAACTAACCGTCGCTTATGGACTTAGCAGCACTAAGAATACTATTAAGCAATTGCTCACGATTTCGTATCACGTATCTGTACTATTTAAAAAGCTGTAACAAAACTGCGTCTCTCGACGTTGAAGATATTTGAGAAAAAAATGTCTATATTCACCTATGTGGTTGTCACTCTGAACCAAAACAATATTTTAAAATTTTTTGTTTGTTTATCTATGTATCTGTTTGTTTGTTCACTCATCACGCAAAAAGTAAGGGTGTAAATGACATCGTACTGATAATTGATGCCATAGGTTCAGTATTCGATTCTGAAATTTGCATCGGTATTCTCATGAAAATTAAAATTTTTTGAAGTAAAAAGTCTTGTCAAGCCGCGACTTCTAAGTCCATCCATCAGCCTTATAAAGTCCACTGCTGGACATAGGCCTCCCTAAGAATAGGATATAGTGCCATAATCGCCATGCTTGGCAGGCGGGTTGGCGATCGCAGAGTGCTGCTGCCCACTCCCTCAGTATTCTCTCAGTCGGCTTTAACGACTCCCATGGGTGGAGAGGGGTGGGACAATACTAAAGCCGGCCCCACACGGCAACCAAGTAACTCAGTAAAATAAAAAATCTACTAAAGTGATTGCTAATATCATCCTACTGGTAGTATAATAGTGCAAAGTGCGAAATTCCATTTATTTTAAGTTATCTTTTTATTTTGATATTTTTATATATATTTTTTTGCATTTGACATGCTTAGCACTATACATTAAACACAAAGTGAAAAATGTGAAATTGAAAATAACCTCGTAAATATCCTAATAATCCTGCTCGTGGCTGTTATTTTCGATTTCACATTTTTCACTTTGTGTTTAATGTAATCTTTTTAGTAATATCTACCATAAAATTTAAAGAGGTTTTACTTCAACCGCGCGTAAAGGTTATTAAAGCACTATTTTTTATTGCTTATGATGGCAGAGTAGCCACAGCCCACCTGATGGTAAGTGGTAACCGTCGCTCATGATCTCAACTATACCGAGAGTATTATTAAGCCGTTGCGCAATATTTTACTTTTCAGATATGAAAAATGAAAGAATTTTAAATTGATTTGGGGGATAATATCATTATACTGTTCTAATGAAATTCGATTATATGTAATAAATTCATTAACCACCACTTTACTCCAAAAACTACAACGCATTGAATGACGTCATGTTTTTTAGTCGCGTTGTTAATGATACGATGTTGACTAAAAATTGCTAACTTTATAACCCGTCGTTGTCGACTAAAATGATATGAGGCATATTATTACAGTTATTTGGTGATATATTTGCCCGGAATTATTGCTATAATATATTTACACCGAGTATATTAATCGGATTTTCATGAAACATTGATAGCTTATGATTAGACACCTGTATGCATAAATATACCTAATTATCACGCTACTATATTGAGAACTTCCATCCATCCTGACGGGCCTCGTGGCGTAGTCGGTAGTGTAACCGACTTCCGTGCACAAGGTCGTGGGTTCGATTCCCACTCAGGACAATTATTTGTGTGATGAACACAGATATTTGTACTGCGTCTGGGTGTTTTCTATCTACTATATTATTATGTATTTACAAAAAAAAGTAGTATATGTATTATATCCGTAATCTGGTACCCATAGCACAAGCGTTAAGTTTAGTTTGGGACCAGAGGACGTTGGGTGAAAATGTCTGTGAATATTTATTTATTATTTATCCATCAGCCCATAAACATCCACTACTGGACATGGGCCACCCCATGAAGGGGGGGAAATGCCATAATCGCCACGCTTGGCAGGCGGGTTGGCGATCGCAGTGGATGTTGTTAATACTCGAGGGAGTGCTGCTGGCCACTCCCCCGATATTCCCTCAATCGGCTCTTACGACTCCCATGGGTGAAGAAGGGATGGGAAAATTCTATAGGCGGCCCCCCACGGCCATATAGAATTATACCAGCTGATTATTGAGAATTTACTGGATAATGTCCATTTTGTGTATGACAAAGAATACCTAGTGGCATCAGTTTCTATATTAATTAAGTCGTTTTAATTAATATTGGTACAAATAAATTATAATAGTACCTACATTATAACTGGGTTGAATAAACAGTTTATTCAATCCCGTTAAATAGGTCTTGCGGGAACATTAAAAAAAATTGCGTCATCATTTGGTATAAATCTTAATTACAGGTATTGTACTTGAAATTTGCTTGCCTGACATTTTTTTAAAGACAATACCCTCCACAAGGAGTAATTCTTGTACCGGAGAGTCTTTACGAAATATTCAATTGATGGGTACAAATTGCAGCCAGGCTCAGAACAATCATTTGTGGATCATATATTTCACCATCTGCGCAACCAATGATCGAAACAAGGTTTGTAAATATATATTATTTCATAGAAGCTGTAGCTACAGCTTCATAGGTTAATTTCGATACCTATCACAGGGTTACCTTACAGCTGTAATTCTGCCGGTACAAACTGCGGTAGTTTAACAGTTATATTAGTTACTCACAAGTCATATTAGTTCATATCTCGAAATATATTTTACGATTTTCATAAAAAAATTATAAAAATATTTGTGCAACCTATTTTACTATCCCCCTTGTGGGGTATGAGTCTCCTCTCATAGTGAGAAAGAGAAGAGAAGTAGAAAATAGTTTCCACACAATGTTTCTTTCACCAAAATTATTTACAAAATTTTGATACGCCTCACTTGTAATCATAAGATTCTTTCATATTTTCTTTGTTGTCTTTTTTTTACCACAATATTTTTGGATATTAATTAAACGAAACAAAAACACACAATGAAATTCTATCACGAGACGTCCCACACACGATGACGATTAATTACTGACAAAAGCTTTTCCAAAATGAGGCACTATTCCATTGTTTGACGTCAATGTGCTGAAAAGACGTAAGCACAATGGATAGGAAACACTCAATTATATCGTTCCGTTTAAATGAACAAATGATTCCCAATTGTTTCGAACTTTCATATAAATAACTGATGAATTTCGTATAAATGTTTAACGTAATGTTTGAAACTATCTTCTATATAGGTAATATAAAATCAATTGCTATTCGTTAGTCTCGCTAAAACGCAAAAATACCTTGACGGATTTGATTTTGTTTTCTTTTATTCGCTACATTACAGGCATGGTTTAAAAGAAAACAAAAATATGGAAAATCCATAAAAGTTACAAAACTTTAAAATACGTAATTTTGTATGTGAATTGTCTCTGGATTAAGACCCTACTTTCTTAGTTAACAGACGACAAAAAGACAGCTACTGTCATTCTCTTTAATTCATTTGAATTACAAGCTTAGACGAAGGATATTGTAGACACGCTATCAGCGTATACAGTGTCGAGATAGTAATAGTTTGACATAATGATAACTGGAATAATTTAAAAAAATAACTATGAAAATAACTTTGCTTACTAAAAATGTGCTACTTACTTGTTTTAGCCGGATACAAGAATGACAGGACAAAATAAATTGCCGTTATGCTTACATTTTGCTTAAAATGTATTAGAACATGTAATATTAGCGTATATAACGTGATTAATGAAGGTTTTTGTACGTAAATACAAAAACAAGCTTACATACCGATGAAGGAGACAGTTGGCCACCTTATTGTTGGGACCCAGTTGATTGGGTTCAAATAAAAATAACGCATACGCGAATAGGATAAAATACTTATACATGACGTGTCTCTCTCACTCTTGCTAAAACCTAATATGTTTTTTCATCCTTAGTGTCAAAATAGTAGCGAGTCTATAGTATACTTAGTTTAAGATTACAAGCAAGTTTCGTCACAGATAATACAAGAGAAGTGTCATTTTTAACTTTAGACGATGCATATTAATTAGGAAGATAATCACTGATGAAATAAATTGAAAGGGATACGAAGTTCACCAGATCATTTAGTCTTATATATTATTTGTCTAGCACAGGGGGTCTCAATGTGTGCGCCGTAGAAAGTGAAGAAGAGCGCCGTGAAGCGATTCTCTTTAGCATTTTCCGACACCTCAACTTAAAGACTGACTGAAGTGACTTATTGAATGTTTTCTATGTTAGTTTTATATTTTTATAAATCTACATTGTGGATGTTTTAATTTTTGTGCATATCTAACTAACTAGTATCATTGTACCTATCTATTTCAACCTGCTAGATAGTTTAGGGAGCCGAGATAAAATAGTTAACATATATGTGCGCCGCGGACTGAAAAAGATTGGGAACCCCTGGTCTAGCCTTTTTTACCTTATTCCTTTAATATATTATTTACCCTTCATTTTAGTGCCGGCTTATGATGAGAAATAGATCCATGGTATACAAATTTACCGCTTCTCTTAAATTTGACATTTAAATCATCAAGTCGACTGAGTCCGGAATTCCGCACGGGTCTACTAGCTATCTAAAATACAAAAACTTAATTTAAATAATACAAGGAGGTTTTAACGTTTGAACAAAAAAAAAACTTTAGTCTAGCTAAGTTTTAAAAGTCAAAACCGTGTAGATAAAAACGATACTTCACTATACAGTTTGTTGAAGACTTCACTAAAGCTAATGTTCCGCATAATTAGGTTTCCAAGAAAATGTTTAACCTCATAAATATTTAATTTTGTTTGATATCGTTGTATCAAAAGGAGTTGAAATGTTGATAATAATAGTAGGTATGTAACCTTTGCAAAAATATTCCGGAGTAGAAAATATCGTTTTAACCGTAAAATGAACATCAGAAAAACAAGATAAGCGTTTACCTTTCTTTACGAAAAAGAGAAATGATTGTTTAATTATCAAAGCGAGTCCACTGCAAAGATGACTCATTGGCTTAGGTATCGGTATCTTGTGATATGAGTTTTAGATTGACATGAAAATCAAACGGTATGTGTGTAATGGTCTATAATCCACTTATTTCCACCTCAACCACAGCTAGTGTTTAGTTTACATCTCAGATTTGCGATATGGTAGCGGGATAAACCATATAAGTACCAGTTTTTAAGACTAATAAATTGTTTGATATAAATAATAAAGTTGAGTTCTGTGGGTTTTGCGTGATGTATAAACAAATTAACAGACAGAAATTAAAAAAAATGTTTTATATTCAGAAACGCCGAAATATTGCTCTAGATAATATAGTAATTTCTTCTCCAATATCTCAACTGTGATAACGCTATGTTCTCTGTATATAATGTCAAATAAAAATAAATAATAATACTATAAAAGACTATAGCTGTTTAGATATTTTTTTTTTATATATATTTTTAGCATTTGACATGCTTAGCACTATACATTAAACACAAAGTGAAAAATGTGAAATCGAAAATAACAGTCACGAGCAGATGGTAGATGGTAGATGGTAGGACGGTATCCAGAAGATGCAAGTTCAAATTCAAAATTGACAGTTTTTTTATAGTTACTAAGAAACAAAAAAAATAAAGATTATTTCAGAAGAACATTAGGTTTATGATGCCCGTAATTGTGATTTGCAATCGCTTAGTTATGTGTTTTTTGTAGAAGCTTTCAAATAGTTATTAAAAACATTAAAGGCACCTCTTTATTGAAGATCATAACCGGGACATAACGGAGGTAAGCAGTGATAGCCTTGTGGTTACGAAAGGACTGCAAAGGATGTGATATCGAGTTCGACCCTCAGTCCAAGGTCCAAACCTCATACCCCACACACCTCTAATTTTTGGAGATTTTTCGAAATTATGTAATGTAAGTATTTGTTTATATATTGCTCGGTGATGGCAAACATCGTGAGGAAATATGCATGTCTGAGAGATTGTCTTGACGGCTTGTAAAGTCTGCCAGCTGGCATGCGTGATAGACTAAATGTCTTTCACTATGAGAAGAGATCTATGTCTCAAGAGAGGACAGAAAAATTTGTGAAAAAATAGCGATATATCAAGTTACGTGCGTCCTCAATTATTTACAGCTAGGCAAAATTTTTAAATAATAATACAGCAATAAAAAAAACACTAGCAATCTACTTACCAGCATTAAGTCAATATTTTAAACATATGAAACATATCAAAAAAATTTTAAGCAATTACTAACTCAACAATAATTACATGGGTGATGAAAATTCAGTAACATATCTAAACTGCAAACACGATATTCTACGAAATATTTGTTCTAAGATATCTAGTATTTGTATCTAAAGTAAATCTTTGGACGACAAGATAGAACGTAATCTTACTTATGTATAACGTATATTGTTCTTTCTTTCACCACAATTTGGCCGGCTATCGCTGTCGGAGCATTTCTGTTAAGATTTATAGCCATGACTCTTTCTCTAATATTGTTTACTTCAGTAATGGTTGGTTTTATTGCGGCTATCCATCGGCTTGTTTTATATCTTCGCTATTTGGATTATCGCCTATTAAAAGTTATGAGATATTAACGAATACTGAGGACTAATGAAATATTGCTTTTATTTTTGGTAGTGATATAAACCTTGTCACGGCCTCATTTTATAATGTCATCAATCATGTTTTTTTAATTACACAAAAATGAAACTATAATAATTTGAATTTATTTTATTCTTAATTTTTAATTTATCATCTATCGAATTTTACTGTGCACTTCTTAATTAAATTTTTATATAAAACCTATTTCATATCGCACAGTTTAGAATTGAATATTATTTCTAGTGCGTACCTATCTTGAAACTAAATACCAGATCATTTTTTACTACATAGTTACTTCAATTATATATAATAAAACTTATATGCGCATATGTTTTAAAGTTATGTATATGTTATAATACCCAGATTACTGCCTGCGTTTTACTGAAACCGTTTAGATAGTATAACACAAAGATAACAAGGCTTAAGAACAACAACAAAAGCGTATACTCGTAGTATTATAAAGAAAACAGAATTTAACGAATCACATCTCTTTTTATTGATATGACCTTAGAGATGTCTGCATCATACACATTGATATAAGCTGACAAAAGATTGTTATTCTACGAGTACACTAGCTATAACACTTAGGAAAAAGAACAAAATATTTACGTACAATATAGTTTGACGTCACTTCAAACTTCTGTAAAAATATGTTAAGGTTTCTCTATAGAATTACTAAAGGAAACCTTCCTTGTTTGCCGTTCGTGTTTTGTTCCATCCAATCCTTTATATTGGCCTATTTCGTGATATTCAATACCGCCAGCAATAACAATACCGAGGGATTCTAGTTTATTACCAAGTATGTTATTAGCATTGGGCGCACGGCAAACGTGAACAATCGGGAACTTCGGACGTTGTGAACTTATTTATTCATCCCAGAAATTTTGGTCGTATTGTTATAACTTGATTAAAGTTTGCTTTTTTATTATGTTTTATAAATGTGACACGGGGGCAATGTTATTGAGCTTTCTCCTAAAAAGAAAAAATCTCAGTATCAGCCCGGAGTTTGGAAATGTGCCCGGTAGACGTCAATAGGCTCGCCCCGTGTTACGTGGGACTTAAACACAGCTGGCGAGTCGTGGGTGTGTAATACACCGCTGCCTACCCCTTCGGGGAATACAGGCGTGATGCTATGTTATACGGCGGAACTCAACGAAACAATGTCGCAAACGCCCAGCAGTACTTAGACATTAAAACAACATTAGTGTTCTCACGTTTTCACGTCTCTTTTCCCTAAAAGCATTTTAACGAAGATACAATATAGGTAAAATGTAAATGAATGAGTAAAACATTTTTTTTTTAATAACATCTTATCTAGTTCTCCCAAAAGGAATAAATAGAGGTTTGAAAAATTATATAGGAAACTTCCTTTCGAGACCTCAATATAAATGCCACACAAACAGAGTACTTTTATTACCTATGTATCTTATGGTGATACTGTTTCAATTAAAGTAATCTCTACATTCTATGCTGCTTTACAATGAAGGGACCAAACTATTTGTCACTATGCTTGACTGATTTTAATAAAAGATGGGTAGAGGAGTTCGTAGTCTGATGTGCAAATTATTTAGAGTGGGGCGCTAAACAAAATAGTCGAATAACTTATCGAACAACAGTTTTAAATGAAAACTGTAATGTAGTTCATACGTAATTAAAGAGTATATCTAAATACTTAATTACTTGTTAAATTGATGAAATAACATAAAATATACTGGAGTCCGCGTAAACGTAAGAGTATATGCGATTCTACTTCTATACGTAATTCTACTTAGGTATGTAGGTACGTCACTCTCCGGTACAATGATCTACATGCAAAATTTTATATCCCATAGGAACCATTAATTTTTTCGAGATAAATAGTATTCAATGTCCTTTTCTGGGTTTTAGAACACTAGCCTTTGCCCGCAGCTCTGCCGCAGCCAAAAGATAGTTTTTAGGTTATATCTCAGACTTCCGATATAATAGCGAGATAAATTGTATACCAGTTTTTAAGTCTAATCAAAACCTATACAATAAAAAGTTGCATCAAAATCCGTTCAGTAGTTTTTGCGTGATTCTCGAATGAAAAAATAGATAAACAGACAAACAGACAAAAACTCTAAAAAAATTGTTTTGTGTTTAGACACACCTCTTCTTTTTTGTTTAGGCGGGAAAAAATGTTCCTAACCGCACACCCCGTCGTTCGGGGCAACGAACAGGGTAGTGTGGGGCCCGTACCCACTAAATAAACTCGCTGTGTGCCGTCTCTCCGCTTATGTTGACAGTCCACTGGTACTGTGTTGGATTACTTCAGTGGTACTATATAGCCTAATACAGTCATTTTTTCTCAAATATCTTAGATGTACATACATAGCTCTGTTACAGCTTTATAATAGTTAGGATGATGTATAATAATATTTATGATGATCACTTGTATAGTTAGGGCGTGAAAGCGTAACAAATAAACAAACAAACGCACTTTCACATTTATTACAATAGTAAAAGTTTGCCGTGTGGGGCCGGCTTTAGTATTGTCCCACCCCTCTCCACCCATGGGAGTCGTAAGAGCCGACAGAGGGAATACGGGGGAGTGAGCAGCAGCACTCCCTCGAATATTAACAACATCCACTGCGATCGCCAACCCGCCTGCCAAGCGTGGCGATTACGGCATTATCCCCCATGTCGGGACCGCTCGATGTGGCGTTCTCTTGGGGAGGCCTATGTCCAGCAGTGGACGTTGAAAGGCTGATGGATGGATGGATAAGTTTAAGGATTACAAACTAAACGTAAAATCAATATATGAATAAGAACCTACACTGTCTGTAGCTATCATAAAATGATCAAGGAATAAGTACATGTAAGTGCATGAAGCACGTCATTTTTACAGTACCTAACGGAATAGAAGGCCGTGTGGGGCCGGCTTTAGAATTGTCCCACCCCTCTCTACCCACGGGAGTCGTAAAAGCCGACTGAGGGAATACCGAGGGAGTGGGTAGCAGCACTCCCTTGAGTATTACCAATATCAACTGCGATCGCCAACCCGCCTGCCAAGCGTGGCGATTACGGCATTATCCTCCATGACGGGACCGCTCGTTTTGGCGTTCCCTTGGGGAGGCCTATGTCCAGCAGTGGACGCTCAAAGGCTGATGGATGGATGAATGGAATAGAAAAAAAAACATGAGGCAACTAGATAACTTTCCTTTAATACATATTAATAAAAAGGTTTTACTGAAGAATATGTCGGTATCACAGTTACAATCAACGGACTCAAAGGACATTTAAACTCAGATATGTTTGTATTATTGTGTGAAAATCAAACCCATTACTTACCTACATTCAACGTATTCCATCACTACCTGAAGTGATTATCTTTATCTTGTTTTTCTTCTTTCTTCTTGTATTAATATTAATAATAAAGATTTATTGTACAAAGTACGTTACATTTTTACAATAATTATTGTATATGCAAGGATACATAGTGTGTAGTGGATAAGGTCCTGTTTTAACATTGCTAGGATATTTTCAGGCAGTTCAATTCCGCTAATCTTTCTCTATTCTTACCTTTTAACAGCTAGACACATAGTACCAGTATGACTCCTTGAATAAGTCCCAATAAATAAAAAATAGTCAGATTTTGCTTAATTTGCTTTCTTTAGCAAATAAGTCTCTAACAAAAACCAGTCGCTCAACCTCGAAGTGCCCATCGTGATGTCACGCTCTGAAGTGATGTTCACATTCGTGATCGATTTTACCTAGTTTCCAGCAGAATAGACGCAGATAATAAAGTTGTCGGCATTAATCTATTCTAGTACTTTACCGCACTTTATAATCAAGGATTAAAGGGGAAAGCGATTTCGAGATACGTTTTCGAACTAGAGTTAAAATATACTGCGTGAAACACAAAGGGTAGTACATGCCTTCAATGCTACGTTATATGAGCCATATGTAATAGTATTGTGACGTTTAAATTTTAATAAGTCAATAAAACAAAAATAAGAAAATCCCTACAAAATAAAAATATTAGTTTTCAATTTATTTTCTTAGACAACCCTTACTTTTGAAGAGACCGCCATTTTTGAGCGAAGCCGTTGTTTGTTAAACTACTTACGGACGTACCTATACTACCATAAACATAAACAAAGCATAGGTACATACCATCCTTCTTATTTATATGCTGCGCCTTATACTTCAGAAATTTCACAAATTAAATACACGGAATACACCACATCACATGTTGGTTTTGTTTTAGCTAACTAGTAAGTTGTTAGGTACTTAAATATGTAGTTATTTGATCACTAGTACTTTCAAAGCAGCATAGGTACATCACAACATTATACAGGATACATATATAGAAGTAGATAGATAGGTTTTAGCAGCCACACCACTAAAGGAATGGTTCAATGTGCCGTCCTTCCCTTTCAATACATAATTCGGCTCGGCGAGCTACGGACCGCGTCGCGAGCCGGTCGCGGTACCACACACAGAAATTATGTCGAGGTGTGTAGTCCGCCATCGTTAACTCCTGTGTGCGCCGGTAATGGTATGGATGCTGCCTGTCTCTCTTTAGAGCACGCCACGCGCTCATCTGTGTGACACCGAAAGCAGCTGCAGCCCCACGGGTGACCCGCCTCGGATCGTCATCAAAAAAATTTAAAATTGCTTCTTCCGCTTGAAACGAAGCATCACTCCTCTGTCTTCCACCACGGTCGGAGCTGTGGAAAGACCCAGTTGAGTGCAGCCTGTGCACCAACCTTCGGAAACAGGCGTATGAGGGAAGGCTCCTATTCCGGTACCTACGGTGGTACATTTCGCGGGCAGCAATAAGATTATTATTCCTCACCGCACCGACACACAATATCATATCGTAATATTCATAGTTTCCATAATCTGCCATGATTACCACACGAAGTCACTGCAATCCGAATAGTCCAACGCGACGAACTGACAAGTAGTAGTCCTGCTGTCGGCAGGAATACTACTAAATTTATTTTGGTAAGTAGGTACATATCTTTTGAAAGTTTTGAAACTGCGACATAATTAAGGTGTATGTACACTAGACCGAACCACACAAGAGCGAATAATACAGAAAGAGCACGTGGCTTGTGTTTATGTATTTCACATACAATTACAATTACACTTCTTGTTATTGAGTAATAGTATGACAAATAAAAAAAAAAGAACTACATAACATAACATAGTATCACGCCTGTATTCCTGAAGGGTTAGGCAGAGGTGTATTTTTTCCACCCACGGTTCGCCAACTATGTTTACGTCCCACGTAATAGAGAGCCAGCCGTCTGCCGGGAACATTTAAAAAAACCCAATAACTATTTTTGCCTGGTCCGGGAATCGAACCTGAGACCTCGTGATCAGCAGTCGCATACGCTAGCCAATACGCCACGGAGGCAATACTAGTAACTAACCGTAATAATTGTAGGTAAATAAGATTCGAAAGTACAATAACCCTCCTTTTTGCTTCGCATAGTCGGGTAAAAATAAAGCTGCATAGTGACCTAGCTATTATTGACACGAGGACGGTCAAAGATATCCATTTTTGACTAAATTTTTCTGTGAAGAACAGTAACTTAATAGGAGCCTATTAAAATTATCTTTATTGGGTAATTAGGTACTTAACGAAAGTAAAAACAAATTTAGAATGATTTTCAATGTCAGGTAAAAAAAATTTCAAATAATCCTACATTAGAGTACTTATCAAAAATGTGAACTGAATTCATTTCCAAAATAAAAATATATTGAATTAAAAATGGTGCAGTGCACATTAGTCTTTAGGCGTCGGCTCGCTTTGACCAAATATCGAAATGTTTAGGTACTAAACTGCAGCGTTTTACAAAAGAAGTCAATGTCACTGTAGTAGAGCTGTCGGCTTTTAATAAAGAAACTCGATTAGCCAATTAGGTAGCCAAATCGATAGGCGCGTGTCAAAATAATATCCAATCACCAACTAATAAATGTTATGATTCTAAAGAGTATTAGGCAGACAGGCCGATCTTTTTAACCTAAATGCATAACATAACATAGTTTCACGCCTGTATCCCCGAAGGATTAGGCAGAGTTGTATTTTTTTTTACCTATGGTTGGCCAACCATGTTTAAGTCCCACGTAATAGGAGGCGAGCCTATTGTCGTCTACCGGGCACATTTCCAAACTCCGGGTAGCCAACTGAGAAACTTCTTACGAAAAACCCAAATAGCACTTTTTGCCTGGCCCGGGATCAACCCCGAGATCTCGTGATCAGCAGTCGCATACGCTAGCCAATACGCCATGGAGGCAATATGAACTACCCGCAATAATTGTAGGTACATAAGATTCGAAAGTAAATACAAAAAGTAAAAATACGGAAATAAAAAAAAAAGAAAGTAAAGTAAATACAAAGTAAATACAAATTTGAAATGATTTTCAATGTCAGCTAAAGAAAATGCACACACAAAATAACTTCGTCTTCATGGCAAAATGGGATCAAAATAAGGCATTTGACTATGATCTGATACTATGTCACATCTACGTTATTGATCTTTATTAGGCCAAAGAAAGTTCAGAAAAACAGCTGATTAGGGTTGCGGGACGCATAATTTTTGCGAAAACTTAGCACATCAAAAATCGTATTAAAATATAATGCAAATTAAATTCTGACTTCAAATAGTCATTAGTGATGACCTAAATAATGTCTGGTTTCGACAATAGTATATGCATAAAGTTTCGGTTGAAAAAATGTAATTATGTCTACATTTTGTTACAGCTCTTACAGTGGCAAATTAACCATGCTCTAAACGATAGTAAGTGGGGTGAAACACTGACAACTTTCTAATCCCGAGCAGCAGATTGAAAATTTCTTATTGGAAAAACCCAATAAGTTCTGTTGCCTTGACCCAGTTCGGACCCAAAACCTCAAGCCCCACAGTTGCATGCACTACTGTTAGACTAAGGCAATTTAAAATATCCTTATCCTTAATTTTTGTAAAGGGTTGATTTTCTATCTCTCGCTCGTCACGGAGCGACTGCTTAATTGACCCCCGCTACCTAACTAGTGCGACTAATAACCTCAAACGAGGTCACATTCAGATTTTGTTCAGGGTCCGGGCTTACGGTGGTTATGTGTTATAATATATTTAAAGCCCACTGAACGTAATTTCATAAAACGTCACAAAATGTCACATATAGTTACCTATTTGATGATAACCGGGGTGGTTAACTGTTTGAGCGACAAGTAGTACTTATAAAAGTAAGCACAATTAGGCTACTATCTCACCTAATTATAATTCATGTACCGGAGCTTAGATATAACATCACGCTTGTATTCCCTGAAGGAGTAGGCAGAGGTGTATTACACACCCACGACTCGCCAGCTATGTTTAAGTCCCACGTAACGTAGGGGGCGAGCCTATTGACGTCTACCGGGCACATTTCCAAACTCCGGGCTACTGAGATTTTTTTTTATTAGGAAAAACTCAATAACATTGCCCGACCTGGGGATCGAACCCGAGACCTCATGATTAGCAGTCGCATACACTACCGCTACACCACCGAGGCAGTTATAAGGAAATAACATAGGTAATCATCTTTTTCTTCAGAAACAAATCCATTCCATGTAGGATTTTTACAACCCTATTTTAGTCTGTTGAGGGATGATTTTGGAAAAAGATATACGTATCACACAATTTTAATTAAAGAGTAATATTTGTACCTATTTTCGAATCAGTTGACCTAGATAATAAAATATATCGCCGAAAATGTATCCTCCTATTTCGCCCTCTTAAGGGTGGAATTTTGAAAAACCCTTTCTTAATGCCTTTATTAACATCACAAAGAACACACTCTCCAACAAAAATCATGTCTCTAGGACCAGCGGTTTAATGAAGTTATATCACACAGTTCCAGTGGACCAGTACAGGCAGAGAGACGGCACACGGAGGGTTTATTTAGTGTGTGAGGGCCTCACACTACATTTTTTGTTGTCCTACAGGACGGGGTGTGCTGTTAGGTCCATATATTCCGGCATAACAAAATAGAGCAGTGGTTTAGACTACGCCTTGATCGTTATATCAGCCAGTCAGCGAGTTGGTTGTGACTTTGAATTTTATATTTTATATAGTATTAACTTTTCTTTTTTGTCCTCAGTATCGTCAGCACAACGCGAGCTCGGCAAGGGTTCACCGACAAATACATCTGCCACAGCACCGCCTGCTGGATCTGTGGACAACGCAATCCGGTCCGGAGTGGCCCTGGATGGACCAAGGCCGACTCCTCGCAGTGGTCCTTACTTTGACCTAGTATTTTCCAAGAACGTTACCGCGTTGCTTGGCAAAACAGCATACTTGAACTGTCGGGTGAAGAATTTAGGAAACAAAACAGTAAGTAACATTAAATAAAATGTAAGGTGAATGGCATGTATGCGCAAGTGATTTACTAGTCTAGACTCTAGAGCGTTCCAACTGAGGAATGGAAAGGCGTGGGTTCGAATCCTGTTCACTTTCACATTTTATCTAGTAAGCAACTAAGCTTTTCAAGATTATACTATTGTCTCCACCCTATTCGTTCCTGCGAAATAAGAAATAAGCACCCATTGCATTACTCATGTATACATAAGTGGGAGTACTCACTTACTATTTGTATATAGAAAATAACCTAAAGCACGTGAATCGTTTGTACGATTCACGTGCTTTAGGTTATTTTCTTGAGTTTATGATGTACGTGTAACGACAGTAAATATAAAAGTTAGGGATCTCAACGAGCTGCACCTGTCGGGCCGGATTTATTTCCGTGGTAAATTAATGTTTTATTTTCCTAAGATTTGTTACATATAAGAAAATGGGCCTACGTGTGAATGTGAGCAAAACCAAAATAATGGTTTTTGAAAGAGAAGAAGCCAGAACAGATGTAAGAGTAGCAATAGGAAATGGTGTGGATGAATTTGTATATCTTGGATGTGGATTCAGTTGGGATGGAAAGTACACCACTGATGTAGCGAAAAGAGTGAATGCGGGAAATAGAGTGAACGGAGCATTGGGACAACTTCTCGGAAGTCATCACCTCGGCCAGAGGGCATGTGTCGCAATACACAACGCAGGCTTGTCCCAACATTATTATATGGAGGCGAGAGTTGGGTATGCAAAAAGGAGCATGAGAGTAAAATCAATGCGGTCGAAATGCGATCTCTACGGAGAATCTGTGGACTGAGGCTGACTGACCGCATTCGTAACAACGACGTAAGAGAGCTAGTAGGTATGAAAGAGAGTATTGGTGTAAAGATGCGAAAGGGAATGCTCCGGTAGTTCGGACATGTGTAAAGAATGCTGGACGAGCGACTGGTTAAGAAGATATACAATGCGAAAGTGGAAGAATGTAGGTACAGGGAGAGACCGAGACTCACCTACCTAGACCAAATCGGTCATGTATTGAAGGCAGGTGGAGTCAGGAGTCTCCGAAACTGGCGAGCGTGTATGAAGAGAATTATGAATGTTGAGGAAGCGAGAGATGTATGCAAGAATAGAGCCTTTTGGCACTCTGTTCTCTCTGCCTACCCCGCAAGGGAAATGGCGTGATGATAAGTAAGTAAGTTGTTACATATTGTTTATATTATTTCTAACAAATAATGAGTAAGCCGTTGCAGCTATTACGTAATACTCTTTAGTGGTAGGCACGTGTATGTGGTACAATTTGTATTACAAATATAAATTGGGTATATTATTAATTAACCTTAGTACAGATTACACGTATACAATACTCTTAGATAGTTTGTCAGCGGTTAACAACCGTTGGTGAATAAAAATGATTAAATGTGCAGCTTGCAATAGTAAGTTCAATGATGGTGTTCAGTGCAGTGAGTGCGAAAATCATTACGATCTTAGCTGTGCGGGGATTACTGAGAAAGGGTACCGGAAACTAGGTGTAGATAGGCAAGCATTATGGAAATGTGGCGCTTGTCGTACGGTATCACCCAGACCTGAAGTGGTGGTGCAGGATAACCACTTGGAATCGATATTGAGTAAACTTAATCAAATGTCGAATAAACTTGAGTGCCTGACTTCATTGATTGAGGACATACAATGCATTAAGTCAGACATGTGTAAACTTCAATCGGCGAGTTAGGACGCTATAAAAAAAATTGAAGATTATTCTAACAAAGTAACAGTCTTGGATTCTCGCATCGGGTCACTAGAGTCGGAAATTGAATCACTGCATCGAAATGACGTTATTCGTGAACAATGGTCCCGTCTCAACAATATACAGATTAAAGGCGTACCTATTAAAAAAACAGAAAACCTTTTTAACTTATTGGAACAAATTGGTGATCTTATCAAGTACAGAACAACTAAAATACAAATTAACTTTATAAGTCGAGTGCCAGTATCAAATAGTAAGGAGAAGACAATTGTGGTTGGCTTTACAAATAGATATGTGAAGGCGGACTTTGTTGCGGCGGCACGAGCGATGAAGACGTTTACTGCTTCTGACATAGGATTTCCTGGAGTCAGTCAGAGGATTTTTGTCAATGATCACCTATCACCGGCGTACAAGAAGTTGTTAACGAATACTAAACAAATAGCTAAAGACAAAGGGTACCAATACGTATGTGTTAAGTTTTCAAAAATACATGTGCTAAAAAAGGACACGTCTCATGTTCTTATTATTAATACTGCAAGTGATGTAAACTAATTAGTTTAAACAGTTATTTAATTCTGCCCTTATTATCTAACAGCGATCATAATATAATTCGCTTTAGTTTATTTGTATATCATAATATTTTTATAAGTACTTTTTATTTCAAACATTTAAACCCAGTATTATCAACACCTGCACTCGTTAGCAAGCCCTGTGTTAATAAATATTACCTGCAAATCCTATTCATAAAAATTTACCCGTCCATTCTAGTTGACTACTGTGTGTTGTTTTATATAGCCATCTTTGTCACTCTAATTACTAATAAGTGTTATCATGATTAATATTGTTCTCTTTCTTTTCTAATGTATCATCTTGGGTGGTCTGTGATGACAAATTATTTACAACTCAATGAACCCAAACGCTTAGTGGTAGTAACAACTGTTAATTTTATTTTATATGTACCTACATTGCATTTTTATTTATACATCTGTAAATGCAGTTTTGCAGATTACTATGATTCTATTCAAGTATTATTATATATTCAAAGTGACTGTTATTGACTTTCACTACCAAAACGTTCGTGGTTTACGGACAAAAAGCACCGCATTTCGACGTAATATTTTTTTGAATTGTTATGATATACTGTTAACAGAAACATGGCTTCATGATGGCATATTAAATACTGAGTTATTTGACGAGAACTACACAGTATGGCGTCGCGATTGCTGCTATGACCTGACTGGGCAGTCAATGGGAGGGGGTTCCTAATAGCTACTTGCAAAAATCTTAGAGCCTGCGTTCGTACTGAGTGGTGTTCTGCGGCCGAAGACCTATGGGTGTCTATTTGCGATGACAATATGATTCAGTTACATATTTGTGTAGTCTATTTATGTAATCAAAACAAAGGTCTTACTTTTGCCCAACAATTAAATAATTTTCTAATTAAACTTCGCGATATAATTAATTCTCATCCGACCGATCGGTTTTTAGTGGTGGGGGACTTTAATATGAGTTCAATTCAGTGGTGTAAATATAATAATTTAAACTATCTTAAACCATGTAATGTATTGGGTCATAATGAGTGTAATTTTGTTGATGAGTTGTCGGTGGTTGACTTGCAACAATATAATGGAGTGACCAATTTATATGGCAAGTGGCTCGACTTGGTATTGTCGAACGATAATGTTGATGTCTCTGAGTGTTTAGACCTGCTAGTTACTTACCCCTTATTATGTTTCTCAATTAAGTTGGAAAAAACTTGTAAGTTAAGGCCAGCCCCTCGTATAAAATTTTCTTTTCAACGAGCTGATTACAATGCAATTAACAGATAATTGATAAATATTCAGTGGTTAGAAGAATTTTCGAAATTGTCTGTTAATGAACTAACTATTTTTACCGGTGTTTATATAAGATGAGAGATTTATATGTGCCTCGTAAGATTATTCGTAATAGATCCTTTCCAGCGTGGTATTCACCGGCACTTATAAGTCTTAAAAGAAAAAAATAAATTTATAAATAAATTTAAAAGATATGGGATGATTTCTGATCATCAGTCAATAAAGGTACTCCATAAAAACGGGCGAAATTGCTAGAAGAACAATGTTATAATTATTATTAAAAATAATCCTAAGTACTTTTGGACCCATGTTAAAACTTTCTCCAAATCATCTAAAAGTCCAGGTAATATGGTTCATGGTAATAAATCAGCTACTGATGGTAAAAAAAATGATATTTGCAACCTTTTCTCGGATTATTTTTACTCAATTTATTTTGGAACACACCAGTTATTCTGTTTCGAGCTTGCCTCCTATACAAATGAATATAGATGCCAATATTTCAACTGTTGAAATTACTGCAGACATGGTTTATAATAAACTGTGCAAGTTGGATGTTACTAAGTCCGCGGGAGTTGATTTGTTCCCTCCTATTTTCTTTATTGAATGCGCCGAAGCACTTTCAATGCCGCTAGCATATCTTTTCTTGACGTCTGTGAGCTGTGGTAATATGCCTGCCATCTGGAAGTCTGCTTTTATTTCGCCTGTTCATAAAAAAGGGTCAAAACACAAAATTGATAATTACTAAATTATTTCTAAATTATCTGTTTTAGCTAAAGTTTTTGAGAAAATTATATATGAACAGGTTTATGAAGCAATTAAACATCAACTACCACAATCTCAACATGGTTTTATTAGAGGTCGATCTACTACTAGCAATCTTATTATATTTAACGAACTTTTAACTCTATGGAGGGTGGTCAACAGGTAGACGTGATATATATTGATTACTGTAAAGCATTTGATCGTATAAATCACAAAATTTTGATTTTGAAATTAGAAAGTGCAGGAATTCAAGGAGATTTACTTATATGGTTTGCCTCATATATTGATAATAGAAGTCAAGCTATAGTGCTCGGTAATTATATGTCTAAATACATGAGCATTCCGAGCGGGGTGCCACAAGGTTTCTTACTCGGACCTTTTTATATTTATTTTATTTATATCAGATATTAAAAACTGTTTTCAAAATTCACAAATTTTAAATTATGCCGGTGACATGAAAATTTCTAAATTTATTACTAATGTCTGCGATGCTCAAGCATTACAACAAGATCTTTACCGGTTGGACATCTATTGCACTGAGAACCAACTTGATCTTAATGCTAGCAAATGTTCATGCGTCACATTTACAAGAAGCAAACGTCCAATATTATTCACTTACTCTTTAAATAATCAAAACTTACTTACGACTGATAAAATCAAAGGTCTCGGTGTTCTACATAACTCGAAACTAATTTTTGACAAACATATACAATCTATAGTTAAGAAAAGCTCTCGGCTTTGTCATGCGGATGTCTAAAAATTTGAAGCAAGCTAAGACAATAAAATGCTTATGCTTCACAAATATGGAATCCACGATATGACGTTTATATAAAGCGAATTGAAAGTGTGCAGAGGAAATTTGTTAGGTATCTTAATTATCGCACTAAATTAAATTTAGAAGATTACAAAACATCATGCCAAAAACATCACTTTTTAAAGTTACAGACGCGTCGTGAAATCGCTGATATATTATTTCTTACAAGAATAGTTACTTCTGCTTCTATTGACTGCCCTACGCTTCTAGAGAAAATAAATATCTATGTTCCTAGTCATTCCTTACGGTCAGCTCCCTTTTTCTCAATTAACCGGGTTGCTACTAATTATTGCCAAAACAGTTTTCTGTATAGTTCTTGTCAAAATTTTAATCAGACAATGCGTTGTACTGACCTAGAAATTTTTAATGCAAGTACATAATCTTTAAGGACTAAACTAACTTTGAAAAATTTGCTGTAATTATTTATTAACTTAATTACTTAGTTATTTCTCACTTTAGGATTTGTACATAGTTCCTATTTACAATGTAATGTGCTGTAATTATATATTGGGTTTAGCTTCTGAGACTTATTACTGTAGCTAAGGTTTTGTATTATGCAATTGCTACGTGTGAATACTCGTAAATGGCTTTGTGTTTCTATTTAAGTAAATATTGTACTACATGTAGCTGTTAGTTTTCCTAAAATAAATAAATAAATAATACATTGGAAAATCCAAAACTGCACGCCTCATAATCTTCATTTTTCACAATAAAATTGATTATTTGATAAGTAACTAATAATGTATCGGTCTTAATAAGTAGTTTTCAATAAATCACATAGATAGCGCTAATTTCAAAAAGTACTAATGTGGGTTAAGTATAAGTGCATATATATAAACATGTAAAATTATTTAAAAGGCGCTGGTTTCAGTGACGCGTCGAGCGTAAATGCCGTAAATATTCAGTATTTTTTTCTTTATTTAATAACAATTAAACCACATCGAATCAGAACGTGAAAAGTAATAGGGCTCTATTCCTAGTCATAAAAATTCGTAATCGAAAAAAAAGACTCGATTAGTAAAGTATTTTGGTCGTTAACGTGTTAACATACATTACCTACAACTCACGGACGTCCAAGCCAGATTTTTTTCAAACAGTTTTTTAACTATTTTAAATAACAAAAATGGCATCAAAAGTATCATGAGTGTTAAAATAGTGTTTGTTCTTTATATGTGTGTGTAGATATTATTTTACAAGTGCAATATATGATAAATAGAGACATTTTAAGTTTGAAAAATCAGTTGAGCCGTGTAAACCGGGAGCAGAACACACCTTAACGCTTCGCTTATGAGGCGTGCAAAATGCACAAATTTCAAGATAAAAATTGTACACAACATTTTTGTTTGCTTGTGATTACAAATGAGCCACTCGTGGTCTCAACAATGCTAGAATACTAAACCGCTGCTCACCATTTTATTTTGCGGATGGGTAATGAATGAAGTATGAACGGTTGTTCCCGCTACAACCAAAACGCACTCGGGTGTATCACAGTCGATCACACGGCAGCATACAGCATGCTGGGGCCCTATAATAATTGAGTACTCACACTTGGCACCCAACCGTCAACAGTAATGCAATGGATGAAAAATGATTAATTCCTTTAGTCACCTTATACGAAATCCGCTGGTTTTTCGAAATCGTGGTCTATCACACATCGTGTTGTGGGCTCGATTTCTACAAAGGATAACTCTTTGTGTGATCTACAAATATTTGTTGTAAGTCTGGGCGTGATTTGGATATGTTACATTGTATGTTTTTATATTTTTAAAGTCCTTCGCTAGGGTGTTGTCATGTTAGAAAAAAATGTCATGATAGATAATACAATAAAAAATGCAGTTATTTAAAGGACAATAAAAATAAAGGAGCATAATACATCCTACTAAAAGGCCCCTTTTCCCATTACTATTCGTGAACTTCATTTCCATTTTAGTCTATATGAACTATAGAGACGGTAAAATCATTCAACACGCGTTCCGCTAAGGACGGATTCGACCAAACAAGAATAAATTTTATTCATATAATAAATCGCAACTTACTCGAGAATAAATCAATTTTACGTTTTACCAACAATAATTCAAAGAATAGCGAGCCTATTCGGAAATAGTCACTATACCACCGATAAGCATCGAATACGGAGTTAATCCAAGAATATAAAATGGCGTCATCTTTATTGTGCTGTCATTTTAATTCGGAACTTTTAAAACTATACAGTGACAGGCTTGACAGCTACTTTCCCACGCTATAATACGACAAATAAGAGTTGAAGATGAGTTTAGCTATACAACGTCCCGTTTGCAGAACAAATTCTTTTTGCCAGATATTTGATATTCGCGAATAACTATTCCAAGTATACCTATACGTCAGATTGGGTGGAAGAACGATTATTGATTATCTAGAGAATAAAATCGTGGAATAAATTATTCTCGGTATAGTAATTCTTGTATTATATTCAAGTTTGGTCGAATCTGCCCTAATTAAACAAACAAAAGAATGAAAAAGATTTTCGCTGTCTCGACACACATTTACAATACAATGATATCCAAATCAGCCAATATTTCAGGGACATCAGATGTATACATATATATTATTATAAATTGCATGTCGTGATAGTATCAACGAGGTCCAAACTCAGCACGACGCTATTCTGTGGTAATACAACACATCGCTGATTTTCAGTGTAAATTTCAAGTGACAGACAGCTTCAGAATAAGATTATTTGCTAAAAGTTTGAATACACTCTTCTAAAACACTAACAATGGAATACAGAAAACCGTAATTCCTCGGCAAACATTTTTGATGCCTACGTTATCGCGTTAAATTCTCATAAGCGTCTGTGTGACTTATAAAATTAACAACAAACTTTCAGAATTATCTGTACCGTAAAATTGTCGACTTAAACTTATATTCAAAGAAGACATTACTCCCCAACATTATTACCGCAACAACGCACTCGCAATGAGCACTCTTCTTAACAATACAGGCATATACGGATAAGGTAGGATACACACACCCGTACTAACGAGTCCCCTTATTTCAACAGGCAACGTCCAATTTACATAGCGGTGTACCACAAACTCCTCGTTTAAAATGAAACGTAACAATAGCACAATGAAACTTTAAAGTCTGTATTGTGTGCTCAACTTTATAAATAAAAGTCTCATAAGGCCAAGTCGCCACATCCTCATATAAAGCAGGCACGTAACGAGATCTCTGTGTTTATTTTGCACGGCGTTTTCAAATAATGGTATCAACAGTTTAATTAATGTGTTTAATGATAATATGTGTTATGTATGGCTTAAATGTCGCTACAAATGAAATAAAAAGTTCAGATGTTAGTGGATAAAGTGAATTCTATGCTCGAATATTCATTTGATAGTTTAAGTACGTGTGTATACCAGAACACAAAGTATCCGACATATGGTGGAATAAGTATATGATGGTGCCTGCACCTTTACAAATGTATGCGCACCTGCGTATACATGAAATAGTATATATGAAAATGTCCCAAACAATACTTGCACCGATGAAGCCATCGAGTGCTTCCTACAATTCCGACTACTTAACTTGTTTTGCTATCTGTATAAAATAGTCGGACCAACCGCTGTTGGGCCCTCATCCTATTCTCGCTGTACACCGGCGACATACCCTGTCATCGGCTAGTGCAAACCGTACTTTTTGCAGACGATACACAGCCACAGAGGCAGTAGGCCCAAAGAAGGTTTTTCTGGCAGTTTCACTCGACATAGAGAATGCCTTCAAGAGTTTCCCTCACAAGACGTTAAATAAGTGACCTATGGCACAATTTATAGTACCCCGATCTGGGCGGACAAACTCACCGCTTCCAAAAAAGCCCTGCTGCGACGTCCGCAGAGTGCCGTAGCGCTAAGCTCATCCCGCTAGTGGTTGAGGCGGCTAGGTACATACCTTCTAACATCTCTCATATACGCAGACCGCGACATATGACGAAGTTGACGACGATATAACTTACGCTCAGATCAGAACATACACACGTACAACACGTACATCTCGATAAACTAACATACAGCTCGTACAACTACTACACATAATTATCCACGGTTTCGTCCTCGCCACCGAGGGCGAAAGTCATGTCACGGTAAAATCATGATTTATTAAAATAAGTACAGTCCAGACATCTATATAGTTATGCCCATATTTTTTTATTTATCATATTTGACCCACTTCTAACATCAGAAATGGGATCGGATCTATCCCTACTTCATAATCAGGCACATCCAGCTAAATTACGTAGAACATCAAACGTCTCTTTTCTCTTCCGTTATGGAAGTTATTTTTAAGAAAATATCAGATAGTATAAAACTGCCTGCCATCAGCCCATCTACTCCCGTCAAGTTGGTGATCTAGGATTCAGCCCAGTTAACAGACTCTGATATAACTGACTAGTGTACCTTAAGCGAAGAATTTATTTACTTATATACCTACACATATTCATTTAGTTCAGACATCTATATCGTTATACCCGCATTTTTTATTGATCATAATTGACTCACTTCCGGCATAGAATTATATTTGTTTAAAAAGTAATAAAACAAAAACAACAGTGAAGCGGTTTTTTAATTAATGTTTCCATTATAAATATTAGTAAGAAGTAAATGAAATACAAATTAAAATTTATGCTAACCGTAAATTCTAATATTAAAAAGAAGAAGCAATATTAATAAACTTTAAGCTTTATGACGAGGTTTCCAAATACAATTAATGTGGCTCATAGGTATAAGATTGCAAAAAATATAGTGGTCATGCTCATCCCAGCATGAATGGGCCTGCTTGATCGGGGAAGTAACACCCTCTCTCAGAAGATTAGCGTGAAACAACGGCACACCTGGGGTTGTGTTTCGTATGGCGAGTGAGAATGCCAGAGGATCTCTCTCTATTTTCTCCTTAGTATCCTTCATATCCTCTCTTTATTACTCTTCCTATCCTATCCTTATTATCCTATCCTTACTATCCTTCTTGTCCATCTTCCGTCATTTTCCGTGAAGATGGCGATGCGTTACTGTTGCCTCTGGATAGCGGCTAGCGTCTATAGGCTACAGTAAACGCTGTCAGGTGGGCCGTATGCTTGTTTGCCACCCACGTAGTATATAAAAAAATTGAAACATTAAAATCGTTCACGACTAGGAAATCTTAAGTCGACATAGTTATTACTAACTATTAAATTAATTTTGGATCAATGTATCGTCATACGATTCATACGAGGAGTATAATCGGCCTCTGTGTCTAGCGTTTGTGTACTATGAGAAAGCCTTCGATTCGATCGAAACTTGGGTGGTGCTGCAGTCCCTTCAGCGGTGCCAAATTGCCTATCGGTACACTGAAGTGTTGAAGTGCTTGTATAGAAACGCCACTATGTTTGTCCGAGTTCAGGACAAGAGAATAAAACCGATCTAACTGCAGAAAGACAGGGAGACCGTATATAATTTTTAACAAATATGATAATAATAATAACGTCTTTATTGTACACCAGATAGCAAAACAAACAGTAACTTATAAAAATAATAATATTGTACAATTGGCGGTCCTATCGCACATGCAAGAACACAAAACATTCTTTAAGATACGAAGGAGTAAGAGGGTTAAATAAAATATTGTAGAGAAGAAATAGGATATGAGTATTCCGGCGAAGTCGTATCGGCAACCAATTGAGCTTATTACGAAATTCAGATATATGGTCATATTTGCGCAATCCAAATATGAACCTGATACAGAGATTTTGAAGTCGCTCAAGTTTATTAAGTTGGTCTTCTGTGAGGTCAAGATTGCTGGCGTCAGCATAATCAAGGATAGGAAAGAGAAGGGACTGAGCAAGCACTGTTTTCGTAGTAATGGGAGAAGATTGCGTAATCTTCGCAGGGACCCAGTAGAAGTTCCTGGATTTGTGGACTCCAGGTTAGGCACATATCAATATATTATATACCCAGATCTTTAACATTGTCACTGTACGGAATGAATACTCCATTACACAGGATACGTGGCAATTGTAACCAATTAATTTTGATATCATCCTAGAGCTACCGATTATTATGGCTTGAGTTTTTATGGGATTTACTGTTAAGCCATATGATGAACTCCAGTCACAAATACTGTCAAGGTCTTTATTAACTCTTCCAATAGCTTCTGTTAACCTGCTTAAAGGAGCACGTCAGTAAATTTGCAGATCATCAGCATATAGGTGGTAGGAAAAAACGAGTCTGTCAGTGATAGAATTTATGTAAACTGCGAAAAGTAGAGGAGAGAGAACGCCACCCTGAGGCACACCAGCAAGCGTAGGGCACCAAGAAGAGACATTGTCTTCAATATAAATGCGTTGCCGGCGACCATACAGGTAACTATGAAATCAATCAACAGCTGTTGGAGATATGTTAAGGAAACGCAAAATACCAAGCAGGATATCGAAGTCGACGGTGTTAAAAGCGTTACTAAAGTCAAGCAGAGCCAAGACTGTTAGTTCCCCTTTCTCCATAGCTAGCCTAATGTCCTCCGTAATATGAACCAGGGTAGTAGTGGTGCTATGACCAGGTTGGAAACCTGATTGGAGTGGATTAAGGAGTTAGTTATTGGAGAGGAAACTACTAAGTTGGGATTGGATAAGTCGTTCTAGGATTTTGGAAAGGAATGGTAGAATGGTTATTGGTCGGTATTCAGCAAAGCTGGAAGGGTTTTTCTATTTAGGTATGGGAGTTATGTGGGCATCCTTCCACGTGGATGGAAAGACACCGCTGGATATGGAGTAGTTTAGAATGTGGGTGATTACAGGAAGGATGATATTAAGGATAGGAAGGATCATATTATGACTGACACAGTCGCTACCAATCGCATTCGATGTAACTGACATTATGCATTTCCTAACATCACAATCAGCAAATTGATTAAAAGAGAATGGGGGCTATCGAGCAGTTGGGATTGAACAGAGACTAATAAGTGTATTAGTTGTTTTAGTACTGTCAAACTTGGGAGAAGCAGCGAAATGTTGATTGTGTTGATCAGTATCTAAGTTATTGAATTTGGAACTAGGGTGAGATTTACTAATTCCCAATGTTTTAGAAACTTCCAGACTTTTGCTGGGTTTCCATTTTCAACGGAGCTATGGATGTGTCGGCGTTGAGCATTCCTACACACCTTATTGCAATGATTTCGAATACGAATGTAACCCTCTTTATTTAGGTATGTTGGTCGACTTTTATATTTCGATTTCGCTTTGGCCTTTTTACATAGGAGATCTTTTATATCCTCTGTCAGCCATGGAGCGGGACGATGCTTGATTTTAATTTATGATTATTGTCTAGCAGTTTACCTGCGATATTTTTAAGATCTATGTGCTCTTTCTAACTTAGTAGTACTTATACCAGTTCTGACATCTAATCAATAGCTATCAAACAAATAAGCTCCATCAAAATCTATTCAGCAGCTTTTACGTGATGTGCGAATAAACAAACAGACAAAAATAACAAATTATCTTGTGTTCAGAGACGCCTATATAAGCCTCATACAGATTTCCCGAAATCTTAAATGTACAAACATAGCTACTGCCCGCAACTGCCTGACGGACCTCGTGGCATAGTCGGTAGTGTAACCGACTTCCATGCACGAGGTCGTGGGTTTGATTCCCACTCAGGACAATTATTTGTGTGATGAACACAAATATTTCTGGTCTGGGTCTCTATCTATATATCTATCTATTATACATAATATAATGTATTTACAAAAAAAAAGGAATATATGTATTATATCCGTAGTCTGGTACCCATAGCACAAGCGTTAAGCTTAGTTTGGGACCAGAAGACGTTGTGTGAAATGTCCGTGAATATTTATTTAACTTTGTCTGGGTGGACATCAAAATTAGGTTCATGGAGTCGTTGAGATATAATTATGTCCAAAGTTCTTTATGTACCATAAAAATATAACAAATGTTATAAACTAAACACGGTTTAGTATAACAACCGTGTGGTAACGGATTAAGAATACAAGTGTCACCACCCCATTCTTTCCCACGGGTGTCGTATGAGGCGACTGAGCGAAGTAAGCAATTTTCATCCATTGCACGACTGGTGGTAGGGCTGGGAGTACTCACTTGGTATCCAGCCCGAGCAGGTTGGTACCACCATCTCCCGTGTGATCGGCCATGAAGCACATATTTGCGTTTTGGCTGTAGCAGGAGATAGCCGTTTATATTTCATTTCATCTGTGAAATGTATTGGTGAGCAGCGGCTTGACAATACTCTCAGTATAGTCGAGTCCATGGGCGACGGTTACCATTTACCATCAGATCGACCGTGGCCCGTCTGCCACTACAAGAAATAAAAAAAAAAACAAACACCAGAACCTTAAAGGATTTCTATACCAGGCTATTAACTAAGTATTTCAACCAAGCATCACATGTATTACGAAACGGAATATTTAAACACTAACCCTCTTACTTATAACCATGGACGTATAAGAAACGGACAGCGTCTCACTAAGACAGAATTGAGGCAAGGTAATGGTGGCGGCTATCTATATGTGAGTATATTTAGGGATACCATGTTAGCCAAATTTACCCTTTAACAAATACAGATTTGCAGATAAATATATTGGAAATGTATATTTATTTAAAACTTACTGCACAAATCTGTATGAAGAAAGAGTATACTCGTAGTAGTCACAACAAATCTTTGTGTCTCTGAAGTGAGGCACAGAGTGCGAAGTGGGAATTTTGACAGAATCATACGATAAGTGCTGACCAATTCAAATGTTATTACTTAATAAACAAAACAATCGAATGAGATCATAATGTTTTCATATCTAAGTATTTAATGTTTTCATATCTAAGTATTTAGGTATTTTTTTTTATATTCAATAAAAGTAGGTATACGAGCGATTTCAGTGAATAAGCTTTAATCTAGATTTAGAAGAGTCCACATCTTACGATCAATGAATTATATAATTATCGATTACATCCATCCATCCATCAGCCTTTTAACGTCCATTGCTGGACATAGCCCTCCCCAAGAATGGGGGATAGTGTCGTAATCGCCACGCTTGGCAGGCGGGTCGGCGATCGCAGTGAATGTTGTTAATACTCGAAGGAGTGCTGCTGCCCACTCTCCCGCTATTCCCTTAGTCGGCTCTTACGACTCCCATGGGTGGAGAGCGGTGGGACAATTCTTAAGCCTATCCCACACGGCATATTTAATATTATATTATCGATGACAATTGTTAAATTGTAATAGAACATTATTCGATTAATGCAAACTTTGGAAGACGCACATGCCTTGCGACACAAAAATGGCTACTACGCAGTGTCTTGCAGCCAACTTCAGAGACACAAAGATCCGTTGTGACTACTGTAGGTGTATGGTAAAAGAAAAAGATGTTTGTTTACTTTTTATTATAAGTACCTAATGTCTAACATCCCATAAGCTGAATAGTGTTTTTTATAATGTTGTCTTTTAATTTGAGAGGTTCTTGTAATTCCCTCTAATTTTGAATTGGGTGAAATCGAATTGTTAAACATTTTTCCACTATATTTTTAATTAGGCTTATTTTATGGTCTGTTCCGGCGAATGTGTATGGACACAGGTAAAGGGGCATGTCTCAAGAAATAACAAAGGTTTTCAAATGGCCGAAATTAAAGAATTATTTACTGACAGGCTAAAGTTGTTGACACTGCAATGGTAGTTGAGATATATCGAGTATGTTATAAACTAACGAAATAAAATGATGCTACTGGTTCACCTTATTGATTGTAACAAAAAGATTCTTAGTAAATGTAAGAGACTCAGATTCTCAAATAATAATTCAGAAATGAATAGTGATTAAGAAAGTTCCTTTTATTTTTTCCATTTTAACTAAAATTATATTAACTAAACAGACAAATAGACATATACGGTGGGCATCTACCATCTTATTTTATGTCGCTTTCGTTAAATGCGATTTTCTTATGAACATAAATAACACAAATGCAATTTTATTACGTTAAAACATATTACAATAGGTGTGATTACTTTAATTTAGATTTTGTAAATGCCACTACAATAATAAATTCATGCTACTTATACTACTGACAAACGCAAATTCAAATTATTTAACTATCAGAAAATTAATTATAATAAAAAAAGTATGAATAATGTGTTTTCGATAACGCAGACTACAACAAAACACTATAAACGATACGTGGCAATCAAATATAATTTTAATCTACAAAATAAAAATCAGAGTATAAAAAAGTAATAAATATAGAAGTTTTATCTCCCATATTTCGGGTAATTTGCACTAGTGAATATTAGCAATACTGAATTATTTTGTTCTAGTGAATTAATATTAATTTTAATGTATAAAATAGGGAACTAAGTGATTAAATTATTCGTTTATCTATGAAATGTGACTACTTTTTTTTTTGTTAAGGCGGGATAAAATGTTCCTAACCGCACACCCCGTCGTTTGGGGCAACGAACAGGGTAGTATGGGGCCTGCACCCACTAAAGAAACCCGCCGTATGCCGTCTCTCCGCCTTTGTTGGCGGGCCACTGGAACTATGTTACATTCCTTCGGTGGTATGAAATGTGACTCCTGGATGTTTTTTTTTCGGTCACTACGGTTTTTACACCAGTTCACCATACATTACATGCTGTATTTTAATATTTTTTTTGCAGCGTAGATGTACCGACTGTGATAACTTTTACTCGGGCAATGGCTGACTAACGTGTGAATGTGTGCGTGTAGGCATGTACGTACAGCGAACTGGCCGACTCTGAGCGACACAAAGTTGTGTTAGCGAGACTATGTCCGAATATTTTTATATGTCCATGCTTAACTTAACTAACTAACTTATCATCACGCCATTTCCCTTGCGGGGTAGGCAGAGAGAACAGAGTGCCAAGAGGCTCTATTCTTGCATATATCTCTCGCTTCCTCAACATTCATAACTCTCTTCATACACGCTCGCCGGTTTCGGAGACTCCTGACTCCACCTTCCTTCAATACATGACCAATTTGGTCTAGGTTGGTGGGTCTCCCCCTGTACCTACATCCTTCTACTTTCGCATTGTATATCTTCTAAGCCAGTCGCTCGTCCGGCATTCTTTCCACATGTCCGAACCATCGGAGCATTCCCTTTCGCATCTTTACACCAATACTCACTTTAATACCTACTCGCTCTCTTACGTCATTGTTACGAATGCGGTCAGTCAGCCTCACTCCACAGATTCTCCGCAGAGATCGCATTACGACCGCATTGATTTTGCTCTCATGCTCCTTTTTACATACCCAACTCTCGCTTCCATATAATAACGTTGGGACAAGCACTGCGTTGTGTATTGCGACACGTGCCTTCTGGCTGAGGTGGTGGCTGCCTCAAAGCTCCGTTCACTCTATTTCCTGAATTCACTCTTCTTTCTACATCAGTGGTGTACCTTCCATCCCGACTGAATCCACATTCAAGATATACAAATTCATCCACTTGTTCTAGCACACCATTTCCTATTGCTACTCTAACAACTGTTCTGGCTTCTTCTCTTTCAAAAACCATTACTTTGGTTTTGCTCACATTCACACGTAGGCCCCTTTTCTTACAATATTCTGCCATTACGTCGACTAGGGTTTGCAGGTCAGTCGCAGACTGCGCTAATAGGACCGCATCGTCTGCATATAGCAGTGAGTTAACCACTGAGTCGCCCATCTGAACTCCCACATTCATTCATTCAACCTTTGTAGACATTTATCCAGATATATGATAAACAGTCTGGCTGACAGAACGCAGCCCTGTTTAACGCCGATATTGACGTCAATCCAGGGTGACATTCCATCATCCAGCCGCACACAAGCTCTGCAGTCCATGTAGTTGGACTGCACCGCTTGTAGCAGTCTACCGCTAATACCATACTCCGGCAAAATGTCCCAAAGTTCCTTTCGTACAACAGTGTCAAATGCTTTCTCCAAATCCACAAAACTGCAGAAAACCCTCTGGCCTACAGCCAGTTGCTTCTCCACAATGTTGCGCAGAGAAAACACTTGATCCATGCATCCTCGTCCACACCTGAAACCTCCTAGTGCCTCACACAAAAATTCATCAGACACCATCCTCATTCTCCTTTCAACAATCTTACCATACACTTTGGCTGCCAAACTGGTCAAGCTTATGGCTCTGTAGTTTGCACAGTCATTACGTGAACCCTTGTTTTTAAATAAGGGCACGATATCTGCGCTTCTCCAGCCCTTGGGAACCATTCCTGAGCTCCAACATAAATTGAGAAGCATCAGGAAGGATTCCCAGACATATGAGCCTCCAAGCTTGATCATCTCAGCAGACACCATATCAATACCATGCTTATAACATTGTATAAGCTGCGAATAGTTATTCAGTGTTTTGTTCCGTTCTTTCAACGTCTAACTGTCATATTAGTGACAAAAGCAAAACACAGAATAACTATTCAGAGGTTATACAACGTTTATTATTAAGGAAGTAAATATAGACTTAAGATTAAATATTCAAAATTAGAGGATATGTATATAAAATCGCTGCGGACGGCATACTTGCTTGCAGCTCAATCTACCCTGAACCAGTCAGGAACAGACAAACAGGAACTCTTTATCAAGGTAAAAAAATATTAGAACTGTCAAAATTAGGCATCCTACGGGAACAATTCGTTTTTGGGAATGATATAATTAATTATTTGATAGCTTAAAAAGCTGGATTAGACTTAAAAACTGGTATACATTTTATCCCGCTACTTTATCGGGAACCTGAGATTTAACCTAAAAACTAGCTTGCTTAGCTGCGACGCCGGGGCGAAGCCGCCGGCAAAGGCTAGGCTTTCATAAATATTTATATGTTTCATAATACTTACGTTTAGTAACCACACGACAAATTGTAACCGCTATTCCTCAGAAATTTTACCCTAAGCTCTGAAATTAGGTTACTCTATTTGTGGGTCTGACATTTGGTAATCGCCTACACCTCTGATACGTACACAAACTTAAAATAAGAGATAATAAGCTTCAGTGGATTAAGTAAAAAGCCTAGTAACGGATTTACCCAATAGGTTATTTTTAAATGTACTAGCTGACCCGGCAACCGTTGTTTTGCTATATACATTATAAAAAAATCATTATTTCTAAGTCAAAAAAATATAGGTTTCGGATAAGTAATCACCTACATCTCATATACTACAACCTTCTCCGAAACACGCTGCATCTTATGGTACTAATACTATTCCGATCGGTTCAGTAGTTTTCCCAGTATAACCGAACAAAAAAAACGGCTCTCCATTTATTAATATAGATTATAATATATGCGTATACAAAGTACTGTGCTACTAAAGATTTTTTTCCTGTTTTTTATTTCTATTACTAAACTTTTTCTTATAGCCCCCTCTTTTTTTTCACCCAAGACATTAAGAAGGATTTTTTTTTAATTCGTAGTCCTGAGCCATTGCTACGTTAGCTAAATTGGAAAAGTATCTGGGATAGTTATCTAGGAGATGGAGGTTCAAATCCTGCTCATAATATTTTTTTCAATTTCACATTTCTTCTCCGCTTTTTGTCACTTAATATTATCTGCCAACCAGCAAGTATTATATTCGAGTGATTCAATCCGTTGACTACCATATTAATCTAAATAAACTATATTATTTTGAAAGTTTATTGAATAGGTACCGAGTATGTTTGCAAAGGGCCAGTATTCTCAGAATAACTAAAAATAAATACAGAGCATTACAAACAATCCAGTGAAGCCATATAAAACCATGCCAATTTGTAATTACACGCGCTCACGCACACGAATAGAAATAAAACTATGCCATAACGAAGTACCTATCATAAATCACGAGTGTTACCATAGTATGCTTTAAAATTACCCCAAATGACTTGACGCCATAATATTCCCTATATGATTTGCTGTAAATTTACTTTATACCAGTTTTAGTTCCTTTGTGTTTTAAACATAAAATTTATAAAAAAATTACCCAAATTATAGAGACTATTATAGTTCTTATATTTCTTTCCAGTGACAACACTTTCACGTTACACATCTTTCAAAAAGCGGCTTTACTTTTTAATTGACAATGCGGTGTCTTTATTTTTTAGTCTTAGCCAGTAAGTAATATACGAATTTTGTGGTATACTGGTAGGTAAAAAAGAAGCATAAAATAATAAAATTAATATTATAACTTTTAGTTACATTATTTATCTTTCTTTGTTTCAGTTGAATATGCAAGTATCATGGGTGCGGCACAGAGATATCCATCTCCTGACTGTTGGACGTTACACTTACACCAGTGACCAGAGGTTTCGAGCAATCCATTTGCCACATTCTGAAGATTGGACCTTACAGGTAAAATCAGATTTCTGTATTGAATATACAATAAGATCGGTTTTATTGAATATTGACAACTCAGCAATATTCAATTTTATTTGTATTTTACGGGTGAGTGATATGTTATCGATATGTAATTGATTTGCGCCTAAATAGGTAGACCGTATATATATATTTTTCTAAGTACTTCCATCCATCCATCAGCCTTTGAACGTCCACTGCTGGACATAGGCCTCCCCAAGAGAACGCCACAACGAGCGGTCCCGTCATTGGGGATAATGCCGTAATCGCCACGCTTGGCAGGCGGGTTGGCGATCGCAGTTGATGTTGTTAATACTCGAGGGAGTGCTGCTGCCCACTCCCACGGTATTCCGTCAGTCGGCTCTTACGACTCCCGTGGGTAGAGCGGGGTGGGACAATTCTAAAGCCGGCCTCACACGGCCAAGTACTTACATAAGTACTTACATAAGGAAAAATACACACAGAGAAATATAAAACAACAACGTTAATTCTTAAATAAAACATTAATGTAATAAATCAAAAAATTGGCAACCCCTTATTATTTTGCCATTGGTACAAGAAGGGCGGAAGGAAGAATACATAATAAGAAAATAGAACAACAATAACAATGCACATTTACACGAGAAAAAGAGTTTTGATTAAAACACCACTATTTGGTGTCTACTAACTGTCTACTTGATTTCGGTATCTTGATAGCCTGACAGGTACAAAAATAAGTTTCTCAAATTATTACATTTTACTAAATTGTTGCATAAATTTACGGAATAATGTAAATTTGAGTGAGATTTTCCAATTAATAAGTAATGTATATAAAGACATCGGGTGGCTGCCAATTGACGCGAGAAAGTTAAATATTATGTATTCCTACAAAGAATAGGCGAGACACATCAAAGTGAAAATTTTCTGTCGATTATAAAAGTTTGTTGAGCCACGTAGTAATACTTATTTGTGTATGTAGTATAAAAAAAAAACCACTGACGCTAAAGTAATTAAAATATATATTTTGGAAGAATATGACGGTATTGTACAAACTGTGTGAAGGAATTTAATAGATAATGTTGCCATTTAAAACTATACAATTTATATTTCTAACATAAGTTGGGCTGGCCAAAATGCCTTTAAACTAAACCTTCAATTCTAGTATATTTGTTGTATGTGTCGTTCTTTGATTATGCATGTGAACTTTATATTGAGTTAAGCGTCCATTTGAATTTTAAACCAACCAAAACTGTGCAATGGAACGCGTTTGGTAGTAAATAAATTGATGATCAGTGTGATTTACGCCACGATACTCAAAAGAAAATTCGAAGGTGAGGAAGTTCTCATTCCGGGGATCCCGATGATGCCAACCGATATGCCGTTTGAGTTTAAGCGACTTCAATTTCCGATCGTCTTGCATTCTGCCGTGTGGGGCCGGCTTTAGAATTGTTCCACCCTTCTCCACCCATGGGAGTCGTAAGAGCCGACTGAGGGAATACCGGAGGAGTGGGCAGCAGCGCTCCTTCGACTATCAACAACAACCACTGCGATCGCCAACCCGCCTGCCAAGCGTGGCGATTACGGCACTATCCCCCATTCTTGGGGAGGCCTATGTCCAGCAGTGGACGTTGGCAGGCTGATGAATTGCATTTGCCATAACCATTAACAAATCACAAGGCCAATCCTTGAAAATTTGTGGTCTGAATCTAGAAAATCCATGTTTTTCCTATGGTCAATTATATGTGGCATGTTCACGGGTCGGAAGACCATCTGCGTTATTTGTTCTTGCGCATGATAATAAAACGAAAAATGTCATCTATCACAAGGTGCTTCACTGAAGAGTGCAACCCATGCACCAAAATACATGGCCAATAAAGAATCTTTAAAATACTTGTTTTTTTTTATTTATATTTATTATCCTAGTAAAAATAATATCCGAAATCTGCTCATTTATTGCCCTTAAGGCGGAACAAAGTTCGCGGGGTCAGCTAGTCTAATATAATAATACAAGTATCCAGGAGTCAGATACAAAAAAAAGTACATTAAAATAAGTTATTTTATTGAAATGGTGACCGAATGAATGAGCAAAGAAGGAAAATTTAAAAAAATACAATATTGTCTACCGTTTTTACACCAATGGTAATCCTAAAATAATAAGTCAAATTTCTTGTAGCCTGACATCAGGGCTATCTCCGATTAGTGGGTTATCCGTTATTTACGACAGACCCTGTATATTATTATTGGATCATATACAAGAAAAATTGTATTTTGAATATACATTCAGTCAAGAAGGTATTGGGAATGGATGATTTGTATATGGTTCCAAATTCAATTTTTTTTTTTGTTGTTGTTAGATTGGCACAACTGTTATACATTTTGGCGCGGAGTTTGAGTTGCATCTGTTATTTAAATCAAATACAGTGCTGTTTTTAGTTATATTATATCTAGTGTGTATTGCGAATTTTATAATGGACAAAAACATCGAACAAATAGTTTGTCTTAAATTTTGCATCGCCAATGGAATTTTGTGTTCGGAGTCACTGAAAATGTTAGAGAAGGCTTACGGTAAATCGACTTTATCAAAACCACGTGCTTATGAGTGGTACAAAGCGTTTAAAAGCGGTCGAGATGTGATGGAAGATTTGCCTCGCTCTGGTAGGCCATCAACGTCTGTAACTGAAGTTAACATGGCAAAAGTGAAGGAAATAGTAACTGAAAATCCTCATTCAACTTTAAGAGAGATACCCATCGAACTCTCTGTGTCTCATGAGTTGATCCGTACCATTTATAACAATCACTTGAGTATGAAACATGTTTCCGCTCGGCTAGCCCCAAAAGGCCTGAATTTTCTCCAAAAACTCAATCGCTTGAGAGTCGCTGAGGACATGCTACAACGAGTCAATTCCGACCCAACATTCATGAAACACATTGTTACTGGTGACGAGACGTGGGTTTACGAGTTTGAAATGCAAACTAGTCAACAAGCTTCGGAGTGGCGACTTTCAACTGAACCGAAACCGAAAAAACCACCCAAAATCGATCAAAAGTCAAAGTCATGTTGACTGTTTTCTTTGACTATCGCGGTGTTGTGCACTTGGAATTCTTGCCAGAAGGTCAAACAGTAAATAAAGAATATTATTTGAGCGTTATGCGGCGTTTAAGAGAGCAAATTCTAAGAAAAAGACCGGATTTGTGGAAAGAAAATTTTTGGATTTTGCACCAATATAATGCCACTTCGTACAAGGCCATTATTGTGAATGAATTTTTGTCCAAACACTCAACCAATACAATCGAGCAACCACCATATTCACCAGATATGGTACCAGCCGACTTTTTTCTTTTTCTTAAACTTAAATAACCACTTCGTGGCACCCGTTTTCAATCGGTAGAAGACATAAAGGAGAATTCGCAGCGATAACTGAATTCAATTCCGGAAACAACGTTTAAAAAATGTTTTGATGATTGGATATGGTGGACGTCCATTAGTCCGCACGCACGCGCCGTAAGCATCGCATTGAACGCATTTGTCGAAAGGGTGAGTCCATTGCATCCGCATTTTGCTGATGTCAAAGTTTTGCTGATGAGGTTGCCATTAATTAAAAATTGGTTGCCGTGTTTTGTGGTAAAACCTGAAAAACTGCCGTGTCTCATATAAATTCAATCAAAATGTAGACTTAAACACGCAATTAGATATTGTTCTTATAGTTATAGTGATTAAAGGATATTAAATACAAATATATAAGAAGGATATAAAATACAAATATGTAATATCCATACAAAATTCATAAAAATATTTCAAATTAACAGACAGATTTTAGGGATCGTATGCTGTCAGGTGTCACTGTTTTTCCTCTGCATATTATATTATAACCTTCTTTCGCTATTTTCGTTCATGCTTGTAAGTCTCGTAACAGTAGAATGAATATCGTAAGTACGTATGAAAGAACAAAAACGATCGGTTGAAGAACATCTAATCTTCCGGGGAATTCTCTACTAGTGCCATGTCCATTATTAACTTATCATATTAGCGATGTGAATTCAATAATCAACTAAAGTGTAAAGTCCAATGGTGCTATAGGTTGTATTAAATTACGTTATTGAGTAGCTGTATCCCGTGACTTAATGCATTTTGTGAGGGTCCCCTGATTGACGATTATATTGCCTTGTACCGTGTTTTTTTCAAATGGCACCAAATACCGTATAATACGGCAATTGTCATGCCAATGGCAACACTAGATGGTATACGTCTAGTTTGTATGGTTTAGGGTTGGCGATTCTTATGGCGAAAGATTGATTTTTGTATAAATTATTAAATAAGGTTGGATACCCAAAAAAATTGAGTTTAAAAAGGCGATCTTCTAAAATCGATCCTTCTTTTGACTTGTTTTATTTTATAGCTATTTTTATAAAAAAAGTAGTACCTTTCTTAAGTACATTTACCAAATAATTAAGTAAGCATTTAAGGTAAGTAGTGTTATCTACTCAAATAACACTAAGAGTCTTATTTTATAAAGTATCCCACTGCTGGGCACAAGCTTCTTTGAATTTCAAGTAAAAGTACCTTCGTCAAGCAGATAGATAGATTATTCGAAAATAACAAGGCCAGGACCATTGTGTAGGCAAGCTCTCAGAGTCCATTACCAAGCAAGGGTCAATAAAATAAGCAAAGTAGTATAATAAATAATGTTAGTAAAGCTGGAAACGAAAAAGTTAAAATGCCAAATGTAGTGTTGCCGTGGTAGTGTTCAAAAAAGAGGATTTCACTTGTGTATCAATTTAGTATATCAATCGATATACTGATACAAAAATGTACTATATTATTTTTCCTCAAATATATTTTTTTTATTAATTCATTATTTTTGAATAAATTATTAATAATGAAACTAAACATTTAGTTTTAATTTTATTTATCAATCCAAATGAGCATTCATTCTATTATGAATCGACTAAAGTAATCGATTTCCTTCATCATTTCTCTTTTAATATTTCTTCGATTTCTAGATTGCAAAATGAGCTAGTTTTTTGAATTTTATATTAGAAAAATATTGCCGATTTTGCCAACTTGTTAACTTCAGGCCCAAAAATCCCACCACTGAAGGAATGTAACATAGTTCCAGTGGCCTGCCAATAAGGCTTAGGGACGGCACATGGCGGGTTTATTTAGTGGGTGAGGGCCCCACACTACCCTGTTGCTCCGATGACGGGGTGCGCGGTTAGAAAAAGTTTTTCCCGCCTTAACAAAAATAAAAAGAAAGGCTCAAAATCCCATTCTCCTTTCTTATAATGTTTAAATTGTTATGGTACTTAAGATGATGGGCGCGTCTCACCAATAAACGTTAAAGTTTGGCGAGTACATTGAAGCTTACAATATGTAATATGTCATTGAAATAAATAAATTAAAAAAAAAACATCTGGATATGAGAACAACGACAACCCTAGGTGAACCTAAGTGAAAAATGCGGATGGCGCCACATTTAACCAGATAGCTAATATATGCCTGACTGCGGCGCGTGCTTGCGGAAAAACGCAGTACTAAACAAATTCATACAAAGTGAACAAAACTGCGTGCCTGCGTTGCGTACGGCGCGGATTAATGGACGCGTAGCTTTATTCGTTGGCGTAAATCTATCGTTTCTGAAGGAGCATACTTTGGAGGTGATAAAATAAATTTGGATGAATAACAAAAATTTTGTGTATTATTGATCTTTTCCCGGTACTTTCTTGACAGAGAGTAGTAAGTGTGCCTAGGCGTAGGTACTTTACAAAGTGTGTATAATTGGTGTGTAGGGAAACGGATTGGTTTGTTTATTATGACCTTAAGTACTGCCCTCTGTGCTCTTTCATTCAAATAATGTTCCAACTAGAACGTAAGCAGGTTATACAGTATAATTTTATTCGGTAGCTACAGTTATTGATAAACGTAATAACCATTTGTCTGCCTTGAGTAAATATTTTCTGTAACAATGATGTTATTCAACATAGATGTTGTAGTCAGTATTCCCACTCTCAGTAAACTTGCACCATTTTTTTTCTTTGATATTATCTGTATGTTTGTGTCACATCAGAAATGTTGGCTTCCTGCCATGTCATAACATGTAAGTTATTTGGATAACCTTCTAACTCGACAAAATATTATTAAAGTTCACAGTACTTACAATTTCCTAATGTAACCTTTGTAAAGGTCATTTCAGACCTACTTATAAAGACTATGTTCAAGCAAATATGTAAATGTCGTTTCGTTTGTTGTTTTTCACCATTATTAAATATAATAATATATTATAATAATTAATCGTAATAATAATTATTAATTGATAATCGTCGAGTAGTAGGTTATTTTGAACAAAAATAAGGATTATTTCCAACCATTATAATATAATGATGTTTCTTAATAAGGATTTCGATTACAATGTTGTCAACTTGATTGCTGTTTAACCTATTAAATACATTTTGTTTTTGCTTGCTGTATGGTAAAACAACAATAGAAAAAGTATGTCTAGTATGATATACGAATACTTGAATAATGGGATATCCCAGAGTTCTATGCATCCATGCATCTATCAGCCTTTCTTAGTTCACTGCTGGGCAAAGGTCTCCCCAAGAGGGCACCACAATGAGCGTTCTTATGTTTCCAATGGCATCCTAGGTATGGCTGTGACCAGATTGTCGGTCCACCTGATTGTCCCATATTGCGCTGTTCGACGCACGTTCGTCATTCGATAACCTTAATTACTTTAGCATGCCATCCTTGCATTACTCTTTTTCTTCTGCGAATTTCCGTATTGCGGATTTTAACGCGTAGATACATCATAAGCAAAGCCTTTTCTATAACACGCTGTATGACTGGGCTAGTTTATGAGGCCAAGATTTAAGGGCAACGTTTCTATTCCAATAACCATGATCACTGTTAATAGGCCTTCGTTTTCAGACACTTGGTAATATTGTTCTCAATTTCATCCATCCATCCATCAGCCTTACAACGTCCACTGCTGGACATAGGCCTCCCTAAGAGAACGCCACAATGAGCGGACCCGTCATGGGGGATAATGCCGTAATCGCCACGCTTGGCAGGCGGGTTGGCGATCGCAGTGGATATTGTTAATACTCGAGGGAGTGCTGCTGCCCACTCCTCCGATATTCCCTCAGTCGGCTCTTACGACTCACGTGGGTAGAGAGGGGTGGGACAATTCGAAAGCCGGCCCCACACGGCCGGTTCTCAATTTATTAACTAGCTTTCTCCACATCGGGAAGAAGCCTGTGCTGGTAAATGTGTGTGATATATTCTCACATGCCAGATAATTTGACATAGGTACGGTTGATGCTCAAAGTACACTTAATTCTGAATTCTGAGGGTTGATGGAATGGTTTTGAGTCTACTGTCTCTCATTATACCTAGTATTTTTATATTTTTAATTATGGTCCTTAGTGGACTCCCATGAATCCCGATTTCCGTAAATTACATAAATAAATATTCACGGACATTTCACACAACGTCCTCTGGTCCCAAATTAGGCTTAACGCTTGTGCTATGGGTACCAGATTACGGATATAATACATATATTACTTTTTTTGCTAAATACATACATATAATAGATAGAAAACACCCAGACGCAGTACAAATATCTGTCACACAAATAATTGTCCTGCGTGGGAATCAAACCCACGACCTCGTGCACGGAAGTCCATTACACTACCGAATATGCTAAGAGGCAGGAGGAATAAAATTGATTGCTTGAAATATCGATAACTTGAGATAGTTAGAGTATGTCATTAAATTAATTGACTGGCACTGGTTATTTTGACACTATAAGAACGTTCTTTTTAACTATACATTTTTGTTAGAACTGTTCAAAAGTCTAAACAATAAACTAATTAAGTGACACCTTATTTAATTAGACTGAAGTTATATTGAGAAAATTTGGTATTTTTAAACATTTCTAATTTATAGTACGCGTACAAAATGGCGATATTACTTCAGTTGAACCTCAATATTAAATTAACACGTTACCTAAGGAGTTATTAAACTTAAGGAAAAACCTTCATAATATTTGAACTTACAATTACTGTAACATTTGCTTCGATAATTTTAGGTGTATATTTCAAGTTGAGAAGGAGTTTGAAATTTAATTTGACAATTTTAGTTTAAGTAGGTATTTTAATATTTTGATCTGTATTTTAGCACTTGACATGCTCAGCTACTTTTAAAAGACAAATTATTTGTGGAACTGGAATAAGAGAGCGCTTCCCCAGATTGGAAGGGACGCAGGTTCGAATCCCGCTCGCAGTAAAGCTCTCTTCTTTGACTTACACAAAAATTTTTTTCTTTAAAAAAAGAAAAGGTATTTGAAGTTGTAATGTAAAGGGTAATTACGCTTCAGTATTATGGTTTTACGGAGAATTAAATTATCTCCTTCTAACATAGATGATGAGGCCGTGTGGGGCCAGTTTTAGAATTGTTCCAACCCTCTCTATCCCACGGGAGTCGTAAGAGTCGACTGAGGGAATACCGCGGGAGTGTGCAGCAGCACTCCCTCGAGTATTAACAACTTCCACTGCGATCGCCAACCCGCCTGCCAAGCGTGGCGATTACGGCATTATCCCCCATGACGGGACCGCTCGTTGTGGCGTTCTCTTGGGGAGGCCTATGACCGGCAGTGGACGTTGAAAGGCTGATGGATGGATGGATGGAACATAGATGACTGTAAACGCAGGCCGTAAATGTAACCTAAACAAAGAAGCAAGCGTTATATGGAGGGTGTATGTCAATGGTGTGATCTTTGCCTGTCAAATGTAGACATATATGATGTTTAACAGTTTGAAAGCATATTTTTTTTATACTACGTTGGTGGCAAACAAGCATCGGCCCACCTGATGGCAAGCGGCTACCTTAGCCTGTAGACACTACCAACAATACTACCGCGTCGCCACCTCCAAGGAAAGGAATATGAGGTGAATAGGAAGGATAATACAATGCGAAGGTGGAAGGATGTAGGTACAGGGGGAGACCGAGACTCACCTACCTAGACCAAATCCAAGACCAAATTATGTTATTGCTAAAGTACAAATTATTTGCGAATAAGGTAAAAGAGATTTTTTGTACTAGCGGGAATCGAACCCGATGGTGTTGGTCGTAAAGACAAATGTGATAAGGAGATTAGGATGGTCGAAAGACCTGTACTATAGCTCAGTGGTTTAGAGCACTTCCCCGGATTTGAAAAGACGCGGGTTTGATTCCCGCTAGTACAAAAAATTTCTTTTTCCTTATTCGCAAATAATTTGTACTTTAAAAAGTGGCGGAGCATGCCAAATGCTAAAAAATATAGATCAAAATGTATAAAAAATCGCGCCATCAAATAGTATGAATTTTAATTGGAAAATTAAACTTACTATATCGGTTTAATGCATGTAAATGCTTCCGATAGATGGCGTTGGTCGTAAAGACAAATGTGATAAGGAGATTGTGATGGTCGAAAGACCTGTACTATAGCTCAGTGGTTTAGAGCACTTCCCCCGATTTGAAAAGACGCGGGTTCGATTCCCGCTAGTACAAAAAATCTCTTTTTCCTTATTCGCAAATAATTTGTACTTTAAAAAGTGGCGGAGCATGTCGAATGCTAAAAAATATAGATCAAATATGTTATTGCTTATTAGCCTGAAATGCCTTTTTGGAAGTGGAATGCATAAATTATGTATCATAAAACTTAAAGGGTTTTTTTTGATCCGAATATTACGAATATCCATGTGGTAACGCATTGAGAATACAAATGTCACGACCCCATTATTTCCTACGAGGTCGTACGAAGTGACTAAGGGAAGTAGGCAATTATCACCCATTGCATTACTAGTGGGTCGATACTATTGCCTACTATTGACCAACCTTGAAAGACCTTGATATGTTTTGGTTGTAGCGTGTGATACCTAGCTGTCATCTATTTCTCATACATGGAATGAAATGGTGAGCAGCGGCTTCAAAAATAATGATTACAAAATAACTTAATTACTACTCTAATAACTAGCCCAAAAAAATGTATATTGTACCGCAACCATTTGACATCAATGATAATTTACTATCCATTTTTATTAAACATGTTATGCTATTCTTAGCTTTCATTGCTCGACATTAGTTTATTACAGTTTTAAATAAATAACAGCGTTAAAACTATTTAAAGTGTTTACTACATTAATGCTCAGTGACCGTAATATTGAAGTTATGCCACTTATATTATAATCTGAGGTCTTGGGTTAGATCTGTTATCTTTCTATTATCCCGAAGTTTGTTTGTTGGACATCCAACATCTCAGTCCACCCGTGATCATGAATGCTGTAAAATATTAGAAACGTCGGGATAGTAGAAATCAAGTAAACGCGATAGATTCCGTAAACGTAGTTTTATTTTGAAATGTGTAACATTCGCGTAAATATCAGAAAGTATTACGTAGTTTTATTTTATAATGTGCGTATTTGTGTTATTTCACAATTCGCGTAAATATTAAAAAAGTATTATAATATACATACAGTATTGTAGTTAAATAAGTGCTACAGAGCTGTCTTAGTTTTTATGAATAAGAGGATTAGAATATTTTTACTCCTAGAAAGAAATCTCTTTGAGATATTTCCAAACGATTCTATGGAGTAAATTGTGATATCCACACAAACAAGACGCAGATAAAAGCTAGTATGTTATAATTACTAGACACGAAATATAAACTAATCTTCTTTAACATTCACTAGGCCAGAAAATTGAGTTCTACATTTAATTTTTCTATCTCGTTAATCTAACAAAACAGTATTACATTTTAATATTTTGAAAGAAAGCAAGCTAATTGACATGCTTTTAAATCTTTCATAGAGATGACTGAATGTATTTTCTTAAAGTTAATTTTAATACATACATAATTATAAGAGATAGAAAACACATATAACTTATCCAACCTGTGCCATATACAAAATATTCACGTACACTGGTCTACGTTACATTTATATATAGTTCGGTTGAAACACAAAAACAAATTACATTAACATTTAGATTTGATCTTTTGGGTCCTATAAACGGGGACACCTAATTATTAGTTTATATTTTGACTAGCTTCTACATTCGAGTTCGTCTACATATATTTGAGCTTCAGAATTGGTTCCACAGAAAAAAAAATGCTGTGATTGACGGACAAACACCCAAATTACTTCACAAGTTTTCTTAATTATAACAATAGTTATCCCCGGGGAACAATTCATTTTTTCTGGGATAAAATATTTTTATTTTTTTTTGTCCGTGTGGTGACGGACTAAGAATACAAGTGTCACAACCGCATTCTTTCCCACGGGTGTCGTATGAGGCGGCTAAGGGAAGTAAGCAATTGTCATCCATTGCATGACTGGTGGTAGGGATGGGTACCGGGTTGGAGTACTCACTTGGTATCGGGCCCGAGCGGGTTGGTACCACCATCTCCCGTGTGACCGGCCATGAAGTGCATCGTTGCGTTTTGGCTGTAGCAGGAGATAGCCGTTTATATTTCATTTCATATCTGTGAAATGAATTGGTGAGCAGCGGCTTGACAATACTCTAAGTATAGTCGAGTCCATGGGCGACGGTTAACATTTACCATCAGATGGACCGTGACGCGTCTGCCACGACATGATATAAAAAAAAAACAAAAAAAAAATTGCCTTCCCTCCTGTTCTGAATCCATCAGATCAATCAGAGTATATTTATGCAAAATTTCATGATAATTGGTTAAGTAGTTACAACGTGAAAGCGTAACAAACAAACTTACTTTCGCATTAATAATGATGATTGATAAAGAGGACCTCTACCACCGACTAATGGAATGTGTACAGAACGAGCCGGATAGAGTAGAACTGTTGCAAGATACGGGTCATATTAGGTATGAATTGTTTTTTCTACATAAGGTTTTTGTATCAGGTTTTAAATGTGATAATAGCGCTAGAGTTATGAGTTTTTTAGTTCGTTCTTTCTTGAAAGACGTAAATTAAGCGCATTATCTTTAGTTTATGTTTAGTTTTATGTTTAACTTGTATTCAATTATATTATGTGTTTTTTTTTTCTTATAGCCGACTTAACCTAAATGGTGTATGGCTCTAATAAAAAAATAAAAAAAATATATATTACTTTAGTTTAACGAATTTATAATAAAATTTTTGTTGCAGATTAAATATCCTCAACACAGGGATTCAGGGATTTACGAGTGTCAAATATCAACGACACCACATATGAGTCACTTTATACATCTGAATGTTGTTGGTAAGTATTTATTTTACAATAATATTAATAATTTATTTCATATAATTTGCATCTCTTGCAACCCTTTTAATGTCCCAAAACCTTCTCATTGTGAGAAAGATTCATGCCACAGTCCAACACGCTGGCCCAATGCGGGTTGACAGACTTCACAAAAAGATGCCTTCCTTTTGAGATGTGCTATTTAAATTTACTCTACCCTAATCAGTGTTCTCTTTATATTTTTTTATTATTGAGTCAATAATATATATGATCTAAAAGAAAAGTTTGTAAACGAATAAAAAATGCCCTCGATAAATATAGGAATACTTTTCAACCCAATAAGGTGATTCTGAAGGTTTGAATTATGCGCTCTAAACAACTAAACAACTTGATAGATTTTAATTATAAAGTCCATGCACAAATAATTAACTTTTTAGAACACACTGCATTATAATTCCAAAAATAATTCCAAAGAAATTCTCTTAATGGCATACATTGCGATCTTGCATTGTCTACATAAATGTGCTTCCTATCGTTGTTCCTATGTTGTATCATCAAAAATCGTGTTACATGACGAGAGACTTTATTATGCATTGTTCTTTGATCAAATAAATCCCTTTGTTATGAGGAATCCCCTAAAGCAAAGATACATTTCAGAGAAATAAATAGCTTTTAGAGTAATAATTGAATAACAGTAGCTGAATATAAAATATTGAAAATATTTTGTATTTTATCTTTGTTAGCTTTGCTCTCGTGAGGTCCCATGACTCCTGAGGGAAATTGCTATTAGAGCCTAGGTATCAGCAAGTCAAAATACAATATAATTACCATAATACTTTATTTTTTACTCTAAATAAGAATTAAATACTTTTTCATTCTTCTCATAACTCCCTTAGTCATCTTTTTTATACATAAACATGTTATATACATATTATACATAATTCCATTTGTTCGTGTGTATGTCACTGAACTCTTAAATGGTTGTAACGATTGAGATGAAATTTTTTAAATTGCCAATACTTTTTATTATAATCCAAGGGTGACAAATAAGCTGGATAGTAAATGGATACCATAGCCTAGAATTTGGAAGGGAAGTAGAGACGGGGCTATGAAGCGGTTTTGTGGTTTTGCTTTCTAGCATCCTTAATCACAGAATAAAGTATAGAAAGAATATTCCCTGTGGCTTCACTTGGGTTCCCCGTATTCAGGAAAGGGATAGAAAGAAAAGAAGATGGACAAAGAAAGCACTCTTTATTCAACCGAAACACAGATAAATTTCCACATTTAATTAAATAAGAAGGTACCCATAGCCCTTACCAATCGTTCGAGTCCAACATAAAATAAAAACTACTTGGTTTAGTTTCGTTTTTAATTTTCCTTGTCATGAATTTAAGAACTCTGCTTACTTAACAGAGCCTGAAAATATAACTTCGTATAATATACGAGGACCTAATTTTACTTCGCGATCAAAGATCCATAATTGCTTCCAGTATAAGCAATTCGCGCTAAATAAGCACAAGTATCAACTTTTAATTTAACTTTTATCATGGTTGTTTGAGTAATACAAAGCGACATTTTACATCACAAAGTTAGGGAACTTAGTTCAAAATGTTTATGTTACTCATGTTTACGCAAGTTGGTTAATTGAGTACGGAATATTATGGGCACGCACACCACTTATGATGACGTTTTAGTAATAAATGCTACCATTAACAACTGCTGAAATATTGCAGTATAGCTGATTATATTATTATTTATGAAATTATTTTTTTAAACAGTAGAAAATATACGACCTGCTTGAATCACATTTATATTGATAATAAGCGAAATAATAAGTTAACTAAAGTTATTTTTTTTTACTTTAGAACCAACCACAGAAATAATTGGTGGTCCAGACCTGTACATCGATCGAGGTAGCACAATCAACCTTACTTGCGTAGTATTATACTCGCCGGAACCGCCAGCTTATATATTTTGGAACCATAATGATGCGGTAAGATAAATACATCTTAAAACTTTCAATTTAGTACGTAAATACAAGACATAGCGGCGTTTAGAACAAAGAAATGATTTCACTGATATTACGTGCTTTACATCGATGTTACCAACGTCATGTAGTACGTCACTTGTACCTATGTCACCTGCTGTAACAGAGCTGTGTCTGATTAAGGCGGAAAAAAATGTTCCTAACCGCACACCCCGTCGTTCGGGGCAACGAACAGGGTAGTGTGGGACCTTCACCCACTAAAGAAACCCGCCGTGTGCCGTCTCTCTGCCTTTATTGGCGGGCCACTGGAACTATATTACATTCCTTCGGTGGTTAGGCTATATACCTAGGCTAAACACAAAACTTTTTTTTTTGTTTGTCTGTTTATCTGTTTGTTTGTTCGCGCATCACACAAAGACTACTAAACGGATGTTAATGCAACTTTTTTTATTTGATAGCTCTCGATTAGACTTAAAAACTGGTGTACATTTTATCTCACTACTATATTGGGAACCTGACATAACCTAAAAACTAGCTTTTCGCTGCGGCGAAGCCACGGGCATAGGCTCGTACTATTATAAAGCTGTAACCGAGTTGTGTCTGTACATTTAAGATATTTGAGAAAAACTGATTGTATTAGGCTATGTAGGCGTGTCTAAACACAAAACTTTTTTCTTGTCTGTTAGTCTGTTTATCTGTTTGTTCATTCGCGCATCATGCAAAAACTATTGAACGGATTTGATGCAACTTTTTTATTTGATAGCTCTCGATTAGACTTAAAAACTAGCTTTTGGCTGCGGCGGAGCCGCGGGCAAAGGTTAGTAAGGTATATTGCTATTTATAATAAGATTCCAACAAATATGGAAATAACTCGTAATGTACTCACAAACTTACTAGAACTAAGTTATCTATCAATAGTACTCATCGCAATAATTTCAAGCCCTTGCGGAAATAACCGCTCTTGTTAGAATAAATAATCAGAACCATCCAACAGTTTTATCACATGAAAAACAGGAAAACGTATCCAATCTAAGAAATAGCTTCCAACCAATTTCCATAAAACATGGAATGAATAAAATCTGTACAGATAATAAGCTACGACTCGCCGCGCGGGGGCGTGTCGGTGGTAACGGAGAAGGGGGAGACAACGACATCGTTTCTGCTAATCCAGCAGGCGAGACCATCAGACTCCGGGACTTATCAGTGCAACCCGAGCAACGCGCAAGCTAAGAGCGTTGTGGTGCACGTCCTCAATGGTCAGTATCAATTTTAATCAAAGTTTTGAGCATCCTTTGGGAAATTAAATTATATAATATTAAAAGTAACATAAACGGATATTTTTTCGTGTGTATATTAAGTCAAATTTTAACTACCGTCACGGGGCAAAAGTTGTCCCGTGACGGTTGTTAAACGGGACAACTTTTGTCCCAAGCCGTGGCTGCTGCAACGCAGTTAAAACGTCAGGCTAAGGTTAATTAAAACTTAACCTAATATATACGTGAAAAAAGACCCGTTTACGTTACTTTAAATATGTGTACAATTCGCGAATCTTTAAATGTTACTGATATATATGTTCAATTAATTCACTCAGTTCGCTTTAGCTTATAATTTGGGTGTTATTGACGAAGTTGTTACTTTTTAAATAAAATGTATTATACGGGACTTGTAACAAAATATATATCTGTATACCGGATCTATGTACTCTTAACTATGCCTGGGTAAATCCTGAAAAAAATAGGAAATATAAGTGTGATCCCAGATTTTCTGCGGGTACTGTAAGAGGCAACATATCATGTGTTGCATTACCGGTGATAGGTTGAGGTCTCAAGTAGGAGCACTCAATTGTTATCGGGCTGGATCGGCTCGGTATCAACGTCTTTGACATGATCGATCGTGAAGCACCTCGCTGTGTTTTGCATGTAGTGGGGGGTAGACAGCTATCCATTTATTTATTTACCTTCCGCAATGTAATGGCACGAGTAAGCAGTGGCTTGGCAGTATTTTTGGTATTGCTAAGTCAATGAGCGGTGGTTAGCAACTACCATCAGAAGAGCCATGGCTCGTTATCCAGTATTAGCAATAAATAAAGATACGTATATACGCTAAGTCCCGTTTAATTGATTTTTGTATTTGTTACACGAGTTAAAAAACTTGCTTTGTTTTTCATTACTATTTGCAATAAATAATATGTGTAATTTGAGAAAAATAATTACATTATTCAATTAATTTCAAGTATTTAAAATAGTTATATATAATCTGTATTAGTTATAGCGCTAAATGAGACTTAAATTTAACTTTCTTTCAGCATTATTATTACTAAAATAGATCTCATTTTACGAATAAAAATTAAGCTATAATTCACAGTTAGCTAACAAATGCCACTAAAGTAGTTATTGTATAGTAATATTATTCTAGTAGTAAATTATCTCAATTGTGTTATTAATACTTAAAACGCTTATATAAAGAGCATCTCCATTTAATTAATAAATGATCTTTGTGTAATGGTACAAAGAATATTAAATGAATTTGCTATTTCGCTAAGATATAATACTAAAAGGCTTTATGAATTAAACATTTCTCTTGTCTCATCTAATATTTTTTCTTTGGAAACAAATAGATTTGACACGAAGATACTAAAAGACTAATGAGATTTGACAATATATTTATGACAAACGTGTAATATATTACTTTAGCCAAGTTAAGAATAATAATAGCGGCATTAATCTTTTCATTGGTATATAACTCCGAGATTTTGTTAAAACATTTTACTGGGGTGAAAAATGTTTTTACCAAATTATAATTCCAAAAGTCTCTTTTGATTACTTTAGTTATCTATTTAACCACATTTGTGAATTACAATATTTTGTGATCATTTATATTATCGCAGTTGATTACACTTTATTTATAATTAATGCAAAATTGAGTATTTTGCTTATTTGTTACGCTTTCACGCAGTAACTACTCAACCAATATTTATGGAACTTTGTATACATATAGTCTGGAGTGCAGAAAAAGGCATAAGCATAATTCTGACAAAATTATGGTTTCTGTGGGATAGGTAATTTTGCAGATATATAATTAATGTATTTTAGTGTGACATATATTATTTATATTCTATCATCCACGCGAAAGCATATGATGCGTGACGAAGTGGAGGGCAGAATCTAATCTAGTTATCAATAAAAGCACAGATATATTACTTTAACCAACCTATTTATATAACAAGTACATCATCTTTATAAAAATTGTAGCAAATGCATTTGCGCAATTCTCGCAAATTACAGGCAAAAAAACTATGTGGTGCTAACTCAAGCACATTTTCATACACATGTTTAGTATTGCTTTTTTTTATCTCTAACATTATCGTTAAGAACAGTTTTAATTTTTGCCAAAGAAGCAAACTCGATTTTTCCTTTATCAGGTGAGTACCCTGCGGCGATGCAGAGAGGTGGACAGGCGTTTGCACCAACGTCACCCGCCCACTGCATCATTTTGGCAGCCTGCCTCTTCTTCACCCTCTCTTGACACACACGAGTATACTATTAAATGTAAATATAATATATATATCTCTAAACCCGCCAGTTATATTGCCCGCGGTGCCATTTTGGAGTAATAAAAATCACAGCTGTCAATGTATCTGGCAAACGAATTTGCTATTTTATAGTGTGGGTTGTGTTATGTACGATATAAATAAAATACAAAGCAAGTAGAAATTGCTTGTACGAGATAGTGTTGTATATAGTGTAATATAAAGTGTGTTATTTGTAATAAATGTGCTATTGAATTTCCAAAAAGTAAAATCCCTTGTCATTTTATGATGAAAATTAAAAGTAATCAGGTTAATGAATAATTTGTATTAAATAAATTGGCAAATAAGTTTCAATTCTAATGTTCTTATTTGTAATAGATGTTTTGTAGACTAAACAAAATATTCAAATGGAAAATATGCCTAAAGATAATGGAAACAGGAATGTAAAAACAGCTGACAATACTACGTTAACACAGTGTTTAGAAATGATCTGTAAATATGTGAGGATTAATACAAATCAATCTATCTAGCTTTTAATATATCAGGACTAAGTGATGTAAATTGTAAGTTTTTAGTAAATTTGTGCATTTAAACAATATTGTAAATAATAATCGTGAAATGCTTTTATAAAGAGGTCTTAATAAGGTTATCTAAAATTATAATTTCTACGTTAAAATAAATGCCCTAATTACTTAATTTTAAAAGGAAAAACGATGTATGGAACATTTTTTGCAGTGAAATTCCAAATGTAAATCACATATCGTTACGACGTGAAATAAAAATCAGACGCTTCTACTAAGACCACTTTAAAAAGATTATATTGTATAATAATTACATTAAAACACTAGAATAGATGTAAGTGTATATTAGAGATCAATATTTTACATATTAGTTAGAAAAAAATTCTCGTTTGAAATCGAATATTGTTTGTGTAATTTATTAATATTCTTCCCGTGATGATGTATTTCTAATGTAATAAATAAAATACGTAAGAATGTATTCTTGAAAATTGTTTTGCGTGTTCTTTTATTGTAGTATTAGAACTTTTTACTTGTTTTCTAAGTGTAAAATTAACTAAATAGTCCCAATCCCCGTCCCAATATGTTTTCTTAATCTCGTTACTAAAATAAAATAAAACATTATGGAACAGATCTATATATAGTTTTCGGATTTTGTCGCGATTAAATTTTCTACTATATCGACAAGGGTGACCTTAGGAATTATCTGAATATCACCTCGCGATAAAATCCTTAGAAAACAATATTATTATTACATAGCATTTTTGTAAAAAAACAGAAATATTATATAAAATGAAACAAGTGCTTTCTTGACAGATGCTGTCGTTAAAACAACTTTATTTCCTCGTCTGTACATAAAAGCTGTCCACTTTAACTTTAACCTCAGCTGTCTCGGTGTAATTTAAAAATGTGTTTTCTTGGATTATCCTAATCTGTAATATAAATATCTATAATTGACAGATCTTGAAAAATATAACCAGTTATTATTATGTCAAAAGTTTATTATTGTATACAAGTAACAATAGTTTTAAATTGTTGTATGTATGATTACCTGAGGGTGCAATGCACCGCATAATATAATTACATGTGTAATAAACATTATAAAGAAACAATAAAGTTTTAAAATAATAATTGCGTTTTTATTTAATAACAGTATAGCAAGCGTGGTGGACTGCAGCTTAAATCTCTCTTACCATGAGACAATAGTGGAACAGTACAAGGGTTCAAAAAAGGTAAGTTTGGCTGAGACGAGTCGCCTATAGGTTTTAACGTAAAACGTCTATACCAGCAAATAACTTTTAGTCTTTAAGATTGAAATGAAAATTTTAACTTTTTACGCTTCCTGGCTATTTTTAATGATAAATATTGTAACAATTATACTAAATCTTCATTAGTGGTGCAGCGGTTGTGTGTGCGACTGCTGATCACGAGGTCTCGGGTTCGATCTCCCGGGCCGGGCAGTGATATTGAGCTTTTTCGTAAATGTGCCCGGTAGACGGCAATAGGCTCGCCCCCTATTACGTGGGACTTAAACATAGCTGGCGAGCCGAGGGAGAGTAATACACCTCTGCCTACCCTTTCGGAGAAACAGGCGTGATGCTTTGTTATGTTATAATTATACTTATGCTATTTGAATCGATTGGTCTATTATAAGCTCAAAAAAAGTCAACGCGTAAAAAAGTCAACATGTAAGTCGTGAGTTACAATGACCAGAAAGGAGCAACTTCCTTACTGAAGGGTGTTGCCTTATACAAAATACTCCCTTTCATTCCATTGGTTGATTCCCAAGAAAATTACCACCTAATATTTTAGACAGGAATCTTTCCGCGTTGAATGTAGTTATTTTGATTCCAGGACAATTTTTTGGATCACACAAATAGCTGTTCTGTATCAAATTTTAGTACATGTCCGTTGAATTGCATGTTTGTAAAGTCTCCCGCGATACGGAGATTATTTCCTAGTCCGGGAGTTCTGTAACATAAATAATCTTTGTAAGAAACAATGTATTTATATTTTTCATAATATTTAAGCCAAGTAAAATAAATTATTAGGAATATAAAAGTGCTACGGTATACACCAGTATTTCTAATTATGCGAAAGAAGATCATAAATATTTTTTGAAGTTAACTACTTAAGAGTCGATTTCGATGTAAGGTCTCTGGTATGGAAATTTTATAAGAAGTGAAATTGAATACAAGTAAAAGCGCTGTTTTTCTGCGCAACGTATTTACCTTGTGCACCTTTCACTTTGAAATTATGTAATGTGTGTGTAAATTTGTATACTGACATGTACAGGGTATGCCACCCCTCCATTGTTTCCAGAGGGCAATAGAATAATGTCACCACTTCATTGCTTATAGAGAGCAACGCAATAATGTGACCATCCCACTGCACTAAGAGTAACAGAAAAATATCGCCGTCCCTTTTCTTAGAGAGTAAAACGCTAACGTCACCACTTTCAGTGTAACTTAGCGTTACTTTAACGCTCTTTATATTTTAATAATTATATAATTCTCATAATAAATCTATTTAATCATTTTTATACCTAGTACAAATTACAATTTAAATATCCTAACCAATTAAACTAAAATATTTATATATATTTTTACGCGTCACCCAAAGACGTTAAGTATGATCGAAATTAGCAGTCAGGAGCAATTGTCACGATGGCTGAATTGGCAAAGCATTTAGACGGTATCCAGGACATGCAGGTTCAAATCCTGCTCGTGACTGTTATTTTTGATTTCAAATTTTTCACTTTGTGTTTAATGTATAGTGCTAAGCATGTCAAATGCTAAAAATATATATAAATATTTATTGGGTTTGCGTCATTATTAGGTAAAAATCTTAATTATAAAATTAAGTTTACCTGGTCGGTATAATGTATGAAAATACTTCCGACAGATGGCGCAGGCGTCACCCAAAGACGTTAAGTATGATGTGTTATCGAAATTAGCAGTCAGGAGCAATTGTCACGATGGCTGCATTGGCAAAGCATCTGGACGGTATTCAGGAGATGCAGGTTCAAATCCTGCTCGTGACTGTTATTTTAGATTTCACATTTTTCACTTTGTGTTTAATGTATAGTGCTAAGCATGTCAAATGCTAAAAAAATATATATAAATATTTATAGGGTTTGCGTCATTATTAGGTAAAATCTTAATTGTAAAATTAAGCTTACCTGGTCGGTATAATGTATGAAAATACTTCCGACAGATGGTGCAGGCGTCACCCAAAGACGTTAAGTATGAATGTGTTATCGAAATTAGCAGTCAGGAGCAATTGTCAGGATGGCTGAATTGGTAAAGCATCTGGACGGTATCCAGGAGATGCAGGTTCAAATCCTGCTCCTGACTGTTATTTTCGATTTCACATTTTTCACTTTGTGTTTAATTAACCTAATCTTATAAAATAGCTACCTAAGACTAATAAAAAAATATATATTACAGGCAGATCAATTTTTATTTTATATATATAAAATATGGTTGCCGAGCCCCTACTCGCTTGTAACGCACAAAGCGCGGCTGGTCCCCGCGCCCTTCCTCACCTCTGCGGCCATCTCCCACACCCCACCTGATTTTGTCTTGAAAGCAGGTACACGTCGCTTTGAATACCTAATTACAAAATCTATATTCTTAAAAATAAAATAAAATCACAACTTTAGAGTTAACAGACCTCGGCCTGCGCAGGACCACTACTATTTGGCTGACTGGGTGCTGCAGCTGCTCTTGGGCGTGAACGCCCACGTTAAGACCGAGGAGAGTGCGGTATTTCTGGATCCGGCCGGAGTGAACGCATTTTGATCTAGGCTTCTTCCGAACCCCTTCTTCTTTACTTCTTTTTTTGTAATAAATACTCAATCTTATTTGCTGCCTTGTTTATTGCGATTAAACCCAGTTTCGATGAACAAGCGCGACAACAGAGAGTAACAGAATGTGACCACCCTATTTCTTAGAGAGAGCAAAATACCAATGTCACCACTCCATTCCTTACGGAGGGCAATATAATAATGTCACCATGATTGATCCTTGACCACAACAATATGAAAAATCTAAATAGAAATAATAAAACATTTATTTTAATAAAAGAAAACCGCCTTCAAATGCACCCAGGAACTAAAAAGCAATAAATAATTGGTATTTAGATACGATTTCCGTGCTAGACACCTACTGATGTGTTTGAAGCCGGTGCTAAAAATGTTTCTAATGTTATGTAAGTAGGTATTTATTATGAATTGTTTTTGATACTTTTGGACTTGGCACCGGCTTCAAACACATCAGTAGGTGTCTAGCACGGATACCACCGAAGGAATGTAACACAGTTCCAGTGGCTCGCCAACAAAGGCGGAGAAGCCCGCCGTGTGCCGTCACACGGCGGGTTTCTTTAGTGGGTGCATATTTTGTGCTTTTTAGTGTTTTTTTATAAAATAGCTTAGAGTAGGTCGTACATGAAGGGGAGGCCTCCCTAAACGAAAAAAATCAGACAACCAATAAACGTTGAAATTGCCTATAAAATATTAAGAATTCCACTAATTTTTCAAGGATACCATCATCAGATCCTTACCTGATGACTATGGGACCACCTGGGAAGTATACCCTATCAAACAAAAAAAACATTTTGCAAATCGGTCCATGCGTCTTTGAGTAATCGGTGAACACACATAAAAAAAAATATTCCGACGAATTGAGAACCACCTCCTTTTTTTGAAGTCGGTTAAAATTACATACCATGCTTTCATTATTATAAGAGATGCGTGTTTTACTATGTATTTGCAACTGCGGATCATGAGGTCTCAGGTTTGAATTCTGTCAAAGCATAAAATGTTTTAAGTTTTCCTGCCCAAAACTTCAATAGCAACATCATGGAATTAGGAATTTATGGTGTTTTCCTCTCGTGCCTCATGCACGAATGCACGTTAAGCCGCATGTCCTGCGCCCGATCTTTCTGCAGTCATTGCTGAATGTCATCCCTTTTGAACTACGACAGTAAGAGAATTCGCACTTTTGTTTGCGCTCACATACATGCACTCGGCGGACCTCGTGGCGTAGTTAGTTGGTAGTGTAACCGTCTTCTGTGCACGAGGTCGTGGGTTCGATTCCCACTCAGAACAAATATTTGTGTGATCAACACAGATATTTGTACTGCATCTGGGTGTTTTCTATGTATTATATTATTATGTAGGTATGTATTAACAAAAAAAAACTGGAAAACGGTTGTACCTAAAGGCCATCCCTGTAACTTCGCGCTAATTTGATACTTCATCCATCCATCCATCAGCCTTTCAACGTCCACTGCTGGACATAGGCCTCCCAAAGAGAACTCCACAATGAGCGGTTCCGTCATGGGGGATAATGCCGCAATCGCCACACTTGGCAGGCGGGTTGGCGATCGCAGTGGATGTTGTTAATACTCGAGGGAGTGCTGCCGATATTCCCTCAGTCGGCTCTTACGACTCCCGTGGGTAGAGAGTGGTGGGATAATTCTAAAGCCGGCCCCACACGGCCATTTTGATACATAAGCGCTCAAAATTGCACTTATTACTCTCTACTACTGAGCTCGAAGAGCTCAAAAATGACTTTTGAGCTCGAAAAGGCTTTCGAGCTTGAAGAGCTCGATGAGCTCAAAAGTATAATTTTCGTGTCAATTTGCGCTCTCAGAGTTCAAAGAGATAACTGTTTCATGCTTTTGAGCTCTTCAAGATTCTGATGATGATGATGATGAGCTCTTCGAGCTGATGGGATTTAATAAAACACTATTCGTTGAATTACGGCATTCAATGCAACTTTTTGAACTCTATGAAGAATTTTAAAGCTCGAACTGGTCAAATTGAAAATTTCATAGAAATTTTGAAAAAACATTTTTTTTAATTTTTTTCGACAAGATATCTCACGAACGAATCAATCGATTTTGACTAGATTGACGGTGGTTTTTTGATGTTAAGAGTTGACTAGTTTTTGGAATCGATCGATAATACCGTTTAAAACCTCAAAACGTCAACATCCGTTGAAAACTCGATTTTCAAAAAACGGGGTAAAACCAATAACTTCCCAACTTTTGAAAATTTTTAATTTTCTTAGCGGGAAGTTAAAAAGTAACTTATCTATGTATTATATCTGTAATCTGGTACACATAGCACAAGCGTTAAGCTTAGTTTGGGACCAGAGGACGCTGTGTGAAAATGTCCGTGAATATTTATTTATTTATTTACTATATGCGATACTGAAATCGGTCTCGGGACCATCATCATCCTACCAAAACGTCACTAGCTTAAGGTTTTGGATTATTCAAAAACGTCAAAAGTAACTTTGAAAGGAAAGCTCCGAGGCATTATAGATTCATATTATTTCTGAACAGTAAAACTTTATGTTTACATACAAAAATAAATCATGGGAAAAACTGTTTTCTGGGCGGGCAAAACAAGGGAAAAACCGAGCGCCTCATGAATACCTAATCGTTTTGAACGGAGATGAAAGATGTCTTTTCTAATTCACAAAGACGTATCTGCATTGAACCACATGTTTTTGCTAACAATAGAAAGTATTTACCTATAATACTTTCTGATATTTACCAATTTTTTTTTGGAAAATAAGTTCTATATAATGTTAAGTACATTATATAGCAAATATTTTAGCAAATATTTAAAATCCTATTTCGCAGAAACATAGATCCCATCATATAAACATAGTCTTCACCAATCAGATCACATATATCTATACTATTATAAAGCTGTAACAGAGCTGTGCAAGCCGACTAGGTCATGTGCATTCTTGCCGTGTGGGGCCGGCACCAAGAATAGCTCCACCCCGTCTCTTCCTATGGGAGTCGTAAAAGCCGACTAAAGGATTACCGGAGGACCGGGCAGCAGCGTTCCCCTGTGTACTAAAAACATCCACTGCGATCGCCAATCCGCCTGCTAAGCGTGGCGATTATGGTAAAACCCCTATTTTAGGGAGGCCTATGTCCAGCAGTGGACGATGAAAGGCTGATGGATGGATGGATGGATGGATGCATTTTAAAACACTTTTTCTTGTTTCATTACAAAGAGACATCTGTCGTCGGAAAATTGCGTTCTGACCACAACTCACCGATATCCTTATTTTAATATTATAAAAGCATATTATAAGAATTCGGCACAAATAAATAAATTTATTTTAATTTCTTTAAAATATTAATTATTTCAAATATTTATGGCTTAGTTACTAGAAATTTGAAAAAATAAAAATGGGAAAATGATGTGTCATCTGTCGGTGAGTATTCGAAAATAATTGATAACAAAAGAGTTTACGTCGTACCAGCGAACCCATTATTTGTTATTTGTTATTATTTTAGATTCCCGGTTTATACAGAAATTAGAAACGCATGAATACGTTAGGACTGCATGACGGAAATTGTGCTAATAGGGATGGATTAATTTATCAAGCCCGTCAGCGGTGGTAGTCGTCCCTTGTTTTCTTTTTAGTTTTCGCTGTGGATATGAAGAAAGAAGAAAGAAGAAGAATGAGAATCCCCCCCGGTGAGAACGTGGGGGTATGTAGAGCTTGCCGAGCGCTCGGATCTTAGTTGCACCCGGAATACCCACTAAAAAAAACCACAGCGGCCCTTTCCACGCCTATTAGCGGAGCGCTGGAGGGTCATCTTTAGACATTCTACTCCGACGCCCCAGGCGGATGGCCTACTGGGCACGCCCTGGTGTCATCAAGGCGGTGGGAGGAGGCAAGCGTAGTGACGCGCGCTGTCTCCTCCGGCAGGCCAGCAGAGGTCTGTTCAACGACCAGGGTAGCCACAGTGGCCCGTGCAGCCACCTTCGTACGGGCTGGTTCAGTTAGTCCGATCCCCGCCAGCAGCACAGCCACTTCAAGCCACGTGAGATTGGCCTCCAGCTCCATCACCTGAGAATTGAGGCGGCAATTTTTTGCCCGCATTTCTGCCACTTCTGCCACGAGGTGGTCGTTAGCCGCCTGTAGACGCTGTGTCTCCTTATTGGTGGAGCACCTGGCCAGCGCCCCACCTTCTTGTTGTCGGCGACCACCTCCTTTGCGGTGCGCACGAAGGTTCCCTTGATGTTTGTGGGCTTTGTGGCCACCCTGTTAGGGACGGCCGCGTGGTCCTAGGCTCTCTTTTTCAGATCCGTAACTCACAGGGACTTAACGTCCTCCTTGGACTCGCAGATCTTCAGAGAGAGCTGCTTGACTTCCTCTTCGGCTTGCAGCTCACCTTCGGCGCGCTTACTTCTACGAGCGGCAGCCTCTGACACAATTGGCCCCGGTGTAAGAGGCTGCGTAATTCCTCGCCCTCTGCAGACAGTGCGCGCCTGCAGCGTCGGTTTTATATATAGAATTTAGTTCTTTTTAGACTAGAATTTTTTAAATCGGTCCAGTAGTTTCGGAGCCTATTCAATGCAAACCAACAATCAAATCTTTCCTGTTTATAATATTAGTATAGATGTGATCCAGCCATCCTAACGCATATAGAATGTTCTGGAACAAACTGTTTTGCTTGTAACGCCGTAGTGGTAAAAGGACAAACTAAATTAAAGAAAAATTTGCTCTATTACGCTGTAAAATACTTTTTACCGCTTAATGGATTTTGATCTAGGGGTGGAGCTATAGTTGTACCTCGTCCCCCGAACACCCGCATTTAGCGACGCTTCGTTCTAAAGAGATTTTGCCTTGAAACACCTCCGCTATTTTTCCGTACTCCGTGGTCTTTACCTATGAAGTTGCTGTTCTGCAGTCAAATCAAAATAATTTTTATTTGGAAATAATTCTAATTTCAAAATAATTCTATTTTAAACACATGGAATTCGTTTTCCAAAAGTAATCATTTGTTTATTGATTAGTGTTATGTTTTCATCGCATTTTAATCTTTGTCGTTATAACGGATACGTTAAAAATTCGAGTAATTATGGTATTGTGTACCGTCAAGGCAACAACGTGGTACAAGCGGTACGCAACATCAACGATGTTTCCGGTGCTAGCACTACAAACCAACGCACCACCTGTTATTGGTCTGCCCACTTCCTTTTGACCTGAAAAATAAACCTCGTGGTCATCAGAAAACTTTGATCAACAATGACAAATTAAAGGATATTATGGAAGCTGATGATACTCAATCTACGTCTGAATTAGCAGCAGGTTTTGACGTTAGCATTAAAACAATATTGGTCCATTTGTGTCAAATTGGCAAGGTAAAAAACCTTGACAAATGAGTGCACCACAAACTCAATGATCGCCAGCGCGAGGTACGCGTCAAGGCGTGCCTTGCACTGCACACAAACGAATTAATTTTGAACCGCATTGCTACCTGCGATGAAAAATGGATTCTGTATGATAGCAAGCGCTCAGCAAGTTGATTGGATTCTGGTTTAGCACCTAAACAAACCCTAAACGAAAACTTACCCCTAGAAAAGTGATGGTCACTGTTTGGTAGTCTAGCGCCGGTGTGATTCATCATAGCTTCTTACCAAACGGGATGAGCATTACTGCAGATGTGTACTGTGAAGAACTGAAGACAACTGTAGAGAAGCTGGCATATCTCCAACCAGCTTTGTTCAATCGTTGGTCTCGAGTGCTCCTGCATGATAACGCACGACCTCTGACTGCACAGCATACGGTCTCCAAGTTACAAGAGCTGGGGTCGGAAGCTCTCCGTCATCCACCGTAATCACCAGACCTTGCACCTATAGACTTCTACTTTTTATATACAATACCCAATTCCACCATACCCTAGAAACAGTACAAAATACCCTTGAAGAATTTGTTGCCTCCCGTCCAGCAGATTTCTTTAAGAAGAGCGCATCAATAAATTGCCATTACATTGACAAGATTGCAATAATTGCATGGATAATTATTTTGATTAATAGAAATAAAAAATATAGAAAAAAACAGTCGATTTAATTTTATATAAAACGGCAAATTAGACCTAACACATTATTTTTTCTTAAATATTTTTAATGTACAGATATACCTCTGTTACAGCTATACATAGTATAGATATAGAAAACATTAAGAGTACAGAACTTTAATACACGCAAACATAAGGTCTAATTAGAAGTTCTTTTTTAATATCTAAAGTCCCTGCGGCACTTTTTGTTTTTGATAAAAGCTAAAAGTTTCGCACAGTATTGAACTTTTGTGTTAAACATTTCTGCTCAAAACTAGTTTTGTAATAAAGATAATTAATGCTGTCAGATACAAGGGAATACTTATTTATTAAAATTTAATTAATAATTAAAATTTCATGATCATCTATCAAATTTCATAAATTTGTATGTGACAGATTCACACTGTTACGCAAACAACTCTGTAATTTCTATCCAAACATCTAAGCCTAACAAAAATACATAATCGAAAAACTTGGGCTTGTTAAAAGGCCTAACTAAGATTAATGTTCCAAGAATTTAATTATCTAGATGTGGTAGGTGCGCTAAACTTTTTCTCTGGCATTGAAGACAAGTTTTTGTACCAAATGACGTCATAACGTGATAAATTAGATAAAATGGCGAGCGAAGGATAAATCACGTAAATATTTGTGCGTGTGTGTAAACAGACGGCAAATGTGTTATTTTATTGAGATTGCTGACGCACACTGGTTTATATTTGCTTACCGCAATACATATATATTTGTACATACCTACATATCATAGGTACTACCAACATTTTTTCTAGGCTAAAAGTATTTATATAAAGAATATTGCGAAAGCAAATAAAATAATATCCTATTTACATATTTTTATATATATTGTTACCATTTGACAATTTTAACCATATACATTAAACACAAAGTGTGAAAATGTGAAATCGAAATGTGAAATCCTGCTCGTTACTGTTATTTTCGATTTCATATTTACACACTTTGTGTTTAAAAATAATATCCTCTTCTCATTATTTACAGCAGCTGTTATCCAAGGTTATCAACATTACTTAATCATCTGCAAACCCTGGTAGGCAGTCTCAGCGGCTCATTTTATACTATCGACTTGTAAAGCCACAAGTTCGCCACACATATAAAGCAACCTTTTTTTTGTTGAGGCTGGAATAAATGTATCTAACCGCACAAACAGATCTATTGTTTGAGGGAACGAACAGGGTAGTGTGGGGCTCTCACCCACTAAACCCGCCGTGTGCCGTCTCTCCACCAGTATTGGCAGATCACTGGAACTATGTGACATTCCTGCAACCCTGCCATTGCGCAAAAAATCCTGGGAGGGTGGACAGTTGTGGATGGCTCAGTAACCCCGTGATTTTCGTGTGAGGTACCAGAGAACTGCTTTTTAATCGCCATCGTAAGCAAACAGCTGTAGGCTTCCACAGCAGCTAAATGCTCTTAGAAGTGCAGCTCTTCAAAAATCCTTGAATTTAGCACTTCGTTCTGTAATCGAAATGTTTTATGCCATTTTGGTTCATAAGGAACCTTCTAGCCAGATAACTCTCACAGAATATTAGCGAAGGTAACACAAGGTATACCTAGCATAAGTATTTTTAAATTAAGACTAGCTTCTGCCAGCGGCTCCGCTAAGCTACTTTTAAGGATAAAATATATACCAGTTTTTAAGTGTAATCCAGATCTATCAAATAAAACAAGTTGCATCTAATTTCCTATATAGCCCAAAAAAGGCCTCGTGGCGTAGTCGGTAGTGAAACCGACTTCCGTGCACGCGGTCGTGGGTTCGATTCCTACCCAGGACAAATATTTTTGTGATGAACACAGATATTTGTACTGCATCTGGGTGTTTTCTATCTATTATATGTATGTATTTACAAAAAAAAAGTGATATGTGTATTATATACGTAATCTAGTACCCATAGCACAAGCGTTAAGCTTAGTTTGGGACTAGTGGGCCTAGCCAAGTTGCATTCACGTGACTTTACGTCAGAGATGGCAAATTTCCATACATTTTAATAATTTTTTATTAGCGTTAGCGATCATAGAATGCAACTTGGCTAGGCCCACTGAGGACGTTGTGTGCCGTGTCCGTATGTCCGTGAATATTAATATACAGTAATTTTTTCTCAAATATCTTAAACGTACAGGCACATCTTAGATAAGATAAGATACCTACTTATTTAATGTAACCACTTCAGCGTATCTAAGCTAACAAAATTCCATTAGTTGTCTGATTTAAATATCTACCCTGAAGTAAAGTATGGGTTGGGTTTAAAGTAGGGGTTTCGCAATCAAAAGAGCATGAAATTGTAACTTGTAACTGTCACGAGAACGACTGAACAACAATTACTTTGAAACCAAACTCCCGTTGCGTTTATTGTAAAAGGGCTGCGATTAAGCCGTCGCGTCGGTTGAAATTAAAGCAATAATTGCAATGATTACCATAAACACGGATAAAGTTCACCTCATTTGTAACTCTTTATTATTTTCATTATGTGAGCAATTTTTTAACTGTTAAACTGTATACCACAACCTCGGTGATGCAGCGATAATGTGAGCGACTGCTGATCATGAGGTCTTGGATTTGATCTATGTTATTAAGATTTTTCCCACAAAGAAAAATTTTCAGTAGCAGTCCGGAATCCGGAAATGTGCCCGGTAGACGGCAATAGGCTCGCCCCAATTACGTGGCACTTAAACATAGTTGGCAAACCGAGCATGTGTAAAATTCACCTCTGCCTACCCCTTTAGAGAAACAGGCGTGAAACTATGTTTATGTTTTAACTGTATAAAATATAGGTTAAACTACTATTTTATTTTTCTTTATTAGGTCAGATAACAGTTATTCATTATACACATTGTTATTAGTACCTGGATGACCGAGCTTTGCTCGGTATTTTTGTTTTGGTAAATTGAGAGTTTTTCTCACAAAAGAAAGAATTGAAAAAAGGGGGAAAACGTCGCACTGGAGACATCTAGACTCGAACCGGGGTTTTCTGGTTTTGGGACCGCCCACCTGAGCTATTATAACCTTGTAGATGGTGGCGAAATTTACCTTCGTATTCTAATAATATTGTAGCAGTTTTTCATTGCCTGAAAACCCGGATAAAACGACGTTTTCTAAAAATGAAACCTAGCTAGATCGATTTATCGCCCCCGAAACCTCCTGTATACTAAATTTCATGAAAATCGTTGGAGCCATTTCCGAGATTCAGATTATATATATATATACAAGAATTGCTCGTTTAAAGATATTAGATAAATATGGTTAAGAAGATAAGATGAATGTATAACCCACATCAATGTCGGCGAAATAATTTAGAAAGATTTTTTTTTAAAACAGTCATATTTATGTATTGAAACATTAGAGTAAGTGTAATAACAAAATATAGTTAGACTGTAAGTGAAGTTCTAATCTAGTGTGTTAGAATTTTAATAACCGACTTCTTTAAACTGATCGGACAAAAGCGCAAATATATAAATTTTCGAGAAATGTGTATTATAAGTTTCTAAGAGTTGACGAGCTCTTGCACCGGCGTTAGTTCTACACGTAGCAGTGTTCCACACTGCTACGTGTAGAACCGTGTAGCGTAGACACCTCGGCACGCGCGTCTCACGCTGATTTACTATTCTAGGCACTACGTAACATATCTGATTTATATGGAAGGCCAGGTTAAGAGTACTCGAAACCAACGAGCATGCATGAAGGCTCTGATGAAAGTAGATAAAGGGAAATATGTGTGTCAAGATCGTAGCAAGTGGAGAGAAGTGGTATCTGCCTATCTCTACGGGAAAAAGGCGTGACAATATGTATGTATGTATGATAGGAATTATCATTGGTCTTGGCCCACCTTACAAGTGCATATCTTCTTCTATCTTCTCTATCTGGAGTGGACTGATTCCTTTTGACGTCGGACCATGAATCCTTACACTTCTTACGCTTCTTTCGTCCTGGAGAGGAGAGTGAATTGGTATCTGATTCAGACAAAGAACTTCTACTCACAGGACCAGGTGAAGATTGTATTGCGCCTGTCCAGTGATCGTGTAAAGCACAAAATAAGTCAGTTGCAGTTCCTATGACAATTAATCGGTGAAGGCATAGGATTGGGAATTCTTATGGTGATTTAGGTGTACCCGCAATAATATTTTTGAATTCTTCGATGACCACGGGCGGGGAAGCCTCAAAACTCGTGTTAACATAATCCATGCCAAGAGGTGACAAGACTTCAACTAAATTTGAGTGTTCCTCACCATCTCCATATAGTTCCTGTACTACTTCGCTTAACTGATTGGCTATGGTTTCGGCTCCTGGTGGTAATGGTGATTCGGGTTTTTCAACCCCCGGATCTGCAACGTGTTAGAATATTTAAACAAAAACAAACAAACATAGCATCACGCCTGTATTTCCCGAAGGGGTAGGCAGAGGTGTATTACACACCCACGACTCGCCACCTATGTTTAAGTCCCACATAGTAGGGGGCGAGCCTATTGACGTCTACCGGGCACATTTCCAAACTCCGGGCTGCTACTGAAATAAAATAAATAAATAAAAATAAAATAAATCGAGCAATTTATATCGGTTTTACTGCCATTTGAACATGCTGAACAAAAACCTAAGTGATATTATACAGACGTACATAGTTAGTTCTAAATATGCTACTTCAAAAAAGTCATACAATTTTGAAGAACAACGTCGTATATGTACAAACAAACTATTTAATAGAATTGAATTTGGAAGAAAAATGGAGCTATAATTACATTCGAGGTCAGAAAAATCAAATCCTGGAAAACATAATTATAATATAAATTAGGTAAAGAAAGTACATAAAGCAAACAGCATTAAAAAATATCAATTAAATTCCTTTTTTTTTATTTCCGTACAACACTGTCGGTTGTTAAGATGCTACATGGAATTTCAATGATCCGGCATTAAATGTCAACTAATGGTTTAAAAACAAGAAAATCGAAAATAATGGCACTGTTAATCATCACAGTAAATATTTATATAATAACTTACCGGGATTATAAGCGTTTTCCGTAAATTTATTTAAAATACTGGAGCCCTCCGTGAATTGCTTACTTATTTCTTCATTATTTACGACTACTTTTAATATTTTTTGTGATCGTGATATTTTCCCACGTCGATTTTAATATAGAAAGTTAAAAAAAAACATAAAAGAAGCAATAACACCTAAATCAATCATCAATCATATTGTTGATAAATACAACCGCTTTCCGTTGGACATCGTCGCTTGTGACGAACGACGCACGGCGCGTTGCGCATGCTGAGCGGTGACAGTCAAGGAATAGTGGCGCTATTGACCTTCCGACGATATTCTTTGGAACGAATTTGAAATACGACATTGTTCAATTTAGTATCTCCGAAAGTACCAGGAATTATAATTTTTTTCTTGCTTAATCGATAAATTATGCTTAGTTAGATTTTGAAAAAATCAGGATTTCATTGTATTATCACATCTGACTTTGTTCTACGACAGTGTCGATATGTATGTTTTTACAAAAAAAAGTAGTATATGTATTATATCCGTAATCGGTACCCATAGCGCCAGAACTAAACTTAGTTTGGGAAATAATAAAAACAAATCACCATTCATGGACTTAATAGTACTAAGAATAATGCCAAGCCGTTGCTCATCATTTAATTTCGCGGATGGGAAATGAATTTATGGCTATGTCCCACTACAAACAAACACATCGAGGTGTTTCACTGTCAGTCACACGGAAGATGGTGGTGGTAGCGAACTTCTTGGTCGAGTTAACAATAAATACTCCCACTAAACTTGTTGTTTAATTCCTTTAGTCGCCTTGTAAGATACCCGCAAAAAAATATGGGTTGGTGACACTTGTATTCCGTCATCACATGGACCATCATAGTAACTGTTTCTGCACAGATTGCGGAGTGGTTTAGATACCGGCCTCCCGCCCGAGTGTTGTGGATTCGATTCCCACACAGGACAACTCTTTGTGTGATCTACAACTGATTGTTCTGAGTCTGGGTATACTTTGTGTCCGTGAAATTGTATGTTTGTAAAGTTTCCTGTGATATAAGGATTATTCTTTAGTGTAAAAAAAAATAATAAATAATGCAATGTAGTACGTTTTCCCTAAAACAAAAGCTCTATATGCGTAATTCTATCACATAGTCTCTACTCGTCCGCAGCAATCAACTACAAAGTAATGGTCGGATGTCATGTCAAAGAAATTCCACAAAATGTGTGGTAAAATACAGTTTTTAGTTGGAGTTCCAAACCAGTGATCGCGCTCGCAAAGGCCTTTAATAAAGAATCGTTAACGATTTTGCTGTAAACAGCAATTTGTAATGTTTTCATTACAGTGCTGGTTATAAAAGATTGTTATCTTAGTTACTGTAGAAGCAATACCGCATTGTACTATACATAGATTTAAGATTCGTTACGTTTGTTAACGAATAGTGAAAATCTTTAAGCGATGCATTGCGTGCTTATACGCGTGGTCAATAGAAATTCGACCAACAAATGATTGTAAGTTGGACTCCAAATTACATTGAGTGAATATTAAGCTACGCATTTTTCCCTTTTTTATAATAATTATAATCGGTGTATCAAAATCAATTCAGATTTGGGTCAACTACTTCGTCTTTAATACTAGTAATTTCATTACCTATGTCGTTTCGGTGGACAAAATGTGCTGACGTCCACTAGACCTGCATGGTGATTAAACAATACTAATTTATACTATTATAGAGCTGTAATAGAGATGTGCCTGTACATTTAAGATATTTGAGAAAAAATGACTTTAATAATATAATAAAATGAAATGATTTCTTTTAGATTTTTTGTCTGTTTGTTTATTCGCGCATCACGCAAAAATTCAATAAATAAATATTCACGGACCTTTTTACACAACGTCCCCTGGTCGTTCCGAGCACGACCTCGTGCACGGAAGTCGGTTACACTACCGACTATGCCCGATTTGATGCAACTTTTTTTATTTCGTAACTCTTGATTAGTCTTAAAACTGGTGTACATTTTATCTCGCTACTATATCAGGAACCTGAGATATAACCTAAAAACTAGCTTTTGGTTGCGACGAAGCCGCGTGCAAAGGCTAATCTATTATAAAAATATTTCGAGCTATATTATTTCAAAACAAAAAATAATTTGGTCGAAATTTTCCAAATTTCGTACTGAAATGTAGAAGCTTTTGATGATGTAAGTAAAAAAAGTAGCCCCTCGAAATATAGCCTCAGAAAGCATGTGTGAACCCTTTGGTACTGCGCCTAATATCTCCCCGGTGGTTACAGAATGCCGTTCCACTACAAGAATGGGGGTAAAAGAGTACACCTATATTTGCGCACTATTATAATCTCCTGAGTGCTATTGTATTTTAACCCTGGCCACAGTGACCGGAATTATTTCACAAATATTTTCCTTTAATCTACATAAAATATCTTCCTAATTAATAACTATGCTTTGCCCGTGATTTTGTCTGCGTGGGCTTTAGATTATACTCACTCTACGGTACACTAAGGATGTCTATTAACAAATTGCTATTGAATAAACCATCCATTTCATTGGGACAAAAAGTGTTCGATGTCCTTTTTTGGGTTCTGGACTATACATATGCTGAAGTTTGGGATGATCAGTTGAGCAATTACATGCCGAAAGCTTTATAAACAAAGAAATAAACTTCATTTCATATTAAAAATAGTATTAACTAGATTCTGCCCGCGACTACGTCTGCATAGACTTTATTATTAATGGTTCACTATTTTGGCGATAAAAGATAGATATATGCTGTTGCGGGCTTTTTTGTAGGACTATTTAAGATAAACATTTCCATTATATTCCATATATACGAGTATGTGTAACTCTACTGCGCACGCGAAAATAGCTCGCAGATGGCAGAATTGTTCCTACTTACTTGTAACTTATCGTTATATTTTGGACAATTTACACAATATCTTTATAAATTATAGTCTATAATATTGTAAAGTTTCATTAAAATCCATTCGGTAGTTTTTGAGTGAAAGAGTAACAAACATCAATACATACAAACTTTCGCTTTTATAATATTAGTAAGGATGATTAATATTTCTATAGAATGGAGTGGTGACATAATGCACGATAACAGCACTGTCTTAAGCCTTATAATTCCATTCCAGTTAATAAAATCACAAGAAACTGTCTGATGGAACAGTCAAATTAAAATAATTCATTATCATAAATATGTTCAGCGCTAACTCTGAGAATAAACTTAGATAATAATTTTCGTAATACAACAACGCTTTACCCCGCATTGTTGTAATCTCATTATCTTATCTTTGTATGCTTCAAATAAAACAACAAAGTCTATAAAGATCAACAAAGGCTTTTTAAGTTTATCCAAGCTCAATCGTTCAAACGTTTGATCCTTTCAATTAGCGTAAAGGGGAAACCGATTATGTACTTGACATCTGAAATAAAACATTGATATTATTGATAGCGGGGAAATAACGAACTCAAGTTTTTTGCGAGGCGTTTTATTAATTCAAAAATAAACGGGACAGCTGTTCGCTTGTAGGCGTGATTTATGATGGTAAATTCAACTAGTGAAGTTTAATACTGGTAAGATTTTGTAATTACATTATAACGGTTTCAAGCTAGTTGTTACTGGCTCATATAACATCAAAAATAAAAAAACTAGACATCGCGGGACGTCTAGCAGATGTGAAAACATCGGAATTATTTTGTAGAAATAAAATGATCACAACTTGACAAAGTACTCCTCAAGACGAATCGACGAGTATAAACTCCATATGGTTGCGTTTTTTCATTACACAGTTACTGTGGTCACCTTCCAGCTCCATCGTCAGGCTTTGGATACCATCTAGAGACAAAGTACTCATCAAGACCAATCATACGAGCCCAAACTTGATGGAGTTCTGTCATTTTATTACGGAGTTCCTATGGCCACCTTATAGCTCCATCATCAGACCCTGAATACCATCTAAAGACAAAGTACTCGTCAAGACGAATCAAATAACTCCAAACTCGATAGGGTTGCGTCGTTTCATTACAGAGTTACTGTGGTCACCTTCCAGCTCCATCATCAGAACCTTTTTTTTATTTTTTATTTTTTTTATTTTAGGTGGGCAAAAATGTCCTACCACACACCCCGCTGATCGTGGAGACAACGGGGTAATGTGGGGCTCTCACCCACTAAAAACCCACCGTGCGCCTCCACCCGCCCTTGCTACGGTGGATCACGGGTACCGCGTCGTTACGACCGCGATCCGCAGGCGGCAGCCCCTTCGGGCACCCTCTCTTGAGTGACGCCTCGCGCACTTGGGCGTCGCACCTTCGCGGTAGGCTTCCACGGACGGCAGGGTACTCCCCGACTCCACCGTCCGCAGCCTCGGCTAGGGCGGCATCAGGCGCAGGTAAGCGCACCCACGCCACGCTTGCGCCGGCGGCGAATCGGGTCCGCGAATGAGGTTTCCTCACGGGCCCTCTCCGCCACCTCCCTCCGCGAGATGACAGCCTCGCAGAAGGTGGCAACCGCGGTCCAGGCTCTGTCACTGCCAACCATCGCTCGCGCAACGGCCGGCAGCGACAGGTCCACGCCTATGACTGCAGCGAGTTCCCGGTGCTGCACATCCCAGGCCGGGCACGACTCGAGCGTGTGCTGCGCCGAGTCCTCGTCGCAGCCGCAGTGGTGACAGCCTGGGGTCGTCTCCCTCCTTGCGATCATGTGCAGGTATTTGCCAAAGCAACCATGCCCCGACAAAACCTGCACCAACCGGAAGGTGAGGACCCCGTGCTGCCGCCCTGCCCATTCTTCCAAGATCGGCCGGAGCGCCCCCATGGACCGGCCCGGGGCGTCTCCAGCCGGACATGTGGAAAGAATGCCGGACGAGCGACTGGTTAAGAAGATATACAATGCGAAAGTGAAAGGATGTAGGTACAGGAGGAGACCGAGACTCACCTACTTAGACCAAATCGGTCATGTATTGAAGGAAGGTGGAGTCAGGAGTCTCCAAAACCGGCGAGCGTGTATGAAGAGAGTTATGAATGTTGAGGAAGCGAGAGATGTATGCAAGAATAGAGCCTCTTGGCACTCTGTTCTCTCTGCCTACCCCGCAAGGGAATCAAGGCGTGATGATAAGTAATTAAGTAAGTATAAAAATGATGACTAAATGAGCAGTTTTATAACTAAATTAGCCTTTGCTATGAAAATACTTCCAACAGATGGCACAGGCGTCACCCAAAGACGTTGAGTATGAACGTGTTATTGAAGTTGGCAGTTGGGAGCGATTGTCACGATGGTTGAATTGGCGGAGCGTCTGGACGATGTCCAGGAGATGCAGGTTCGGGTCCTGCTCGTGACTGTTTTTTTCGATTTTCACATTTTTCGCTTTGTGTTTAAATTGTTTTGTGTTCAGACACAGTCTATATAGCCTAATACAGCCATTTTTTCGCAAATATCTTAAATGTACAGACATAGCTCTGTTAGAGCTTTATAATAGTATAGATAGATATAGATTAGTAAGGATGTAATTACGTTCTACAGTGGTTAACGCGACGTGAATCACAACTCTTTGAACCCTAATAAGCCTCAAACTAACGACTTGAGCTTGGCTACAATAAACTTATATACATATTTTCCTTGTGCCATTACGCCTGGTGATTGCGTGCCTCCAGTTATTCTGCGGGGGCAATGAACTACCAGCGAGTGTACGCTGAGAAGTACTAATTATAGTTATAAATAACATTTTAGGGAGGCATTTTTCCGTTTCGTACCAATTTTATCGTTGATTTTATCTTTCAGTGATTGTATTTTCCTGTCTCTGCAAAATGGTGTATGATTAAGGTAAAATTTGATTTTATTAGGTTGCTGTTTTGTTCTTTTAAAATATTCTATAGGTATCTAATAACACCAGAGGCATCACTCGTGCGTCGCTATCTACAATGAAAGAGATACGAGGTTCAGAGGAAGGATTATAAGAAGAGGATAGGAAGGATGATGAGGAGTGGATAGGAGCTTGGCCCTCCGGCACCCTCACTCATCATAGGGCAGGATTGTTGTTTCACACTGATCTTCTGTGAGAGGGTGGTACAACACATAAGCAACACAGCATCACGCCTGTATTCTCCGAAGGGGTAGGCAGAGGTGTATTACACACCCACGACTCGCCAGCTATGTTTAAGTCCCACGTAATAGGGGGCGAACCTATTGACGTCTACTGGGCACATTTCCAAACTCCGGGCTGTAACTGAATTTTTTTTTTTTTTTTAACAACAAGCTCAATAACATCTCCCAACACGGGGATAGAACCTGAGACCTCATGAATAGCAGTCGCATACACAACCGCTACACTACCGAGGCAGTTAAAGAGAGAGTATACATCGCCATCTCCGGATAAATAAAATAACCGCCATTATCTCAGTATCTAGTCTAGTCTAGTAATATTATAAAGCTGTAACAGAGCTGTGTCTGTACATTTAACATATTTGAGAAAAAAGGACTTAATTAGGCTATAAAGGCGTGTCTAAACACAAACAATTTTTTTCAAACCTTTTTTTTACATTTTTTGTCTATTTATCTGTTTTTTCGTTCGCGAATCACGCAAAAATCACTGAGCAGATTTTGATGCAACTTTTATTTTATTTGGTAGCTCTTGATTAGACTTAAAAACTCGTATACATTTTATCCCGCTACTATATCGGGAACCTGAGATATAACCTAAAATCTAGGCTAGTCTATATCTATACTAATTTAATGTTGTAACAAAGCTGTATCTGTACATTTAAGATATTTGAGCAGAAATTACTGTATTAGACTAAATAGACGTGTCTGAACACAAAACAATTTTTTTTTAGATTTTTTGTCTGGTTGTCTGTTTATCTGTTTGTTTGTTCACACAAAAACTACTGAACGGATTTTAATGTAACTTTTTTTATTTTATAGATCTTACTTAGGTTTAAAAGGTATACATTTTATCCCGCTACTACATCGGGAACCTGAGATACAACCTAAAAACTAGCTTTTGGTTGAGGCGGAGCCGCAAGCAAAGGTTAGTCCTTACTAATATTATAAATGCGAAAGTTTGTATGGATATTTGTTGCTATTTTTCGAAAAAACTATTGAATGGATTCTAATTAAACATTACAATAACATGTAGACTATAATTTATAAAGATATTGTGTGAATTGTCCAAAATATAACGATAAGTGTCAAATAAGTAGGACAGATATCTGCCATCTGCGATCTATTCTGTCGTGCGCTGCAAAAACCGTTAAAGTTACACGTGTATCATGTATAATGGAAATGTTAATCTTAAATTATTCTGTCGTGTCGGGCCGGCTTTAGAATTGTCCCACCCCTCTCCACCCATGGGAGTTGTAAGAGCCGACTGAGGGAATACCAGGGGAGTGGGCAGCAGCACTCCCTCGAATATTAACAACATCTACTGCGATCGCCAACCCGCCTGCCAAGCGTGGCGATTACGGCACCATCCCCCATATGAGCGAAACACATATTGTGGCGTTCTCTTGGGGAGGCCTATGGCCAGCAGTGGACTTCAAAAGGCTGATGGATGGATGGATGGATGGATAATCTCAAATAGTCCTACAAAAAGAGCCCAGGACAGCAGATATCTATCTTTTATGTGTAAGCCGTTATCACCAAAATAGTGAACCATTAATAATAAAATCTACGCGGACGAAGTCGCAGGCAGAATCTAGTACATTATATTGATTTTTATTTAGCGTAGTTCCTAAAATTGTTAACAAGATTACCTGATCGGATCGTATATACTCCTAAATGGGCTAATCATCGAAATAATATCTTACAATAATTATAATTGAATAATCCAATGTGCGTATACAGTGTAAGACTTTGTGAGTTTGTGGGGTATAATCTTTTGAACTAATTCACTAATTGTAATTATTCTTTCACTAATAGAAAGATAGATTATTTCAGAGAGACTGCATATATATATTGCGCAAAATAAAACAGTAGAGTCGAGTGTGTCTGTATATTGAAATCCTCACTTCTCCTGGGCTTGCCCGACAGGAGAAGTACCAACCTCTCAAAGAAGATGACCGCGAAATAGCGGTAGGTAATCCTAGTAATATGTATAATTTGGTGAGTGAGAGCGCCGGAGGCCTAAATTCCAACTTTATCGGCTCCGTATTATCCTCTTCTTCCCTTCTTGCCTTCTTCCCTTCTATCCGTGTCATGACGGACTAAGAATACAAGTGTCACCACCCCATTCTTTCCCACGGATGTCGTATGAGATGACTAAGGGAAGTAAGCAATTATCATCCATTGCATGACTGGTGGTAGGGCTGGGTACCAAGTGGGAGTACTCACTTGGTATCGGGCCCGAGCGGGTTGGTACCACCATCTCCCGTGTGACCGGCCATGAAGCACATCGTTGCATTTTGGCTGTAGCAGCCCTTTATATTTCATTTCATATCTGTGAAATGAATTGGTGAGCAGTGGTTTGACAATAATTTGTGCTTGTATAGAAACGCCACCATGTCAGTCCGTGTTCAGGACAAGAGTACGGAACCGATCTAACTGCAGAGAGGTGTTAGACAGGACGACGTTATGTCCCCGAAACTCTTTACCACTGCATTGGAAGATTTCTTCAAGCTCTTGGACTGGACCGGATTCGGCATCAAGTGGGCCTCAAAATGAACATGGACAAGACGAAAGTCATGTCTAATGTCCAAGTAATTTCAGCACCGGTTCTAGACGGGAGTGCGCTTCTCGAAGTTGTCGACCATTATGTCTACCTGGGACAAACAGTCCAGTTAGGTAGGAACAACTTCGAGAAAGAGGTCAATCGACGAATCCAACTCGGCTGGGCAGCGTTCGGGAAGCTAAGGAAGATCTTCTCGTCCAAATTTCCGCAGTGTCTGTAAACGAAGGTCTACGACCAGTGTGTGTTACCAGTGATGACATACGGAACAGAGACGTGGTCTCTGAATGTTGGCCTCATATCAAGGCTCAAAGTCAAAAGACTTTGAGCCTTTGAGCGGGCTATTGGTACCTGATTGGTATTTCCCTAGGCGATCGAATCCGTAATATGAAGATCCGTAGGAGAACGAGAGTAACCGACATAGCCCGCCGGGTTGCCATACTGAAGTGGCAATGGGCAGGCCACATCGCTCGACGAACCGATAACCGTTGGGGACGAAAGGTTCTCGAGTGGCGACCACGTATCGGACGGCGCAGCGTAGGACGGCCCCCAACCAGATGGACCGATGATCTGGTCAAAGCTGCGGGGAGCCGTTGGATGCGGTCGGCACAGGACCGCTCGTTGTGGCGTTCTCTTGGGGAGGCCTATGTCCAGCAGTGGACGTTGAAAGACTGATGGATGGATGGATGATGATGGCTTGACAATACTCTCGGTATAGTCGAGTCCATAGGCGACGGTTACCATTTACCATCAGATGGACCGTGGCTCGTCTGCCACTACATGCAATAAAAAAAAAACCTCATCTCTTTGCTTGGCGTTGGCAACGAGTGATACCTCTAGTGTTGCTAGCGTCATGAAGTTGAGGTAACCGCTTACCATCAGGTGAGCGTATACTTGTTTGCCACCTTCGTATTATAATTTATTTTTACCCCAAATGTAAATGAAACGATAAGAGAAAGGTAATAGAGTAATGGAACACAATACAACGAATATTAATACAAGTTTTCGGGAGAAGATACAACTTAGCTTCTAGCAGAGTATGGGCTTTATTTCATTTAAATCTGATTCCAAAATAAAGTTATTTCCACGTAAACGTATTAAAATAAAACTAAATTCTACGAGGAGTGCAGTCAAGCAGTATTTAACATAAACATAGCATCGCGAGTGAAGTCGTGCGCCGTTACAGTCTCATATAAAAGTATTCAAGTGTGGCCGATACGTCTTATTCAGCGGATAATGCATTCAAATGCCACAATACTACATGATAATGAGATTTACATTCACACAAAGCATATTGGTATAAGTAATAAAATGTATAAGTACTTATATATCCAAATTATCAAACAAACAATCCACTCCCGACCAATCGTGTGTATGCAGTTGTCCCTAATCAAATTATTCAAATAGAAGATTCCGTTCGCCTTGAAGGCGCCCGTGGAGCATTCAACAAATAAGAACATTTACTCCGATGGGAACTCTGTTAAGCGTTGCAATCTGTTGTTTATGTCTACTGTTCTTTTCGAGTTTATTTTTCATGTTTACCTCAACGGTAGAATTGTGGAAGTGACAGGCACACATTTTATTAAAAAAGTTTTCTGCTATATCATTAGGGGAACAATAGACTAGTGGTAAAACCAAGGACTGCAAATACAATGGCGACGTTTGATTCCCAGATTTCGTACGGCACACACCTCTGACTATTCGAAAAACGTGAGAAAATTAAGTTAAATTGCAAATTGTTAAATCTGCAACCTGTTTTAGGCTAGCGTAGTGGACTATGGCTAAACCCATACAACCATGAGAGAATACCATGAATTGAAAAACATCGCCTAAATAGGCAAAAAATATACTCTGAAGAAATTAAATGAAATCAGGGTGTGCTGTGAGGCTTCAAACCCCTCTGAAAGGCAAAGTTAATTAAAAATAAAATTTAGAAACTCATCGTTTTATAAAGATCTTGTAATGATTCGACGGAGAATCAAATGAGCTAATTGCTTACAACACGCATAACATTGTAGGGGTTCCCGATAAAATTGTACTATTGGGAATTTATACACGTGTCTAGTTGTGTTAAATGAGGTGAATCTGCTTGCGTGCTTTAATTGAATAAGCTATTACATGTAATATTGATTGTGTATTTCATATGCCACCGAATTTATTATAATTATGGGTTTAACCGGAAATTTGGTTCTCGCGAGCACGCAACTCTGACTCTCCGTAGTTACATGCATGGATATAACAGTAGAATAGCTAGATTGAGTAAGCTATAGAAAGAAAGAAAGAAATATTATTTATTGTGCATTGAATTTACAGCAAACATAAAAAAATACTACAATATTTGTTACAAAACGACCCCACCTCAGTACTTATTATATATCGCAAAGTTCTTAAATATAATATAAAATATTATAATTAACTTTCACAGAGTAGGTGCACTTAGAACACCTAGTGTATTGCACAAAGAATGTATCCTTGTAGAAATCAAAGTTACATTTATCACTGTGTGTGGATACCAATAATCACTGTATCGCAGGGATACCGAATTCTTTCTAAAGTAGGGTGTTGGCTTTTCAATATATAAATTAAGTACAAAAATAATGGATATTATAATAACATACATTAAGTGAAAGAAAAAGAAGCTTTTGCTTAAACCCACAATACTCATCTCATTACCATAGATCGTAATACCATAAAATAACATAAAACAGAGAGCAGAACATAAAATTTATAAGCCGATATGAAAACACACTTCAGTTAATGGAACTTCAGTATTTCAAATGGATTCGTTCAATTTATATCACAACCGTTATTTGTTATTTCTAACGTATTGTGATAGTATGAGTTTAATAAAAATGTTTGTATTATTTTGTTTCGTCAAGGTTTATTTTTTTTGCATTCTTGACACTATGATTAATGTCTATTATTAGTACCTATGCTTTTCAAAAAATTAAGATGTATTCTTGTGAATTTTATGACATTAATATATTGCACGATATCATTTAGTGCGTTAATAATTATACATGAATTTAAAAGGAATATAATGACATGATAATATACCTACTAGTAGGTATTACCGAGTGCTTATATTACTATGGCCCAATGTACTCGTATGTCAGTAAACTCTTCAAATCTATCAGATAAAAAAGAATAACAACTTATATGCAGGAGTTCACGTATTTTTTATTCTACGAGTCTGAACAAACATAGCACTGAATGCCACACAGTTCCAGTGTTCCATCAGTACAGGCGGAGAGATGACGCACGGCGGGTTTATTTAGTAGGTGAGGGTCCCACACTACCCTGTTCATTGCCCCGAACGACGGAGTGTTTGTGGTTAGGTACATTTTTCCCACCTTAACAAAAAAAATTTTGGCAAACAAGCATAGTACATACAGCTCTGACGGTAGTGTATAGACGCTGGCAATACTAGAGTCATTTCTTGCGTTTATTCAACTCCAAGGAAAGATATGAGAGGTGGTGAGGACATTAATGAAAGAATGAGAGTTTACCGGGCAGTGATAAGTTGTGATCAAAATAATAGCTACATCATTCTGGAAGAACGTAAGTGATGCCTCGTTTCTATTACTACTACTAACTGCAGTTAGTGTAACCGAGATAAATATACCCAGAGGCACACAGGAGTGATTACACTTAATACGGACTTCTATCTTGCACCTAATAATCTATTCTTATTATTTCCAAGTGGGACCGTAAACCAATTTATTCTACTAATACCATAAAGGTGAAAGCTTGTATTTGTTTTTTTTTATATTTGGATGTTTGTTAGTCAATAAAACAAAAAAGGCTGAATTTCTATCAAATTTTAACCCAGATTTAGTAATATTGATGACCAATTGTTACCAAGTGATTTTAAACCACACCTTTTTTTTTCTCTGGGCGCAATAATGAAGTCCGCATAGATAAAGTTATGAGCAGTAGCTAGTTTTATTACAGCACAGCCACTTATTTGATAACAGACTAAAATTACAATGTCACTAAGCCGTTTCGATACGCGCGTAGCAAGTGCCGACTAAAGACGAGACGTGCTCTACGAGATTTTTGCTGTACTGCAATATAGCGTAGCTGCAGAGCTGTACTACAACAAAGCGCTAAGACGGTTGTTGGACATTGTGCCGTAATAAATATTATGTAATGTCACCCAGCGACTATGGATGTACGGAAAATACCTAAGCTGATACAAGAAAAGCTCGAAACAAAATCCTGAATCAATCGGTCTAGCTAATGTTAGTAACTCAGTTATAAATACCTATAAATGTTTTAAAAATAACTATTTTATATGCTGCAAAAAGTATTTATTTAAAGTACCTAACAATTAAAGCTCTCTCAAACTCCCACTAATATAATAAATATTGTGTGTTAGTGTCTAGTCTAGATATTTAGATGTTCATTAGTCAATCACGCTAAAACGGCTGAATAAATCTGGCTAAAATTGAGCACATTTTACAACCTAAAAATATATAAAACATTTTTTAATCTAGTTCAATGTTGCTGCTTTATAATGAGGATACTTTGATCCCTTTAAAGTGTTTTTTAATCACTTACATTTATCTTTCAATGGCCAATTCTAAAGTTCACGCAAACTATCTCGTGGGAAAAAATAGAAATCATACAATGCAGGGTTAATATAAATAAACGTTATATTTGGACGTTTTTGTAATTTTCATCATGCAACCACCTAAACTCGAAGTTTTATTTTGCAATTATTTTGGTAGAGTATTATTAAACAGGAGACAAATGCTCGGTAATTACAGAAAATTCTGATGTCACACTCCAGCACAACCCAAATGCATTGAACTTAACAGTATCTAATGAGACAAAGCCATTATCACCGGGGCTCATTAGAATTTGCGTAGCTTAATCCACCCGAACCGTGCTAACAAATGTTGCAAACGATTCTCGTCTTTATGCAAATGTAATTATGAATGTCGAACGACTATTGTCAGGGAGCGAGTTGCGGTAATCGGATTACCCTTCGAGTGAAAAATTCTTCAGTGGAAACTGTTTCGTTGCTGGTTTAAAAGGATCGTGGATATGACACGTACGTACGGGAAAAGTATGAAAGGCGATGACAGACAGGTTGAAGGGGCATAAAAGTAAAAGATATCGTTTATCTTTAGTATTACTTAAAGCTTTTTATCAAATATATTCAATGTGTAATGGCATAAGCTGATTATTTTTTCAAGTCACAACTAACATAAATCATTTTTTCTATAAATTTGTATTTCATTGCCTTATTATAGGACGCTGATACTAATGTCTTCTTTCTTTGTACTGTTTATGGTGGCAGATGAATCACAACCCACCAAATGTTAAGTAGTAACATCCACTCCTGTCTTCAGTAATACTAAAAATACTGCCAAACCACTGCGTACAATTTCATTCGCCAATAATTAATAAACGGACGGCTATCTTCTCTTACAACACACAGAGGTGCTTCACGGTTGGTCATACAGCAGATGACGATCCCTAACCACTCGGGCCCCAAAACAATAGACTGTAGTCAGAAGCTGCTCTGTTACGTTACAGAGAAATGCGTGTCATGTTATTAATGTTACGGTTTTGTTCACTAGCTTTGTTACTCTTTGCCTCTGACTTAATTTAGTTTTTACATCTACAGCAGTCCAGGCTTTTATAATCATTAGCCTTTGCCCGTGGCTCTGCCGCAGCCAAAAGCTAGTTCATAGGTAATATCTCAGGTTTACGTTATGGTAACCAGTTTTTAAGTCTAATCAAGAGCTATCAAATAATAAAAGTAGCATCAAAATCCGTTTTGTAGTTTTTACGTGATGCACGAACTAACAAACAGATAAATAGACAAAAAATCAAGAAAAAAAATGTTTTGTGTTCAGACACGCGTATATAGCCTAAAATATACAGCCATTATTTCTCAAATATCTTAAATGTACCTATAGACACAATTCTGTTACAGCTTTATAATAGTATATAGTTTAGATCGGCCAATACGTGACGAAAAATCAAAATGGTGTGATTCATAGAGACAAATAAGTCTAACAGACTAATAAAACCCCATCATAGTATATCTCCTTTTTTCTTTACCTACTGAGATCAACTTCACAATATTACACATTTTTTGTTTTGTTGTCGCTGTGGAAATTTCTTTACGCACCCCCCCGCCTGGGATAGACAGGAGGGTATGTGGGACTCATCGGGCGCTCAGATCTTAATCGTGCCCAGAATAACCACTAAAACCACAGCGGCCCCTTCCTCGCCTATTAGCGGGGCACCAGAGGGTCGTCTAGTGACTTTCTACTCCGACACCCCAGGAGGATGGCCGGCTGGCCATGCCCTGTCACCATCAGGGCGAAGGCAGGAGGTGCGCGTAGCGACGTCTCCTCCCGCCCGGCTGTGGCCGGCGGAGCGACTCGGCGTGGGCCGGTGCCTCACGCTTCCGCTCCGCGGCCTCCTTCAGCGAAATTACGGCTTCGCAGAAGGAGGCCATGGACGACCAGCACCTGCTGCTGCCCAGCATTTGCGACATTACGGCTGGCAGCGACAGGTCTCCTCCAATAACCACCGACAGGGCGCGGCGCTGGGGCTCTCAGGCGGGGCATTCCTCCAGAGTGTGGCGGACGTCGTCGACTTGCGCGCCACACTCATGCCATCTGGGAGCCCCCTCTCTTCCAATTTGATGCAGGTACTTACCGAAGCACCCGTGCCCAGTAAGCACCTGAGTCATTCTAAAGCTAAGGCTGCCGTACCTTCGATTTAGCCAGCGGCGGAGGTGCGGCCCAACCGCTTCTACAGTCCCCCATCCTGCTCCAGGGGACTCCAGTTGTTCCCTCCACCGCTGAATCATCGCCCTACGGGCCGCTTCACGAGCTCCGCCCAGACTCCCTGCAGAAATTTCCTCGCCCTCGGCCCGCGCCGCGGCACGGAGCCAGTAGACCTCTGCCAACGCCTCGGCCTGGAGAGGCCAAGGCGGGTCGCCTGTCAGCAGCGTGGCTGTGGCCCAAGACACCGTACCGGTTATGGCCCTCACCGCTATGGTTCTCTGCGGACGTCGCAGGAGGGCCTTATTTGGAGCGGTAAGGGCATCCGCCCAGATTGGGGCACCATACAATGCCATAGACCGCAGAATACCGCTATAAAGTCGGCGGCAGGACGACCCTGGACCTCCAGTATTCGGCAGAAGCCTACCCAAGGCCGCGGCAGAATTGACGAGCCTAGGGGCGAGCTGAGCAAAGTGCGGCCCAAAACTCCACTTGCTGTCGAGGTGCAGGCCCGGATATTTCATCTGGGCCTGCACAGGCACGGCAACCCCCTGCACAATAAGGCGTGCTCCTCGGGGAGGACCTCGGCAAGGGCCATGAAAGAGGAGGGCCTCGGTTTTGGACATTGAGACCCTCAGACCCAGCATACCAATCCGGTCAACGACGAGCGTGACTCCAACCTCCGCCGATCGGGTGGCCTCCTCGAAGCCAGCCCGTCTCACCGTGACGAGGGTGTCATCTGCGTAACAGATCACCCCCATACCGGAATGGAGCAGGCCCCGCAGGACCCAATGAAAGCCAGCACTCCATGGAACCGGAGCGCCTCTTTCAACGTCTCGTGAGGGAGACTGTTAAAGGCGTTCTCGATGTCGAGCGAGACTGCCAGAACGACCTCCCTTCTGGCCACCGCCTCAGTGGCCAAGGTTTTCAGGGCGGCCAGTGCATCTATGATTCTGACAAGATTCTGACAGCCACAATATTACACTTGTGTTATAACAACTATAATGTTCTGAAATAAGAGTTAAAGGGATGTCCAGTGGTGCGTATTGTAACAGTTTTCAAAAGTCTTCGGGCGCCTACACAATATTTTTAACACTCGGCTGCATTTCGCTAATAAGTCTGACGTCCAGTCTGACGTCTTCTGACAGTCGTCATCCAAGGCGTTAAAGAAAGAATGTGTCAAAGAAATTAATAGTCCTGAGAAAATCACGGCACTATATCTCAGTTGATAGAGCTTCTATAATATGGGAGACGCAGTTTCAAATCGCTCGTGGCTATCATTTTCTATTTAACATTTTTGCATTTTTCGTTCATCTTATATTAAACAGACTTTACTGAATCTGCGCCTCGTTTGTGGCGTAGTTTTTGCTATAAACTAAAACATATAATGCACTTTTATGAGTATTTACAAAAACATAAAAAAACATAGCTCCACGCCTGAACTCCCTGCAAGAATAGGCAGAGGTGTGTTACGCACCCACAGTTCGCCAGCAATGTTTATGTCCCACGTAATAGGGGGCGAGCCTATTGCCATCTACCAGGCATAATTCCAAACACCGGGCTGCTACTGAGAATTTTTCTTTTACGTAATAGCTCAATATTACTGCCCAAACTGGGGATCGAACCCGAGACCTCATGATCAGCAGTCCCCTCAGACTACTGTGCACCACAGAGGGAGTTTGATCAGTGTTCACGCTCAAACGTTTAGCGTTTCCCACTGTAGTGATAACGCGCGATGCGCAACTCGTTGCGTATTCATAAAGGTGAACTGCCAGCTATATCCTGAGGATCAATTCGGCAATGACGGTCTGTTGTCATGATGCTTTAGCACTGTTTGTTACTTGTAAAATTAGAGCAACTATTTTATCGCACTATTTCAGCTGCTAAAGACCTTAATTTGCCAATTTAATTTCGCGTTCCTTGCTTTAGTGGAACGACACAGTCAAAAATTGTTTACGCCAAACTCAATAGCATCGATCCACTGCATCGGAGCAGTGCTGCCACAAGATTGTTTTGCCATTACAAGTTCAAAAATAGGTAATAAAGAAGAAGAAATACGCCAATAGTTTCCATTAAATATTATATCACGTAGCATATATATCGTTGTATCTTTATTTCTTTATTATTGTGAAATCTGTTGAAGACATCAATTAAATTCATTATCATATTAAACAGTTAGTTTATTGTGTTGTGCTTGCAGAATTATCCTTACATTTATAGAAGAAGAAAATATCAAGCCTTGTTTATTTTGTAACATTCTATAGATATCTGGCTCTGTAAATCACATATGCAGAGCCACACTGAAAGTAAAACCTAGCGTTGAATAATAAACGAAAAACCGATAGAACTGCCGTTCCATAGCGTTTCAAATTTATCTTATGTAGGTGTCAAATTGTCATTGTACGTTGTATCTATGAATAGTAGTCAAATACGTTGTATACAAAAAATATTTTTAATAAACGATTGATCACTATTAAACCTTATAATTGACGTGTCATATTAATTATTCATGTCATTATAATTTCCAATTTATAGGACTAATTGCGTTAGTAAACTATTTTTATTAGAAAATAGATTCTGCCTTGAGAATATTAACGCATCTTTCTGTGGCACACTAAATACGTCTGTGTAAAAATAGGTATCTCACGGTAATCATTAATTTTTTGGGATAAAATGGAGAGGTGATATTCTGGGAGATGACGTGATATGCCAGCTAAACTTTCGAATTTGTGTAAAATATTATTCAGAACAGAAACTCCTTAACAATTTCATAATTTTTGTTATACAACCCATTAAAAAATTAAAGATAAAAATTTCTAAAATACTTAAAAAAAAACACAATAGCCAGGATGGTGATATCATCATAAAGGCTGTCATATGCATATGTATATTGCGGTTGGCAGATCTTATAAGCTACCGAGAAAATGTATCAGGCATCCATGTTTTCTCTTTCCTTCTAAGTACAATGTCCTATTGGAAGTTAGATATCGTCAAAAATAACATCCGGATGCTTCAGAAATATCCCAAGCTATCCTTCTTCTAGCTGGCTTTCTTCTGCTTTGGATCTTTTATTAGAGTTGTAGGATCTTCTATTTACTACTGCGTATAATGTGGCAAGATATTGCGGCGAGTCTTGTAGTTTTAATCACAAAAGTAATTTTAATAAGGCAGAGGTGTATCTTTAAAAGTTGTTATTTTATACATTATTATGAGCCTAGGACGACACAGGATGTTCAGTGAAGTCTCAATACGGTCCCAGCTTGATTAAACGGTTACAGTTGACGTCAACCACATTACCATAATACCATCCGATGTCTGAACATAGAAAGCGCCGTATTTACATATAATTTAAATTTCCTCAGAATGTACTGATAAAATATCCTTAGAGTTTTACTGGTTTGTGTTTTTTTTTAGAGTGGCCATTAAATATTTATTGCAATCATCTTTTAAATGAATTAATTTTATTTGTGTAACAGGATTGGAGAGATGAGTACAGATGTTTTCTTTTTTCTCGTTGCTTTTAATATTTGTACTGGATTTTCTGTATAAGCATCAAGGAAGCTTAGTTGGGCACTTGCCACTCTCTCTCTCTCAATCTCTCTTTCTTGAACGATTGGCAAAGTTATGTAGCTTTCACACGGCCGATATCTGATGGATGATATACCTATTAGTGAACTATTAACCTCCTTTAAGTTTCGGAAGGTACGAAGGTTAAGCAGTAGGTCGGCGGTCAAATAACACTTTTACAGTCGTAATAGCTTGTCAGAATTCTCAATAAAAGTTTGACTCTGATTTTGGTCTGAGATCACTAGTTAACTCTCTAGTTAGATCATGATGCTCATATAATCAGTCATGAATGATCTAAATCCGTTCTTAATACAGCTTGGGATAAGTACCGACATAAAAATTTGCACAGTTATTTCTGGGAAATTAATAATGTTTAACAGTGTCCTACCTGTCAGAGTTAGTATAGTAGAAAGAGTGGGAAGTAGGTTATCTTCATACAAACACGCCGCGCGCGGCATGTATTTGTGTGCCATAGTATCGTACGCACACTCTAACAAAATCTCGACCCGTTTCTCAGTGCGCCAGTCGGGGCTAACGACACACACGCACGTCACGGCTTTTCGGCACCGCTAAATAAATGAAAAATGTGTGATAATCGCAGGGGAACTTATTGCTGTGTGTTTGGCTGTTTAAATTTCATGTCATGTCGATTTCTCAGTATTGAAGGTGTAGTGACTAAGTAATAATCGTAACTAAAAATCGTAAGTTAAAATAATCTGTGTTGTGTCGTCTGGGTTTAGGGTTAGTGAGGTCGGTTTTACCTAAACGATTACAAGTAAAAAATACAACTTCCTGGCCCTTGCCAATTTCTAGGCACTGAATTAAAATTTAGCTAAAAGTGACAACCCTGAGACAGACAAGTATGGTAGGTAATATCGCAGAATGGGCCGGAGATAGCTTAATTCCCCACTCTTATGGAGTTAGTGCAGTTGTCTCTTAGTGGACCGGGAAGGGGACGTTGTCAGGAGGGCCATGTCGTGCGGCGTCCCACAGGGTTCGGTTCTCGGGCCGCTCCTGTGGGACATCGGCTACGACTAGTCGTAGGAACGGAGGACCTAGGTCCTCCGTGGCCGGCTCCCCTCGGGCTGGGCGTAATTTGCTACGCCAACGAAACGCTTGTCACAGTTTGGGGTGGGACCCTCGCGGAGGCGGCATCGCTGGCCACCTCAGGTACCGCGGAGGTGGTCAGGCAGATCGCGGCGCTGGGGCTTAGGGTGCCCTTGAAAAGTCGGAGGCCCTGCTCTTCCATGGGCTCCGACGCCGCCCACCCGCCAGCGCCTCGATAACGGTCATTGAAGTGGATGTTCCAATCCAGGCCCACATGAAATATCTGGGCCTGGTATTGGATGGACGGTGGCACTTCGACGAGCACTTTTGCCGTCTTGCGCCAAGACTCGTCGGCACGGCGTCCGCCTCGGTTGATGCCAAATCTGGGCGGACCGAGTCTCGCGTGTCGACGACTCTACGCGGGCGTAGTACGGTCAATGGCACTATACGGTGCGCCCGTGTGGGCGGAGTCCCTGGCCGCTCGCAATAGGGCCCTTATGTGACGTCCACAGAGCATCGTAGTGGGCAATACGCGGGTACCGCACGGTCTAGATCGATGCAGCCTGCGCGTTGGCAGGAACCCCCCCATGGGATCTGGAGGCGGAAGTGCTCGCTGACGTTTATTGGCGGGCGTCGATGGTGCGGGCGGGCGTCGACGACGCGGGCGGGGGGCAGTCGCCCCTCGCTGAGCGCGATCTCTTTGTGACGGGAAGATGTCCGCCGCGCAACCTTCCTAAAGTGGCGGGCTCGGCTGGAGACGCCCCGGGCTGGTTTCTGGACCATAGGGGCGCTCCAGCCGGTCTTAGATGAATGGGCAGAGCGGCAGCATGGGGTCCTTACCTTCCGGTTGGTACAGGTTTTGTCGAAGCATGGTTGCTTCGGCAATACCTGCACACGATCGTTAGGAAGGAGACGACCCCAGGCTGTCACCACTACGACTGCGGCGAGGTACACACTCGAGTCGTGCCTGGCCTGAGATGAGCAGCGCTAGGAACTCGCTGCAGTCATAGGCGTGGACCTGTCGATGCCGGCCGTCGATGGTTGGCAGTGATAGGGCCTGGACCGCGGCTGCCACCTACTGCGAGGCTGTAATCTCGCGGAAGGAGGCGGTGGAGAGGGCCCGGGAGGAATCTTTTTGAATACCACAGATATGGGCCGGCTACCTTCTGTTTAAAATGTGTAGATAAAGTGTTGTGAAGATAATAACTGACTGTTGTGAAGATAATAACTGACATCTCAACTAATGCTCAGGGAGTGGATGCGATCTCAAAGGATATGATTTTGTTAACACTTCCTATTCTTTAAATGCCTTAACTAGTATTGTAAACAAATCAATTACTATTCAATCCTTCCCCAGTTTATGGCGTTGTGCGATAGTCTGACCAATACCTAAAAATAACAACCCTCATAATTTTAAAGACCTGCGGCCCATCAGCATTCTTCCGCGCATGTCCAAAGTTTTGGAGCGAATAGTATATTCCCAAGTCATGGCTTACTTGGAAAACAATAATATTCTACCTGACCTGCAATCGGGCTTCCGATCGGAACGCGGGACAGCTACTGCTTTGGCAGACGTAGTAGGTAACATCCTTGAGGCTAAGGACCGTGGTGAGGGAACAATACTCACGATACTCGATTACTCCAGAGCATTTGACTGCATAAATATATCGCTCATGTTATCTAAATTATCATACTATGGTTTTGATACAGGTACGGTTAAATGGTTCGAAAGCTAACTTGGAAACAGAATTCAATATGTAGAGTTACTGACAGATGACAGTTCCTCGATTTGCTCCTCTATTCAGCCTGTTACAAGAGGTATTCCTCAGGGATCTTTGCTCGGTCCACTGCTGTTCATTCTGTATACAGCCGATGTGACTAACAAAGTAAAGTGCAGGTACCACATGTATGCAGATGACCTTCAGGTGTATCTATCTTTTCAGCCAAATGATGCTACTTCATCGGTACGAAAAATAAACGAGCAGCTCGAAAAAATTGTCTCCTGGTCTGAGAATAACTGCTTAGTCTTAAATCCCGAAAAGACTAAGTTTCTAGTTCTAGGAAGCAAAAAACAAATAAAAACTATCTTATCTGCAAACCCTACAATTAAACTTATGGGAAAATCTGTCAACAGGGTTGAACTAGCGGCTAGTCTAGGATTAACCATTGACCCAGAGCTACGGTTCGAAGAGTACATCAATAATACGGAAAAAAATTTCTTGTACAGATTGAAAATACAATACAATATCAGACAGTAACTTAGCGTTGATATCAGAAAAATGTTAATAGATAGCCTCGTACTCGTTAAGATTAATTACTGCGACATAGTGTATGGTCCCTGTTTATACTCGGGAACTAAAAAACTCATACAACGTGTGCAAAATGCATGCGCAAGATTTTGTTTTAGTATTCCGCGTCGTAACCATGTCACGCCCTATCTCAACGATGCAATTATTTTAAAAATGGAAGCCAGAAGAACTCTTCATCTGGCAACATTATTGTTCGACGTCATTAAAAACAAAAAACCCAAATACCTTTACGACAAATTTAGATGGCGTCGCGATCACACAAAGTACAACCCCTGTTCCATGACAAACCCTCTCTCTATACCACATTTTAAGACGATAGCGTTTAAGGGGTGTTTTAAATATGCCACCACCAAATGCTGGAACAATCTCCCGCCGCCGTGTCAGCCTGTAAAAAGTAAAATCACTTTTAAATGATTAATGAAAAGATATCTACATGAACAACAGAAAAACAGCAAAATATAATTACGCACTACTTATCTGTCAGGGCCGCAAAGCATGCGGTGAGAGACACAGCAGGCAACGTAACACTCCCTTACTCTAAAATTTTCATGGTCGCGTGGTTTGGGAATAAAAATGTTGCTAAATAAATAAATTAATTAATTAATAAATAAAGATATGCTTTCACGTTGAATAACTTTCTGGCTAACGGTTTATATCTATTTCTGATTTCATTTACTTTTTGTTTTACATTGTTATGTATTTTATTATTAAAATGTTGCTGATTTGTCATCCGTACGTCATTAAGGGCCTCATTGAAAATCAGCGTTGCAGTGCTTCTTGACTGCGGCACTGCGACATCGTAGCTGAATGGAGGCCTTATTGTCACTTTAAATTAAGTTCCTCACATATTTAAGTTTATTTTTTGGCTGTCAATTGTACAAAGTGGCAATTAAAAACAGTTTTCTTTCTTCTTTTCTATCTTCCTTTGCGGATACGACCCGCCACCGGCGTGCGGGGCGGCGTGCGCACGATTACCTGCGCCTGATACCACCCTAGCCGAGGCTGCGTACGGTGGGATCGGGGATTGTCCTGCCGTCCGCGGAAGCCTACCGCGAAGGTGTTACGCCCTCGTGCGCGGGGCGTCGCACAAGAGAGGGTGCCTGAAGGGGCTGCCGCCTGCGGAACGCGGTCGTTACGATGTGGTACCCGTGATCCGCCGCAGTAAGGGCGGGTGAAGGTGGGTTTTTAGTGGGTGAGAGCCCCACACTACCCTGTTGTCTCCCCGGGCAGCGGAGTGTGCGGTAGGACATTTTTGCACATCTAAAAAAAAAAGACAATTAAACACAAAGTGAAATATGTGAAATCGAAAATAACAGTCAGGAGCAGGATTTGAACCTGCATCTTCTGGATACCGTCCAGATGCTTTACCAATTCAGCCATCCTGACAATTGCTCCTGACTGCTAATTTCGATAACACATCATATTTAACGTCTTTGGGTGACGCCTGCGCCATCTGTCGGAAGTATTTTCATACATTATACCGACCAGGTAAACTTAATTTTACAATTAAGATTTTACCTAATAATGACGCAAACCCTTTAAATATTTAGATATTTTTATATATATTTTTAGCATTTGATATGCTTAGCACTATACATTAAACACAAAGTGAAAAATGTGAAATCGAAATGAAAAATGTGAATCCTGCTCCTGACTGTTATTTTCGATTTCACGTTTTTCACTTTGTGTTTAATGTATAGTGCTAAGCATGTCAAATGCTAAAAATATATATAAAAATATCTAAAAGACAATTAGTTTATTAGCATCTTTGGAAAAGCTAAAATATAAAGTATATTTTTTTTGTACTGCGAGGGTGGCAAACGAGCATAATTGTGTCGCCCACCTATAGACGCTAGCAACACTAGAGCCTTCATTTGTGCATAGCCAACTCCTACAACTAGGACTGAAGTATGATAAATACATTGTTTCTGTACATTTAAGATATTTGGGAAATAATTACTGTATTAGGCTTTATCCGCTCGTGAACCTGGCACGTCGGCATGGTTTAAACACCTTAAACCATAATAGCCCCCTCGGTGGCGACAGTCACATCGCATTTTCGCGCGGTGCACTGGCAGCCATTTGTACATCATTTACCAACTCAAAAGCTAAGAACGAAGGGACTTTTTATTTTTGATGATGCCTGAATCATATATATTAATAAGCCTTAATTTAAAATAATAAACGACAAAGTTAAAATTACGCCCGAAAAAAAAAATTGAATTTGATAATTTTTATTTCAAAATGTAACCCTAACCTCTTTATATTATGTTTTAAAACACTCAATGGGCCAAACACAAGATGATTTCTTTTAGATTTTTGTCAGTTTGTTTATTCGCGCATCACGCAAATATTACTGAACGGATTCTGATGCAATTTTTTTAATTTGATAGCTCTTGATTAGACTTAACTGGTATACATTTTATCTCGCTACTATATGGGAACCTGAGACATGACCTAAAAACTAGATCGCAGTATATCTGCGATCTGTATTTATTATCTTTATCTACTTTCACAATGTATCTTGTAAAATTTCTGTAACTAAAATAAGGTGCGATATTAAACATAAATACGCCAAAAGCATCCATGAGTTTTTTTTTTTGTTTTTTTGTTTTTGGAGTTTGGTTCAAAAAGAAAACCCGATAGCTCAAACCAAAACTGCGACTTCTTAAACCAAACTTATTCACTTTCGCGATTATTTCATTACCTACAATTCAATAATGCCAAATACCTACAATGTGCTCATTTCAAAACACGGACTTCTCGATAAATAATAATAGTTATCGTTGAAAATACCAATAAACATATTGATGTTATTTTATGAGAGAAGAAAAATAACCTTTCTTGCAAATTAAGCTGTCGATTTATTTGCTCTAGCAGATGGATTACTTGTCTGTTACACAATTGACCAGAATAACTTGAACCACCTCTTTCCTGCTAAACTACCTTCTTATTCCCGCATTTAAAGAATTTAGGAGAGAATAGGAAGCTCAACTAATATTGGTGCAGATATAGCACGTCAAATTTGGCGAATCGCATTCGGAAGACCGAGGTCACGTGACGCCAGCGGCGTATATCCGTTACTAGTGAGAGGGTGCGATTGCTAAAGTAGGGGTACCGTCTGAAATCACTAAATTTTTGATCCAAAGTAATATTTTCATATTTGTTATTTATATTATTATGGCACCTTAAACAAGATTTGCTCAGATTTCATACGAGAGAGAAAATCGTTTTAGTTTTTAACGTGTTATAGCTAAAGGTATACTGTTAAAGCTATGCGCCCATTTATTCGCGCCGTACGCAACGCAGGCAGGCATTTTTGTTTGCTCTGTATGAATTTGTTTAGCACTGCGTTCACTGTTCCGCAAGCACGCGCCGCAGTCAGGCATATATTAGCTATCTGGTCCGCATTTTTGAAAATGCTGATGACGTCATCCGCATTTTTTGCTTAGGTTCACCTAGGATTGTCGTTGTTCTGATTTCCAGATGTTTTTTTTTTAATTTATTTATCTCAATGACATAGTACATATTGTAAGCTTCAATGTACTCGCCAAACTTTAACGTTTATTGGCGAGACGCGCCCATAAACTTAATAATTAGCTTATAATCTAGGCCATGGGTCGGCTACCTTTTGGGCCTTCAGGGGACATAGGGGGACTATATAAAGGAAAGCGGGCCGCAACTGTCATATTATTTTAAATTTAAAGACATTTTATTGTAATTTTATTATGAGAAATGACGAAAAATAACAAGAAACAAACAAATAAAAAAAAAATACTAATTAATTTTATGCTTGGTATCATAATGGTGTTTTACGTTATAAGTACTCTTTTTGTATAGCAAGGGTTTATTGGCATATTAAGCTGGTTTCCCATTACAATAATTTAAACATAATAAGAAAGGAGAATGGGATTTTTGAGCCTTTCTTTTTTTTGTTTAGGCGGGAAAAAATGTTCCTAACCGCACACCCCGTCGTTCGAGGCAACGAACAGGGTAGTGTGGGGCCCTCACCCAAAATCCTAACTACGGAATCCGTCCGCTTGTGGCGTTTGTAATCGTGATATTGCGGATCCACTTGCCGCAAACTCTCGTGTTAGGTTTTAGTAACTTTGTCAATTTTAAGTGCTACATATATAATAAGCCTATGAAATAAAGGTATTTTTTAATTTGAATTTAAATTTATGGAGATTAAGACCTCGAGCGGGTTCAGCTGGCGCGTTTCTATAACTTAAGTACAGGAAAGGAGCTAGAGAGAAATTAAATAGTAATGGTCACGTAGTCTGATTTGATACCAAGTACTAACGTTTCGATACCGAGTAAGTATCGACAGATTAACTCGTGTTGTTCATATTATAATTTTTTTAAATAGCTATAAAATAAAACAAGTCAAAAGAAGGATCGATTTTGGAAGATCGCCTTTTTGAACTCTATTTTTTTGGGTATCCAACCTTATTTAATAATTTATACAAAAATCAATATTTCGCCAGAAGAATCGCCAACCTTAAACCATACAAACTAGACGTATGCCATCCAGTGTTGCCATTGAGATGACAATTACCGTATTATACGGTATTTGGTGCCATTTGAAAAAAACACGGTACAAGGCATTATAATCGTCAATCAGGGTACCCTAACAAAACGCATTAAGTCGCGGGATACAGCTACTCAATAACGTTATTTAATACAACCTATAGCACCATTGGACTTCACACTTTAGTTGATTATTGAATTCACATGCTAGTATGATAAGTTAATAATGGACATGGCACTAGTAGAGAATTCCCCGGAAGATTAGATGTTCTTCAATCGATCGTTTTCGTTCTTTCATACGTACTTACGATATTCATTCTACTGTTACGAGACTTACAAGCATGAACGAAAATAGCGAAAGAAGAATATAATATAATATGCAGAGGAAAAACAGTGACACCTGACAGCATAATATCCCTAAAATCTGTCTGTTAATTTGAAATATTTTTATGAATTTTGTATGGATATTACATATTTGTATTTTATATCCTTCTTATATATTTGTATTTAATATCCTTTAATCACTATAACTATAAGAACAATATTTAATTGCGTGTTTAAGTCTACATTTTGATTGAATTTGTATGAGACACGGCAGTTTTTCAGGTTTTACCACAAAACACGGCAACCAATTTTTAATTAATGGCAACTTCATCAGCAAAACTTTGACATCAGCATAATGCTGATGCAATGGACGCACCCTTTCGACAAATGCGTTCAATGCGATGCGTACGGCGCGTGCGTGCGGACTAATGGACGTCCACCATAAGGCGAACAATGCATCTAAAATTAACGGGATGAAGTTGCTTACCATTAGTTATCACCCAAGCCTGTCATTTGTTTAAGTCAAAAACAAAAATAAACATGCTCTCCTAAAACTAACCTAATGAAGATATTATATATAATAGCTTTTTTGTGGTATTTGCTTACAATTTATCACTGCTTGATGAAGGAAAACATCGTGAGGAAAGCTGCATGTCTGAGAGATTTTCTAGACGGCTTGTAAAGCCTGCAATGTCATCCGGGCCTATGGTGGAGGACTGTGGCCTATGGACTATGATAATCTCTCCCACCATTAGAGGAGACCCGTGCTCAATGATAGGATAGAAAAGGGATCGGAAAAAAATAGTTCTAAGGCTATTAAGGATTCCGAACCATTTCAGTCATATCATGTCATGGTTTAAAATTGATTAAATAGGTTTTTCCTTCGATCAAAAGTGACATAAGTCTGTTTGCAATCCATTACTCTCACCCTCTAATTAAAGTTTAGGGTATAATCTTTCAGTATACATAAGCAAGCTGCTTAAGTATACTCGAAGGGTATAATCAACGCTGACGTGCTTGTAAATGTAGTTTGCTTTCCTCGTTGTTAAACCATCATTCAATCATGCTCTGACGTACTGTTATACGAGATTCGGCTTTAGAGTTTTTAAAAAAACAATTTAATTACACACACTAATATTTATTCAATTTAAACTTAAAATAACTTTCACAAGATATAGAAGATATAGTAATTAATATAATATAGAGAAATAGTAGGATTCGCGGGTAGCCTAGTAGCTACGTAACGCGAGTATCGAGATTGAAGTCTGACTGACTGCCCTCTGGGATGGGCTCCTTATATATTATAATATACTGCTGACACATCAGGGGGTTTGTGGTGGTCAGCCTGTCTACTAACAAGGGGTGTGTATAACAACCCCCCGCAGAAGACGGAAGTTCAGGAAAAGCTGAACTTCAGGAGATAATTTTTAATTAAACAATTTCCCTCAGCCTTGGCTGGGGGTCTAGAGAGGTTTCAACGGTGTCATTTTCAATATCGGTACTCTTTGGGTTTAGCATTGGTACATTAAACTTAGTCTTATATCTAGAAAACAATTTCCAAAGCTTAAAAATAATAAAAGTGATTATAGCTAGATATATTAATGAAGAAAATACAACGTAGTGTGTCCCATATTTTATGAGTATCGGCTCTTTGTCTATGATTTTATTTAGTTCTGAAAGCAATCTGGAATTTTGGCTATTTGTGGTTAGTTCAGTTAAGTCTATATTTTGGAGTAAAATGGGGGACACAGTACTTAAACTATTCGACTTAGAATCTAATTTACAACATGAATCATTTATAATATTAAAATCTAGGTTTGGCGTAGAAATGCTTATGTTTAATGGATCAAGGGATGATATGAGTCTTGTGCTCTTGGTGTACACTGTGCACTGGTTCGTGAGGTTTAATATACCGACACCGGACACTACTGTTTCCCGTAATTCGGAATCACTGCAGTCAATCGTTATTTTAGTCGGGCGCGATTGAACGAAAATCCACTGATTGTTCACTAGGGGTTTCCAAATGTCTAAGTCGCCAACTATAGTTTTAGTTTCGCATTGCACTGGGATAACACTGATAGTTTTGGTCAATAGTTCACTCTCACACGTAGGGTTGCTTCCCGAGAGTAGTACCATAGATGCGGCGCACAGATAGAACTCAGAGTTTATCGTCTTACATTTATCTAGGTTATCTAAATTACAAAAGCTTAACTTATCCTTAGAAATAGCGGTATATGAACTAGAAGGTAATATTAGACTAAAAGTATTAACATTAATTGTCCCATGGGGTGTAGGCAGAGCCAAGTTATGGTACAGGTTGAATTCGTCGTTAGGGGCTAGAGGTATTTGTAAGACAAATACTAATTTATTATTGAAATAGTAAGTTGCTACACTAGATATACTTAGTATTAAATGAATATTGTCTATACTTATAGATACAGGGATTTCGGAGTTTCGAGGTAGGTGTCGATGGTTATCGGCGAGTTCTTGGAACAGCTGGCTTGGAGTCAGTATGTTAGGATGCAGGATGTTTTGGCTAGACAGCAAAATGGCGTTAGTCAGATCTTCTAATTGGAATGACAATGTAAGTAACGAACTTTCGAGGCTAGTTAATATGGAATGGACTTTTGTTTCTGTGATTAAATTATTTGAAATTTCTGTAATATTATTTATTTGTTTTACTAATGAGTTTAATGCTTTATTTAGAGTTTCTTCGTTTATTTTTAATTTGTTTATAGTTTGTTTATATGATTCTAATGTCGATGTAGTTACTAGTATATTTTCTTTCATTAGTTGCGCGGTCTTTTTCACGTTGTTCTGAACAGATCGTAAGGCGGAATCGTATTTTACTGCATCATCTTCGTCGAGTGTGCCGAACACGTGTTTAAATGCGGTACCTATTCCACCAAACCATGCGGATCGTTTGCTACGTTTAGAAATTAGATGGGAAATAGATTCATATTCTCTTTGGACATCCTTATACCTAACAGTTAAAGGGGATAATATGCTTGCACAGTGGTAATCAGAAGACTGTTGGCACGCAAACCTCACTGTGCCCAGGACTTCGTTTATGTTTAGGAGGTGTGAGTTAATATAGGAAATGTCTACATAACTAACAACATTCAGTTGGCCGCTGATGATTTTAAGTTTTCCTAAAGCTTCGAAGTAGATACCGGGGCTGTTAGGGTATGGCTTGAAGAAATCTGGTTGGGCGTGTGTTGGAGAGCTGAAATAGAAATGGATTGTCGTTATCTAATTGATTTCTGCGGGTTTAATTTCATCAAAGTGGTGAGTGACATGTCGTCTGTTTATGAGGAGTGTGACTGTGTGGTTGTTGTGGATTCGTATTATTTTGTATGGGCCCTTCCAAATCGGGGACAGAGCTTTTCTTAGTCGTAAGTGATTTTTTAGGTACACGTAATCGCCAACTTTATATTTCGGTGGTTGTTTAGTTCGCGAATCATAATAGGATTTGGAGGATTCCTTGGATTGTAAGATGTTCTCAAACGCTTTTTGTCGTGACTGCCTGAGTTTGTGTTGCAACATTTTAGTGTAATCTGAGTAGGTTGTATTGGGTTCATTTTCGTATAAGGAGTTGGGTATGAATGGTTTATGCCCAAATAAGAGTTCATACGGAGTGAACTTGGTTGTAGAGTGTACAGTAGTGTTGTATGTAAGTATGGCAGTGTAGACATATTTAGGCCAATTGTCTTGGTTCTCGTTGGTGAATGATTTTAAGTACTCCTTAAGTGTAGAGTGACTACGTTCTAAGGCTCCTTGAGTTTGTGGATGGTAAGGAGATGCCCATAGTTGTTTGATTTTCAGGAATTGACAAGTACTCTTGAATAGTTCAGATGTAAAGTTGGTGCCTTGATCCGTTAAAATTGATTTGGGAATTCCAAATAGGGAAATGAAATGGACCAAGCAATCACTTGTTTCTTCAGCTGTTGTGCTGCGTATGGGATAGGCTACAGAATATTTGGTAAGATCGTCTTGTAGTGTAAGAATGTACTTAAGTTTAGCGGTGCTGGTTTCTGGTAACGGTCCCACAATGTCTAGAGCGACGCGTTGGAATGGTGCTGTGGATGTTGTTGTTATTTCCATGGGGGCTCTATTGAGTTTTCTTAATGCTTTATTTTCTTGGCATAATTTGCATTTCTTGACGTAGTTTTCTATATCTGTTCTCATGCCTTTCCAGTAAAATTGTTCATGAATTCGGTTGTACATACGTGTTGATCCCAGATGTCCTGCTATGGGAATATCGTGGTTCTCTCGCATGATTTTCTGTCTTTCGCTTAATGTCGGGTAGATTATTTTGTTTAAATAGACATGTATGTTGAATTTGGTATTGTGAAAGAGATATGTAATGATATTATAGATTTTAGTGTAAGCGTGTTTATCGAAAGGGTTTCTAAAATCTGATATAGCAATATCTGTAGGTCGTTCGTGTTGCATGATTTCATTTCTTACATTTTTCAGGGCATTATATATGGCAGCATAGTTTGATTCATCAAAATAGTGTACTCTGGTGAAAATAAGATAAATGGTTTTATTTTCATGGCTTATTTTCAGGAATGAGTATAGTTCCTTTTCAGTATCGACAATTTCATCCTTGTTTACGGTGTTTGTAAGTATTTCTGATATGTAAGGGTTTGATTCATCTAGGTCTATTGATGTAGGGATTACGATTATTTTATGTGGAGTTTTTGCGAGGTGTTCGTTGTGTTCTTTCAACACAGTGTTTATAAGAGTTTCCTTATTTGTAAGTTTTTTCAAAAAACTAGAATAGTCGTCGTTATTTATGTTTGATTCTGCTTGTGTCACTGTTTCCGTTGGCGAAGGGATTTGGAGATTCTCGAAGTCAATATTTAGATCTTCGCTTCTAGGGCTTAGTTCCAGTGGTCCTAAGTCGAAAGAGGTTGGAGAATTGATAGGCAGTTCATCCTGCACAGGTAAGTTATTCGGTATATTCGGAATCGTTTCAGGGTTGGTGCTGTCGTTAATGTTTTGATGTAGGAGTTCTTCGTTGTTGTATGAGAAGGGTATAGGAGAAGGTAAGTCTACGAGAGAGTCTTCCAATGAGTCATTGTATTCGGCATTGAGATCGGGTGATGGCGGCTCTTCATTGCATATAGCGTTCACAGGGAATCGTGATAGTGCATCGGCGTTGGTGTTGATTTTGCCCTTCTTATGAATGATGTCGTACTCGAATTCTTCTAGTTTGAGGCGCCACCTTACCAATCTTGAGCCTGGGTCTTTGCAGTTAAACAGCCATTGCAATGGTTTGTGGTCGGTAACTATTGTGAATCGACGTCCATAAAGATAGGGGCGAAAGGCTTTGGTTCCGAAGACTGTAGCGAGGCATTCTTTCTCTGTTACACTGTAATTGCACTCTGCCTTGTTGAGAGTACGAGAGGCGTAAGCAATGGGGCGATCTTTTCCTATTGGCCCCTGGGATAAAATAGCCGATATCGCATAGTTTGACGCATCGCATGTTAGTATAAATGGTTTCGTGAAGTCTGGGTAAGCTAGGACAGGCGATATAGTAAGTTTATTCTTTAGGCTTTCGAAACCTAGTTGTTGTTCGTTATTCCAAACGAAGGGTACGTCCTTTTTTAGAAGAGTTGTAAGAGGCTTTGCTAATTTAGAGAAGTCTGGTATGAACCGTCTGTAGTACGAGACGAGGCCGAGAAAAGATTTTATGTCTTTGGGGCATTTAGGGATTGGAAATTCAGTAACAGCTCGTAATTTATCCGGGTTAGGCTTAACTCCATCGCGATTTATAACATGGCCGAGATATGCGACCTCCTTGCATAGAAATTCACACTTATCTGGTTGTAGTTTTAAATTATAGTTTCTGAGTCTGTTGAAAACGGAAGTTAGGTTTTGTATGTGGCTTGACAAGTCTGGCGAGTGCACTACGATATCATCAAGATATACAAAACATCTTGATCCTTGGAGGCCAGATAGACAGGTGTTCATCACTTTTTGGAAGGTAGAAGGTGCGTTCTTAAGTCCAAATGGCATCCTTGTGAATTGGAAGTGTCCTTGTGGTACAGAGAATGCAGTTTTAGGTGCGTCTTCTTGCGACATTGGAATTTGATGGAATCCTGAGGCTAAATCGAGTGTTGTGAAGTATTGACTTTTCCCTAGTTGATCTAGAATCTCTGTTATTTGAGGAATAGGATATGTTTCGCCTATGGTGATATCATTGAGTTTTCTGTAGTCGATTACGACTCTCCATTTACGTTCTCCGGACGCGTCTTGCTTTTTAGGGACGACCCAGATGGGTGAGGACCACGGTGAGCTCGAAGGTGTTATGATTTTTTGTTCCAGCATCTTGTCTATTTGTTTCTGGACTTCTTGTTTGTGGCATTCGGGGAATCTATATGATTTGGTTTGGATAGGCACTTGTGTGTTTGTTACAATATTATGTTTAGTAGCAGTGGTGTAAGTGAGTTGATCCCCGGGTAAGTGGAAAATATCAGAATAGTTAGTGCAGACTTGTAGTAAAGCGTCCTTTTCTTCGTCGTTCAGATGTGAGATTCGGAGGTGTTTGGTTACTTCCTTGGTTCTACTCAGGGTGTTGTTGGAGGTGGGAGAATCAGAGAACGTACAGGATTGAACATCTATTGGTTCCAGCGAAAGTTTAAGATTGGAATGGAGTTTAACGGGTTTTTCCGATGTATTAACTACCGTGATATTAATTCGGTTATTTTCTTTCACTTTCACGATACAGTTAGCCACTAACAGCGATTCGGAGATGTGTTGATCTAAAATTGCACCTATTTGAATTTCGGGATTAGCAACAGTGCATTCTATGACCGTTTCTGTGCGGGGAAAAATAGTATAATGTGGTTCGGAAAAATTTAGTTTGATGGTGTCGTTATCCATACGTAAAACGCCTTTGTCGTAATCAACTTGACATCCAAATTTTTTCAGGAAGTCATTACCTATAATTCCATCGTGAATTAAACTAATGTCTTCGTCGTCTACCACATGGAATTCGTGTTTACACGGTTTGTAAGGATTTTGGAAGACTGGCATGTAAAAACTACCCAGGGTTGGTGTCACATCGTCGCCGGAGTCAATGCCTTTAAGGGTTATTATTACATTACTTAGTTTTGGGATCTTAGACATAGAATCTAGTTTCATAAGGCATACACAGGAGCCAGTGTCTACTAGGAAAGACAGCGGGTGATCGGAGACTGGGGTTTGTATCATGATATATGGTAAGTATCTCTTTTCTGTATTTTTATTTATTTCATAAATTTTCATTTCATTATCATTATTATTTTTATGTTTCAGATTCAGTGAAGGATCAACGGTGGTGGTTAGAGATCGAGACAAGGTAAGGGTTGGCGCGGATTTTGGATGATTAGTATGATTTAGTAGGTTCAGTGGCTTGTTAGATTTAGTAAGTGAATCAGTGGGTTTTTGATTCGGCGAATATGGTAGATTCAGAGGGGTCAGTGGGTTTGGAGATGTTAATCGATTCGGAGGATTCGGTGGATTCAGAGAATTAGATTGATTCAGAGGATTCAGTGGATACAGAGGATACAGTGGATTCAGAGAATTAGGTTGATGCAGAGGATTCGGAGGTTTTGAAGGATTCAGTGGATACAGAGGATTCAGCGGTTTTGATTTCAGAGGATGCAGAGGATTCAGAGTATTTTTAGTACCTATAGATGCAGTGGGCACAGTGATGTTTGTGGTATCGTCTTTGATTTTGTAAGAATAATTTCTCGAGCGATACCGGTCGAGAAATTTTATTCGTTTAAATGACCGTTATCGACTTCATCGACACCCTGGTCGTATTCGTATGGTTGAGTAACAGCGAAAGTCCTCCGGGGTGCGTTTGGATTAGTATTTTGAGGAGGATTGTTAGGGCGCCCATAAGACGTCGAGGGGTTACTTTGGTTTTTGTTGTTATTATATTGCCTTTTACGGCAGTATTCTATGGTGTGCCCTATGTTCTTACAATAGCGACAAATTAATTCACTTGTATTGATATTTCTAGGAGCATCATTGCGGAAGCCTTGTGGGACTGGTGGTCTATGTGAGAAGGGTTGGAATTCGCGACGAGGTGGGAATCTAGTTCTGTCGGAGTAACCGGTGTGTGATTGAGTCGTTCTTTTGTGTATGCCAGAGAGTAGCTTCTCTTCTGCAACCGCAAAATTGACTGCAGCGTTTAGAGAATCGGGGTTGCGGCACCTAACTACTTGTGACAATCGAGGTTGCAGCCCCACCATAAAGGTGTGGAGGGCAAGGTCTTCCATAGCCGCAACGCGACCGGCTACTTCCGTTTTCTTTTTTGTGGGGATTGAGATTTTTATTTCAGTGAGAAGTTTTGCTAGACACGTTTCGATTCTGAGTGCAAATTGATTTACGCCTTCTATAGAACCTTGTCTACATTCTTGTAGTTCAGTAAGTAGGTGAGTATAGTGTTTTCTTTCCCCGAATTGTTGTTTTAGGAAATCTATAAACTGATCGAAAGATTCGAATTCTTTTATACTGCATGTAGTTTCGGCGCGACCCGTCAATTGGCACAAAATGTATTTAAATAATATAGGTTTTTGATTTTTGTCTGCTAGATTATAGGCGCTTTGGCAATTCGAGATAAATGGATTTAATTTTTCTCTTGACCCGTCAAAAGGATTTATAAATTTTAACAAAACGTTGAGTTCTACTTTTTCCTCGGTTTCTACTCGGGAAGCTGCACTTCTGGTGGTAAGGGTTTCCTCCTTTTGATCAAATTTGCTAGTTGCCATGGTGATAAGTTAATTTATTGTATATAAAGGTAAGTTAATAGGTAAATGTTTGTAAAAGAAATAGAATATTATTTATAGAAGCCTTATCCACATTAATATAGCGTATGACGGTAGCGTGATAACAATAGCTTATCGCTGCAGCGTCCGGCCCGAGTCACGAGTATGATTATAAACAAGTAAGGTGTTACAATTACAGGTTACACGAATAATATTATCTTATAATTAGTAAGTAAAAGCATCTTATAGTTATTGGTACACAAAATACAGAAATATTAGAAAAAATAGTATGCAGTAATATAGTGAATATGTACTAGTAGTACTCTGAGTTCTTTTGCGCTTTGGTACTATCTATAATGGTATAGAACGTCTTGACTCACAGTAGCAGCATCAGTCCGATCAGCGAGACGGTGGTAGAAGTCAGCATCGTGATGATCAAGCCTTGAGTTGGGTGCGATATGAGCTTGCGATCAGCGTGGTGTACTTTGGGGCTTTGTCCAACGGTGGTAGCGACACAGGGGTTTTATTAACACTTTTATTTTCACTACACTTTTAGGATTTTCAACTGCACAACTACACTTAATCGCCGATTTTCGGAGACGTATTCGGGTATGCAGGGATTTTCGTATCCCACCGCTGCCACCAAAATGTTATACGAGATTCGGCTTTAGAGTTTTTAAAAAAACAATTTAATTACACACACTAATATTTATTCAATTTAAACTTAAAATAACTTTCACAAGATATAGAAGATATAGTAATTAATATAATATAGAGAAATAGTAGGATTCGCGGGTAGCCTAGTAGCTACGTAACGCGAGTATCGAGATTGAAGTCTGACTGACTGCCCTCTGGGATGGGCTCCTTATATATTATAATATACTGCTGACACATCAGGGGGTTTGTGGTGGTCAGCCTGTCTACTAACAAGGGGTGTGTATAACAGTACGAAAAATATTATCGATTGAAACAGTGAAACAATAACAGGAAGTGGTGTAAATTAGTTTAATGACGTAACATCTATTAATAAATCATTGACCTGGTTAACTCTTTATTCTGCATTTGTTTTTTCTAAAATATATTTCTGGAGCATACATGCCCTTCGACAAATTGTCAATCAAAACACAGGCTTCTTTCAAATCGCATAGTTTGTATTTCAGCATATCAGTCTATCATGTTTTTTGTAATTTGAGACTTTTTTTATAATGAGCCATTAATATTAGCCAGTATTTTTTAATGTAAAGTGATGCAATAGGAACCGTTATTGCCATTTTATTAATTAAATCTATGGGTAACAATGATTACTGAATATTATCCAATAGTCGCTGAAACAGAAAGCTACTAGAGTGGATACCATGACTCGGAAAACATAGTGTAAGACGCCTACGTGGTCTGAAAAAACAAAAAAGTTGTGGTAATAGACTGGAAACGGTATGCGAAGAATCTGACGTATGGCGATTTGCGCCAGAGAGAGGCCTATACTGTATCCTAAGGATTGTTTATATATGTATGGATTTTAATCTCCAATGTATGGTCATAACTTTATACAGCTCACACGGGCTTCTGAATTTTCAATATTTTTGAAACTATTTATTTATTTGTTAGCAAATAATCACTACTCACTAAAATGGAAAAATTAAAAATCGAACTTTTAAGGACATCAAAAGCAATCCATTGATCTTCCAGCATCATATAGCTTAGGGGGCGTAGAGTGCTCCTGTACCAGCGCATGCTAGGCACTTAAGGACTTGCACGGAGTCTTCTAGTTGCTGTGAACGAGATTGAGTTATAAGGATTGTAGTCAAAACAGGATTCCTAATTTATTCATTAACCACGATTTTATCTGCCTTATGTAACCGTGAAACACTAATGTATTTCCGTCCGAAGGTCATTAAAGTCGTTTTATTAAAGCGGTTGGGGTGAAATTTTTCGATAAACATAACTCTGCCCTTGGTTTTAGTGAGTTCATGAGCGGCGCTTACCGCTTATCATAAATCTATGGTCCTGCGTTCTCATTGCTCTTTACATAATATTTTGTTACATTATTACTTTTTCTATAGCGTATTCTTGATTATCAATTTGTATTTTTTTGAATTTTCTCGTGTTTCAAGGCATCAGATCTGCGGTTGTTTGTGGTTAAAAAAGGTGGTAGGAATAGACTGAATGCGGTACGCAGTTAATCTATCGTTAGAACATAAATTGGAAAAATTAAATAGAAAATAATACGTACTTCATATAGCCCTTGAACCTTTTACGAATCTTGGCCTACGATATTTTGTAGTCAGTAGATTGATTGATTGGACCATTTGTATTTTTCAATTATCTATAAGTCTTGAGCTAACCTCCTCACCAAGTACGTGGCATACTTTCTATGTAGCATATTAATGCATTCAATTTTATCTGTGTGTTTATGGAATAAGAAGAATACAATAGTTACCACCCCATTTTTCCTTTTCCCCCGGGTGTCGTACAAAGAAACTGAGGGCAATAAATAGTTATCATCTATTGCATTACTGGTGGTAGGGTTGGATATTAAATGGGAGTAGGCTTGGTATGCTGAAAGTTGTGGCATCACCGTCCCCTTTATGACAGACATGAAGCACCTCGGTGTTTTTTTGTGGGAATAGAAGAGCCGTTCATTCGTGTCACATGTGTGAAATCAAAAGATGTGCAGCTCCTTGACAGTACCTACTAGTGGTATAGTTCAGTCCGTGAGCAGCAGTTATCACTTACCACCAGGTAGGCCTTAGCTTGTCTGCTATAGTAAGCAACAATAAAAAACAGTTCGTGGTTTATTCACTGGCGGTATGTATCATCGGTCTCGCCAGCTGGTCTATAAATTCTCAGCACTTGACGTTGACACGTAGCTAGTTTTTGTTCGACACTAGTCTTTGTAATCACAAGCGTAACTTACAATCTACCTTAGACTATATTAGCCTATTTTTTATAAAGCCTAACGATGAGGCTATTGGTACGGAGATCCGTAGAAGATCGGGAGTAACCGACATAGCCTACTGGGTTAGCATGCTGAAGTGGCAATGGGCCGACCACATCGCTCAACGAACAAACAACCTTTGGGGAAAAAGGAGTGACCATGTATATCGGACTACGCAGCGTAGTATGGCCTCCCACCAAATGGACCGACGATCTGGTCAAAGCCGCAGGGAGCTGTTGGATGAAGTCAGCATGAGACCACTCGTTGTGACGTATAAGGTGACTAAGGGAAGTAAGCAATTATCACCTATTGCGTTACTGGTAGTAGAGCTGGGTACTAAGTGAGAGTACTTACTTGCTATCGGGCCCAAACTGGTCGGTACCACCGTCTCCTGTGTGACCGGTCATGAAGCACGTCAGTGTGTTTTGGCTGTAGCAGAAGATAGCTATTTTGCTTTCATTTCACATCTGAGAAATGAAATGGCGCGCAGTGCCTTGACTATACTCTCGGTATAGTTGAGTCCATGAGCGACGGTTACCACATACCATCAGGTGGGCTGTGGCTCGTCTGCCAACATAAGCAATAAAAAATAAAACAAAAAATATATGGATATATTTTTAGCAATACTTTGGAGTAATTACATATTTATTTAAAGAACAATTTATTTGTGTGTAGTTGAGCATGTCAAGTGCTAAAATACAGATCAAAATACATATTTATTTGCTATTAAAGAGATCTATGTAAACTAAAGTAGATTAAATATATTTGAAAACTAGATTAGCTTTGATGTATGACAAGGTATAGAAAAATCCAATGTATTCAGCCTTTTGTATATTTTGGTGTACACAAAAGCCCTATCGGCAAACAGCTCTAAACACGATTTAAATACCTCAATAGAAGCATTTTGACGCACCGCTAATGGTTTTATCAAACAAACAAATAACAATTTGTCATCATTTGTATACCGTTGAGGTTCGTACGCCCAATAATTTATTGCTAAATACAGGTTTAGATAGGATGGTAGACAACATTAATTGGTATCTACTAGAATCTTATAATGCGAAGTTGTTATACTCGTACCATTCCACGCGACAACGTTCATATTTTAATATTTGTCTTTAAACGTATGCTGTGCGTTGCTATATCACGAAAATTTAAAAGCGAACAAACACGAACTTTTAGTTTATAATTATTTCTGTCACAATATTATGCAGAACTTACTTAAGTGTGATAAGTTGATAATAATTTAATATGTTAATAATTTAAAATTTGATAAATTTAAAGTTTAATAAGTTAATAGCTTAACAGTTTATTTAAAAATGATGTCAGTAAATCAAAAATAATTATTAATTATATTTGTTTATGAATAAAAAAAATTATATATTTTTTTTTCAATATGAATGTGACCTACTTGTAATTAGCCTTCTTTAATATTATTACCTTATCTATAACTGTATATTAGCTGTAAGTTTTCTAGATTAATAAACTAAAATAAATTTAAGTACAAATTAAAGTGTCCCCTTCCTCTCTCCTGCTGAACTATGTTGCTGTGTCCGACAGGGTTCATAATTATAGGTATCTATAATATCATGCCTACTACCTTTACCTATACAATATCACATTATGGAATACAATATCACATTATGGAATGCAATAAAAATTAAATTTAATTGAATTGAATTCTTTTATTAGCTTCGGCCAGCATCTCCGCCACAGGAAAAGCTAGACATATCTACTCGTATACCAAATTACAAATTGATACGTCATATAGTTTTTTTTTTAATAATGCTCCTGATTCCTGTGGAACCCAATTTAATAAAAAATCCTGTCAATCCACCAACAAATCTCTATCCATAAAAAAATTCTAATTTATAATATCTAAAAATCTGTTATCTATGGATGAAAAATATTGAATTAGAGGTCAGTATACTCTAAAGACACGCAGTAGATGCTAGTATTACTATTCAAAGACAAAACTTATCGAACACTATCAAGCATACGAAACTGAAGTTAGAGCTCGTTGTCTCCCAACATTTACATTCTAGAAATATCAAAGTCTGTACGTGAGACAACAACACATGACTAGAATTGTAGTAAAATTGACGTTTCTTTATCGCCTCTAAACTTTGGTCTGAAATCAAATCTAAGATTTTCGTGATGTGTCGTCGTAAAATTACAAACGAAGGGTCGACACATCACAAGAATTGTTATTGTTGGGATACGAGTATGCTATATCGCAAGTGGGTCACTCGCACAAAAATATAGAGGGATCTGGGAAACTGCTATGAATAGCTATGATTTCAACTTTCGTTTAATGTGAAATTATATGGCGGAATAAACGTTAACATTATTTTACTATCCCATGAATAATAAATCCTGAAACCTGTATGCCTGAGAGATTTTCTCAATGGCCTGTGAATTCTCCCAACCTGCACAAGGCCATCGTAGCATACTGTGGCCTAAATCCCGCTCACTTTGAAATGAGATTCGTGCCCAATTTTGGTGTAATAAAGCTGGCATGGCACGATATTGTACAACACATATCGGATACGCCATGAAAAACGGTGATCAAGTTTAAGTGCTTTTTTATTCTAATAAATTCATTGATCCTTTTTCTTTCAATAGGACTAGACGAGCCCCGACTCACCTACTTATAAATGGTAACTAACCGCTCATACAGGCTCATACTAGGAATACTGCCAAGCCGCTGCTCATCATTTTATGTCGCGGATGGGAAGTTAATAAATGAACGGCTATTTTCAGCTACAATCACAATACACCAAGGTGTTTCACGGTCAGCCAAATGTGAATACTCCCACTACCACCCAACCCTACCACCAATATTGCAATGGTAGATAATCACTTACTTTCCTTAGTCACCTTGTATGACATCAGTGGGAAGAATAGGATGGTGATATTCCATTTCTTAGGCACCTCACTTCCTTACCAATTTTATAAATATGAAAAGGAGTTTGTTTGTTACGCTCACGTCTTTTCGTGACGGTTTATCATACAAAAAACTTTATATCACGCCTGTATTCCCCAAAGAGGTAGGCAGTGGTGTATTATACACCCACGGTTCGCCAGCTATGTTTAAGTCCCACGTAATAGTGGACGAGCATATTGCCGTCTACCGGGCACATTTCCAAACTACATACAATTTTGTAGAAAATAATATAGGTGTACAGCCGGCATAATGCCGGCTGTACACGCTCGTCTATTTGTCTCGCGAGCCTCTCGTTCACTCTCGTCGCTTAGAGTCTCGACGCGGGAGCACACTATGTAAGCACTCGTTGCATCAATTGAACTTCGGATGCCCATTGCGATGGACCTAGAAAAAACTGTTGCAACGTTTTTTTTAATTAGTTATTGTAATTTTTTAGCCGTTTACCATAAAAAAAATATTAAGCAGCTTCAACGGGAATATATATATTTTTTTAACTCTTCAACGGGGATTCGTTGCTTATCCGCAACCAAGCGTCGTGTAATAGTTGCTTATCCTTGTGCTTGACATTCTTAGGATTCCATAATAGTGCTTGCCTATCGTAGGCTTCTAAAAAGCGTTAGACCACATCGTTGTCGCAAGCAGTAAGCACGTCTTTACGCGAACGCAGTTGGCGAGCAACTAAACGAACGGGTGTGTACAGGTGCACTCTCGTTTTCGTCGCGAAATTTCCAGAGAACCTTTGACTTCTGCACAAAAAAACCGACACGCTTCTGAGAGCAAACAAGAGCCACAAGACGAGACGAGGGTGCCATGTACATACTCGTACTCGGCTTGTATCATTGTGTATCGACGAGCGTGTACAGCCGGGGATTTATTCGGACTGACTTGACGATAATGATTGTAGCTAAGCCAACATTCATATTTAATATATAAATAAAATATAGCGTATAATGATCTTAAATGTAAAAAAGTGTACCTTTAAAGTTGTATAAAAACATAGTTTCGAACACCCCACATACAAATCCTCGGATAAATCGTTTCAGTAGGATTGGGTCCGTCTATTCTTTGTATGTTGGTCGAAAACTGTATGTCTAAGTCTGATGGCAAGAAGTTAATATACATACATAATATATACCTAATAATAACACTTACGCTAAAAGTGCGTAACATATATGTGAAGGAATGTTCCTAACGCAATTTTAAGTTATTTATTAAAACAAGCTTTAATTCTCTTTTTTTTTTTAAAGACCAAATAAAAATTTATCGTGACAAAAAAAACTGTAGACCTATTATTAATAACCGTATTTTTATGACTACATAGAACAATAATCGTAGCAAAGCAAAAATAGGCGGAATTCATAAATACTCATCAAATCACATTTACATAAATCCACCACGGCGCTACAGCAAATGAACCATCATTAAATTTTGATGTTATTTTTCCCATCACAGAATACAAAACACGGCGCAAACGTTGTTAGCAATAATTTTTGTACCCCTGCTCGGGGGTGGAATTTCCATGTTAGGGTATCAACTGCAGTGTTGTAATAAAACAATATAACATTAATGCAATTATGTAAATCGGTTTCATCACGAAGTTTAGCAAAATAAAAACTCTTTTTGCTCCTTTCTCCCCTAAATATAAGATTGTTATATAAGGGGATACTTCCTTATTATAAGCTTATTCCGCCCATTCATGGTGTTTTTCATGGCACAATCTCCCCTCGGTCTGGCCGTTTTTAATAAAAGATTGCGAATATTTGATATGTTCTTGTAGATGTTGATGTAGACAACAGCAAGGAAAAAAAGATTGATTATATTCTTTGTGATTTTAATAAATTCTCGGTATTTTATTACATGGAAATAAATGGATTACATGCAACCAGCAATGCAAGATTTTAAAAGATTTGTTAAAAAATGTTCAGTTGGTCTGTTAACTACAGCACAGTTTTATATTTAAAGATTGATTACCTTTTATTTTTTGCTTTTTTTAATGGTGAAGATGGCAGACGCAACGCGGCGGTAAGTGGTAATCGTCGCTCGTGGATTCAACTATACCGAGAGTATAGTCAAGCCGTTGCTCACCATTTTATTTCTCAGATATGAAACGAAAGAATAAACGGCTATCTTCTGCTACAGCACACACATAGCAAGTAAGTACCTCTCAGTTGGTACGCAGCCCTACCACCAGTAATGCAATAGGTGATAATTGATTACTTTCCTTAGTTGCCTTGTACTTTGCCTTCCTTGGGAAAGGATGGGGTGGTGACACTTGTATTATTAGCCCGTCACCACACAGACCAAAATATATCTTCGATCTGCTACTGAGAATTTCTTGACAGAACAGCCCGATAACGTTATGCTTGCTCGACCCGAGATCAGAATCGACATTTTGTTTACGTTACGAGAAGATTTATAAAAAAATCCATTTGATTTCATTAGTCAGTTCATTCACATTTCTGTCTCAGCGGAGTGATTGTCTACTCAAATCCACAAAAATGTCAACAAGCTCATAAACAACACGAAAACCTTCCAATCAAGATAAAACCCTAACAATGACACCTCAACTTAAAAGGGCTTAATACTTGAAGCAATCAATGTAAGCTTAATACCCAGTTGTTAGAAATAGAACCGGCCGATAGAAAGTTTATGTAATCTCTTGTGGATCAACTTGGTACTACGTACGGGGCGATTGGGTTGAAGTATAGTGCTCTATTCAGTTAATCACTCTGAGGCAATCAAACGTATGGGCTATCAATTGTTGAGCTTCTAATAGTTTCTACTATTAGAATATCAATTTGTAGCACACAAAACGAAATTCAAAAATATTTGCTGTCTAGGAAAACTACTTACGGCACTATTAGATACTGTTGCTGTTATGTTTTTTTTTTTTAATTTTTTTCAATAAAAAATTTGTGAGAATTACTTAAAAACGATTCTCAAAACCTGGCCTGGCCTTAAACTACAGCCATGTTTATCAGTACGTAAAAAATGGGAATAATTTTTTTCCTGATATTCGATGTAAATTAAATAGAACCTATATTTGACTCTAAGCTAAGTTCTTCAAGAAAAGCGATTCAAAATCCGATCGGTAATTAAGAAGATGTGCTCTAATGAACAGACAGATAGACGGGCAGATAAAGAAATCATAAAATATATTACTTTCTATTACATATCTTATTGTCCTCTCCTTTTAAAATGTGTAATGCTGTCTACCGCTGGCCTGCCGCACGAATCCGGCGGCTGTAGAAGTTGCAAGTCAGGCAATTTTGTGGCACGACAATCGCAGTGTATAGCGTTCACAACTAGTGATTCCCAAGTGCGTGGAGAGATTGTGCGTGTCTTTCAAATTATTACGACGTTTCAGTAATTGACATGAAGGAGGACGATAATAGTGATCTAATATTAGCAGCTTGTGCAGTGCTAAGTTTCTAAAAACTTTATTTTTGATTTGCTCGCCACGTTGAACTGTCAACCTTATTATTATCAAGTTCATTCTCACGATCGTGAACCGGTAATTTTGTGGATTTTTTTTCTTTTTGACACATTTTACTTTGAACAGTGATCCATAATGTAAAGAAAGAGAACACAGACCTAAAAAAAGAAATACGGCTATCGGATGATAGAGCCGGGCACCTTCATGTTTATCCCAGCATGAACGAACCAGCTTGATCGGGGAAGTACCACCCTCTCACAGAATATCAGCGTGAAACAACGGTAGATTTTTCTGCCATTGTGTTTCGTATAGTGAGTGAGAGCGCTGGAGGCCCAAACCGTCTCCCTATCCTTTCTTTATTATCCTTCGTAACCTCTCCATAGAATCCATCCTATCCTGTTCTTATTATCCTACCTTTCCACTTCCTTTCCATTTCCTTGGAGATGGTGACGCGCAAGGGATGCCTCTGATGTTACAAGCGTCTATAGGCTACGGTAACCGCTTACCATTAGGTTGTGGTGGTTTGGGCTGTATGCTTGTTTGCCACCCATGTTGAATAAAAAAAAAATTTGCTCTCTGATTCAAATCCCGGGTCGGGTCTACAAAAAGATGGGATTTTACGTTAATAAATTATGAATGCCTGTGTTTCACCCCGTACCTCTGAAAGCACGTAAAGCACGTAAAGTCTTTACGCCTGGTCTCTCTCCGGTCGCTTCAGAATGCCGTCCTATTGGACTACGAGAATGAGGGGACAGAGAGCGCATTTGTGTTTGCGCTTACATTTCACACAACGTCCTCGTGGGAATACTCACTTGCTATCAGGCCCAGGTGGGTTGGTAAACCCTTTCTCCCGTGTGACCGGCCATGAAGTACTTCAGTGTGTTTTGATTGTAGCAGGAGATACTCGTTTATTATTTCATGTCATATTATGTGAGCAGCGGTGGTATAGTTGTGTCCGTGAGCGACGCTTAGTTACCGTTTACTATCAGGTGGGTCGTAGTTCGTCTGCCACCATACGTAATAATAAAACATATCAGGTAATTAACTTAAGAAATGTATAATTAAACGGATGCAATGTATTCGCAGACTTGGAATAAATATTCATCTAGCTGATGTCCAAAATGCTTTTAGTAGCACGTTATATTATTGCACTTTTCAAACGACTTTGCAGCAATGCAGATTTAGTTTAAATGATTTGTAGTTTTTGAAGATTTGTTTGTTTGATAAATGCATGAATTATTCAAAATATTGCTGAGACTTGCAGATATAACAAATCAGTTTCAGTGAAGTGCAGTACGTTGACATATCACAAACATAAATCACGACGCTAGACACCATTCTTACAATTTTATACTTAAATATATATTTTAAATTTATCTCCATTTCATTATATATAAAAAAGATATGAAATTATTATTAAAAGTATTCAATAGTTAGATATTTTTATATATTTTTTAGCATTTGACATGCTGGCTTTTCACTTTGTGTTTAACGTATTCAATAGGTTTAAGATAACTAACATAATGTTTACCAGAACCCAAAGTGCGAAAATATGATGCAGAAAAATTTCTGGATTAGCTATTCAGATACAGCGTCTACTGACTGAAGTGACGGAGCGGAGGACCAAACCCCCGTCTCTTCCCTCGTATTATCTTAACCGCAACACCTCATCTCCTCGGCTTTGGGTCATCTAAGCCTATTCTTTTTCCTAGGGTTCATAACTGACGCGTGATGCTTCTGATATTACTACCTATAGGCTACTGAAACCGCTTACCATCAAGCTGGCCGTATGTTTGTTTTGCTACCCTCGTAACGTAGATTCTGCTCCAAGATCTATATTGTGAAAACCGTATAAATATAAATCCAGTTATTTTAGATGTACTTACAAACAAAGAAAATTTATATTTTTTATTCTATTAACTTTATATTATCGGTCCCTCTCTTTTATATACAATACCTTTAAAGTACAAACGCAAACAAAAGTTTTAAATAAGCAATTTCGTGTTTACGGCAGTATACTTTAGACATGAAGCTGTAAATCTAATTTACGAAGAAATGATAAAGACTTTGTATCGTTTATTTAACTTCTTTATTACCACTGAAACTATAGCACTAAAATAGTTAATAGTACATTGTTACCCTAGGGATGAAAGCAACCCGCCGGCGGACCACCGAAGGAATGTAACATAGTTCCAGTGGCCCGCCAACAAAGGCGGAGAGACGGCACACGGCGGGTTTCTTTAGTGGGTGAGGGCCCCACACTACCCTGTTCGTTGCCCCGAACGACGGGGTGTGCGGTTAGGAACATTTTTTCCCGCCATAACAAAAAAAAAAAAGGGATGAAAGCAACAAATAAAAAAAAATTTATCCCGAGGTAAACACTGTGCTTTTCATTACGAATACGAGGAAACTAAAATTAAAAATCATGAATTAGCTAAAGACAAAATGGGAGACTTTAAAAAATTGAATTTGAAATCGCCGTTTTCCCGCCGATTTTGTTTTTTTTTTTTCAAAAATAAATAAATACTTAACTTTATGTTATTTCAATTTTACAACGCGCTATAATTGACTGGCTGTACTGAAAATAGAACTGTTTTTTTTTTATAATTACTCAGCTGTCAGTTGAAAGTAATTCTCCCTAGGGCTGAAAAGTATTACTTTCAATCCACTCCTCAGGCAACTTCAGGCCTACTTTCAGAGTATGAGTAATGAAAAAGCTATTTTTTACACCAATTTTACTATAAACTAAAATAGTAGAATTTACTTAACCGAAAAATTTCAAATTATTACTTATACTGTGGTGTGACTGTTACAATGTCTTGACGATTATACATTTACCAGGACACAAGGCGCGAAAATGTGAATTAGAATATTCTAGAGTTCGAACCCGTGCTTTCTGAATGCCATTCACTCTAGTGGTAGAGCCTTGCTTACCATAACATGAATGAACCAGCTTGATCAGGGGTATACCAACCTCTCACAGAAGGTCAGCGTGAAACAACAAAAGGTACTTCTACCCTTGAGTTTCGTATGGTGAGTGAGAGTGCCGCAGGATATTACGGTATTTTCTCCTTATTATTCTTCCTAAACTCTACTTAGTATCTTACCTATCCTCTCCTTATTATAACTCATCCAGCCATCTATCCTTTTGACGTCCACTGCTGGACATACCTCCCCAAGAGAACGCCACAAACAGCGGTCCTGTTCCAACCGCATCCTTTTTTTGTATAATGCCGTAATCACCACGCTTGTCAGGTGAGTTGGCGATCAAAGTGGATGTTGTTAATACTCGAGGAAGTGCTGCTGCCCACTCCCCCGGTATTCCCTCAGTCGACTCTTACGACTCCCGTGGGTAAAGGGGGTCTGGGACGATTCTAAGGCCGGCCCCACATGGCTATTATTATAACTATCCACCGCCTATCCCTTTCTTCGGAGATATAAACGCACGAGTGATGGCTCTGGTGTAGTGAGCCGCTATAAGCTACGGTAACCATTTGTCATCAGGTGGGCTGTCTTCTTGTTTGCCATCCACGTAGTATAAAAAAAAAGACTTCTGAATAATATTCCGAAAAATTATCGCGGCATTTACACGAGGCCATAGATTTCTATAACACATTCTTTCTTACAGTCTTGAGTGATGCCCGCACCTTTTGTCATTGCCCCAGATGATAAATTTATAAAATTTTTGCATCAGCACTTTTTTTTAAGTCTCTAATTAAGTATTTATATTACTATAAAAGTAATAAAGCGTTAAATTACCTTACAAAATATAATAATCTATACTACGAGTATTATAAAACTGTAACAGAGCTGTGTCTTTACATTTAAGATATTTGAGAAAAAATGACTGTAATAGGCTATATAGGTGTGTCTAAACACAAAACATTTTTTTTTAGATTTTTTGTCTGTTTGTTTGTTCGCGCATCACGCAAAAACTGCTAGATGGGTTTTGATGAAACTTTTTTTATTTGATAGATCTCGATTAGACTTAAAAACTGGTATAAATTTTATCTCGCTACTATATTGGGAAACTGAGATACAACCCGAAAACTACTTTGATATATTTTGATCTATATTTTAGCGCTTGATGTGCTCAGCTACTCTTAAAGTACAAATTATAATTTGTGAATAAGGAAAAAGAGTATTTTAGTACAGGCGGGAATCGAACCTGCGTCCCTTCCTATCCGGGAAAGTGCTCTAATCCACTGAGCTACAGTACTATATTTTAGAAATATCCAATCCCCTTATCACATTTGTCTTAACGACCAACGCCCTCTATCGGAACATATTTACATGCATTAATCCAATATAGTAAGTTTAATTTTGCAATTAAAATTCATACTATTTGATGGCGTGATTTTTTAAACTTTTTGATCTATATTTTAGCACTTGGCGTGCTCAGCTACTCTTAACGTAAAATTATAATTTGTGAATAACGAAAAAGAGTATTTTAGTACAGGCGGGAATCGAACCTGCGTCCCATCCTATCCGGGGAAGTGCTCTAATCCACTGAGCTACAGTACTATCTTTTATCTACTATTCTTTTATCCACTGAGCTATAATACTATCTTTTAGATATACCCAATCTCCTTATCACGTTTGTCTTAACGACCAACGCCCTCTATCGGAACGCATTTACATGCATTAGTCTAATATAGTAAGTTTAATTTTGCAATTAAAATTCATACTACACAGACACATGAGTTAAAGGGTTCTATGGGTATGCGTGCTATTCACTATATTTTCTATTTCAGCCAGAAGTGTGTTCAGAGTCTCGTCCTTTGGTGCGCGTTCCTTCAGTACGACTTTCAGGTTAGTCTTGACACTTTTAATGAGCCGTTCCCAGGCCCCACCCCAGTGTGGACTGGCGGGTGGTATGAATGTCCATTTTGTGCCATGGTTAAGTGCTTCATTTTTCATTACCTCTTCATCTAGACCTTGAATTGACTTCTTCAATTCCGAATCTGCCGCTCTCAGGTTCGTCCCGTTGTCGGAAAATAACTTTTGTGGCCAACCACGTCTGGCAGCCATCCTTCGTAAAGCCATTATGAACGAGTCCGAGGTAAGGGTAGTGACGACTTCCAGGTGAATGGCTCGTACAGTCATACAGGTAAAAAGGATGCCGTATCTCTTTTATCGCCGTCTTCCTACCGTCACTTCCATTGGACCGAAAAGATCTACCCCACAGAAAGTGAATGGACGTTGGTGGTGCGCCATCCGAGCGCCAGGTAAGTCACCCATTCTTGGCACTTCTAGTTTGCTTCTCTTTATTCGGCATGCCATGCACTGAGATGCTATAGTCTTTATGACAGGTCTCAGTCTTGTAATCCAGTACTTTTGCTTAATTTCATTCACTACTGTCTCCTGATTTCCGTAAGCGTAATAGTGGTGATTGTACTTCACAATTAATTTAGAAATATTACTTCTTCCGTCTAATATTATAGGGTTTTTTGTTTCAGGTAGTACAGCAGCAGCGGCACCGAACGGCCACCAGCACGCAGCACTCCGTGTTCGTCCAGGTATGGTGACAAGATAAGTATTTTACTAGTTTTTTGTACACATCTATTACTCCTTATATCGGAAATCTCCTTCTCAAAGGTGTGTGCTTGTGTATGTTTCAGTAACAGTACTTCAGCTCTCTCCAAGGTGTTATCTAACTTGTAAGTAAGTTTCTTACATTTATCAATGAATTTCAGTACAAAAGAAGTCGCGCGTAGCAAGCGAAGCCAAGAAGAAAATCTCGTAGCATCAGGTACCGGTAAGTATAGTTCTCTGTTATCCGATTGTACCTATAGTATTGATACATTCTAATTGTAACTGCATTTCTTTTCTTTCAGTTTCGTGAAGTACGAAATCCCGAGGCCATTGGTTCTCCTCGCTACGTAGAAAGGTAGGTCCATACAACCATTATTTTCCCAATACAGAATAGTCATAAGATTCTCGTGTGGCGACATCGGCTACGTTCAGTTTCGTTGGTACGTATCTCCACTCATTCGAATTTGTCAGTTCGTCTATTTCACCTAGTCGGTGGGACACGCGTCGTTACGTATCCATGTAAGCACCGTACTCGAGTCAGATCAAAAGATTCTTTTTTCTGCTTTCATTTTGTGTGCTTTCGTTATAGTTTCTGCCAGTCTAGCGGCTAGGACTGCCGCCTGAAGTTCTAATCGCGGTACCGAGACGGGTTTAACAGGTGCTACGCTGCATCGGCTGGATATAAATGCTACATGCACACAATCATTATAATACCAACGCCAATCCGCTACGGCGCACAACGCTTTTGTAGATGCAGCGCAGAATATATGTAGCTGTAGGCATGTATAGCAGGTTGTTATGGTAGGCACGATCGTTGCGAATTCATTATTATTATTATGCGCGGGAGCTCCGCTCCGTGGTCGCAGCGACATGCTACTGGGGATGGGGACCGATTTTCGTTCCATCTCGCTCGTACTTGCATGTTTTGTTGCCATAGCGTAGTATCTAGGTAGGCGCATATGACGTAGCGTGTTCAACTGTTCTATCCATTTGACCCATTTATCAAACACAATATCAGTGACTTAATCATCCCAGCTGATTTTAAGTTTCCAGGTTTCTTGTAATATTATTTTACTGTTGATAGTGTACGGTGATAAAAGGCCATAGACGTCGAATATTGACATGATCACTCGTAACATTTCCCTTTTAGTAGGTTTTCTTGTGCCATTTACTAGGTCGTCCGGGATTCGTTTAAAAGATACGTCAAACCTTAATGTATCGTCGCTCTGGAACCAGATTAATCCGAGTGTTCATTCGCCTTCGTATTGTTGACTAATTTTAAATTTTACGGCCGCGTCGCCCAGTGTATCTTTTGGTAGACTGTCCAGTACAGCTTTACTATTACTAGTCCAGTTGCGCATTTTAAAGCCGCCGCTCTTGTGAATGGACATGACGTCACGAACCATTTGTATTTCGGTTTTCTCATCGGGTAGGCTATCGACATAGCCATCCATAAAATGCTGTGTATGTATAGCGTGTACTGCGGTGGGATTGGACAAATACATGACGCTGTGCGTTTTTGTTCTTGATACACTGAGCTATGAATGGCGAGCAATTGGCACCGAAGATTAACGATGTCATAACGTAGGTATTCACAGGTCCATCAGGTTCTTCTCTATGCAGAAAACGAAGGGCATTTTGATTTTCTGGTAGTACCTATCTTTACCCTGAGAAACATATATATGTCTCCGGATGTGAATATACGATTCTCTCAAAATCGCAACATTATACCAAATAAGGGCATTAGAAGGTCAGGCCCTTTTAACAAATAATCGTTTAGTGATAACCCATTAGTCTTTGCTGCGGCGTCGAACACTAACCGTAATTTCTTTTTGTGTGGGTTATTGACACCGAAATGAGGTAAGTACCAAGTCTTTGGCGTACTATCTAACGTATTTAGCCTTTTAGCGTAATTATTATCAATTAAATGGTGTATGCGCTCCGTATATCTCTGTGCATACTCTGTATTTTTCTTCATCTTCTGTTCGACTCCCTTGAGTCTAGACATAGCAGTTGGGTATGAGTCTGGCATTATACTATTTTCATCCCTCCAAGGTAGGCCCACATGCCATTGACCATCAATATTATCTAGAAGTTTGTTCTAAAATGCTCTCAGCGCGTAAATCCTCAGAGTTCTGCCGTGGTTTAGCAGATACGCCCATCGATTCAATGGAGAACGACTATCTCACTTCTTCTTAAATATCTCGTAGGATACATTCATTTTCCATAATATCAGTAGTGACGAGCAATGTGGAGTTATGTGTAGAACCAGGTAAGCAAACAAGTACCCTTCCATGTAGGCACCAGCCCAGAGGAGTCCGGGTGGCACAGGGTTCATTGAGTCTGCCCGTCTTCGTCTCCATAGGTAAAAGTAGGTGGTAGTTGTCTTGACCGATTAAAACTTGTGGTTTCGATTGTTCTGTACATATGTTAAGACGTAAGTGTTGTAGAAGTTACAATTTATAGTATTTAAGTTTTGTTTAGGTAGATTAAGTTGATCGATAACACGCGCATTAATTGTAAATAGTTTATTATTGTCACCGCTTATAGTCACATTCACCAGCTGAGTGTCGCACACTAGTTCAGTATTCTCCCATGCGCCACGTACACGAAGAGACTCACGGCAGCCGCGTAGTCCTACCTGCGTAGTGAGAGCGCTGCTTATTAATGAATGATACAATACAGTCGAGCCGTCCGTCGAGCAGAGCAGTCGCGCGTTGGATTCCGTTTGGCCCGTGAATATTTATAGGCACACCTTTTAATAATACGGAACTATTGATGTTTATGTGGGTTACTGTTTCAGACTGCGTTCCACCCACCTCTCAATATCACTGCCAGCACCAGTCTTATGCTCCGATATTTCCGATGGTGGACTGTATTCTTCATTCAGATCGGCTAGATCCGCCGCTAACTGTTGGTCTATTAATTCCATTTGAATACGTGCCTTCGCCTTGGCCGCCTCCATTTCCAGCTTCCTTTTTTGGGCTTGTTTAGAAGAAGACAATAAGGTTTTCTTGGTCTTGGCCGAGTGACAAGAAGTTTGTGAAGACGGTTTATTTTTGACCAGTTGTTCCGATTTCACAACACTCCCGATACAAGATTTATATTTCTTGTTCTCATCCTCCTTAATACTTGTTCCAGGTGTAGGCGGTGGCATTTCCTGTGCCTTAGCAACCACTTGTAGCTTTATCTGCAGCTCCTTTTCCCGCTGTTTACTTGGGGTACTGCGGGTGTTTACCATTGCTTTCCTTGGCGGCGGAGTAGTAAACATTAATATCTGGCTCGTAGTACTACTAAAGACGATGATAGCAGCGGTAAATCAAACTCCACAGATTTTTACACACAGTTGGGTATATTTTTCTAATTGTAGGTAGCACTGACAAAGACTATTTTATAATAACGGCGTGGGAAGCGTGCGGCGTACGAATCGCTATGCAATAGACTAGCTCGGTTTACCGATTGGTAGTACAGGACGCGACATCTACCATTCGTCCGTTCGTTTTCCCGTGCGCTCCCTTTACCATATTAGTACTTATAACTATAGAAAATTGTAGCATAACTAGTAGCATAATGTAAGTAATGTAAATTATTGAGTATAGTAGTAAGTTAGATATTTTTGCAATAAAACTATTAATTAGGTAAATACTGATGCCTCGCTAACACACGCCATCAAATAGTATTAAATTTGATTGCAAAATTAAACTTACTTTATTGGATTAATGCATGTAAATGCGTTCCGATAGAGGGCGTTGATCGTTAAGACAAATGTGATAAGGAGATTGGGTATGTATAAAAGATAGTACTATAGCTCAGTGGATTAGAGCACTTTCCCGGATAGGAAGGGGCGCAGGTTCGATTCCCGCCTATACTAAAATACTGTTTTTCCTTATTCGCAAATTATAATTTGTACTACTTTAATATATAACAACTTAGATTAGAAAAGATTCAGTTCTATAAAAATGTGCATTAAAAAGTACTGATGAGTTTATTATAAAAGTAGTCTGCCCACAGTTATGTCAAATCATTAAAACTTTGAGTGCCTTGCCATTGTCTCCTTGATGTTATATCTTTAGGGTCGCAGAGGCAGTTAAGGCCCTTTAAATTCTGTTACATTTTTATAACTAATGCTTCAGACACAAAGACAATTTGCATCTTTTAATACTCTGTTTGAAACGTAGTAATGATGAGTTTTTGTCTTTAGTTTTTTGACATTCTCGTTAAATTAAAAGTTTTTGGTGGAGTGGTTTAGATACTGGCCACCTGCCCTAGTGTTGTGGGTTCGATTCCCACGCAGGACAACTCTTTATGTGATCCACAAATGGTTGTTCTGAGTCAAGGTGTACTTTGTGCCCGTGAAATTGTATGTGTGTAAAGTCTCCCGCGATACAAGGATTATTCCTTAGTGCAGGGTGTTCTTTTTAAAAGACAAAAAGAATGTCCATTGTAACCTTTTTTTTTTTTTGTTAAGGGGGGAAAAATGTTCCTAACCGCACACCCCGTCGTTCGGGGCAACGAACAGGGTAGTGTGGGGCCCTCACCCACTAAAGAAACCCGCCGTGTGCCATCTCTCCGCCTTTATTGGCGGGCTACCGGAACTATATTACATTCCTTCAGTGGTATGTCCATTGTAACCTAAGATTAAGGAAGCAGAGATCGTATACCTGTTGCAGTTCAGTGCTTTATGCTTCTCCTATTTAGCGCCGCAAGACCCGATCATTCACCATCCGATATACTTTAGCTTCCTTTTGGGGGTAATTGATGCATTGAACATATTCGCATCCTACTGAAACTTTTTCTTGGACTGATAGTTCTCAATCTGGCTATACGTGCTGTAGCCCACCTTCCTGGAGTGTGTAGAATAAGTTCGTAAACTTATTTTACTGATAGTTCTAGTATATTGGTAAGTTTTAGCAATAATTATTAGTTTCTAATCATTGATCCGTGCCGTGTGGGGCCGGCTTTAGATTGTCCCACCCCTCTCCACCCATGGTAGACGTAAGAGCCGACTGAGGGAATACCGGAGGAGTGGGCAGCAGCACCCCATCGAGTATTAACAACATCCACTGCGATCGCCAACCCGCCTGCCATGCGTGGCGATTACGGCACTATCCCCCATATGAGCGAAACACAAATGTTGTGGCGTTCTCTTGGGGAGGCCTATGTCCAGCAGTGGACTTCGAAAGGCTGATGGATGGATGGATGGAATCATTGATCTATAAATTAAGGATACACAATTGTGAATAGAAATTGTGGCAAAAGTTGTACATAAATAATTAATAATTCTTACTTAAATGTATAATAGCATATGGCATTCATTACACATTCATTTTATAAAATAGTGTGTGTGAGTGTAATGAATTTTTCAAAAGAGATTTTATTATTATTAGGCATGTTAAGTGCCGTGTGGGCCCGGCTTTAGAATTATCCGACCCCTCTCTACACACGGGAGTCGTAAGAGCCGACTGAGGAAATACCGGGGGAGTGGGCAGCAGCACTGTCTCGAGTATTAACAATATCCACTGCGATCGCCAACCCGCCTGCCAAGCGTGGCTATCCATCCATCGATCCATCAGCCTCTCATCGTCTACTGCTGGACATAGGCCTCCCTAAGAGAACGCCAAAGCGAACGGTCCTATGCCGCCTGCATCCAACGACTGCCTGCGACTTTGACCAGATCATCGGTCCACCTGGTGGGAGGCCGTCCTACACTGCGCCGTCCATTATGCGGTCACCACTCGAGAACCTTTCTTCCCCAACGGTTGTCGGTTCGTCGAGCGATGTGGCCTGCCCATTGCCACTTCAGCATGCTGACCTGGCGGGCTATGTCGGTCACTCCCGTTCTCCTACGAATTCCCGTATTACGGATCTTATCACGTAGAGAGATTCCAAGCATAGCCTGCTCCATAGCACGCTGAGCGACTTTAAGCCTTGATATAAGGCCAACATTCAGAGACCACGCCTCTGTCCCGTAAGTCATCACTTGTAACACACACTGGTCGTATACCTTCGTCTTCTGACACTGTGGAATATTGGACAAGAAGATCTCCCTCAGCGTGGCTATTACGGCATTATCCCTCATGACGGGACCGCTCGTTGTGGCGTTCTTTGGGGAGGTCTATGTCCAGCAGTGGGTGTTGAAAGGCTGATGGATGGATGGATGGATGAAGGCATGTTGATACGTTGCGGGCGTGGTGGTGTCTGCTCGCCTCTCGAAATAACACTAAACGAAATGACTGCAGGAAAGCGTAATCTGCACTCATTTATAGTGAACAATTTTAGTGCCTAATTGTGGATCTTCTCTTTTTTATACGTCAATGTTTCTAATGCTTCCAAACTTGAAATGGCACAAATTTTTTTTTATTGATCTCCTTGAAGTCTCTCTGTGTTGTGATCTGGTGTGTAGGTGATCTAGTGACTGATCTTCACAATGGCGTAAAAGCTATGGTCAAAGTATTTATGTACGTGAAGAATTTATATACATATAATTAAGCACTCACTACCTATTACTCTCCTACAGTGAGGCACGAGTCGCCTTTCAGAGTAAGAGAGATTTAGATCATAGTACGCCACGCTAGCTTAGTGTGGGCTGGCAGACTTCACAAGAGAAAATCTCTTTGACATACAGGATTCCTCACAATAATATTCCTGGGCCGATTATGTTATTTTTTTTAATACTACGTAGGTGGCAAATAAAATGGCCCACCTGATGATAAGTGGTAACCGTAGCCTATAGACGCTAGCAACACCAGAAGCATCACTTGCGCGGCGTAAGCTCTACCACTAGAATACATTTATTACATAGTTCATTATATAACTGCCTCTGTGGTGCAGTGGTAGTGTAGACGACTGCTGATCATGAGGAACCGGGTTCGATTTTTCACAAAAATAAAATTCAGTAGTTGCCCAGAGTTTGTAAATGTGCCCGGTAGACGACAATAGGCTCGCCCCCTATTACGTGGGACTTAAACATAGCTGTTGAATTGTGGGTGTGTGATACACCTCTGCCTACCCCTTCGGGGAATACAGGCGTGATGCTATGTTTTGATTAATATTAATAGCAATCATTGCGTTTCTTATGATAAATTATTTTTCATCTATGTAATTACGTAATTGACTATAAATAATATTTCTGCTCGTTTTTCTAACCGTAATTTAAGAAAGTTCAATAAGTTTTCTATAAAGTACTTGTTTATTAAAAGGTTCACAATGTCGTTACTATAAAGGAAATTATGCTAGGCCTGCATAAAATGTTGACGCTAACATGAAAATACAAGATCAATGACCTAAAACAAAATTTCTTAAAACTCTTTTATGTAAGTACTTCTTATGACACATAAAACTCAAACTTCGGGAATTTACAGAGCCATAAAACATCTCAGTCTTTCTCTGAGTTTAGTGCGAAATGCGTGAAAACCTTATTTGAAATGACCAATCTGGGCCTGTAGAATATAACTCACTAAACCACATCGACATCGTATCATCTCGCTTGTGATTTGTAGAGAAACCAACGCGTGATGTCGCAATAATCGCTCGTCCAATCACGGTGATCTCACAACCAATCACAATGATACGATGTCATGTCGATATGATCGAGTGAGATACATTCTAACCCCCTGTATAGAGTAATCGCTGAATTGTATTATTTTTCTCATGAACTGTGGCTGACAATGTAAGGTCTGGTTACCATTTTAACTGTCCTTGTATTTTGTAAAGAAACGATGAAATTGGCTTTCTCATTTGTTTGATTTCCTGGTCACCAGTATTTACACGGAGCAACTGCTTATCTGACTTCCACGACCCAAGTAGCTACCATTTAACAAGGTCAGTGCCAAATTTTTATTCAGGACTAGCTGCTACCCGCAACTTCATCCGCGTGGAATTTAGTTATTTTCTTTTTATATTTTTTCCAAATAAAAGTAGTGATCTCCGTCCCCTAAGTCCCGTACAAATCGGTCCAGCCATTCAGGAGATTAGCCGTGGATGTATATTCGACATATACATCTGTTTGAATTGGTATTCATAAACAATTTTTGAAAACTAAAAATGGTATAAACGTAGAGTAAATGTCTTTTAATGCAAGACATCTACATATTTATAGAAATAAATATAGCCTATGTAATTTTTATACATACACAAATACAAATCTTTCCTCTTTATAATATTAGTTTGTACTGGCGTTACTATTATATATATTAACATGAAAAAATAGTTATTGTAGCATAACTGTTATAGTTAGACGTATGGTATCAAAGATTTTTTTGTAGATATTGATGTCTTCTATAAAACTGTAGTACATCACTTCGTTCTATTGTTAGTAATTTATGGAGCGTTCGCAATATAAGGACTTTTTGGGTATTTTTTTCACAAGTTGGATTACATTATCAAGGTTTTTATACGGATCTCTAACTTCTTTGAAAATATTTTATCACCTATGTTTATAAGGGATAACTACGAATTATATTGGTGAAAGAGTTTTTCAAATCAGTCCGGTAGTTTCAGTGGCTATTCAATTCAAACAAACAATGTTTCCTCTTGAATAGTATTCAGGACTTTTTACCTACAGTATTGATGTCCTCTATAAAACTTTAGAACATCACTGCTCTATTGCAAATAATTTAGGCAGCGTATGGGATATAGGGATTTTTTTTGGTATTTTTTCACACGTTGTATTACACTATCGAAGTTTTCATACGAATCCCTAACTTTTTGAAAACATTCCATAGTCTATTTTCATCAGAGATAACGTAGAATTCCAATGGTGAAAGAGTTTTTCAAATCAGTTTAGTAGTTTCAGAGCCTATTCAATGTAAACACACAATCAAATCTTTCTATAATATTAGTATAGATATATTCTTATTATCTTCTGCCCGCGTTTTCACCTACGTGGCATGTAAGCAATAAATGGCGTATTTTTTTCAGACACAAACATTATATGTTAGTTATGCATAGGTATTACCGATACACCTACAAATCCTACATACTTACTAATAGGTACGAATAAATACTGCCATGCGCTGCGATTAATGCGTGCGTTAATTGAAGAGCTAATCATAGAAAACTCAACCCTCCACTTCACCGTCTTTGGGGAGGAATTTCGAGAAACTCATTCTTAAATGGAATGTCGTTCGGGGCAATGGACAGGGTAGTGTGAGGCCCTCACCTCCTAAAAAACACGCCGTGTGCCGTCTCTCCGCTCGAACTGTATTACATTTAGTGGTAAGCTTAGAACACACCTGCCTGTTGGGTTTAGGTTGTGCGTTGATATATCATGCGAGTAAGGTAAACTTTAATTTTATGAATACAGATAAGAATTCCATATTTAAAATGTAAATATAACTATACTAATCAATAATTTATTTGTATTTGTAGGTGTATATGTATAACTAACATAAAATATAATGTTTGTTTTTGAGAAAAATACCTATATCAATTCATAGTTGCGTAGAAGGCCATGGAGAGAGCCTTGCTCGGGGTCTCCTTGCGCGTCCGAAAAATAAATGTGTGGACTATCTAGAAAACACACGTGAGAGATGTAATAGAAACCATCGCGCGGCAAAAGTGGACATGGGCAGGTCATGTTGCTCGAATGAGCGTAGATAGATGGGCATGGAAAGTTCTAGAGTGGAGGCCGTGGGCGAACACCAGACAACGTGGTTGCTCAGCTAAGCGATGGGTAGATGACATCCAGTGACATGCTTGCCGTAACTGGATAAGTCAAGCAGCAGACAGAGTGGCCTGGAAGAAATTGGGAGACGTGTAGTTATGCACCAAGAGAGTCTGATGACTATGATGAATTAATTGAGTAAATGTTACCATGGCATTTAGAATTTTCATGTGGCATTTAGAATTTTCGCAGAATTCTAATTTATTTTCCAAAATGAAAGTAGCCTAAGTAATTTTTTATCCATTCATCCATCCATCAGCCTTTCAACGTCCACTGCTGAACATAGGCCTCTCTAAGAGAACGACACAACGAGTGGTCCCGTCATGGGGGATGATGCCGTAATCGACACGCTTGTTGTTAATACTCGAGGGAGTGCTGCTGCCCACTCCCCCGGTATTTCCTCAGTCAGATAAGAGCTGACTCCCGTGGATAGAGAGGGGTGGGACAATTCTAAAGCCGGCCCCACACAGCCTATTTTTTATAACTTCGGCTATCTGCCGGCTCTCCTCTCATGTGGAGATGGAGTCCACCATGCCGGTCCAATGCGGGTTGGCAGACTTCACAAGTCACCGAGGAAATCTCTCAGGTATGCAGGTTTCCTCACTATGTTTTCCGTAACCGAGCTGTGATAAATTGTAAACAAATATAATATCGGAAAATCTCAAAAAGTCTAGAGGTGTGTGCGGTGAGGTCTTAACCTTGGACTCGGAATTGAACTTGATGCTCTTTGCTGTCCTTGGTTTTACCGTTAGGCTATCACTGCTATTATATTTTTATATACACGTAGTAAAAAGTTGTAATTTAAACATTTTAAACAGACACTTAATTTTTATTTATTTGCTTAGATTAATTATGTAACGTAGGTAACTAAAGGAGCGTATAAACTTTCTGGTAAATCACACACATATCTTTCCATCTATTCAGTTTGCAATCTGGATGAAGCTGGTAATTATCCAATAGAAGTTAAATCACTATAAATGTCTTTAAACACTATAAATGTACCTGATGTACCCCGTCACAAACTAGAACTTAAGATTAGCGTACCCATCATCCATCCATCCATCAGCATTCTGACGTCCACTGCTGGGCATACGAGCGGTCCTGTACCGACCGCATCCAACGGCTCACCGCGGCATACTACTACTCCGTAATTTAAACCCATCGAAACTTTACAAAAGTACTAGATTACGTGTGGTATAAGTAGTACAAGGAAACTTTATAAAAGGACTTTTAATATCCGGATGCTGAAAAGGTGAGATAAATATACCATGAATTCCCATAATACCGTCAAATTTTCTCTTTAAATTCAAAAGACTTCAATTTCAAGGGTTGCTTTGTTTATTTTTGTGAAATTCCTCGCGGACGAAGTTGCGGGTAACAGCAAGTTTAATAAAATATAAATTGAACGCTTATTTAGGTGGATACATTTCTGAATACATCAGGAATATTTCATCAATCTTAATGATAAGATAAAAGGAATTGCAAATTCAATAAAAATAATACTATTATTGTATTCGTTTTGTATAACTTTTATTTCTGTAGATAATGTTGTGTAATGGTTATTTATTATAAACATAATTAAATTGTCCAATTAGATGTGCCATAGTTATAACAGAACCTTAACAGCTAGCAACATTTTGAAATGCGTGTCGTAATTATGTGCCTGCTATACAAGAATTATTTCTTAGTGCATTAGGTATTCTAGTGGGTAAGTTCGTTAGAGATGGCCATAGTTTTTTGGAAGCGTGATAAAATGAAAAATGTTTATGTTATAATTAAATATTTATTTCTAAAATAATCATTAATAATCTGTCTTTGAAAAATCAACATAAGATAAAGATATTTATAATAAAAACGACGTATAAAATTTACTTAAAAAGAACGTAGTTGGCCATCTCACCCAGCGCATCAGAGGGAGTTGGCCTTAGTATTACGGGATAGATGGCCAATGTTAGATTTGCATTTTCCATTTCTTTTTCCAATATTGTTTACTTACTTAGATCATTTTTATTTTCTTGTACACATTTCTAACATATATCCTCAAATTCTGTACGATTTTCGTGTACCCACATGTCGCAAATTTAACACTGAAGACAATCTTCAACAAGACGTGTTTTATAATAATTTTCGTCGCATCCCGCGCAGTTATGTCATTCATTTTCTATATCATCTTCGTACGAAGTATCACATATTATTGGTTCATCACTATCTTCATCGGAACTACTCATTGTAATCTGTCTAACCGCTCTACGTTTTCTTACTGGGACAGGTTTATCACTCTTATTTTCTTTAGTTATAATAGAATTTTCTTTAATTTTTTTCTCTTCTTCCTTGCTTCTTTTTGTTTCTATGTGCTCATTGGAAGTTAAAACGCTTGCCAAGTTACTTACCACGTTTACGGGCCTCTATTATTTTTTGTGGAATAGGAAATCTTTCTTTTATAATTCGAGAAGGTGTCTCTTTATCTTTGCCACCATTTTTTTAAGACAAGTCAGAGAAAGCATGGTCTGGTATTTCCTCTGTATTAAAAGGAACAACGCCTCATGCCTTAAATCCAGAAACAGTATTTTCTATTGAGCCACCTTGATTCAGCGACCTTGATTTTGATCTAACCATAGCCGGCACTGTTCGTAGAAATTATGTTTGAGCTATTTTAACACTGTTTGGTCAAGGGGTTCAAAAATTGAGAAGTGTGGCTAGGTATAGATAGCAAAATTATGTCGTTTTGATAAGCATATTCAAGCATTTACACTGAAGTACCATTGGTGGAATGTCCGTCAAGCAACAATAAAACTTTTCCAGCTGTATAAAATGAAATTTGAGTCATTCTAAAAATATCGCTGGGGTTATGTATTTTTCTTCACTCCAGTTGTCAGGAGTATCAATAGCCTTCCTTCGATAATGATTTGGCACCTGTAACAAACAAGCATACTACAAAATATAAAAAAATAAAATGAACTTATGTGGCCATCTAATCCCCAGTATATATGGCCATCTCTCCTTTTTGTATGGGAGAGACAACCATACCGAATATTAAAGTAACAATAAACAAATTGACCGCCGTTGTGGGATTACAACGAACATATATTTATGCGAAGTACGAAAAATGCAGGAAAATACAAGTAACTAAATAAAAAGATATCATTTCAAGTTCAAATATGAACCTAGTATAAATTTTTTTTTCGACTGGCCATCTCTCCCGTATGGCCATCTCTAACGGTTTTACCTATATCAATCAACATAAAAAAAAAAAAACAAAAAAAAAATATTCCTATATACTAAGAATATTACTAAAAACTTATATTCTAAAATACTTAAAAAACCATCTTACACAAAAATAAATTTCATGGAAATTAAATAATAATTTAATAAGTATTTCTTTATAATCAAACTATGCCGTGTGGGGCCGGCTTTAGAATTTTCCCACCCCTCTCCACCCAAGGGAGTCGTAAGAGCCGACAGAGGGAATACCGGGGGAGTGTGTAGCAGCACTCCCTCGAGTATTAACAACATCCACTGCGATCGCCAACCCGCCTGCCAAGCGTGGCGATTACGGCACTATCCCCCATATGAGCGAAACACATGTTGTGGCGTTGTCTTGGGGAGGCCTATGTCTAGCAGTGGACGTCGAAAGGATGATAATCAAACTATTCGGATGAGGGGAAAGTACACAAAACAAGAAAAACACTTACCACCAACATTAATTGTTTAACCTGGAAAATGCTTCGCGAAAGCACATTTGTGATATTGTTAGATACTAATATATATGAAATAGAATCATTATTGCATCGCTATTCACCAAAACATAACATTACAAATATAAAGGAGAAAAAAAATATTCCCTATACACACGATTAAGGCACCTATACAATACCTAATTTTACTAGAAGTAACTACAAAATATTTCGTTGCCATTTATGAAACTAAAATACTCATTTCGACGCCTATTGTATTGTATTCCATTATATTAAAGAAACAAGAATTGATCAAGTGCGTGTTCAATACGCATTATTGACGAATTCTACTATTGCTGGCATTTCCAAAGGAATGTTATATTACAGATATTTGTAGTTTTTTTTTTATTTACAGACATATATAGATTATAGAAAATTTGATAAAAATTTAATATTCAATAGCTTTGTTAACATGTAAAACATTTACTGTTAAATATAATACGCCTCGAATAATATTAACAGGCACAATTTGGTAGGTACGTGACGTTTTTTTGTTGAAACACTCCACGCATGGGGGGGGCATCTGGTCAATCGACTCAGACGAATGTACTTAAACGAGTTAGAGCTGCTGCTTTGCGACTGCTTATTGTGAGGTCTCGAGTTCGATCCCCGAGTTGGGCAGTGTTATTGAGCTTCTTCATAAAAGGAATAATTCTCAGTAGCAGCCCCGAGTTTGAAAATGTGTCTGGTAGACGGCAATATAGGCTCGCCCCGTTTAACATGGGACTCAAACATAGAGTAGTTGGCGAACCGTGGGTGTGTAATACACTTCTGCCTACCGATTCGGGGATACAGGCGTGATGCTATGTTTATAAAAACTTAAAGCAAAATATTATTCTGGTCTTTATAGACAGAATACCTGTAGTTGATATATTCTATTTGGCACGTGGATCGTGTGTAACACTCGGCTGTGACAACATATTAAATGAAGAAGCGCTTTATAAGATCTGCAGTAAGACTTTATAAACTGTGTTACGGTGTAACCGATCAAATAATTAAATAAATTGTAAAGTCGCATATTCAATTATACCGGATACGATATCCGCAAACTTAAAACTCGCGCGTTTGCCTAGACCCCCTACCCAGTTAGATTATAGCCAATGGGTCGCATGACTCCACTCCCACAAAGGCCAGAATCACATTTTACTGCCTTATATGGCCAGCATGCGATCCCGGATGCGAGCAGAGTATGCCAGGGTTCGAGAACGTTCTATGGCTACTTCAATCGCAAGCGTATATATAGGAAAAGTTCTAGAACTTAAGATTGTCTACCAATGAGCAGGCCCGGGTCAATAGAGCTAGAAAGGGATGGCAATCTAATTGTAGTGGGAAGTACTTACAGAAATAAAATATAAGAATGCAGGTCGGGTAGAATTATTTTTTCTCACTCGGAATTATTGTGTGTCCTGGCAGAAATGTAATACTCCATATATATTATATTATTTTGCAAATATTAATTTTGCCAGTGCATTCGTGTGACTAGGAAACCCCCTTTTTTTTTAAGCCGGGATAAAATGTTCTTAACCGCACACCCCGTCGTTCGGGGCAACGAACAGGGTAGTGTGGGGCCTGCACTCACTAAAGAAACCCGCCGTGTGCCGTCTCTCCGCCTTTGTTGGCGTGCCACTGGAACTATGTTACATTCCTTCGGTAGTTCGCCGGCGGCTTACCCTTTCGGGTACCCTCTACTGAGCGACGCATCCGCACACGGAGCGTCGCTCCTTCGCAGGAGGCCTTGCGGGTGGCGGACGTTCCCCGGTCCATCCACCCGCAGCCTCAGCTACGGTGGCATTAGGCGCAAGTACCTGCGCCTGCGCCGCCCCGGTCGCTGACGGCGGTTTGGGTCAGCGGAGGAATCCTCCTCCCTGGCCCTCTCCGCCACTTCCTTCCGCGAGATAACCCCACCCCGGCTCAATTCCTGTCACTGCCAAGCATCCCTCTGACGACGCTCGGCAGAGAGAGGTCCCCCCCCTATTTCCTCGACGAGTTCACGGCGCTGCTCGGCCCAAGCCGGGCACGACTCGAGCGTGTGCCACGCCGTGTCCTCGTCACAGCTGCAGTGGTGACAGCCCGGAGTCGCTTCCCTCCTTGCATCTATGTGCAGGTATCTGCCGAAGCAACCGTGCCCCGACAGCACCTGCACTAGTCGGATGACTAGGAAACCCCTAAGACCTGCTGTAGCGAGTGTCGTGTCTTATATATACTGCGTTCGCACATATAATAAAGATCTAATTATAAGCTCCTGGGGTTTCTGGTTACAAGCAAGTTTTTCCTGGTCACGATCAGTCTCGACCAGATCCTTGTTGGCATCACCTGCACACCTCGATACTGCGCGTACCGGAGCACCAAGACCAGCTCACCGCGCGAATACGCCGGCCTGCAGCGGAGCCACCGAGCTCCTCGATTATCAACGCACCAGTCCACGTGGCGAGAAGACCGCGCCCCACGTTGGGTGCCAGATTGTTACGGGAATAATCCCTAACAGTTAAATGAAAAAAAAACGATTTTAAATTTAACAATTAAATTCAATAAAAAAATATATTTAAGAGTAATAATTAATTCAATCGGAATATATTAAAAAGAGTGAGAGCAATGAGAAATCAGGGGGTGGTTCGCAACTCAGGGGGTTCCCCGGACCGTCACTTAGGGGTACTCAACTGCGGTCACACGGGAGATGGTGGTACCAACCCACTCGGACTTGATACCAAGTAAGTACTCCCACTTGGTACCCAGCCCTACCACCATGCAATGGATGATAATTGCTTACTTCCCTTAGTCGCCTCATACGACACCCGTTGAAAAGAATGGTATGATGACAATTGTATTCTTAGTCCGTCACCACACGGACAAATCTTTTTGTGGTTTGTTTATATTTTGTCGTAAGGCTTCCTGAATACAATATAGCTCTTGGAAACTTATTATTGAGAAAGACACACCTCTATAGATATGTTTTGTTAGATGGATGAGAGCACCGGAGATATAAATTCTCATCTTCCATCTTTCTCACTTCTTCCACTCCATCGCCCTAGCGTTGCAAACATCTATATGCTTCTCTTTTCCTATAGTTATATATACCTGTTGGTCACCCCTGAACTATAAATAAATATTACTGCAGTTAGTTTGTATTCCTGTTCATCAGCGTTCTTATTTTTATTCTAAATTAATCACGAAGCAGGTTTTTCAAAAATACCTTTAAAGCTTAGCTTAATCGTATTCCATCGATATCTTTCCGCGTTTACTTAAAAAGCAGCTCACGCAAGAGACAGTGAACTACGGGCAATTTGTAGGCCGTTACACGAAACCTTAGGATATAAGACGTCAATATATCCTCTTAAGTGCCTGCCAAATTTATTAGATCTAACACATGTGATTGCTAACGTAAATATAATATATCACTGTATTTGAATAATGTCCCTTCCGTTTCCGCCCCGATGAACATGCGTCGCTACACGACAGGATATTGGTAAAACATATTGCTTATTATGTGTTATTCTGAGATATTTTTGGTGATAATCATATACAAAGATATCAATCTTGAATGTCAAATTCTTCTGACGAATTCACTCATCACGTATCAAAGGAAATTACGAATATGGTGTTATAATAATTAACTCCAACAAGCAATGTTAATTAATTACTTTGGGTGAATACATTTACAGGCCAATGTCATCAATTAATTCGTATCCTTGTAAGGCTAAATCGATAAAGAATATTGAACTGTACACAAACCTTTTGTGTATAACAACCCCGTCTGAGGTCGCGACCTCTAAATACCACTGCAATGTTTTAATTTTTTTTTAATTACGTGTGTATTGGACGACCTAATATAACTGTTCCGTAAATAAAAAAGTTAGGCAGTTTGTGAAGCCTCCCTACCCAAGATAGTGGACTATGGCGTAAATTCCACTCACCCTTAATAAGTACCCGTGCCCAACATTTGGACAGTAATGTGTTGTGAAAAAATTTAAGTTACCAGAACACAGAGTGAATCAAACTGAAAAAGCCACGATGAGGATTTGACAGACGTCGCAGGCGTTATCCCTCACATTAAGATTATTTTTTTTATACTACCTATGTGGGTGGCAAACAAGCATACAGCCTACCTGATGGTAAGTAGTTACCGTATATAGGAAACTAAAGAGAGGATAGGAATTATAATAAGGAGAGGCATTTGGGTCTCACCATACGAAACACAATGGCAAAAGCACCTACCGTTGTTTCACGCCGATCTTCTCTGAGAAGGTGGTACTTCTCCGATTTAGTTTTTTTAATTAGGCCAGCTCTCTTTCCTTCAACTGGCCCCTGGACAACAAGTCTCTCCGTAGAATGCTTATTCCTGAAGGTGTGTCTAACGAACTTTTTTTTTTGCATTTAGTGGCAGACGAGCCACGGTCCATCTGATGGTCGCCCATGTACTCGATTATACCGAAATAATTATCAAGCCGCTGCTCACCAATTCATTTCACAAATATGAAATGAAATATAAACGGCTATCGCCTGCTACAGCCAAAACGCAACGATGTGCTTCATGGCCGGTCACACGTGAGATGGTGGTACCAACCCGCTCGGGCCCGATACCAAGTGAGTACTCCCACTTGGTACCCAGCTCTACCACCAGTCATGCAATGGATGACAATTGCTTACTTACCTTAGTTGCCTCAAACGACACCCGTGGGAAAGAATGGGTTGGTGACACTTGTATTCTTAGTCCGTCACCACACGGACATATTTCAAAATTCGTACGTTATCATATTATATCTATAATAAAATAATTATTTTTAGCTATCGACGGCATCCAAATTAATTGCTACAGCTTGTCTTTAGATGGTCTCCTCTAGTGATTGCCACGGCATTTTTTCTCTCGCCCTTCGAGACCACGCTGGACCGGCTATTTTCTTTATATCAAACTCCCTTCTTTTATTTTTCTTGCCCTCCCAAGGAAACTATTCCGTAATCTTGCCCATTTCTCACCATTAAAATTTTTAAATTTTCTGAGTATTCTGTAGTAGTATCTATATGTGTAATTAAAACATTTTATATTCGCACTAAACGCAATCAAATATGTCTCAAAATCTTCACTACAAGTAATTACGGACTCATACCATAATAAGCTTATTATGAAGGCGAATGCCAATAAACTTATAAAATTATGTTTATCTTCGGTTAATTAAAGGCTAAAAATTGGGGAAATTTAACGTTCTTAGAATTCAAATAAAACTTTTAACTTATATTAGTTAGTTCAAACGCTAACAAGTGTATGTACTAAAGTTAACAGAAAATTGATTTTAAGACTCAACAACTAATATGTGTGCTTTGTTTAGGTGGTATTAATTTTATTTTTCAAAACAAAATTTATTTAAAAGTAAAAATATTTTTTTGCAATTACTGACACTTTTTGATAGTTATATACCTATATGTGTTGTATTCAATAGCAGTATCATTGGATAATAGTCCATTTACATTAGAAAAAAGAGGCTCGTAGCAGCATATATGCCATACTTATTATTTCCAAGTTGAGAAACAAAAAAAAACTAGACGTCACGGGACGTCTAGCAGATGTGAAAACATCGAAATTATTTTGTAGAAACAAAATTACTGATCATAACTTGACAAAGTACTCGTCAAGACAAACCATACGAGCCCAAACTCGATGGAGTTATGTCGTTTTATAACGGAGTTCCTATGGCCACCTTCTAGCTCCATCGTCAGACCCTGGATACCATATAAAGACAAAGTACTCATCATGACGAATCAAATGATTCCAAATTCGATGGGGTTGCGTCGTTTCATTACAGAGTTACTGTGGTCATCTTCCAGCTTCATTATCAGCCCCTGAATACCATCTAGACACAAAGTACTCGGCAAGACGAATCATACAAGCCCAAACTCGATGGGGTTGCCCCGTTTCATTATAGAGTTCTTATGTCCACCTTCCAGCTCCGTGATCAGATCAGCTCCATAACATCATAATATTGCATTTTAACGTAATATACACATGCGTGTAAAATTTCAGCTCAATCGGAAATCGGGAAGTGTGTCAAATTTAACTTGCAAGATTTGAACGGGACAAGTAAAATATAAGCGTTTGTCTGTATGTCTGTTTATTTATTATGTCACGCAAAAATTACTGAACGGATTTCAATGAAACTTGTTTATTAGCTCATGATTAGATTAAAAAAGTGCTAATACATTTTATCCCGCTACTATATCAGGAACCTGAGATATAACCTAATACGAGTAACTAGCTTTTAACAGAGCTACAGGCAAAGGCTAGTTTTAATAAAGTGGTATTAAGCCACTCACTATGATCTATAAAGTAATATCTTGAGGAAACCTGCATGAAGGTTGATTATAAAAGATATTCTCGACTCTGTCAACACTGGGTCAGCGTGGTGCACTACGGTCTAAATCCCTCTCAATTTGCCTACAGTCCCGTGCCTAACAGTGAAACAGTAATGAGTTCAGAAAAAAAAAACTACAGTTGGGCCGAAAAAAAAACGATTCATTCGTATGGCACCATTAAGACGGTCGTATCCAATATATCAAAAGGTCCACATCAATTTGTTTGTGTCACAAAATAGAAATTTACGTAAATTCATCGAGAAAGCTGTGGGGCCCACTCCAATGCGTATACCGTTTATTCACTCGACATTTTCGGTACTTTATTGGAATTGTACCTTAAAAACCCTTTTTACTATCGAATCCCTTACATATATGTAGATGCTTATTGGAACCTTTCTTTTGTGTTGTAACGCGTGACGTTTTGTATAAGCTCTTTTTATGCTCTTTCAGCAACTATTTACTGAGACCTAACATAAATACAACATAGCATTTTATTTAAGCGCAAAATAAGCAATCCGTAAAAAAAATATATTTATATTTTGTAACCTCTAAATAGTTTATATACGAGTTGTAGTGAGTGTAAAATAGCTTACGTACTATATTGATTGACGGATGTCTAATAACAATAATACTTAACATGACGACGCACAAGATTACATTATTATTTTATAGACGATGCAAAAGCGGGCTTAAAAAACGTAAAACGTTGTTTACATTGAGTAGCATCTACGATAGCTGTTATGCCAGAGTATTAGATATGAACTTACCTTTACTTTAACTAAAAGGTTGTCGGTTAATGGGAATTTAATAGACAAATAACTGAAACTAGAATAGAGCTTCATACGATTTGAGGCTTAGCTTGCACCATGGCTTTTTGTCGCGAGAGAATATTGTCACAGAAATATATAACGTATAGGTTAATTGATTGAATGAGGCAATACTTGGCGAAAGTCCATTGTTATTATTACAGAATGGATATTTTAGAAGGACAGCCCACCACTCACCCACGGATTGTCAATCCCGGTTATCTTTGGACACACACATAATAACCAAAGATTGCCAATCCGCACTCTCACAGATAGAGGAGAATGTGATAATAGAAGAGTAGCATGCACGATAATAACAAAAATCTCTGTAACGCGACACAACCATACGATACGGCAGGACTCTCAGAACCACAACGTTGCAATATTCGGCAAAAATACAAACATAAATTTGACACGTGTTTCGCCTTTAAACGAGGCATCTTCAGGACCGCTGGGCAACAATGAGTGAAGCTTACTCGTGTACCTTGCTTATTTATTTTCTTTAATTATTTCTAATTGTTCTAAAACGGACAGTCTAATATTTTTGTCACAAATATATAAGGGATCGAATATATGACTTATCTAATGCATAATTACAATCTAATAGATGACAGTACGCCAAAAATAAAAAAAATCGTGATTTTAAAATTGTGACATACCACATTTTGCCGCGACTGCTCGCAACACAAAAGTCACAATAATAAGTTCCCGCTTATGGTTGTATGACCTAGATACACTTCGACAGTAAAAACGCAAGTCGGGCTTCGCATCCGACCATTACCAATAATTAATTTATCAAATTAATTAATCTTTATTCTATTATAGTTATAGATTTTTTGGGGATATAGTTGAAGATCATTTTATTTCAAAAACAAGAAACTGTGACATATGTTTTGGCGGTGAAGGGCGTTAAACCTAAGGCCTTTTTTTATTTCAGGTTGGCAAAAATGTCCTACCGCACACCCCGCTGCCCGGGGAGACAACGGGGTAGTGTGGGGCTCTCACCCACTAAAAACCCACGGTGCGCCCTTGCTACGGCAGATCACGGGTACCGCGTCATTTCGACCGCGATCCGCAGGCGGCAGCCCCTTCGAGCACCCTCTTTTGAGCGACGCCTCGCGCACTTGGGCGTCGCACTTTCGCGGTAGGCTTCCGCGGACAGCAGGGTACTCCCCTACCCCACTGTCCACAGCCTCGGCTAGGGCGGCATCAGGCGCAGGTAAGCGCGCGCACGCCGCCCCACGCGCCCCTCTCCGCCACCTCCTTCCGCGAGATGACAGCCTTGCAGAAGGCAGCGACCGCGTTCCAGGCCCTGTCACTGCCAACCATCGCTCGCGCAACGGCCGGCAGCGACAGGTCCACACCTATGACTGCAACGAGTTCCCGGCGCTGCACATCCCAGGCTAGGCACGACTCGAGCGTGTGCTGCGCCGAGTCCTCGTCGCAGCCGCAGTGGTGACAGCCTGGGTTCGTCTCCCTCCTAGCGATCATGTGCAGGTATTTGCCGAAGCAACCATGCCCCGACAAAACCTGCACCAACCGGAAGGTGAGGACCCCGTGCTGCCGCCCTGCCCATTCTTCCAAGATCGGCTGGAGCGCCCCTACGGTCCAGAGACCAGCCCGGGGCGTCTCCAGCCGAGACTTCCACTTTAGGACGGTGGCGCGGCGGGCATCTTCTCGCCACGATGAAATTGCGCTCGGCGAGGGCGGCTGCCCCCCGCCCACGCCGTCAACACCCGCCGATAGAAGTCGGCGAGCTCCTCCACCTCCAGGTCCCATGGAGGGGTTCCGGCCAACGCGCAGGCTGCATCGGTCGAGACCGTGCGGTACCTGCGTATTGCCCTGACTGCTAAGACCCTCTGTGGACGCCACAGAAGGGCCCTATTGCGAGCGGCCAGGGACTCCGCGCACACGGGCGCGCCGTACAGTGCCATCGACCATACTACCCCCGCGTAGAGTCGTCGACATGCGAGACTCGGTCCACCCAAAATCGCCATCAGTCGCCCGTGGGCGGACGCCGTGCCGACGAGATTTGGCGCAAGACGGCGGAAGTGCTCGTCAAAGTGCCACCGTCCATCCAATACCGGGCCTTGGCGATGTTGAGCGACACCGCCAACAGCACTTCCCTCGAGGTGACGGCCTCCGAAGCCACGGCCTTCAAGCGCAGAATGGCGTCGACCGTAGTCCGACCCGCCCGATATCGGGTATATCGGGCAGGTCGCGGCCGACCGCTCCTAGGTGCCGGACGATGCGGGCAGTTTGCCCGCCTCGTCCAGCAACACGATGGGCCTGAAGGCCGCGACTGTATTCAGAGACCGTCCCGGCTTCGGCAGGAGCACGAGCTTTCCCTCCTTCCAGCAGTCAGGGAACCGTCCGGACACTAACACAACTAAAAAACTAGATTCTGCTCGCGACTTCGTACCCGCGATCTTTGTAATGTAACTGCGTCACCATACTGCACAGTAATGGTTCCTATGCAAAAATATTATCCCAGTGGTATCATCTATTTTTCTGAGATAAATAATGGCCTATGTGTTTAATCGGGTTATAGACTATATATGTATGCTAAATTTCATGATGATTGGTTTAGTAGTTATGGTGTGAAGGCATAACAAACAAATGAACAAAAAACGCACTTTCGCATTTATAACATTAACTTACTTTTTTATAACTACTTTTTTATAATATTAACTAGATATTTTTATATACTTTTTTAGCATTTGACATGCTTAGCCACCCAAGACGTTAAGAACGAATGTGTTATCGAAATTAGCAGTCAGGAGCAATTGTCACGATGGCTGAATTGGCAAAGCATCTGGACGGTATCCAGAAGATGCAGGTTCAAATCCTGCTTGTGACTTTTATTTTCGATTCACATTTGTCACTTTGTGTTTAATAAACAAAAAATAAATTAATAAAAAGGGCTCACTGGATACATACCTTTATTTTTTCAGAATTATGTATGTATTTATCTACAATTTATCACTCTAAATAAAAATACCATTAAGAAAATATGTATGGTGATTGTACGGTACAACCGTACATCTTTCACAATCATCAATATTTTGTAGGTCATGCATCAATTCGCGTCATTTAGTTTATTTATTCTTTAGTTCACATTTTGACCAATTACACGGTAGACGCGTATTCATTATCAATATCAATCATCGTATTTTATAACTTATCATACTCGTATCAATAAATTTATCGTAAGTGTATCAAGTCTATTTATTATCAAGGTAAAGTTTGGGGTAACACAAACAGTGATAAAACATTATTTAGATGACCTGCCAAGTTTGCCAACACGTAGTGGTTCACTTGGCCCGTGGTAGACTTGGCCCAAACCCCTGAAGCCAGTAAGGCAGTAATTGGATTTTGTAAAACAGTAATTTCTGTAATTTTAACCAATAATAATGCTAACAAAATCCAGTAGAAAAGTGATCAGGGATTTAATCCATCCCGTATTTATTTTTAGCTCAAGCCACAGCATTAAATCAATTGTTGGTAACGGCTGTGTATGACGCTAAATAAAATAATGTACGAGTATTGTTAGAATTTCACATGCTCAGTATTAATGTAGCTGCAAAATATACAAGTACTTTAAAATTAAATACATTGTTTAAGTTAACTTTACATAAAACACTGCGTGTGCGTGACCATGTACACGTCTGTTACTACGAGAATAACTTACTTGAAATAGGATCCTCTAAATATGCAGTTTATTGGATGTTGATTTTGAATCAGTCTATAGCTGTACTAGAAGTAGAGCCTTGCTTTTCCCAGCATGAACGAGCTGGCTCGATCAGGGAAGTACCACTCTCTCACAAAAGACCAGCGTGTAACAACAGCTGTTACTCCTGCCGTTGTGATTCATATGGTGAGTGAGATCACCGGCGGCCCAAACCTGTTCTCCTAGTTACCCTTCATATCCTCCTTATTATCCTGCCTATGCACCTCCCAACCCTTTCCTTGGAGATGGCGAAGCGCGAGTGATGCCTGTTGCTAGCGTCTATAGGCTACGATAACCGGTTACTATTAGGTGGGCCGTACACTTGTTTGATACCCATGTAATATAAAAAAGCCACTTTCTAACGGATCGTTTAATAAATCTCCAAGCATAGGTTTTATTAGTAAAGAAAATCCACTCTATTCCGCACCATTTATATTATTAGTGATCTGAAGTATGATCCTATCGAGGATAAGCGAAACGAGCAAACAATCTTTTTTTGTTAAGCGGGTAAAGATGTACCTAAACGCACGCCCCGTCGCCGTCGTTCGGGGCAACGAACAGGTAGTCTGGGGCCCTCACCCACTACATAAACCCGCCGTGTGCTGTCTCTGCGCTTGTATTTACGGACCCCTGATACTGAAAGATATTAATTTTGTGGTCCGATGGCGACTTATCCTTTCGGGAAACCTCTTTGGTCAATGCTTCGTATTAGGCTATTTAGGCGACTCTGAACACAAAACTACTTTTTTTTAAATTTTTGTCTGTTGGTTTGGACATCACGCAATGACTACTAAACGGATTTTAAAGATTATTTTTGATTATATCTCAGGTATACCAGTTTTTAAAAACTGTTAAACCTGAGATTACCTGTAGGGTACCAAGTGGGAGTACTGAATTGGTAGCGGGCCCGAGCGGGTTAGTACCACCATCTCCCGTGTGACCAGCCACGAAGCACGTTGTTGCGTTTTGGCTGTAGCAGGAGATAGCTGTTTATTTTTCGTTTCAAATCGGTGAAATGAAATGGTGAGCAGTGGCTTAACAATACTCTCGGTATAGTTGAGTCCATGAGCGACGGTTACCATTTACCATCAGATGGGCCGTGGCTCGTTTGCCACTATATGCAATAAAAAAAACCTGGATTTAATCTAAAAAATAGCTTTTGCTTGCGGCGACAAAGGCTCTATGATAATAAAACTACTATAAAGATAAATATATAAAACTAATACTGGACACTATATTTTGGACTAAACAGGATTTGAACGAAGCTTTCTAGTTAGAAGTTTCATATTACGTTTTATATTTTTTCCTAAAGAAGATCCTAACTGATCCCAAACACAATTTTCAAGTACCTTACAATCAAGGTGAGTTTAACATTGATCTCGACATATTTGATTTTTATATCGCGATGTTATTTTGATTCTATTAATTTATATTAGATCTTATTTTATTAGAGATAGAGACGATAATATGTAGAACAATTATGTCTTAAATATTTTGCTTGGTTGTTCGTGAGCCGTAGTATATTCTCCCACGCGAATGCTCATTGCTTTAGTTGGTATAAATTATAAGAGGGGCAATGTTGTTATAAAAATAAAATATGTTAATGATGTTTACATTGCGTTTGTTACGAGGAAACTTTTAAGGGAGAAACGTAATATTTTTATCACAAACTCTTACAGCACTCTTACTTCCACTGTTAGGAATATATCTCCTCTTAAAAATATTTAACTACGCTGCCCCAATACTACTACTAATTGGGGCTATTATGAATGGTCCTGTTCGATCGGGATAGTATCACTCTAATTGAAAATCGGCGAGAGGCAACGGTTGTTTTTTTTTTTTGTTTTTAGGCGATCTGCTTTGTGTTCCGTATAGTGAGTAAGAGTGTCGGAGGCCCCTTCCTCATACGCTTCTTATTATTCTTAATATCTATGACTACCTCTATGGTGTAGTGGTACTGTAAGCAACTGCTGACCATGAGGTCTCGGGTTTGATCCCCAGGTTAGGCAGCGTTATTAAGATTTTTTATAAAAAAAACAGAAAAAATATTCAGTAGCAGCTCGGAGTTTGGAAATGTGCCCAGTAGACGTCAATAGGCTCGCTCCCTATTACGTGGGACTTAAACATAGCTGGCGAATCGCGGGTGTGTAATACACCTCTGCCTACCCCTTCGGAAAATACAGGCGTGGTGCTATGCGTGATATATAATATCAATTTCTTCATATCTCCTCTATCATCCTTCCTCTCCTGTCCCATTCACTGGAGCTGGCAATGCTCGGGTGATATCTCCGGTGTCGCTAGCGTATAAGTATTATACATACATCAATGGTAATTAATATCAGGCGGATCGTAAGTAAAAATCGTTTTGTGTTTAGACACAGCTATGTAGCTTAATACAGTCATTTTATCTTAAATGTACAGACACAGCTCTGTTACAGCTTTAAAATAATTATATATATGCTTCTTAAAACGCTTTCTCTTTTGAATTGCCACCAAAGCCTTAAAGTAGACAACACAGAGGGTTTGTGGCTGGCGTTAATTAACTACTGACTGAAAACTTGTTACAATACGGAATAGTCTCTCGGAAATTGTTAATATATTGGGCGTTATACGTTACTGTTATACCGGAGACACCTTTTGGAGGCATCAGGTTGTAAAATTAATTGTAATAATATTCTGTTTATATATATCCCATAAATTCAGTCACAAGTGGGAGCAACCAGAATTACGCAATTTTGGCAAATCTTGGCCGTGTGGGGCCGGCATTAGAATTGTTACACCCCTCTCTACCCACGGGAGTCGTAAGAGCTGACGGAGGGAATGCCGGGGGAGTGGGCAGCAGCACTCCCTCGAGTATTAACAACATCCACTGCGATCGCCAACCCGCCTGCCAAGCGTGGCGATTACGGCATTATCCCCTATGACGGGACCGCTCGTTGTGGCGTTCTCTTGGGGAGGCCTATGTCCAGCAGTGGACTTTGAGGGGCTGATGGATGGATGGATGGATGGCAAATCTGATTTTTTTATATATATCGGATTGGTTTGGCTGTTTACAATTTTTTTTATTTAAGATAACACCCTGCATTTGGAAGTAATCCTTGTATGCCCAAGGACTTTATAAACATATAATTAACACACACAAAGTACACCCTGACTCAGAAGAATCATTTGTGAGTCACATGCTTGATGCTGCTTGTGCAACAAGACTATGACGTAAGTTAACTAATTTATTTATAAAATTTGTGACATCTGGTGGGTGTTTGTACCCTCAAGCAGTATCTGGTAATTAGTGACTAGATCTTGCTCAATATAGTATAAGTAGCTAATGTGCAATCATGTTTCTCGACAAAAGAAAAAAAAACGTACGACATACGTAATGTTTCCAGTAAGAAGTTTCACATTATAAAATATCAATCAACCAATTTACTTCAACTCAAATGAAAAAGTGTTTCCAATTTGATATTCAAAGATTGGTCAACATTCAACACCAACCTGTAGTAATGAAATTGAAGGTAATCCGATGGGTAAAGCGAGAACCGAGATGGAGGCAACGGGCCGTAATGCACTTTACGGAAACAGATAAGTAAGTTGAATCGCAGCTTCTACTAAAGTTAGAAAAAGTAAAATATGAGTTTATTGATTCTGTACAATTTGCTAATACTTATATTATATATTATTATATTTATCCACATGAAATACTAGTACCCCACGGTTTCGTCTGCTTAATGCTTTATAAAAACGTAATATATGAATATTACTAATTATTTTTTGAATACTTTTTTTTGCTCTTTTTAACCAACTGTCCTACTAATAATATGATTGTTTATAGGTATTTCTTAAATATCTCAGTATATTAAACACAAAGTGAAAAATGTGAAATCGAAAATAACAGTCACGAGCAGGATTCGAACCTGCATCTCCTGGATACCGTCTAGATGCTTTGCCAATTCAGCCATCGTGACCCTTGCTCCAGACTGTTAATTTTTCACTTTGTGTTTAATGTATGTTGCTAAGCATGTCAAATGCTAAAAATATATATAATAAAAACTAAATATTTATAGAGCTTGCGTCATTATTAGGTAAAATCTTAATTGTAAAATTAAGTTTACCTGGTCGGTATAATGTATGAAAATACTTCCGACAGATGGTGCAGGCGTCACCCAAAGACGTTAAGTATGAATGTATTTTCGAAATTAGCAGTCAGGAGCAAGGGTCACGATGGCTGAATTGGCAAAGCATCTGGACGGTATCCAGGAGATGCAGGTTCGAATCCTGCTCGTGACTGTTATTTTCGATTTCACATTTTTCACTTTGTGTTTAATGTATGTTGCTAAGCATGTCAAATGCAAAAATATATATAAAAATATCTAAATATTTACAGGGTTTGCGTCATTATTAGGTAAAATCTTAATTGTAAAATTAAGTTTACCTGGTCGCTATAATGTATGAAAATACTTCCGACAGATGGTGCAGGCGTCACCCAAAGACGTTAAGTATGAATGTGTTGTCGAAATTAGCAGTCAGGAGCAAGGGTCACGATGGCTGAATTGGTAAAGCATCTGGACGGTATCCAGGAGATGCAGGCTCGATTCCTGCTCGTGACTGTTATTTTCGATTTCACATTTTTCACTTTGTGTTTAATGTATGTTGCTAAGCATGTCAAATGCAAAAATATATATAAAAATATCTAAATATTTACAGGGTTTGCGTCATTATTAGGTAAAATCTTAATTGTAAAATTAAGTTTACCTGGTCGGTATAATGTATGAAAATACTTCCGACAGATGGTGCAGGCGTCACCCAAAGACGTTAAGTATAAATGTGTTATTAGCAGTCAGGAGCAAGAATCACGATGGCTGAATTGGTTCGAATCCTGCTCGTGACTGTTATTTTCGTTTTCACATTTTTCACTTTGTGTTTAATGTATGTTGCTAAGCATGTCAAATGCTAAAAATATATATAAAAATATCTAAATATCTCAGTATAGACAACATTTCTACTACTATTTTCATGTCGCATGGTACACACTCCTTCCTCGCCTCCTCAATACTTATAGAAGATTGATTCTTTGCTTTTGTCGTATTGCTAATAACATTACAATGTTCATTTAAATGTTATATCGTTTTTAGTGAAGAAATTGTCTAATTATTTTACAAGAACCACTGATATTGCATTGCATGCATTTTGCAAAACATTATGTCTAAAAGGGAACATATGTCCATTTAAAAACAAATAACAACATTTAATACATAAAATACGGTCGAAACAGTTGAATCTGATAAGCTATCTTGGCTGGCCGCAAAAACTACACGCAATTCTATTTTCCTATAACAGAAAACATTCTGTTTCGTTTCTTTTATTAGGAACAGATTCTACTCTATGTAATTGATGTATCTTTTTGTGATAGTAATAGGTATAGTTCACTGAAAAATAATTTGTCAGATAATAAAATCCAAAACACTTTTATATAGGCCCTTTTTTCAGTAACTCATCCGTGTCAAAATGTTGGACACGGGATTTCTCTCGGAACGAAAGAGGTTTAAGTCACTGTACACCCACTAAAAATCCACCGTGCGCCCTCAACGGCTCTTGCTAAGACGGATCACGGGTACTGCGTCGTATCGACCGCAATCCGCAATTCGTGGTAGGCTTCAGCGGATGGCGGGCAATCAAGTCACGGTACACCACCCTAACAACGCGCTTCATGAGTTAGCAGACTTGCCAAGTTGTTAAAAGATTTCCTAGGTACCTATATAAGTTCCCTAATGGTTTTATCCTTTCCAGGCAGAGATATTTTGTTAAGAAATATTATGTAAAAGTCGACGGTGTACCTATATTTATTTTTTGTTTAGACGGGAAAAATGTACATAACCGCACATCCCGTTGTTCGGGGCAATGAACAGGGTTGTGTGGGGCCCTTACTCACTAAAAAAATCCGCTGTGTACCATCTCTCCGCCTGAAATCTTGTGTGAGACTGAGGACTAAACTCTCTTCTAATTGAATGGAAATTATAAGTGGAAACATTCTTGACTTAAATAGAGTGAAATATTTCATCAAAATATTTTCATCTAATAAACTCTATGTATGCCGTGTGGGGCCAGATTTAGAATTGTCCCACCCCTCTCCACCCATGAGAGTCGTAAGAGCCGACTGAGGGCAATACCGGAGGTGTGGGCAGCAGCATTCCTTTGAGTATTAACAACATCCACTGCGATCGCCAACCCGCCTGCCAAGCGTGGCGATTACGGCACTATCCCCCATTCTTGGGGAGGCCTATGTCCAGCAGTGGACGTTAAAAGGCTGATGGATGGATGGATGAAACTCTATTTCAAAAAATATAATCGAGAAATTTATATACGTATGAAAGAAACGAATGGTATTTCGAAAGTATTTTTTGGCGCTTATTTCAACTACTGATGTATTTGTTTTTCAGAAAAAAAAAAGGTTAAATTCACATTAAATTGTAAAGAGGGCACACACCATACTGGGCATAAAACTACGGCTATTAAGAGGCCATTGAAGTAGTGAAATGCAAAGCCACAAAGGGAGCAAGCCACTTAGCAGCACTTACTCGTCCGCTTTCTTGGCATTCTTTCAGTTTTATTTGATACACATTTGGTACCGGTTCTATATAATTTTTACTTGATGATATTTCACAGATATTTCACACACGTCCTCTGCTCCTAAACTAAGCTTAACATAGCATCACGCCTGTAATCCCCGAAGGGGTAGGCAGAGGTGTATTACTCACCCATGACTCGCCAGCTATGTTTAAGTACCACGTAATAGGAGGCGAGCCTATTGACGTCTACCGGGCACATTTCCAAACACCGGGCTGCTACTGAGAATTTTTCCCGCTCAAGATTTTTCTCGCTTTTGTAAGCAACTATGCCTGATAGCAAACTGTTCCAACCATGGGAAAAGTTCAAGACCGAAAGAAAATTCCTGCAATTTGACATCACAAATAGATATTGAGCCTGGACCTTCCGTTGCCCCAGAAATATTTAACCAGCATCTAACAAACACAGGTGTGTTAATCATGCTAGTTTTGTTTTATCTTTCTCTAACTGATGGCAATGACATATAAATAAGTGCCTTTAAAGTCTGGGTAAACGAGAAACTACGTATTTATGTTATATACCCAAGAAGAAATGCAATGGTTTACCACAAGCGGGTACACAATTTATTATTATTTTTTATAATCACATAGGGCAAGCGATATCACATGGCGGATATACATTGCCTTCTTATTAGCCTGTTTTATGAGGCTTACATTGACTGTAGCGCTATCGTTCAGCGGTTAGACTTGTCATTATATAATTACTAACCTGGATATAATACAATTTCAGGGCAAGCGATATCACATGGCGGATATACAATGCCTTCTTAATAGTCTGTTTTACGAGGCTTACATTGACTGTAGCGCTATCACTCAGTGGATAGACTTGTCATTATATAATTCCTAATTGGATATAATACAATTTCAGGGCAAGCGATATCACATGGCGGATATACAATGCCTTCTTATCAGCCTGTCTTATGAGGCTTACGTTGACTGTAGCGCTATCACTCAGTGGATAGACGTGTCATTATATAATTCCTAACTGGACATAATAAAATTTCAGAAAATAATCAGGTCCCAGAAGAGTTTCTGTTAGCTCTTGGAACTAAAGGGGAGGATAATGCAGATGCAGATTTGGTGAACCTACAAGGGCAGAATTAACACTCCGTTGGTCAAAACTAATGAGCGACGGTCCTGGAAAGGATCCAAGAAATTCTATATTGCAAAAATACCCTACCCCGATCAACTTTACAAGAGCAAAAATACCCCACGTGAATCCTGAAATATTGGCTTCACTTTCAGATCCTTCCTTAAAGAGACACAAAAGAATTGCGAATCGATAAAATATAACAGGGAAGTTATTAACCTGTCTTGGGAGGTATTTGACGAGTCTTTTAAAGGGGAATATAAATGGAACAGCACAGTTCTCATTGAAGAGATCAATGATGCAGCCAAGTTAGCGGCTGAAATTTATTACCAAGATTCTGCACCAAAAAATTGTTTGCACTAGCGGGGACTAGTAAAAATAGACAAGAGACACTCTTACTTCCATTACTCTCACCAGAGAGGTCGGAAACGAGCTCCACGGAGGTCCAGGTCCAGACCCAGACACCAACATTAAAAGAACAGGTGCATGCAGGTAGACTAAAATACTTTAAGAAAAATTGGCTAGAGGTAACTGGTGACCCAGTAGTGTTAGAGTGGATACAAGGTTACGAGATACCGTTTAGTTATTACACCTCCACCTTATCAAATAAAACCAATCAAACAACACTGGCCTGAAGAAGATAAGATCATAATTAAGAGTGAAATTCAAACTTATGCATCTAGGGGCAGTCTTGAAATGCTCAAGCAGTTCAGACCAATCCACTTCACCAATTTTGTTTTTTAGTTCAAATACAGAATGGTTCATATAGATTTATACTAAATCTCAAAAAGTTAAATCAGTACATTAATACTGATCATTTTAATTTAGAAGACATAAGAACAGCATGTAAACTTATGTCCAAAGACTGTAATTTAAAATACAAAGAGATGGAGCCACAGGAATCTTAGTTTTTCCTTATTGGCCATCCCAACCATGGTTCCCACAAATTAAATCCTTGTCTATTAATGATGTACCTAATCATATTTGAGACTAAGAAAAGGTATTTTTCGTTCAAGACTTCCAATATGACATTACATGGGATCCGGGAGTATTACTAAACCATTTAACTGGGTTATACCCAAATGAAGATACAATACTAGAGATATTGAATAAAAAAAAAATAGTAACAATACTCCCGCTGACCACTGTTCACAGAGTCCAAACCTTTCCCATGACATACATATCAGTTACTTCTTACATTCAAGAAACCACATAAAAATACATCAACACAAACTATAAGCCGTTGCATCAATCTCACATTAAAAGGTGCTGAAATCTTCACAGCTCACAGTACGAGACACGTATCAACGTCTGCTGCAAACAGGTCAGGAATCAGCATTGATGCAATCAGAAAGGCTACTGGTTGGTCTCAAAATTCGACTATCTTTCCAAGACATTACAATAGACCTGTCTAACAAGATCCAACCCAATTCAGTAGTTCCATTTCAGCAATACTATAAGTACTTAAGTATTTCATTTTTATAATTATTTGGTGTTTAGTTAATTTCTGTTTATTATTATATGATTATTATATTCATTAAGTTGATTGATAATAGACGATCATTATAGTTATTGTTTGAAAGTATTAAATATATATATATATATATATATTTTGTTCTATTCAACAAGTTACCTTATTCACAACCCAGCTTTTCTACTCGTAAAACCGTCTCGGACAAAGAGATATTATAATTATAAGATTAAACGAACTTACCTTAAGTGAAGTTCTATCTTAATTATACGAAGCTCCTTGTCCGAGACGAGAGTCCCAATAACCCTCCCACAAATACTATTAAGTATTTTCCCAATACTTGGGTTGTTTATAACGGTTTAACTTTAAACATAATGACATCGTGTAATTAGAGTTGCCACAGGAAGGAATACATTTTTAAAATTTTTTAGCTTTCAAAATTGTGACAGCGCTGAAGGCAACCAGCGTTACTACTCGTAAAACCGTCTCGGACAAGGAGCTTCGTATAATTAAGATAGAACTTCACTTAAGGTAAGTTCGTTTAATCTTATAATTTATATATATATTTTTAGCATTTGATATGCTTAGCACTATACATTAAACACAAAGTGAAAAATGTGAAATAGAAAATAACAATCACGAGCAGGATTTGAACCTGCATCTCCTGGATATCGTCCAGATGCTTTGCCAATTCAGCCATCGTGACAATTGCTCCTGACTGCTAATTTCGATAACACATTCATACTTAAAGTCTTTGGGTGACGCCTGCGCCATCTGTCGGAAGTATTTTCATACATAATACCGACCAGGTAAACTTAATTTTACAATTAAGATTTTACCTAATAGTGACGCATTTTTAATGACGCGTTATTTTCTATTTCACATTTTTCACTTTGTGTTTAATGTAACAGAGCTGTTATATAAGTACATTTTAGATATAAGTTTTTTCGGAGGCTGTACATTTTTAATCTGTTTGGTGACAGACCACTCCACCCATTTTTTTCCGCGAGTGTCGTGCGAGACCTATGAGGGAAGTAAGCCATTATCACACATTACATTACTGGTGGTAAGTTTGGATACCGAGTGGGAGTACTCACTTGTTATCGGGCTCGAAGGGGTTGGTACCACCTTCTCCCTTTTGAACGGCCATGAAGCAGCCCTAAGTTATATATCTTATTAGTTTGTTATTTCATATCATTAAAATGAAATAGTAGCAGTAGCTGGACAGTAAGTTGAGTCCATGAGCAGCCGTTACCTCTTACCATCATTTGGGCTGTAGCTCGTCTGACACCATAAGCAATAAAAAAATAGGAAAAACTATATTAGACTATTTAGACGTGTCTAAACTCGCTGAACCAATTTTAATACCACGTTTCTTTTTCGATAGCTTTAGACTTAAAAACTGGTATTCGTTTTATCCGGTTTCTGTAATTGGGAACTTGATAATGTTAGACAAAATAGGCTACGTTAGTTATGTAAATCTGATCTAAATGAAATACAATGTTACTACTTGGGTGAATTAGCGTAATTTTAGGGCAGTTTGTTCTTTTTTTTATTGAACCGCTATTTTAACTACGTATTTGGAATAATAACCTAAGTAAGTAAGACTTTCATATTGCTTATAAGAAAAGGTTGTTCCATTATAAGTACCAGGTATTGGTGGTGGTGGTAGGTACAGCAAAACATCTTACAATGGTAACTTGAGAATTTTTTTTTTGTAATATCTCTGGTTCCCGATATAGTGCGGGAGAAAATGTATACCAGTTTTTGAGTCTAATCAAGGCCTTTCAAATAAAAAAGGTGCATCGAAATCCGTACAGTTGTTTTTGTGTGATGCGCGAACAAACAAACAGACAAACTGACAAAAATTCTAAAAAAACATGTTTTGTGTTTAGACACGCCAATATAGCCTATTACAGTCATTTTTTCTCAAATATCTTAAATGAACAGACACAGCTCTGTTACAGTTTTATAATAGTATAGATAGATGATATTAAGTTTATAAAAGGCATACTCCTTATGACAGAATTATTTCTGTTGTTAGTCATAAACTTGTATTGAAGTAAGTACTTACACGTAAAATATTTTTTATATCTCTTGCGTACCCTTGCTTTGGTTTACCGAATGAACGTAAAAGTAAGTAGGGTGCGTATAGTGATGGATTGAGGAAACAGAATTCCATTCCATTAGGATTAGTCGTAAATGCTGTTCTAGACATAAATAACGGAGTAGGCCAAAAGCGAATACATAATATGAAGACAGCGTAAAAATTTCTGAATGGCTAAGTATTTACCATATAGTGTCATCGCCTGTTCCACACTGTGATGCCAGAGCTGGCTAGGCTCGAATGAGGCTTAAACGAGCTCAGGTAGGCTGTATAGTATACCAGAAAGCCTGGAAATTAGTTGGACAATTGGGCATAGGCTTATTGGATACAGTGGTGAGTATATAAATCGGGCCTCGTGGCGTAGTCGGTAGTGTAACCGACTTCCGTGCACGAGGTCGTGGGTTCGATTCCCACTCAGGACAATTATTTGTGTGATGAAAACAGAGATTTGTACTGCGTCTGGGTGTTTTCTATCTATTATATGTATGTATTTACAAAAAAAAAGTAGTATATAATGTATTATATCCGTAATCTGGTACCCATAGCACAAGCGTTAAACTTAGTTTGGGACCAGAGGACGTTGTGTGAATATGTCCGTGAATATTTATATTTATATTTTAAATGTGCTGTAGAGAAATCTTATACTTACAAAAAACAATATGGGTTAGTCTCGCAAAAACTCGATAAGGGCCGCACCGATTTTGATGAAAGTTATCAAAAAATTGTTTGTTGGATGTTATAGTATAAGGTGCCGATAGGTGCAATTAGTAGTAGATAGATTAGAAGAACAAGGTATTCATAAAACTATCAAAACATATCGAAAGAGAAATATTTGTCATGAATTTACAGAAAGGAAAGGTCTAATGCTTCAAATGTAGATACTAATCTGATTTATCATGTAGTAAGTAAAGCAGAATAACAGAATACCGGAATAACACATTTATTGGTAATTTAAAATTACAAGTCAACAATAACAGATCTAAATGTAAATAATAGTAAGGCATCATTTATATCTATATATATATAAAAATAATGTTTGTCTGTATGTCCTTTATAGATAGGTAGAGTATGCATTGATTATGTGATGATCTTCAGCAAAGTGTTGTGCAGGAGCCCACGAAGGTTTCTGAGTTGGTACGACCAATCTTCGACAGATGGCGCCATTATCATTCCAATGAATTTCATATATTGCCGTGACAGTTAATGCTGATTTGAATTGAAACGAAAACAGCAAGCGAATGATGACGTTTTGAGCTGTGGGTGACGTAAGAATTTATGTAAATAGGATACACATATGATTTCAATGGCTTTGTAAAATCGCGGGTAAAATAGGTGTCGAATTTAGAAAGTAAATCTTTAACGCTGCACGAAGGAAGTCGCAAGTATCAGGTAGTTTTTTTTATAATTTACAATAATTATTCAATTAAATGGTTGTCTTTTGGTGTATTAATAACTTATCTTTATTTAATAATTCTATACTTTACTGTCAATAGTTAGATGATTGTTAATATTCTTTAGAAAAGAAAGAAAAGTCAATTGGAATAAGCCGTATTTTATATTAACCAACAAAACACCGTATAAGTAAATTCAGTGAAAAATTTGCTTGTAACAATGCTGACTAGCATCTCCCTCATATATCGTACTGTATTGCAGAAAAGAGACCACAATTCTAGTGAGAAAATCCACGTTCTATCAAACGTAATATTTTTAGTATTCAGCACAATATTGTAAAGAAAAATATTTTTCACGCGTGTATTGTATTTCGTGTTAGTTTGTCTCAAAAATCCTTTGTAAATTGTCCTCCAGTTCTTTTGTGTATGCCAGAATATTACTTGTATATTTGCGTGTAGGCAGTGTAGTCTTATGTATGTATATTTAGCAAGCAAGAAAACTTCTATGTATAGACATAAGACATAAAATCTAAAAGGTGTTCACATAAAAGAAACAAGATCTTAAGACTTGGATTAAGGGTATTTGAGAATAAAAGTTTCAAAATATTTTTAAAACCAACAAATGCTTTTTTGTCTCTAGCAGTCAAGGATTCGAGTAGTATAAAGTAGTCTGAGTTTATATTTAACACTAACCACCTTTATTTTTCTTTTTTTTGTTTAGGCGGGAAAATATGTTCCTAACCGCACACCCCGTCGTTTGGGGCAACGAAAAAGGTAGTGTGGGGCCTGCACCCACTAAAGAAACCCGCCGTGTGCCGTCTCTCCACCTTTATTGGCGGGCCACTGGAACTAGGTATGTTACATTCCTTCGATGGTAAACAAAAAAAAAAACACTAACCGCCTTGCTAATTAACATTGTATAAGCTCCGAATAGTTATTCAGTGTTTTGTTCCGTTCTTTCAAAGTCAAACTATCATATTAGTGACAAAGAAAAACCAGTGAATAACTATTCATAGGTTATATAACGTTTATTAGTAAGACAGTAAGCAGTTTAAGGACGAAGAAAATTTGTACTTAGTAGCAAAAGTTTGTGCTTTTCCAGTATACGTATTTCTGTCCTATCTCTATATCACCATCAGTTATAGCTTAGGACCTCCGAGGGAATAGGTATATCGAGATTTTTGTTTATTTTTTAAGTTAAAAGTTAAAGAGACCTTACCACTTTAATTTATAAAAGTTCACGAAAATGATAACTGCCTTGTGGAGGAACAAGACATGAAACATCATAAATTTAGAAACAATTGGATAATGAAACTAGAAACTAGATACATTTTCTGGAAGGCTTATGAAACCTGCCAGCCTTTGGCCAGTATGTCTTAATTTTTTCTCATTTTAAGATAAAACTCTGGCTATAGTGTGACAGTTATAAATTGTGGAAAACTAAATTGTTGGTTTAATTAATCTTAGGGAGTCTACACACCGAAGACCCGCTGACACAGCCCGGATTTTGTTGTCGGTGGGTTAGTTAGCAGCTATGCCACATTCCATACAATTTTGAAAATATTGTCGATGGCATGAAATCAAAATCTTCTTTGGCAGTAGTGAAAGACATCGTGTATTGACATGCCGCTGACATGTTGCCTAATCACCAGGAAGCACGCGCAGGTGCATGTGGCGATGTGATATTCTGAAATAATGCCACCGATATCAGCTTGCCAGGTTGCGTCGGCTGGGTTGGTAACTTTGGTGTGTAGACTCCTTTAAAGACAAGACTAGAAGTAGTTAATACGTATAGACTTTTACAAATCTATCCAGCTAGCTAGCTCGCCTTTAAAAGACGACGTTTCTAATTACAATTTATTGAAATATTAACAGCACTGATTGTTTTATGAAATAAAATCACGGAGTACGGAAAAAGAGTAAAATTGATAGCGTAGAACAGACTCTCAATCTTACTTCCTACTAATAATATAAATGTGAAAGTCTGTGAAGATATTTGGATGTGTGTCTTTCAATCACACTTAAATTACTCGAATTTTGATGGAATTGAGTACTTAAGCACATTGACCGGATACTAAATTTATATAAAATATTTTATATCCCAGACAAAATATATATTTTCTATAGAAAAGCTATTTTTATCCGACTCGGCGAAGCCAAAAGGATGGGTTATGATTTTAGCAGTCTATGTATTTACGTATGCAGCTCCGTAGTGCCTTTTTTTATTTTTTTTTATTTTAGGTGGGTAAAAATGTCCTACCGCACACCCCGCTGCCCGGGGAGACAACGGGGTAGTGTGGGACTCTCATCCACTAAAAACCCACCGTGCGCCCTCACCCGCCCTTGCTGCGGCGGATCACGGGAACCGCGTCGTTTCACCGCGATCCGCAGGCGGCAGCCCCTTCGGGCACCCTCTCTTGTGCGACGCCCCGCGCACTTGGGCGTCACACCTTCGCGGTACTATACGCACCCCACTTACTTTTACGTTCATTCGGTAAACCAAAGTAGGGTACGCAAGAGATATAAAAAATATTTTACGTGTAAGTACTTACTTCAATACAAGTTTATGACTAATAACAGAAATAATTCTGTCATAAGGAGTATGCCTTTTATAAACTTAATATTATCTATCTATACTATTATAAAACTGTAACAGAGCTGTGTCTGTACATTTAAGATATTTGAGAAGAAATGACTGTAATAGTATGAGAGTAACAAAATAAAATTTTTAAAGTTTTTGTCTGACTGTTTGTTTCGACTAATATCCATAAGGGCTGGACCAATTTGGACGGGACTTTCACTGGCGTTTAGCACATGTTACAAGGAGTAACTTATCATACTTTTATTTTAGAAAAATAATTAGGTTAGGTACTGCAAAAATAAAAAACTAAATTCCACGTGAACGAAGTCGCGGGTTGCACTTAGTTAATAAAGTTTGTTACTTAAACTTTATATAAGATGCTTCAATATTGAATTTCATGCTTTTTATTTTAAAAATAACACACTTTTTATGCAAACTAGTTCACTCTGTGATGGGTTAAAATTACGAGTATAAAATCGCTGACATACGTGTTCATTTATTTTTAATCAGAAATAGGTATTTGAAAATTAGTGTTTCTTACTTTAAAAGTGACGAACATCCCATATAAACTTTCAACCCCTCATTTACCATGTTAGGCGTATTTTTTTTAATGTCACACTATCCATGTACTTTTATTTCTAACCAGAAACAGGGAGTTGAAATTTCGTGCTTTTTACTTTGAATATGACAGAGTTCCATACAACCGTTTATACCTTACTTACCCTATTAGGCGTGAAATTTTCAAAAATCCTTTCTTAGTGGATCTCTGCTACAAAAAAGGCATCGACTACCAAAGTTTCAAGTTTGCAGCCCCAGCAGTTTAGGCTCTGCGTTGATCGTCAGTAAGTCGGTACAAGCAATTATATATATATATATAGATAGAAGATAGATTATAGACAGATTTTGGACAAGCTTTAACGGAAGTGATGTTTCTGTCTGTAGGACTAGTATCTATTCTGTGGCGAGGTTTCAAAATAAACGAAAAAGTGTCATCGATGTATATATTATTTTAGATTTTTGTTGATTTTTTTAAAACCGCTACACCGATTTCAATAAAATTTAAATAGGAATAAACCCCTTTCGAACAAAAAAAGAATTTTTCAAATCCGTCTATAAATGACGGAATAATACCCGAACATACATAAAAAAATATATAAACATCCGAATTGCGAACCTCCTCCTTTTTTGAAGACGGTTAAAAAGTGAAAACATCGAATTTCTTTCTTTTTTCAAATAATGTTCGACTCTTATATAATCTTTTTTATAGCATGTGTTGGCAAACGAGCCACGGCCCATCTGATGGTAAATGGTAACCGTCGCTCATGGCCTCAACTATATAGAGTATTGTCAAGCCGCTGCTCACCATTTCATTTCACCGATTTGAAATGAAAGAATAAACGGCTATCTCCCGCTACAACCAAAACTCAATGTTGTGCTTCATAGCCGGTCACACGGGAGATGGTGGTACCAACCCGCTCGGACCCGATACCAAGTGAGTATTCCGACTTGGTATCCAGCCCTACCACCAGTCATGCAATGGATGATAATTGCTTACCTCCCTTAGTCGCCTCATACGACACCCGTGGGTAAGAATGGGGTGGTGACACTTGTATTCTTCAAAAAATCCTTGGTAAGCGCCCTCTCTTTATCCATAAAGCAATTAAAGCTGTATTGGTTTATTGATTGACATTACACTTTCCCAGTTAGATACTTTTGTCAACAGATGACGTTAAAACCAATTAACAACAGCCGGTTTTACCCTACATTCGATGTTTTCACATCAAAAGTATTATTCTATTTTACAGGGGTAAGCAGAAGTATACATCAACATTTCCATTATTTCCTCCTAATGTAATTGAGGTGACCTTAGTATCGTCTACCGAGCACAGTCCTAACTGTTACTGAGAATGAGAATTTTATGCTGGAAAATCCTACATATAACATTTTTGTATGACCCAGGATTAAACTTACGGTTATAAGTTACACATACATCGGTATAGATCCTACAAATATTATCCGATTATTGACACGAAAGACAAAAATAGAAGTGTAATATTAGTTCATATATACCTACGATTATGTATGTGAGTTCCTTTATTCGACTCTATTCGACTTTAAATATAAATAAAATTGAAATTCCATTGTTTAAATATTGTTTAAATTAAATCACAAGGGGATTTTAATAATGCTGATAACCTCACTGGCTTACACATATTCAGTAGTTGTTGGGTAGTTATTAGACTAGGTAATCACTTGTATTCAGTGTTAAGTTGACACTTAGCGCGATGTCCTGAGGCATACCGACCTCATTAAGCGATGTGTTGTTATTATTATATTATATAATGAAATAATTATGCTTGACCATATATTATTACTCAATATAATTATGCAGGCAGTTTTGCGGCTTGTCTAAAAAGATAAATGTTTAACTATTTTTATAACGGTAGGATTTTTAAAATGCTTATGGTGGTAACTCGAATGACTCAATAATACCAAGAATACCAAAGCCACAAGCCCCCATTTTAGTTCTCGGATGGGGTATAATTGAATGAATATCTCCGGCTAAAAGTGCTTCCCAATCGGTTTTCCAGCATACGAAAATAACAACCCATTCGGGTTCATATACGTGTACTACAATAACTTTAAAAAATTATATTTTATTTTTTATTTTCAAATAAATTTCGAGAAATTTATCAAAACATCGTTATCTCCTGTTTTGGCATGCGAGGGAAAGGACAAAATAGTCTATTTTTGGCGTTCATGCTTACTTTCAGTTCAGTGGTTCAGCAGTAAACGTAAGAAAAACAGAGGGAGGAGCTTTTTTCATAAATATGCGCCATACATGTACCCACGTACATTCTTATACACGTATGCACTAGGAATTTAGATCAACACATACACACACATCCATACATACACACACACCGTGTGGTCACGGATTAAGAATACAAGTGTCACCACCCCATTTTTTCCCACGGGTGTCGTATGAGGTGACTAAGGGAAGTAAGCAATTATCATCCATTGCACGACTGGTGGTAGGGCTAGGTACCAAGTGGGAGTACTCACTTGGTATTCGGCCCGAGTGGGTTGGTACCACCATCTCTCGTGTGACCGGCCATGAAGCACATCGTTGCCTTTTGGCTGTAGCAGGAGATAGCCGTTTATATTTCATTTCATCTGTGAAATGAATTGGTGAGCAGCGGCTTGATAATACTCTCGGTATAGTCAAGTCCATGGGCGACGGTTACCATTTACCATCAGATGGACCGTGGCTCATCTGCCACTACATGCAATAAAAAATAAAAAAAATAAAAAAATCACACACACTCATACACAATCACGCTCACACTGTTGCTACAATTTCTTCTTCTTTCTTTTTTCTTCTTTATTATATTTTATTAAGATTAGAAGTGCATTATAATCCAAATTATAACAATATGAAGGACGTAAGAATGTTTCCTACAATACAGAATCTTCCTATAGGATACATTGCTGATAATTTGAACATCATCCATCCATCCATCAGCCTTTCAATGTCCACTGCTGGACATAGGCCTCTCCAAGAGAACGCCACAACGTGCGGTCCCGTCATGGGGATAATGCCGTAATCGCCACGCTTATTTGAACATAACTTGTTACAATTTCGCAACGTCACATATATTGTACTTCTACTTTGGAAATAAATTATTTTTATTATATATTTTTTTTTTATACTCGTTTAAGTAGATCAGTGAAGATTTTTAATAACAATCATGCGAATGGTAACGTCATGGCACGCGCCCATCACGTCGGGGATGAAACTTGTACAGCGGAAGACCCTTTTATAACAAGTAACGATCTGTTATCTCTGCCTACCCCTCTAGAAAACAGCCGTGAGTCTATATATATGTGTATGTAACTCACTTATCTATTATGTTTAGCGATAAGCTCTACTCGGATACCAAAGGTAATCTCGTATAGCTATCGTAACACTGTAATGTAATTCCATTGTGTATGTAAAGTTTGTTACTCAACTAGTTTTGTTTACATATCGTAAATTGATGTTACGTTGTATGTTAATTTACATTCGTTTATTATACTATTGTTACATTCTATTTGAGTAATTTCCAATTTAACTTACATCCCACTTCTGAATACTAAATTACTCAACGAAGTTTTTTTTTTGTTATTATTATTTGTTACGAAACAGATATTGTTTTGGGTCTTTCCTCAGCCAAAATTATTCTATAAACTAATATATTTTTTTATACAACTTGATAGACTATACTTGTTTGTGGCAAACAAGTATACAGTCTATCTGATGGTAAGCGGTTACCGTAACGTATAGACGCCAGCAACACCAGAGGCATCACTCGCACGTCGCCATCTCCAAGGAAAGGCATAGGAGGTGGAAGGGTAATAAGGATAGGATAGGATGGATACTGAGGAGTAGATGAGAAGGCTAATAAGAAGAGCATATGGAGGGGATTTGGGCGTCCGGTTACTTTTCGTCTTTAATAATATTTGTCGCAGGACATCATTAGAAGATAAATGGAAACGTATCAATATGCTTATTTTTGATGTGAAACATCTAATGCGGAGGGAGGGTAAAATCAGCTGTTAGCGTGGCGACGCTTTTATTTTACTTGTCCCGTTCAAATCTTGCAAGTTAAATTTGACACACTTTCCGATTTCCGATTGAGCTGAAATTTTGTACTCATATCTATATCGCGTGACAACGCAATACTATGATGACATGGAACTGATCTGATGATGGAGCTGGAAGGTGGACATAGGAACTCCATAATGAAATGGCGCAACCCTATCGAGTTTGGATTCGTTTGATTCGTCTTGACGAGTACTTTGTCTTTAGGTGGTATCCAGGGTCTGATGGTGGAGCTAAAAGGTGGCCATAAGAACTCCATTATAAAACGACATAACCCCATCGAATTTGGGCTCGAATGAATTGTCTTGACGAGTAATTTGTCTCTAGATGGTATCCAGGGTCTGACGATGGAGCTGGAAGGTGGTCACAGTAACTCTGTAATGAAACGACGCAACCCTATCGAGTTTATACTTGTTTCATTCGTCTTGAGGAGTACTTTGTCAAGTTATTTCTACAAAATAGTTTCGATATTTTCACATCTGGTAGACGTCCCGCGACGTCTAGTTTTTTTTATTGCTTATGATGGCAGATGAGCCACAGTCCACCTGATGGTAAGTGGTAACCGTCGCTCATGGAATCAACTAAACCGAGAGTATAGTGTTACGGGGAAAATTCCTAAAATTTAAATGAAAATAAACGATTTTAAATTTAACAATTTAATTCAATAAAAACGTTTCAACTCCTGGGGACACTGTTCTGGTTCTTCCAGCCGAGCCCCCGTACCCGAACTTGGTTCAGGTCCGAGGGTATCGGCCGACAATTACAGCGTCCAAATTATAAAAAAAACTATCCTCACAGTATGGGGGGGACCATCCAAAATATAGAACATGAAGAAAGTTTAATAAAAAAAAAAGTCAGAACCCCCCTACATTCTTCAGGTATAAAGCATTGATACTGATAAAAAAATAGTTACATAATATATGACTGCCCCCTAAGGGAGGCGGTGAGATGATATAGCAACATATAAACAGAATAATTATATGACAACATTTAAACAAAAAAAAAACAGTTGCATAATATATGGCTGCCCCCTAAGAGTAAAGTCTAGATGATAAGTAACATCTAACTAAAAACTGTTTTAAAATGCCTGTCTGCCCCATAAGGGCGATGGCGTGAACATATATAACATTTGACAAATAAATTGTTTTAAAATGCCTGTCTGCCCCATAAGGGAGACGGCGTGATGATGTATAACATTTATGAAATAACTGTTTTAAAAGTGCCTGTCTGCTCCATAAGGGAGACAGCGTGATGTTAAGCAGCAAGTAGCACAAAGCAATATTCTTAAATTATATACTGTATGCGAACTATTATATTTTACAGGTAAAAGCGAATAAAATTCTAAATGCAGTTGTATGTTACAATCTTAAATAATTAGTATTGACTAATTTGGAATAAAATTCTATGGAATGATAACAATGTTATGAGTATTACTAGGCATTTTGCAAAGCATTTAAAAGTATAGATATTATAATAAGAATTCTATTGGAGGAGTTACGGTCAACTAAATTAGTGTAAAAATTTTCATATGTAAAATAAAATTATCTAACGTAATAAAATGACGAGTAGTAACAATAAAAATATATGTGCCAAAGGGTGAAATATTCCTCCATAAGAATCTTTAAAACACACACGAAATTGTGCAGCAGACGTGGGCTATTTTTAAAGGTTAATTTGGTATTGTAAAAGAAATGTACGTTACCTTTTATTCGGGTGTTAGTGATTAATGGGGGCCGCGGTATATTTAAGACACGACGCTCCCTTCAGCTCAGTTCTGGAGGGAAAGTACAGTGTCAAAACTTTTTGGAGTTCTACTTTTTTTAAACTTTATGACCTGGTGGCGTTAACAAATTAAAAATTAAGAATTATATGGTGGGTATTATTTCGATATTGGGTAGTACTGAATAAATAGGTAATAATCTCTATACGAACAGTATGATGTTTTTAGATAATTATATACCTTTGATACGAATGATTCGTGGGTATGTATTATACAATACGTCTAATCACCTCGTTAGAACAAACTTTATAGAACAGTTACTTACACGTAAAATCTACTTTTCAATTATGATTATACTAATAAATCTGGTTAGAACGAATTTTATAGAACAGTTACACGTAAAAAACTACTTTTCAAACATGGTTATACCAATAAAGTAAACGAAAGAAAATGAGTCCTACAATAGAAATGATTATAAAACGTACCTTTGGGGTTTTCTAGTCACACACTTTTACTTTCAAATGCCCCAGGCAAAAATAATATTTAAATTATATTACTAAAGTAATTTACACAGTGTTATCTGCCTTGACACACACATTAATTCAGTTAGAGAAAAAAAGTTCTACCCACTGTCAGCTTTTTTCATTCTGATAGTGGGGGTACTACTTTTAATATTATTCTTGCCATCTCTTTTTAGCGCTGTTGCCCCGACTTACTCATTGGTGGATAGTTTTTTGTTCTAGAACTTTTCCTATCCATACGCTCGCGATTGGAGTAGCCATAGAACGTTCTCAAACCCTGGCGTACTCTGCTCGCATCTGGGATTGCATGCTGGCCATATATGGTAATAATATTTGATTCTGGCCTTTGTGTGACTCGAATCATGCGACCCATCGGCGATAATCTAACTGGGTAGGGGGCCTAGGCAACCGCGCGTATTTTAAATTTGCGGATATCGTATCCGGTATCAATTGAATATTTATGCAACTTTTTAATTTATTTAGTAATTCTGCTCGCATCTGGGATTGCATGCTGGCCATATATGGTAATAATATTTGATTCTGGCCTTTGTGGAACTCGAATCATGCGACCCATCGGCGATAATCTAACTGGGTAGGGGGCCTAGGCAACCGCGCGTATTTTAAATTTGCGGATATCGTATCCGGTATCAATTGAATATTTATGCAACTTTTTAATTTATTTAGTAATTCTGCTCGCATCTGGGATTGCATGCTGGCCATATATGGTAATAATATTCGATTCTGGCCTTTGTGGGACTCGAATCATGCGACCCATCGGCGATAATCTAACTGGGTAGGGGGCCTAGGCAACCGCGCGTATTTTAAATTTGCGGATATCGTATCCGGTATGTCCAGTCGCACAGGAGACAGTAGTACCGACTTTTATTTTTTTTTGTTAAGGCGGGAACGAATGAAAAAATGTTCCTAACCGCAAACACCGTCGTTCAGGGCAACGAACAGGGTAGTGTGGGGCCCTCACCCACTAAAGAAACCCGCCGTGTGCCGTCTCTCCGCCTTTGTTGGCAGGCCACTGGAACTATGTTACATTCCTTCGGTGGTCGGTAGTACCAACCTGTTCGGGCGCGATAGCAAGTGAGTACTCTCACTTAGTACCCAGCCCTACCAGTAATGCAATGGGTGATAATTGCTTACTTCTCTTAGTCGCCTTATACGACACCCGCGGGAAAGTATAGGGGTGTGACACTTGTCTACTAACGACATTTACCATACCTATTCTACCCTTCATGTAAATAAGCCCAAATAACATTCATCTATAGTAAGCATTAATGTATAAAAAAGAAAAGATCCACAATTAGGCACTAAAAGTATCCACTATAAATGAGTGAACGAATTGAGTGCAGGAAAGCATCTTTAGCAGCCGCAACGCCCGCAACGTATTAACATGCCTATTAATACTAAAATTTCCTTTGAAAAACTCATTGACTCTCTATTTTTCTCTCATTCTTTCTGAATAGTGTCATTACACTCACGCAGGCATTTAAAAGTTGTTACTTTTTAACCGACTTCCAAAAAGGAGGAGGTTCTCAATTCGGCTGTTTTTTTTATGTTTGTTACGCGATTATTCCGCCAATTTTGAATCGATTTCAATGATTCTTTTTTTGTTTGGTAGGTTCTATATCAGAGGTAGTCTCATTTAAATTTTATAAAAATTGGTTTAGCAGTTTTTAAAAAAACAACAAAAATCTAAAAATTTGCATCTGGACATACATCGATGATATTTTCAACCGACTCTCTGGCTCATTGGAGCAGTGCGTTTAGTTGGCATAGCATCACGCCTGTAGGCCGGAAGAGGTAGGCAGAGGTGTATTACAAACCCATGGTTCGCCAGCTATGTTTAAGTCCCACGTAATAGGGAACGAGCCTATTGCCGTACATTGCCTAGAATTTTTCTTTTTACGAAAAAGCTCAATAACACTGCCCGACCCGGGGATCGAAGCCGAGACCTCATGGTCAGCAGTCGCACATACTACCACTGCACCACCAAGGTAGTTTAGATGGCGTACCCATATTATATGTATATGGGTAGGCCAATCTTTCTTCACGGTCTTCGGAAGACTCTCGCTTTTTTCTATTGCACGCCTCATAAGCGAAGCGTTAAGGTGGGTACTACTATCATTTCACGCAGAACAGCTGATTTTTCAAACTTAAAATATCTGTATTTATCATATATTGCACTTGTAAAATAATATATACACACACATATAAAAAAAACACTATTTTTAACACTCATGCCATTTTTGTTTTTTAAACTAGTTAATAAACTGTTTAAAAAAGTTCAGCATTGGACGTCCGTGTGTTGTAGGTAATATATGTTAACACGATAACGACCGAAATACTTTACTAATCGAGTCTTTTCTTTTATTCTTTTACGATTCAGTATAATTACGAGTAGAGCCCTATCTCTTTTCACGGTCTGATTCAATGTGGTTTAATTGTTATTAAATAAACAAAAAAATAGTGACTATTTACGCTCGACTCGACACTAAAACCAGCGCTATATATTATTTCATGAGAACTACTTCTATAGACCAATATAGAAGTACTTCTTAAAACTAGCGCTAGATGGCACATAAGATATGAGAATCACATTAGTACTCTTTGAAATTAGCGCTCTCTATGTGATTTAACCACTTAGTAAGACCAATACGTTATTAGTTACTTATCAAATACCTAATTAATTTTATTGTGAAAAATGAACATTATGAAGCGTGCACTTATGGATTTTTTTCTTTCTCTACTGCGCTTTAGGCGCTCATAGTTATCATTTCCAGAATCCTGTGCTCCGAGGAAGGCCTCCCCATCATGTACCATCTACTCTAACCTACGCACCTATTTTATAAATAACCACTAAAAAGCAAGAAATAAATTATTTTTAAATAAAAAAAAACTGCCTTCAATAGTCACCTTGAACTAAAAACCAAAAAGTAATTTAGTATTTACATACGATTTCCGTGCTAGACACCTACTGATGTGTTTGAAGTCGGTGCCTAGTCTAAAAATAACAAAACAATACTTATAGTCATATCATAGGAAAATGTATATTAATAAAAGACCTTTCATAAAACTTTCAGACGGAGCAAGCTGATTAGATACTTTTAAAAATAAACTGAATTTATAACAAATATTATAAGAACTTCCTTTCCATGTCAATGACTCGATCCAATTTACTTGTAAATTCCTGAATAATTCTTCACCGATTATGCCGTCACTCCACCGCTACGCGAGACAAATTGCACTGCACCTACTTCGAAGCATCTTGCATAATTAGAACAGCAATCTCCGGTTGCCCTTCTACACACGACAGTCTGATAGCTGGCCTAATTGAAACTTGAATACGTTGTTTATCCGGAGAATACGTGACAAGTGAAGAACTAGTTAGTTAGGTCGTACTTTTAGTCGGTCTAAGCTTGAGTTATGTTGTAATAGTAATAATTAAGTATGTTTGCTTTCTCAGTATTTATTGAATACTGTATAGTTGGGAAAATAAGATAACAGGTATATACGACCATAATTATGTTATTATTCAAACAGTCATGAGCCTGCAAAAATTAAATTGAACTGAGCATATTATTGCACTTTTACAAATCATTTGATTTATTAAAGTAGCTGAGACTACCTTCAACCCGCGACTTTGTATGCGGGGGATTTAGTTATTTTCTTATTTGTACTAGGATTCCCCTAATTATTTTTCCTAAATAAAAGTTACTCTTGCCCGCAGCTCCCCGCAACAAAAGCTAATTTTTCAACAAAAACATAGCATAACGCTTGTATTCCCGGAAGGGGTAGGCAAATGTTTTACACATCCACGTTTCGCCAGCTATGTTTGAATCCCATGTAATGGGAGGCGAGCCTATTGCCCTCTACCGGGGACAAATTGAAAACTCCGGGCTAAAAAGTTTAATAACACTGCCCGAATCAAAGCACAAACTTTTAGATTAATTATATCTCAGTTTCCCAATATAAGTAGTAGAGGAATAAAACATGTGAAAAGAATGCCGAACGACCGACTGGTCAAGAAGATATACAGTGCGAAAGTGGAAGGATGTAGGTACAGGGGAAGACTGAGACTTACCTACCTAGATCAAATTGATCATGTGTTGAAGGAAGTTGGAATCATGAGTTTCCGAAACCGGCGAACATATACGAAGAGAATTATTAATGTTGAGGAAGCGAGAGATGTATGCAAGAATATTTTGGTACTCTGTTCTCTCTACCTACCCTGCAAGGGAGATAGCGTAATAATAACTATGTAAGTATATAATAAGTACCAGTTTTTAAGCCTAATTTAATCAAAATTAATTCAATGTTTTGTGTCCAGAGACGCCTAAATAGCGTAATACATTATTTTTTTCTCAAATATCTTAAATGTACATAGCTCTGTTATAGTTTTATAATAGTATCAACAGATAAACAGCCGCATAGTAAAACATTTGCCCTGGATCTCATTAGGGTAAAGTTGGGAACCACTTAAAATAATACAGATCGCCTGTATTTTTTAGCTCACCCCTAGCATTATTACCAATAGGAAGAATTGTTTTAGTGTTGCAATCAGTATAATCAAGACAGTACAGTAACTGGGTTGGCAGACGTCTCAGTGGTAGTATGTTAAAAGATGGTGTTTTATTTCTCTCCCAATGGCAGTGTTCGTGGCGTTTCAAGATTCACGTAAAGGCGATACAAATCCGTACATACATTCAAAATACAGTCCACTTCGTCTCGTACATAAACAAAAGTTTTAGAATATTACACAAAATAAAAACCAGCTTATGAATTTAATTTTCTTACTTAGTATGGCGGAATGGTTTAGATACCGGCGTCTCGCTCGAGTGTTGTGGGTGGGTTCAATTCCCACACAGGACAACTTTTTGTGTGATCCACAAATGGTTGTTCTGAGTCTGGATCTACTACTAGTGAAAGTGTATGATTGTAAAGAATAAAGATACAAGAATTATACCTTAAAACTTTGTACGTGTTGTCTAAAATACAACAATTTGTAAAATCTGAACTAGGTATATAAATAGGTATCTAATTTTATTGAATTCTTGAACTAAAAAATTCCACCTAAGGAAATGATATGAATGGAAGAGCGATGAGAAATAGCGTCGTTTTATCAACAATGTGCTAATGTGCGTAAAGCACATAGCGTAGTTCCACTGATTACACTTCTCACTCCATTGAAGCGTCAAGCTTCATTTATGTCTACGCACCGACATAACAAGATCCTTCGACAAACTTCATCGTTACTTCGATTTCCCAATTTACGTCATTCAAGAGAGGCATGCGAGGTCACCCTAGCCTGGTCCCTCATTCGAGCCTTGCGAATTAATTCGATGTCCTACTTTTTTGATGCTGACTCATGAATCGAGTTTGAAATGAAATTGGGCTTTGTTTCAGAACATATAATTAGAATTTCCGATGTTCGTGTCTTTGGTAATCGATACTTAAGCCTGATACTCGATTGTGAGGTTTCTTGGTTTAGTATATCACACACAATTTCTAGTTTAGAGGAATTTACGTGTTTATGCTATAAAGTTGTATAGGTATTTAGATATTTTTATATATATTTTTAGCATTTGACATGCTTAGCAACATACATTAAACACAAAGTGAAAAATGTGAAATCTAAAATAACAGTCACGAGCAGGATTCGAACCTGCATCTCCTGGATACCGTCCAGATGCTTTGCCAATTCAGCCATCGTGACCCTTGCTCCTGACTGCTAATTTCGATAACACATTCATACTTAACGTCTTTGGGTGACGCCTGCACCATCTGTCGGAAGTATTTTCATACATTATACCGACCAGAAACTTAATTTTACAATAAAGATTTTACCTAATGACGCAAACCCTATAAATATTTAGATATTTTTATATATATTTTTAGCATTTGACATGCTTAGCAACATACATTAAACACAAAGTTTTTCACTTTGTGTTTAAAGTTGTATAGGTATTTGTATTCTTTGGTTGTCCATTTATATTATGTTAGTTTTTATATTAGACTTGGGTCTCTAACTTTGAATTATTATTATCTACTTACTTGCAATTAATATACTTACGAAAAAATGTGCACACTTTAAAGTCGAAAATAAAGAAGGACCTTTATTGTTGTTTTAATCTAAAAAAATAACAAGCACTAACACATAATATTTGATCACTAAAAAATTCCTTGGGTCTACAATAACACAGAAAAAACGAACTATAAAATTAAGAGCATTTTCTATACGATTGTGAACACCGTTCTTTCCTGGCTTGACGTTTTTAATGAATGCCCTGTTTTTCAATCTGGTGCATAGAATCACGAATACAACTGCGTTATAATTGGTGGCAAATAAAATGGAAAAAAAACGTTTGTTTACGTGTCTAAAATACTAGTATTTATACTAGCCAACGAAATCTATATACGACTCTCTGACAAATAACTAATCTCTATATCTTAGAATAAGCCTCTATATAAAAATAATTGTAAGACCACAAGAATCCTTTTTTTTTTTCGTTAAAATGTACCTAACTATGCACCCCGTCATTTGGGGCAACGAATAGGGTAGTATGGAGCCCTCACCCACTAACTAAACCCGCTGTGTGCTGTTTGTTCACCTGTATCGGCGGACTACTGAAACTGAAAGATATTGCTTCAGTGGTCCGCCGGCGGCTGAGCTAGGGCGGCATCAGGTGCATGCATTCTTGTTTAAAAGTCTTTAAAAAAGATTTACACTTCAGTAAGTAAGAGAGTTAAGAAATCAGTCTGTTAAATAATAGGTAGGAAGTAATAAGTAGCGTTCAAACGTAGGCAAGTAAGTAGTCATAAGTTGTCTTTCAGAGAAGAAGACTAGTCGTGTCTACGTGTAACGGCGACGTAAGAGAGCGAGCAGGTACTTATGAAAGAGAGTATTGTTGTAAAGATGCGAAAGGGAATGCTCCGATGGTTCGCACATGTGGAAAGAATGTTGGACGAGCGACTGGTTAAGAAGATATACAATGCGAAAGTGGAAGGATGTAGGTACAGGGGGAGACCGAGACTCACCTACTTAGACCAAATCGGTCATGTATTGAAGGAAGGCGGAGTCAGGAGTCTCCGAAACCAGCGAGCGTATATGAAGAGAGTTATGAATGTTGAGGAAGCGAGAGATATATGCAGGAATAGAACCTCTTGGTACTCTGTTCTCTCTGCAAGGGAAATGGCGTGATGATAAGTAGTAGTAGTACTACTACTCCAATCCGTGTCTTGATCGTCATCAATACCGCCTTCCCCATCAGTTTCAGAAAAAAAATACCCAAGTTTATACAATTATGAATAATATTAGGAAAATGAGTGTATGTAGTGTGCCGGTATGTACTCGTATGGTCGGGCAATGTTATTGAACTTTTTCGTAAGAAGAAAAATTCTCAGTAGCAGTTCGTAGTTTGGAAATGTGCCCAGTAGATGGCAATAGGCTCGCCCCCTACTACGTGGGATTTAAACATAGTTGGCGAATCGTGGGTGTGTAAATACACCTCTGCCTGCCTCTTCGGGGAATACAGACGGGATGCTATGTTATATTATGAAAATTATTTTGATCTGTATTTTAGCATTTGACATGCTAAGCGACTTTAAAGATCAAATTATTTGTGAATCTGGAAAAAGAGAGCTTTTCTGGGAGCGGGATTCGAACTTGCATCCCTTCAAATAGCCAAGAGCACATCCCCGGATTGGTTGCGGTCCTTCCAATTCGAATCCCACTCGCAATTAAGTTCTCTTTTTCCACATTCACAAATAATTTGTTCTTTACGAAAATTATGTACAATAATTTGACATAATAATTACATACCTGGTTGAGTTTTGACCGAATAACTGACATGACTTGGTAGTTGCACCTCTTCAAACTATTTAAACTGGTATTTGTCATTTTCCAATACCCAGACATTATTGTTTGGTTGAAGTATTGGTGGATTTTTCAGATGAGCTTTGTTCCAAGTGGTACATATATAGTGTGGCGCGTCAAAATTTCGCAACTTCTTTCGGTCAAAAACTTCGTTTATATCAGAGACTGTATACTAATCGATGAACATTATTGAAGTCGAGCGGCATTAACATCAACTATATTACACACAAAGTGTAAAAAATCCTGCTCGTGACTGTTATTTCTGATTTCACATTTTCACACTTTGTGTTATTTTTGAAGGTTTTAATTTTCTTTTTCTGAAGAACGCAGGATTATAGTATAATCACATCAGGTATTGGCTTGAAATCCATAAGCTCTGACAAATTAACTCCAATTCTGCGTGCATTTTGGTTAGGCCCACATACCTACAGCAGAGTTTCAATGTGTCTGGTAAGATTTTTGTTCGTATTGTGACGGATTAAGAATACAAGTGTCACCACCCCATTCTTTCCCACGGGTGTCGTATGAGGCGACTAAGGGAAGTAAGCAATTATAATCCATTGCATGACTGGTGGTAGGGCTGGGTATCAAGTGGGAGTAATCACTTGGTATCAGGCCCAAGCGGGTTGGTACCACCATCTCCCGTGTGACCGGCCATGAAGCGCATCGATGCATTTTGGCTGTAGCAGGAGATAGCCGAGTCTCCCACAGAGGCTGGAATTATTAATTTATTATGTAAAATTAGTTGTTAAGAAACCTTTGTGGAAGAGAATAAATACATATATTATTATTATTATTCTTTCATTTCATATCTGTGAAATGCATTCGTGAGTAGCGGCTTGACAATACTCTCGGTAAAGTCGAGACCATGGGCGACGGTTACCATTTATTACAGATGGACCGTGGTTCGTCTGCCACTACATGGAATAAAAAAAAATGTAAATACCATTAAATCTGTCCGGCTTTTGAGGTAACACTATTTTATAGCTTTCCAAGTAACATATATAAAATCCAGCTTTTATACTATAACGAAATTACAATTATAATTTATTGATGTTTAGGGGTGTCTGTTAGGGGGTTGGAACCATACTAAATGTCCGGTAATGGATGATGTAATTTCTAATGTTATTCCGAAGAATATATCAAAAATTGAGCTTTATACTTTAACGAATTTGAGGTACTATTTTATCCACCTTGACCACCTGTTACCTGCCCAAGTAACCACAATTCAAACTCCGTACTTGCTGATTGTTCTTACCTGTGTTGGGAACATGCACAGAGAAACTTTCAGCTTTTATAAAATAACGAAGGTCTGGCCGTCGTTGGCTTTTGGGATTTTATTTTGTTGTTTACATGCATTTAATAAGAGAAATAATGTCTATACGTAGATTGAAAATTAAATATTAATGGAATTGAAAGTGCCTATGAAGAATCTACGATTAAGTCTAATATCCAATGGGAATTTCCAATTAATATTGACCCTACAAATAATAGAAACATACTAAAATAAAACGTAAACCTTTTCTATCTTCAAACAATAAAAAGTATGGTTAGTTGTTTTAGGATTAAATAAATAAAAACATCGAACGGGTCCCGCCCAAAGGGGATTGGCGTAAACAAAAACAAGTTTGAAAACCACGACATCTTTTTGGCTTTTATTAAACAGACGTCAATCATGGCTGCTTGTTTAATAAATGCTATAAACATTGTTTCTCTTGACTTCCTTTAGTAAAATTTTATGATATAAGCTATGAACGATTACGTTGGATTTAAGATTTACGTGTTAGTAATGCAGTGACATAGGTAAATTATTGCATAACTTTTTGTTCAACATTGTGAGGAAGCCTGATAATTTTCTCAGGGTAGTGTGGGGCTCTCACCCACTAAATAAACCCACGAAGTGCTATCTGACCGCCTGTGTTGGCAGACCATTGGATCTATGTGATATCACCTCAGTGTTCAATGCGTGGAGTCACAATAATTTTATACTGTCACTTCACAGACACAAAAAGAGTAAACGCATTTAAAAGTTTAACCAATACGTCTATTTATATAGTGGTATTGTTTCTTTCTACATCCATGTCGTCTACTTGCTGTTAAATGCGACTTTGACCTCGTGGTCTTTAGTTTTATCCTAATATGTAGATGAGGACATCCGAAATAAATTTAAAAATAAACGTTATTTTGTGCTCATTCCTCTAATCATCCTCACTCTTTTTTGATATTACCTCCAATGTATAAATACACTGGGTTATAATGTTTTATTTTATGTATAAAATAGCCTTTTCCCGTGGCTCCGCTGATGCCAAAAGCTAGTTTTTAGGATATATCTCAGGTTTCCGATATAGAAGTGGGATAAAATGTATACCAATTTTTTAAGTCTCATAAAGAGCTAACTAATAAATTTGCATCAAAATCTGTTCAGTAGTTTTTGCGTGATGCGCGAACCAACAAACAGATAAACAAACAAACAGACAAAACATCTTAAAAGAATCGTTTTGTGTTTAGACACGCCTATATAGACTAATACTGTATTTTTTTCTCAAATATCTTAAATGTACAGACACAGCTCTATTACAGCTTTATAATAGTATAGATAAGAAAAATATCAGTAGATACATTTTAAGAACATAATAATAATATTTTTTATACACAATTTCATGAGTTGGCTTAATTGAGGTGAGAATTGCCACGATTTTCATTTTAAATATGAGATTCAAATTTTATACAACTAATTCATAATGGTAAAGAATATAGCGATAAAAATACTGTCATCACGTCATGTGTGGAAATCACAGGAATATTTAAAAATATTGCTGTGGAAATACAATAACTATTTTTCTATATTTTAAGTGGTTTCTAACTGATTTTATTTCACCTATAACAAAGAATGACTAAAATATCGACTATATTTTTTTTAATGCTAATGATGACAGACTAGCCATGGCCCACGTGATGGTAAGTGGTAACCGTCGTTCATAGACTCAACTATACCGAGAGTAATATCAAGTCGCTGCGCACTATTTCATTTCTCAGATATGAAATGAAAGAATAAACGGCAAATATTCTGCTACAGCCAAAACACACTGACGTGCTTCATGACCTCTCACACAGGAGACGGTGGTATCAACCCGTTCGGGCCCGATATCAAGTAATCACTCTCACTTGGTACCCAGCCCTACCACCAGTAATACAATAACTGATAATAGCTTACTTCCTTTAGTCGCCTTGTATGACACCCGCGGTAAAGCATGGGGTGGTGGGACTTGTATTCTTAGTCCGTCATCACACGGACGAAGACGAAGATGATCTTGTACGCATTTAAAAATATTTGTAGTTAATAAATATTACTCTATTTTTACACGATTTTTATTAGCTTCACCTGTATGTTTGTTTGTAACTGACTCCTTTGGGCGCGATTTTGACCCACGTTAAACGGCCAGGTTTCGTTCAAACTTTGTAGATTTATCGAGAACCGATGACAATAGACTAATTTGATAAAATTATTCCATTTTTCAATTTGCAAAATAAGATTTATTAATTTATATAACTTTAAAAAACACGCTACGGAATCTTCGAACGTGATTTTCAAGCACTTCAAAACGCCGGATTGATTTGAAACTTTGCACACTTATTAAGGACCGATGACAATGCAATAATTTAAGTTATCGAGTTTATCGGTTTTTAGGGTTCCGTAGCCAATAAAGAACCTTTACGGTCTTATTAATAAACACGGACTAATACAATAGTATCTTTACTCCAAGTATTTACTCGGTAGTAACCAATTTCGTTATTAATAAACATGGCGTAACAAATGAGTAGGCTAATCCAACTCTACTCTCAGAGTAAAAGTTAAACCTGCAGGCTACATAGTATAGCAACCGACTAAGGATGGAGTAGGCAAGGCACTATGGCTGGGGTGTGGTGCCGGTATACCTCCTAGTCGTGCACCCCGGGCAACGTCAGCAGTCACCGGCGGCTAAAATTCCGGACAGGACCGGTCTCCGTGTGTCCCTCTGACTCAGCAGAGAGTACGGCGGATACACCAGGCCTCGGGGTCGGTGGGGCCGGATTGGCTCCCCGGGTTCTGGAGAGGAGGGATAGCGGGGCTACAGCGGCCCCTCCCGTCCCAAATCATAAACCTGATTGGGTGTCCGTGGTTACGTCTCGCGGCCCATAGGAACGAGGGTCTTGGTTTAATCGCCTGGACCGCAAGGAAGACAAACTCTATAATAAATTACCCCAAACCTCAAGCAAAGCTCACCGCGCTATCATCGCCCGTTGGAGGGTTCGGCTGGAGACGCCTGGGGCCGGTCTTTGGACCGTAGGGGCGCTCCAGCCAACTTTGGATGGATGGATGGGGCGGCGGTACGGAGTCCTCTTCTTCCGACTGGTGCAGGTGCTGTTGGGGCACGGCTGCTTCGGCAAGTACCTGTACACGGTCACGGTGGAAGGAGGCGGCGGAAAGGGCCAGGGACGGCGTTGTCTCCTCTGGCCCAACCCGCCGCCGGCACGCGTGGTGGCGTGGGCGCGATTATCTGCGCCTAATGCCACCCTAGCCGAGGCCGCGGGCAGATGGACCGGGGATTATCCGCCGCCCGCGTTATGCCTACCGCGAAGGTGTGACGTACCAGGTGTGCGGGGACGTCATTCAGAGAGGGAGCTCGATGGGGCTAGCCACCGCACGGACCACTGAAGAGAATACATGCGGTACCAGTGGTCCGCCGAGTACCTACGGGTGGATGAGGGCGCACGGCAGGTTTTAGTGGGCTGTCAATTGGCGTTCGACTCATTCTTTTTACGTTTAAAATGCAAGGGTAACCATTGTGTATGCATTAATCCAAGCGTAAGGAATGCTTAGCTAGTCCGTGCTTACTCCGTGTTTATTAATAACATTTCAAACACCCAGCTACTCCTTGGATAGTCTGGGAGTAGTTAGTCCGAGATAAGACGGTTAGAGTTTAGTCACGTCCGTCCGTCCAATGAAGTTTAAAGCCAAATTATCACAGCATAAGTAGCTTTTTTTTTAAATAACAGTACTTTTGGTACTATTTTGAGACTAAAAAGAGGAAAATAAATTATTCTTTAAAAAACTAAAATATCACGCTTTAAATAGCTAGTTGAACTAAAAAGTAGTAAATAATATTACAATAAATAATGATTGTAAGAAAGCGTGAGGTGCATAATCAAATGCACCCATTATTTACTACTTTTTAGTTCAACTAGCGTGTTATTTTAGTTTTTTAAACTATAATTTATTTAGAGTATTCATACGCTCACAGTTTATACCTTAGCCCAACTCCATTTCGTCCACCGACGGGCGGCGCCGATAATGGCGGAGCTTAACACGACACTTATTGCCAAAATAAATCATCTACAACCCAAGGTGTTGTTCAATCTATTTGTACCTAAAAATATTACGAAGAAAATACTAAAGCCTTGTTTTTAACAATCATTATTTCGCATAAAACTCGGTGGATTTTTTCATGGGTTTTTAATAACCAGACATATTTTTACTCTTAACAGATGTTGTCTCAAATGAATCCACCAATCTAGATCCACATTAAAAGCAAGCAAATCAGTAAATTGTATCGTGTCAGAGTCATAAACGCGAATACGAGGCGACCACGTATAACTAATCAGAAAAAGACGCATCCAATTCTCCTGATTTATATTTATGTATTATGCTTACTTAGAACAGCGTACATGTGGATAAGAATATATTTGTTTCATATTCAACAGAATGTCGTAAGAATATATGAATGGCCCGTTTTTGAGGTACATTTAATAGCAGTAGCTGTACATTAGGGCTATCGGTTCGTTTCCCGAGCAGCACTGTAAACTCGTCGCGGCAATAGGGGGGGACCTCTTGGTGCTGAGCATCATCAGAGCGATGCTTGGCAGCGACAGGAAATGGGCCGCGGTCGCTGCCTTCTGCCAGGAAGTCATCTTGCGGAAGGAAGCGGCGGATAGAGCTAGGGAGGCTGATCCTTCCACAGACCCGAACCGCCGCCAGCGACTGGAGCGGTGCAGGCGTGAATTTTTGCGCCTCATGCCGCCCTAGCTGATGTTGCGGGTAGGAAGGCCTCCCGTGAAGGGCGTGAGACGCTCTGTGTGCGGATGCATCGCTCAATAGAGGGTACCCGAAAGGGTAAGCCGCTGGCGGACCACTGAAAGAATGTAATTTGGTTCCGGTGGCCCGCCAATAAAGGCGACGAGACGACCTGAGCTAAGCTCAGTTTAAAGTAACGTTAACTTAACTGATAAACACATAATAAATATTACGTAATATTTTTGATGTGAAACATCTAATGCGGAGGGAGGGTAAAATCGGTTGTTAGCGTGGCGATGCTTTTATTGTACCTACTTGTTCCGTTCAAATCTTGCAAGTTAAATTTGACACACTTCCCAGTTTCCGATTGAGCTGAAATTTTACACGCATGTGTATATCACGTGACAATGCAATATTATGATGACATGGAGCTGATCTGATGACGAAGCTGGAAGGTGGCCATGCGAAACTCTGTAATTAAATGGCGCAACTCCATCGAATTAGGGCTAGTTTGTTCCTGACTAGAACTTCGGTCATAGATGATATCAAAGGTCTGATGATGGAGCTATAAGGTGACCACAGTAACTCTGTTATGAAACGACGCAACACCATCGAGTTTGGAATCATTTGATACGCCTCGATGAGTATTTTGTCTTTAGATTGTATCCAGGGTCTGGTGATGGACCTAGAAGGTAGCCATAGGAACTCCGTTATACAACGACATAACTACATCGAGTTTGGGCTCGTATGATTTGTCTTGACGAGTACTTTGTCTATAAACGGTATCCAGGGTCTGACGATGGAGCTGGAAGGTGGCCACAGTAACCCTGTAATGAAACTACGCAACCCTAATGAGTTTATACTCGTTTGATTCGTCTTGAGGAGTACTTACTTTGTCAAGTTATGATCATTTTATTACTACAAAATAATTTCGATGTTTCACATCTGCTAGACGTCCCGCGACGTCTAGTTTTTAATAACTTGTTAGTAAAAAGTAAAATACGAAGTATAAGATTAAACAATGTAAGTATTCAAATAGTATTGTGCATACAAGCAGCTCATCCGAGTCTGATTTGGAATTACTGCAGTTTAATTATAATATACCTGTGCCCAGAAACTTAAAATGTTGAAGAAATGTTTTCGGATTTGTTACAGATGAAGAATAAAATTTAGGATATCGCTTTGAGACTTGACCTTTATCGAAAACATTAAAAATTATTGCAATATTATCCTTATTTATAATAATAAAGTTATTAGAGTTTCAAAAAACAACAGATTTTTATAAGCACTACGTGTTCAGTGATTAATGTTTTCTGTTATTAAAATAAGCAACGCAGACGAAGACGGGTACGAACGGGACGAAAGCGGGTATCAGCTAGTTATAATAAATTTCTGGCATGAAATTGACATTTACTTGATGATGGTTTCGTTCATACAGCCACATAAAAATAACGAATTAACAATAATTATTTTTTAATTACTTATACAATATTTTCATTAATATTTAATTTTATAAAATACTTATGCATGAAATAAAAACATTATTGCCTGAAAAAAAAAAACACATCGCTAAATTATTACGTTGTTTGTTAGTTGCAATTTTTCCTTTAACTTATCTGCCAGTTTTCATACTTGGAAGATTTATTCGTTTTTGATCTATATTTTTAGCACTTGACATGCTCAGCTACTTTTAAAGTACAAAATGATAATGCTTCAAATGCATGTAAATGCATTCCGATAGATGACGTTGGTCATTAAGACAAGTGTGATAAGGAAATTGGGTATGACCGCAAGGTATTGCGATAGCTCAGTGGATTAGAGCACTTCCCCGGATAGGAAGGGACGCAGCTTCGATTCCCGCTTGTACTAAAGTTCTCTTTTTCCTCATTCACAAATAATAATTTGTACTTTAAAAGATTTATCCTTCCAGAAAACGCGAGGCTTAAGCTACTCATAGTACATTATGCCTTAGTATAAGCCGTGTGGAGCCGGCACCAAGAATAGCTCCACCCTGTCTCTTTCTAAGGGAGTCGTAAAAGCCGACTAAGGGATTACCGGGGCACCGGGCAGCAGCGTTCCCCTGTGTACTAAAAACATCCACTGCGATCGCCAACCCGCCTGCCAAGCGTGGCGATTATGGTAAAACCCCCATTTTGGGGAGGCCTATATCCAGCAGTGGACGATGAAAGGCTGATGGATGGATAAGTAGGTATTGAATTAAGAAACAACATAACGGTTGTCTGTGGTTTAGCTTAGATAATAAAGTGCAGTCTATGTTTGCTCTCTCTTAGCCATCTTTAAAACTGTACGTGTCCAATAAAATCCCGTCCTTTATTAAAATAATTAAATTATTAAGTGCTTTTATGTAAATACAAAGTGCGATAATGTGAAACCGAGAATAACAGTCATAAGCAGGTTGCTCCTACCTTTTTATTCTTTCACATTTTCGCACTACTTGTGTTATTGTTTATAGGTAAGCATGACAAAAGCTTACATTTTTTTTTATACTACAAGGGTGGCGAACCAGCGTACGGCACACCTTTTTTTAGGCGGGAAAAAATGTACCTAACCGCACACCCCGTCGTTCGGGGCAACGAACAGGGTAGTGTGGGGCCCTCACCCACTAAAGAAACCCGCCGTGTGCCGTCTCTCCGCCTTTATTGGCGGGCCACTGGAACTATGTTACATTCCTTCGGTGGAGCGTACAGCACACCTGATGGTAAGCGATTACCGTAGCCTATAGACGCTAGCAACACCAGAGGTATCACTCGCACGTCGCCATCTCCAAGGAAAGGGATAGGAGGTGGATAGGAAGGATAAGGAGTGGATAGGATACTAAGGAGAGGATAGGAAAGATAATAAGAAGAGGATAGAAAGGGGGTTTGGGCCTCCAGCACTCTCACTCACTATACGAAACACAACGGTAGGCGTAACTACCTTTGTTACACGCTGATCTTTTGTGAGAGGGTGGTACTTCCCCGACCGAGCCGGCCCATTCGTGCTGGGATAAGCTAGGTCCACTAGAACTACGAGTATATTATTATATCAAAATGTTTTTATGTTCTTATATAATAAATAAGTTTTTATAATAGTTGTTATTCGAAGACGAAGGTCTACGACCAGTGTGTGTTACCAGTGATGACTTACGGTACAGAGGCGTGGTCTCTGAATGTTGGCCTTATGTCAAGGCTTAAAGTCGCTCAGCGTGCTATGGAGCGGGCTATGCTTGGGATCTCTCTACGTGATAAGATCCGTAATACGGAAATCCGTAGGAGAACGGGAGTGACCGACATAGCCCGCCGGGTCAGCATGCTGAAGTGGCAATGGGCAGGCCACATCGCTCGACGAACCGACAACCGTTGGGGAAGAAAGGTTCTCGAGTGGCGACCGCGTAACGGACGGCGCAGTGTAGGACGGCCTCCCACCAGGTGGACCGATGACCTGGTCAAAGTCGCAGGCAGCCGTTGGATGCAGGCGGCACAGGACCGTTCGCTGTGGCGTTCTCTTGGGGAGGCCTATGTCCAGCAGTGGACGATAAAATGCTGATGGATGGATGGAATAATTGTTATTCTTATCCTGTATCAATATATCCAAGTCTAACAATAAAATCCGTCTGGTCATAAAATAACTGTTCTTCCAATCTGTTATAAAATGTATATTACATATACAGGCAAATAGCTTTAAAAAGGATGTGTATTTAATCACATTATGCTTCCGCGTACTGCTACTCTTAACTCTTTTGAAGTTTAAGGGTCCTCGGCGTCAACAGATTAGGTGCATTAACTTTTCTTTTTTTTTAATCTTAATTTAATTTTAGACGCTTATAATCAAGTATGATTAAGTTAGCCCCATCATACCCTTATAACATATTATAACTACACAAGGTGCATTAACTTATACTTTAAATATTTAAACTGTTGTACTTTGAAATATTGCATTAACAAAACAATGCAAATTTATAATTTAAATGCAAATATTTAACTTTGGAACGTAAGTAGTCCTTAAATGATGGCCTCATAAAGAGCCTAAAGTTGCGAAGCGTGTAGGAACGTATATTATATTATGTCAATGTAGATCAAAACTATATCCCTAATGATAGAAAGGGATACTCTAGAAATAGGCATATACATTAAATATCATCGTTATAGAGGTAGAGTGAGTATTCGGACGACATATTATTTTCTTGTGTCCACGAAGTTTCATGAAACAGAGTAGGTATTTTAGAGTAAAATCCAACTAGAAGGGTCAAGTTAACCTGTTAGAACCATATATTTCTATGGCTTACGTCCTCCCTATGGTATTAAGAGACCTGTACCTGTGTTTTATTTATATACAGTGGATATCACTTTACATTTAGGAGCACGTCGATATATCTTTGTAATTTGTAGTTTAGCTCGTGACATGCTCAGCTACTTTAATAAAATTAATTATAATTTGTGAAAGTAAAAACAGAAAAATTTACTGCGAGCAGGATGCGAACTTGCGCTCCTTCCAATCCCGGGAAGCTCTGGAGCACCAAGCTATTGCAATCACCTAATGGTAACGTCCAGTCTCCACTTCGCATTTCTTTTTAGCATAAAAAAAACAATTAAATATTACCATTTTAATAATATTCACGGACATTTCACACAACGTCCTCTGGTCCAAAACTAAGCTTAACGCTTGTGCTATGGATACCAGATTACGGATATAATACATATATTACTTTTTTTTGTAAATACATACATAGAATAGATAGAAAACACCCAGACGCAGTACAAATATCTGTGTTCTTCACACAAATAATTGTCCTGAGTGGGAATCGAACCCACGACCTCGTGCACGGAAGGCGGTTACACTACCGACTACGCCACGAGGCCCGTCAATAAAAACATAATGATAATTAAAAACATAATGAACCCGTAAGTAAGAAGGAGATAACAAACAACGCAATTGTAACTTGTTTAAAATGTCTTCCCGTGTGATACGAGCCCTCACAGTATTTTGTATTTATTTAATAATTCATTAAAATAATAAAATTGCAGTTTGTATATTATTAGGAAAAATCTAGTCCTTTTATATAATAAAAACGACTTATGTTTATTTTAGGATATAACTTAGTTGCGTTTGTGCGTGGCTTATATTTTTTGGTTTTTTGTAGATAAAATTCTCGGTTCATGGTACTTGGTACGGGCTTAACATATTTCCCCGGATTGGAAGGGACGCAGGTTCGAATTCTGCTCGCACTAAACTTCTCTTTTTCCACATTCTCAAATAATTTGTTCTTTAATAGTTGTAAGATTTAATCCAAAATACTATCTAAAAGTATTATGCTAAAACTTAACTGTTCCCCTTGTTAGTAGACGTCACAAGCTGTCGAGAAAGTCTGTCAGGCGTACAGGTTTCCTCACAATGTTTTCCTCCATTCATTCATGTATATTATTTCACAAATAATAAAAATTAAAAAGTTGCAAAAAAAATCTAAAGTACCTATTTATCTTAATTACTATTAGATGTTGCAAAAATTTAAAGGATTCTTATTGTATCAATCATTACTTAAATTTGGATCTTATAATATGGATCTTATAAAATTTTCCTTCTACACCTATAAAATATCTTCTAGTGGTAACCATGCTGCAGCACGAATGGGCCGGCTCGATCAGGGAAGTACCATTCTTTCACAAAAGATCAGCGTGTAACAACGGTAGCTACGCCTACCGTTGTATTTCGTACGGTGATTGAAAGCCCCGGAGGCCCAAACCCCCTCCCTATCCTCTCCTTACTCTCGTTCCTATCCACCCCCTATCCCAATTCCTTGAAGATGGCTACGCGCGAGTTATACCTTGGTGTTGCTAGCGTCTATAGGCTACGGTAACCGCTTACCATCAGGTGGGTCGTATGCTTGTATGCTTGTACACACGTAGTTTAAAAAAAAATTTAAACTATCAAAAACTCAAAATTTATTAATTTTGAGCAATATTCTAAGCGTCAGGAATAAACGCGCAAACCTACTTAATATCCAAATCGCTTCCCGCTGCGCTCATTCAAAGCACGTGCCCATTCTGTTAGGAGCCACGTGCAAATAACGACAACAGTTCTGCGGGTCTGTACATAATCATTAATTTAATAGGACCCAGGGGTTGGATAGTTTGGCCACTCAAGATCGTGACCGGCTTAACTTGTTATTTGGGAAGATATTGAATACGAATATGTGCAACTTTAAACGGTACGTTAGGCTTCTATTGAGTAGTTTTAGCAAAAGTTTTCCCTAAAATTGTAGTTTTTATACTGGCAAGAATATTAAGATCTCTTATATCTTATAATTTATCGTACATTTTAAATGATCTAGATATATTATTATTGTACATCATGACAACGAATAACTACGAATTTAAAAACATTTCGTACTTTTCTTGTCTTAATAAACACATTGGAGCATTAAACATAAAGTGAAAAATGTGAAATCGAAAATAACAGTCACGAGCAGGATTTGAACCTGCATCTCCTGGATACCGTCCAGATGCTTTGCCAATTCAGCCATCGTGACCCTTGCTCCTGACTGCTAATCTCGATAACACATTCATACTTAACGTCTTTGGGTGACGCCTGCACCATCTGTCGGAAGTATTTTCATACATTATACCGACCAGGTAAACTTAATTTTACAATAAGGATTTTACCTAATAATGACGCAAACCCTATAAATATTTAGATATTTTTATATATATTTTTAGCATTTGACATGCTTAGCAACATACATTAAACACAAAGTGAAAAATGTGAAATCGAAATCGATCGCTAGTATATCGGGAACCTGAGATATATCCCAAAAACTTATATATAATAATTATTATTATATTTTCATGTTGAAAGTTTATATATAAGTGGCTCATTACTCTGATATTTTTATTCCATTTAAGGTCCCGAAAACTTTATCTCTGTTGAATAACGTTGATTATTCAACAGTAAATTAATAACGTTATCATTGAATTTAATAAAAACTTGACTTATCCGGCCGAATGCCAGTGGCCAAAAAACTTTGCTTGTTACAGGCCTTCATTAGCGAGCCTTCGAGGGTTTTAGATGGATCCTTCGGTTATCGACTTATTTCTAAGTATCTGTTCCTTTTGAGCTTAGACACATTGGACCTTGAATCTTGTTGGGATCAATTTGAAATTTGACTGAGCACTTTAGTAGTTTATGTATGTATTGGCATCAGTTTGTTTTGGTTCTGGTGATAAAATACTTGGATGAAACGACGGGGCAAAGCTAGTATTGAAATAAAATAACAACAATACAATGTTATTCATTTATAAAGTACATTCATTCATTATGGAACAAAAGTGATAAATAGATATAATTGCGGCACTATTTAAGTGCCGGTTCTTTCCAGATTTCGCTAATCATTTCTAGAAATTCGATAAAAGAAATCAACGTTTTAAGGTATTTAAATACAATTATAAATAATGTAAGTAATAATAAATTAACATTGACAATTTCAGCTTACGCAAATATCTTTAAAACGCCATAATTGTCTTATGTTCTCATTGTCAAACAAACAACTTGAAAACACTTTTAATTATTTGATTAGTTCATAAAACTTCTAGGAAAATAATAAAACCATAATAATTCATTAATGAATATTTAAATTTGACTGTGAGAATTTTCTTTAAATGCTTATAGCTGTCGTGTCTTAGGGCTGTCGTTTAATTATTTTTTCTTTGTACCCTGTTACGATGTAACCGAACAAATTACTAAATAAATTATAAAGTTGCATATTCAATTGATACCGGATACGATATCCGCAAATTTAAAATACGCGCGGTTGCCTAGGCCCTCTACCCAGTTAGATTATCGCCAATGGGTCACATGATACCACTCCCACAAAGGCCAGAATCAAATATTATTACCATATATGGCCAGCATGCGATCCCGGATGCGAGCAGAGTACGCCAGGGTTCGAGAACGTTCTATGGCTACTCCAATCGCGAGCGTATGGATAGGAAAAGTTCTAGAACAAAAAACTATCCACCAATGAGTAAGTCGGGGCAACAGCGCTAAAAAGAGATGGCAGAAATAATCTTAGAAGAGGGTACTATCAGCATGAAAATATAAAGCTGACAGTGGGTAGAACTTTTTTGATCTAACTGAATAATCGTGTGTGTCAAGGCAGATAACACTGCGTAAATTACTTTAGTTATATAATTAAAATATTATTTTTGCCTAGGTCATTTGAAAGTAAAAGTGTGTGACTAGAAAACCCCAAAGGTACCTTTTATAATCGTTTCTCTTGTGGGACTTATTTTCTTTCCTTTACTTTATTGGTATAACCATGTTTGAAAAGTAGATTTTTACGTTTAACTGTTCTATAAAATTCGTTCTAACGAGATTTATTAGTATAATCATAATTGAAAAGTAGATTTTACGTGTAAGTAGCTATTCTATAAAGTTTGTTCTAACGAGATGATTAGACGTATTGTATAATACATACCCACGAATCATTTGTTCCAAAGGTATATAATTAACAAAAACATCATACTGTTCGTACAGAGAATATTACCTATTTATTTAGTACTACACAATATTTCGTACCCACCATATAATTCTTAATTTTTAATTTGTTAACGCCACGGTCATAAAGTTTAAAAATAAGGTAGAATTCCTAAAAGTTTTGACACTGTACTTTCCCTGCAGAACTGAGCTATAAAAGGATACATTTCTTTTACAATTCCAAATTAACCTTTAAAAAAGCCCATGTCTGCTGCACAATTTCGTGTGTGTTTTAAAGATTCTTATGGAGGAATATTTCACCCTTTGGCCAATATATTTTTATTGTTACTAGTCGTCATTTTATTACGTTAGATAATTTTATTTTACATATCTAAATTTTTCCACTAATTTAGTAGACCGACTCCTCCAATAGAATTCTTATTATAATATCTATACTTGTAAATGCTTTGCAAAATGCCTAGTAATACTCATAACATAGTTTTAATGACAACTATGTTATGAGTATTATGTTATGAGTATTACTATAGAATTTTATTCCAAATTTGTCAATACTAATTATTTAAGATTGTAATAACATACAACTGCATTTAGAATTTTATTCGCTTCTACCTGTAAAATATAATAGTTCGCATACAGTATATAATTTAAGAATATTGTTTTTTTTTGCTACTTAACATCACGCCGTCTCCCTTACAGTCGACAGGCACTTTTAAAAAAGTTTTTCCATAAATGTTGTATATCATCACGCCATCTCTCTTATGGGGCAGACAGGCATTTTAAAACTATTTTTTGTTAAATGTTATATATCTTCACATCGTCGCCCTTATGGGGCAGACAGGCATTTTAAAACAATTTTATCGTTAGATGTTACTTATCATCTAGACGTCACTCTTAGGGGGAAGTCATATATTATGCAACTATATTTTTGTTTAATTGTAGTTAAAAAATATTCTGTTTGTCTGTTGCTATATTATATCACCGCCTCCCTTAGGGGGCAGTCATATATTATGTAACTATTTTTAATCAGTATTAATGCTTCATACCTGCAGAATGTAGTGGGGTTCTGATATTTTTTTTTTATTAAACTTTCTCCATGTTCTATATTTTGGATGCCAAATTCTGTGAGGATAATTTTTTATTAATCATTTAATATGGACGCTGTAATGGTCGGCTGACACCCTCGGACCTGAACCTAGTTCGGGTACGGGGGCTCGGTGGGAAGGTCCAGAACAGTGGCCCCATGAGTTGAGACGTGACGTTGTGTTTTCCAGCTCCTGGAGTTTCAAGTTCCAAGTTTCAAGTTTCAAGTTTCAAGTTCCAAGTTCCAAGTTCCAAATTCCTAGTTCTAGCTACGATCAAGTTCCGGGTTACGACCTACCGGGTTGCGGCTGCCCTACGTGTTCCAGTTCCAGCGCCGGTTGCGCCGGCTTCACCCGCCTACTGGCATATATCTGCGCGCACCGAAGGACGAGGGCCTGCCCTTCGGCCCAGTTACAGCCTCCCCCGCCGTTGAGTACCCGTAGGTGACGGTCTTTGGGGACAATCCCTGAGTTGCGAACCACTTCCCCCTGATTTCTCATCGTTCTTTCTTTTCGTATATTTATAATCAATTACCTAATTATTTCTGTTAGTTATATTGAAGTGAAACTTCTTTAGAATCGTTGTGATTTCAAACCGGATGCAACGGAAAAAACGACAGGTAAGAGACACAAATACAAAAATGTGTAGGATGAAGCCAGGAAAGAATGAGACAGAAATATACATACTATTTTTTTGTAAATACATACATATAATAGATATAGAAGGGATAAAACAGATAGGATAGGAAGGATAATAACGAGAGTATAGAAGGGATAAAACAGATAGGATAGGAAGGATAATAACGAGAGTATAGAAGGGATAAAACAGATGGGATAGAAAGGATAATAACGAGAGTATAGAAGGGATAAAACAGATAGGATAGGAAGGATAATAACGAGAGTATAGAAGGGATAAAACAGATAGGATAGGAAGGATAATAACGAGAGTATAGAAGGGATAAAACAGATAGGATAGGAAGGATAATAACGAGAGTATAGAAGGGATAAAACAGATGGGATAGAAAGGATAATAACGAGAGTGTAGAAGGGATAAAACAGATAGGATAGGAAGGATAATAACGAGAGTATAGAAGGGATAAAACAGATAGGATAGGAAGGATAATAACGAGAGTATAGAAGGGATAAAACAGATAGGATAGGAAGGATAATAACGAGAGTATAAAAGGGATAAAACAGATGGGATAGAAAGGATAATAACGAGAGTATAGAAGGGATAAAACAGATTGGATAGGAAGGATATGCAGAAAACAAAAATTAAATGAATTTTAATGCTCCATTAAATTTAATTAATGAGAGTTCATTTTAAGCTTGGTAAAAAATAATAAACAATACATTTATCCTAATACTCCTGATACTCTATATCCATCTCAATATCTCGTAGGCTACTTTTCAGAAGTTTCACTTCTGCCGTGTGTGAATTGCATACATGTGGGTTTTTTTTTTATTAAATTATAAATTTTATAATTATCTTTTATTTAATTGTTAGGGATTTTCCCCGTAACAACCCGAGATGAAGCAAGTGGTTAATAGTAACCACCTTTTTTTGTTGAGATGGGAAAAAATGTACCTAACTATACCCCGTCGTTCGTATCAACAAAGAGCCCTCACCCACTAAATAAACCCACCGAGTGTCATCTCTTCGCCTGTACCGGCGGACCGCTGGAACTAGGTGACATTAGCGACTACATGCCTACCTCCCAGAAAATAAGCAAACGTCTATGTATATAAAATAAATATCTACAGACATCGTAACATTATATTATTACAAGTACCTTCATATGAAAGATATTTTTATATATATTTTTAGCATTTGACATTCTTAGCAGTATAGGGCCGGCTTTAGAATTGTCCTGCCCCTCTCTACCCATGGGAGTCGTAAGAGCCGACTGAGGGAATACTGTGGGAGTGGGCAGCAGCACACCTTTGAGTATTAACAACATCCACTGCGATTGCCAACCCGCCTGCCAAGCGTGGCGATTACGGCACTATCCCCCATTCTTGGGGAGGCCTATGTCAGCAGTGGACTTTAAAAGGCTGATGGATGGATGGAAGGATGCTTAGCACTATACATTAAACACAAAGTGAAAAAAGTAAAGCACGAGCAGGATTTAAACCTGCATCTCCTGGATACCGTCGAGATGCTTTGCCATGCTGCTCATGACTGTTATTATTTTCGACTTTACATTTTTCAGTTTGTGTTTAATTCATATGAAAGCTTTGATACGTGAAAGAGAAGTACATTAATTTCCCTTGAATCGCAATAGTAGGTACCAGCTTCAGCTTTCGGCGCTCTCACTCTCTATATGAAACAACAGTAGGAGTACCTACTGTTGTTTTATGCTGGTCTTCTATCAGAGGGTGGCAGTTTCCCGATTTAGCCGGCCTATTCATGCTGGGATAACCAAGGCTCTACCATGAGATTACAAAATATGTGATATTAAACTGTTTATACGAGTATTTACCTCATAATTGGCGCATACGTTAGATTTATGTTTATTATCTCTGATCAATTATATCATGTAAAAGAACTTCAGTGTTTACCCGATAATTTAATGACACGCCCCACTCTGAGACTAACTCAGTCTAACCCATATTACTAAATTTAAATATCCAATAATTCTAAAGGGTTGTCCAATATAAAATCATCAAATGGGATTCGTAAACCCTTGATCCCCGTTATATTCTCAGTCAAGCGGCATTTCCACACTGACCTTCGTCACCGACGACAGACGGGAACGTCTTCATTGTGCTTTAAAGTGTAATTGAAATTTCAACGCGTTTTTATATAGTTATTACAATATTGTGCTCGATATGATTTGTATACCTCTATTTAAAAAAAACTACCTCTGTGGAGCAGGGGTAGTGTGAGAGACTGCTGATCATGAGGTCTCGCGTTCGATCCCTGGGTCGGATCCTGTTATTGAGCTTTTTCCTTAATAATAAAAATTCTCAGTAGCAGCCCGGAGTTTGGAAATGTACCAGGTAAACGGCAATAGGCTCGCCCCCTATTACGCGGGACTTACTGGCGAACCGTGGGTGTGTAATACACCTCAGCCTACCCCTTCGGGGAATACAGGCGTGATGTGTGTTTTATTTAAAAAATATCTCGCAGCAATAATCTAACAAAATTGCCACCCACCACACCACACAGGAACCCCTTCTCTGGGTTAAACAGTACCCTATATCATTTTCTGTGTTCTGGACAACTTAATATACAAAATTTCGTGATGAACGGTTAAGTAGTATCGGCGTCAGGAGTTAAAAAACAAACAAAGAAACTAGTTTCACATCATTACAAATAAATAAAATTGAAGTGTCTGTTTGCAATGTCCAAATAACAGCTTTTTATTCAATGCATATTATAATAGTGTATACGGTACTGTCAACAAAAAATATGATCTATTTATTGATTCCCCCGTCCAAAAAGGCTGGACTGAATTGGACAAAACTTTTACTGGCAGAAGTTTTTTTCCAGCCCTTTTTCTGCCCCACTATTAGGCACAGGTCTCTTTTAATGTGAGGGATTAGACCATAGTCCACCACGCTGACCCAGTGCGTGTTGGCAGCCTTAGGATACTTTTATTATGAACAAAAATTTAGGTAATAAGGATTTACCTGAAAATTTACTTGTAACTTCAGTGTATTATGTTAACGAGCTTTCAATTCCAGTGACCTATAAGTATATCTATAGTATATTCAGGCTAAATTGGGTATTGTTGACTACAACTTTATTTGAAACCCTTTGCAAATAGAAGTTAAATTATTCTGTATATTTGGGAAACAAATAAGGAATATACTTGTAAATTGTACCAACATTCAAATTGAAATATTTATTCTAGCTTTGTAAAAAAACTATTTTTAGATGTTGTTTAAATTCTTTATAGTGTTGCGATTTTATCTTTAAAGGGTAACAGAGCACCCACATTTGCCTACGTTAATTGGTATCAACTAGACGATACCCACGAGCACGTTTGCGTGCAATTTAATTTTATAAACAGCATTATGCCTGTATTCCCCGAAAGGGTAGGCAGAGGTATATTACACGCCCACGGTTTGCCAGCTATGTATAAGCCCCACGTAATAGGGGCGAGCCTATTGGCGTCTACCGGGAATCCTAAACATGTCTCCTTAACCTCCACCGTCTCCTTATTATCTTCTCTCTCCACCTCCGATCCCTTTTCTTGGAGTTGGCGAGTGATGTCTTTGGTGTTGCCATCGTCTACAGAGCTAACTGCCTACGATCTAGAGGACCGCATGCTTGTTTGCCATGTGCGTAGGATATAAAATAAACATCAACCATCTGGTGGTCAAATTTCAACACAATTTGATTTTGCCGCCAGCTACTGCGATGGCTTAGCGGTCTAAAGCTCCTTCATTTTAAACACTTCTTCCCTGGATTGGAAAGGACGCAGGTTCATAACCCCCCCTCAAATCCCCTCTCAAATTAAATCTCTCTTTTTCCACTTTTACTAATATGTTCTTAAAAATGGGTCCAGCCATTTTGGAGATTATTCAAAAAAGAAGACAGAAAGGCAATATTTTTTTAAATTTATGTTTTGGTATAAGCTATGTGAAAATTTGACGTAAAATCTGTTATTTTGTTTATTGTCGGTTTTTAGGATACTTCATTTTAAACACTGTTTTCTATATTAATCTCTTGCAGGACAGATGTATATTTTTGTCACATTTTAGTACTTATCGCTTTTTCGTTTCATCGATTATGAAATTACAACAGTTTTCAATTCAAAAATCAATTATTTCGTTATTATGAACGTTGAAATAACCCTGCACTACCACTAATGAGTCGACGTTTTAACATCGACATGGCCGGTTGTTATTAGTAGCCGTGACTTCACGTCGCCGAGTTAATGAATTGTTCTTCATTTGTTTATTTTGTTTTTGCCGTACTACGGAGAAATTCTTTTCCTGTGGCTATAATGTTGTAACGCGCTGGAGCAAAACACATTTTGCTATTGTCTTATTGGACACAGTGCATCACTTTTACTAAATGTCTACCTCACTATTACCTAGCATGTTCTGTCCATGCTAAGGTTACCTTGTAGAATAGTACCTAATAAGGACTATTGGTAATAAGGCCACCCATTGTACAACTCTTATGAGTTTACTTTTTTTATTTATTTCTTTTAATATATAGTGTACAATAGAGGATAATTGTATTATAATATATAAATAAAAGACACAAGTACAAGAGTTAATACCCATATAAAATAATATATTATTATATTCGCGAAATATATATTCGCCTCCTATCCCTTTCTTTGGGATGGCGGCACGAGAGTGATGCGTCTGGTGATGCTAGCATCTATAGGCTACTAAAACCGCTTACAATCAGGTGGGCCGTATGCTTGTTTGACGCCGACATAGTATAAAAAATATATAATAAATTTCCCTAACATAAGACTAATACAAAACTCATATCTTGAAGCGGTAACATACAAAAATTACTTATAAGAAATGAATGTTCGCAATATCGCACATACCTGTAACAACTATTTCCTTGTTTGTCAATAAAGGGTCGGAATAATTCACCCTGTATCTGTGTTGGCTGAAACACAACTGCAAATAACAACACCATATAGGTACCTACTATTGCGATTTGAGGGAAATTAATGTACTTCTCTTTCACGTATCAAAACTTTCATATGAAGGTACTTGGGATTATATATTGTTACGATGTCTGCAGATATTTATTTGGCCGTGTGGGGCCGGCTTTAGAATTGTCCCATCCCTCTCTACCCACGGGGGTCATAAGAGCCGACTGAGGGAATACCGGGGGAGTGGGCAGCAGCACTCCCTCGAGTATTAACAACATCCACTGCGATCGCCAACCCGCAAGCCAAGCGTGGCAATTACGGCATTATCCGCCATGACGGGACCGCTCGTTGTGGCGTTCTCTTGCGGAGGCCTATGTTCAGCAGTGGACGTTGAAAGGCTGATGGATGAATGGATGGATGGAGATATTTATTTTATATACATAAAGATTCGCTTATTTTCTGGGAGGCAGGCATGTAGTCACTAATGTCACATAGTTCCAGCGGTCCACCGGTACAGGCGAAGAGATGACACACGGTGGGTTTATTTAGTGGGTGAGGGCCCTTTGTTGATACGAACGACGGGGTATAGTTAGGTACATTTTTGCCCATCTCAACAAAAAAGGTGGTTACTATTAGCCACTCGCTTCATCTCGGGTACAAAGGACATAACTAAACGACAGCCCCTAAGCATTTAAAGAAAATTCTCACAGTCAAATTTAAATATTCATTAATGAATTATTATGGTTTTATTATTTTCCTAGAAGTTTTATGAACTAATTAAATAATTAAAAGTGTTTTCAAGTTTTTTTTTTGACAATGAGAACATAAGACAATTATGGCGTTTTAAAGATATTTGCGTAAGCTGAAATTATCAATGTTAATTAATTATTACTTAAATTATTTATAATTGTATTGAAATACATCTTAAAACGTTGATTACTATTATCGAATTTCTAGAAATGGTTAGCGAAATCTGGAAGGAACTGGCACTTAGACCGCAATTATCACTTTTGTTCCATAATGAATTAATTTACTTTATAAATAAATAAATTTCATTGTATTGTTGTTATTTTATTTCAATACTAGCTTTGCCTCGTCGTTTTATTAAAGTATAATTTAATAATAATATACTAGAATTTACTAATAATATCTAATGCTGTTTTTTACAAGTTTGTGTATGTATTGACATAGGAATTTCTACAATTTTATTTTCAAGATTGTAATAACATGAAAAGTTTCTGAAAGCTTTGTCATACGAAATACTAATATTCAGCTATTCAGCATTACATATTACTAGGTACAATGTTTGTTGCTCACCGGCGGACCACTGAAGGAATGTAATATGGTTCCGGTGGCCTACCAATAAAGGCGGAGAGACAGCACACGGTGGGTTTCTTTAGTGTGTGAAGGCCCCACACTACCCCCGAATGACGAGGTGTGCGGTTAAGTACATTTTTTCACACCTAAAAAAAAGAGGTACAATGTTTGTTAATTTGATAGTCGCCTCTACTTTATTTAGCCATGTGCTTTTTGCCTATTCATTTATTCATTAATGTGCAAAAACCATCATTACGTGACTGAAAAATTATCGGATGAAGGATTAATGGCTTTATATGCTCTCTAGAGCACAGGGACGCTCGGTTCCATATTAACCTTCTTTTTACCCTCTTTGTAGGCCATATGCGTCCTTTATTTAGGCTTGAGACGCCTACATAATCAGGGAATAGGCTTAATATAAAACACTAATCAGAAAGGTTCAGCACACGATTTGTTTTAAGAACTTTTTTTTCTTGCGGTGGTAATGTTTGATTAATTCTTAGTTTTTTTTTATTGCATAAGTTGGCAGACGAGCTTTGACATGGATGCTAAATTGTAATCGTCACTCATGGACTCAACTATACCGGGAGTATTGTCAAGCTCACTATTTCATTTCACAGATACGAAATGGAACAATAAACGGCTATCTTCTGCTGCAACCAATACACACTGATGTGCTTCATGGCCGGTCACACGGGAGATGGTGGTACCAAGCCATTCGGGCCCGATAGCAAGTGAGTTCTCCAATTTGGTATCCAGCCCTACCATCAGTAATGCAACCACACGGACAAATCGGCTCATCTTACTGCATCATCAAAACTATATTTTATAATCGCTAGCAAATCATCGAACACATTAACCTATAATTAAAAATACATAGGATCAATAATCACATTCGAAATCTGAGTTAAAACGTCCCCACATTTGCAAATACGAACGTTGCAGATCGGAAGTTTACGTGCGGAATGCAATTTCCTTTTGGATTCAATTACATACATACCATGCTGTTCAGTGTTATATATGCTCCTTTATTGCTGTCGAACATTTAAATATGTATGCCTTTATTTGTTGGAGATCGTAATTTCTCAATTTTAATATAATATTTTGTAATATTTTCTAGTTGTAGAGCCTTGTTTATCCAAGCATGAACAGGCCATCTCAATCGGGGAAGTACCGCCCTCTCAAAAAAGATCAGTGTGAAACAGCGGTATGTAATCCTACCGTTGTTTCGTATGGTGAGTGAGAGCACCAGAGGCCTAAGCCCCCTCCCTGTCCTCTGTTTCATGTATAATGGTTTTTCTGATCGAAAAGAAGTCTTTTCTTCCACTAACACGAATTCTCGCCCAAACTATGATTGTCCTGCTGCGGTATGAATGGACTCCTTGAGGGTGTTGCAGACAGCTCTCATGATGAAAAATTCGCCATATGCCTGCTCTTCGCAAATCGAGATGAAAACCGAATCGGTCTTTTCATTGGGTGGTTATGCGCTGCCCGCCTGGGCGTCTTTTAGCCACTTCAGCAGTAGCATGATAATGTGACCATGACCATGATATCACGTTTTGTTTTGTTACAATCTCCTCAGTAATACTCCGTTGAATAGCCCCAGATTGGAGTATGCTAACAGCCCTTACCATTTCCTCTCTCGTTAAATGGCGCTGCATGATGCATACAGTGGCACAAAAATGAGAAAAAAGTAAGTAATGTAAATTAAAATCGTGCACTAAAGTTTTGCAACGCTAATCTTTTGTAATTATTTATTTTTTCAAATTTAAATTTAGTTTCTTCCAAAAAAGCCTACAAAAAACACTTTATTCAAAAGAATTTGTGGTCTATATTTTTTAGCATTTGACATGCTCCGCCACTTTTTAAAGTACGAATTATTTGTGAATAAGGAAAAAGAGATTTTTTGTACGAGCGTGAATCGAACCCGCGTCTTTTCCAATCCGGGGAAGTGCTCTAAGCCACTGAGCTATCGTACGGATCATTCGATCATCCCAATCTCCTTATCACATTTGTTTTTACGACCAACCTTCCTTTTTATTCAAAAGATTTAAAAATGGCCAGTATTTTTTTAAATTATGAAATTTATACAAGATATCTCTAGACGGTATTGATGTGTTTATTAATAGTTTATATGCCTTCCTTCCAATGTTAAATTTAATTTGGAACACATCGAAGAGAGACGCATGGAGGATTTATTTGTGTCAATTCAGCGCAAGACCACTCCAATGTGATTTGCGGCTGAGCCGTAAGCACAATTTGATTGAACGTCCGACATGCTGACCGACTTCATAAATAGATAGATATTAGTGAAGACCATTCAATATAGAATTGACACCACTTAGAAAGTGTGTGTTATGTTTTAACTTTAAAATTAAAGGGTCTCTTGCTACACCACGAATGTACCTAGTTGTACTGTCGAACACAGTCGTGGTCGGCAATTCTAACGGAAAGATGGCACACGTTGGGTTATTTTAATGAGTGAGGGCCCCTCACTGCTCTGTTTATTGCCCTAAATAAAAAGGTCTGCGATTAAGAACATTTTTCCCACCTCAATTAAAAAGGTATAAACCCTCCCCAGAATATGCAACCACCTTTCTAATATTATAGATGTGAAAGTGACTTTGATTGTCATCTATTGATAGTGCAGCATTATCTAAGACGGTAAGAAAAATATGTGATATAAAATAGTAGCTCCGAGCTACTGCTACGACAACTTAGTTGGTAGAGCGTCTGGTACGATAATCTAGAAGACACGGGTTCAATCACCACTAGTAGTTATCATTTTACACAATTTTGGTTCTTTTATTATCAATTTCCATTGATCGTTACAAACACACATAGCGTCACGCCTATATTCCCCGAAGGGGTAGGCAGAGGTGTACTACACACCCACGATTCGCCAGCTATGTTAAGTCCCACGTAATAGGGGGCCAGCCAATTGCCGTCTGCTGGGCACATATTTCCAAACTCCGGGCTGCTACTGAGAATTTATATTTTACGAAAAACCTCAATACATTGCTCGACCCGGGGATCGAAACCGAGATCTCATGATCAGCAGTCACTTACACTACCGCTGCACCACCGAGGCAGTTCGATTCGTTAAAAACTTCTTGTAAAAAAAGTACTTGCTTGTAATGCTTCCTTTCTTCTTTAAAAATGAGCAATATACAGCTTTCTTGTTTTAAACAGTATAATTACCATTAAAGCACAAACCTCAGTGAATGGTTGGCTAGCGACTAATGCATCGGTCCACCTGCATATATGAATAGCTGTAGCAATTAATGCGAGAACTGGGTATAGCACTTACATATAACAGGTACCTGGTCACCTGAATGTATTTATGAAACTTCGACATTTTCGTTTATACTGCAGGATTTTATTTGCTTGTATATACTACAAGCAAGCATATGGCCTACCTAATGGTAAGTGGTAACAGCATATACACGCTAGCAACACTAAAAACATAATTCGTTTGTTGTCAAACCCGTGATAAGAGATAGTATGTGAATTGGAAGCATGACAAGGAGGGAAAGAGGAGAGGGTTTTAGCGCTCTCACTCCCCATATGACACACTACAGTAGGAGTATCTATCGTTGCTTCACGCCGACCTTCTGAGTGAGGGTGGTAATTCTCCGGTCTGATGATATTATGTGTGTATTTGTGAACAAATTATTATTGCCAGTAAAGAAAATTATCGTAAAGAAACCTGCAAGCTTGACCGATTTTCATATAAAAATGTAAGTACTGTATAAATCGGTAATTTAAAGTGACTCATGAATTTCTTGCCGGGTTCTTTTCATGAAAAGCCTTATTACGAATTTGGCTATTGCAATCGCGACATTGCGGACGCATCTTACCTCAAGTGCTTGTGTTAGTAACTAGTAACTTTGAAGATAATAAGTGCTATAAAATAAATCTATGACATAAAGATATTTTTTAAATTTTGAATAGCTTGTAAAGTCTGCCAACCCACACTGGGCTGGCGTGGTGGACTATAGGCTAAAGCCTTCTAACTGTGACAGGCGATTAGCCCCAAAGTGGAACGTTAATGAATTTTGAATAAAATAAAAATTATATTTAAAAACATTAACCTGACTACAGTAATAAAAGGTAATAAAGTTATCTAAAAAGTACGAAACAAGAAAATAATTTAGACAGAAATCACGAAAATCTTCTTTATTTTATACTTTTCCGTTTTAACGCTTGATAAGCGTTATGACTATTTAAATGTATTTCGTGTGCATATTATGCGGGTACCGAGTTCGTGGGGTGAAGGGATTCTCTGAAAGACATGTCCTAGCTAAATGGTCTCTTGAAGAAAAAAATATTTAAAACTCGTGCTTAAAACATCTATTGTTGAAGTCAGTTAAAATGTAGCCCATGTTACCCGGGCTATAATAACGAATCGATTGAAACCTTATTCGTCAAAATCGGATAAATAGTTTAGGCGCTACGAAGGAACATACGTAGATACAAACATACACACATAGATTGTTAAAATTATAACCCTTCCTTTTAGCTTCACCGTAGCTGGGTTAAAAATAGAATCGATTATGTATTCGTTGCTATATAAAATACTAGAAAATATTTTAACGAGTGAACAAACTAACTTATACAATATCTCGTCCATATTTTATATCAGTTCGTATTTATCATCAGAACATCCAGTTTATCTCGTACAGAAACATATAACATCTATAAAGTTATAATTACTTTCACATTCGATAAAACTTTTGGGGCAGTTAGTTGTTAAATACAATATATACGTGTATGTACCTAGACGAAGAATAATTTAGACTCGGTACTATTTTGACATTAAGGATGAAGAAAAGGATGCACATATTAAGTTTTACCAAGAGTGAGAGAGACACGTGTATAAGTATTTTTATCCTTTTCGCGTATGCGCTAGTTGTATTTGGACCCAATGAACTGGGTCCAAACAATAAGGTCGCCCACCATCCCCATCATCAGTATTTAAGCTTGTTTTTGTATTGACGTAAAAAAACCTTTATTAATCACGTTATATATGCTAATATTACATGTTCTAATACATTTTAAGCAAAATATAAGCATAACTGCAATTTATTTTCTCCTGTCATTCTTTTATCCGGCTAAAACAGGTAGTACATTTTTAGTCAACAAAGTTATAATCATAGTTATCTTTTAAAATTATTCCGGTTATCTATTGCTATCTCGACACTGCATACGCTGATAGCTTGTCTATTAATATCCTTTGTCTAGTAGTATATATGATACTTATTGCAGACTGTGTTGCTTATGGTTTTAGGAAAACTCTTTAGTAAAATATATTTTTTTATCAAAAAAGTAAAAATAAACTGTCTCGGTGGTGCAGTGGTAGTGTGAGCGACTGCAGATCATGAGGTCTTGGGTTCGAACGCCGAGTTGGGCAGCGTTATTGAGTTTTTCTTGTTAAGAAATATTCTCAGTAGCAGCCCGGAGTCTGGAAATGTGCCCGGTAAACGGCAATAGACTCGCCTCCTATTAAGTCGGACTTAAACATGGTCGGCGAACCGTGGGTGTGTGAAATACATCTCTGCCTACCCCTTCGGGGATACAGGCGTGAGACTATGTTTTTATTTAGGTAAAGATAAGTATCATTATAGATACTAGCAACACACATGCATTACTGGCCTTGCTCGCCCTAAAGAAAGCTATAGGAAGTAAAAAGCTGTAGTGTTTGTACTCATTGAACAAAACGTTATAGAGAATCGTGTGATTTCATCTGTGATTACAACTAATACTTTGAAATTCACTGGTATCATTCAATTTGTAAACAATAAAAAGTATCGACCCATCGAACCCAAACTTAATATTAAATATACTGGGTTTTAATACATTGCTCCGCCCGTACAGCACATATTTGCACTTGTATTGAAAAAAAACGTTATGTTTAATAAAGCTATGGTTTAAAATCAAAACGTAGAATTAAAATTAAAAGCACCGAAGGTTCAAATAATTTCCTTATTCTTTTCCTTATTACCCTCAATCTTCACCTTCTATTTTCTTCAAATTGACGACGTGCGATTGTTTTCTCTGGTATTGCTCAATATTGCTAGCGTCTATAGGCTACGATAACCGATTACCACCAGGTGGGCCCCATACTACGGCATTAGTGTAGTATAAAATCAAAAAAATATACTGGAGTTTTCTAAAGGAATATTGCCCTAAAAAGTACCAGCTGCTGGAGTTCCCACGCAAGTTGTAAAAGTTAACTGAGGTAAAGATTTTACGATGTACTTACCGCAACACTTAATGTCATTAAATTATACATAAGACAAGTTTTTACTACCACAGTGTACATTAAAGTTGTGGCTTAACATTGTCCATTTTAGTGTAAGCTGTTATCATAATTTTAGAGTATTAGCAGAGCTACCAAAAAGCCAGAATTTTAATAAACACTATGGAATAATCCTTGTATCACAAAGGACTTTACAAATATACAATTTTACAAACACAAAGTACCTACACCCAGATTCACAACAAGCTATTGTGGACCACACAAAGAGTTGTGCTGTGTGGGAATTGAACCCACAAAACTCGGGCAGGAGGCAGGTATCTAAATCACTCGACCATCTGTGCGTTCTACTTTTTATTATTACTATAATGAGAATAAATGACCACGTACATTGTGTTCAGTGGTAACCGTCTCAGACTTGCAGGAATACTGAGAAAATCCAAGCTGACGTTTTCCATAAAGATTGAACTTTAGTATTTAAGAAAAAAATTAGAAAAACGGTATATCATGAAAAGGGTGGTGACGCAAATGTTTCGGAACCACATAAATAAATAAGCTAGCAATGCTTTCAGCTTATTAAATACAAAACCAAAATTGAGATAATACTCTTTCGTGATTATAAAATATTGGTATTTTTTTGAAATACAACTTCGTTTACGGAATCTATCGCGTTTACTTGATTTTACTACTATCCCGACGTTTCGAATACTTTACAGCATTCATGATCACGGGTGGACTTAGATGATAGACGTCCAAGGCTGATATTATGTTATTTCAAAGGTCTCATCTACCGATCCGGTGGTAGCTTTTTAGTCTTAGCTTTTGGCAAAATCATTATATTTAACAATATAAACTAATAACCAAGATTGTCTTCTTACTGGTAGTAATTGGTAGTTTATGGTAGAATTGTTGAGCACTAAATAAAAACAAAAAAGAATTTAGTTTAAAGAGGAGTATTATACTCATTTTAATATACTAACTTAAAGTCTCATACATTGTAAGCATAAAAAATTTGAAGTAAATATGTTAATTGTGTTTCTAAACGAATATTAGGTGGGTTAAAATAAATAAACCAAAAATTTTGTAAAATCATATACTGTGGGTAGATGAGACCGTTGAAATAACATATCAGCCTTGGACGTCTATCATCTAAGTCCACCCGTGATCATGAATGCTGTAAAGTATTCGAAACGTCGGGATAGTAGTAAAATCAAGTAAACGCGATAGATTCCGTAAACGAAGTTTTATTTCAAAATGTGTAACATTCGCGTAAATATCAGAAAGTATTATATTGGTAATTATTATGATAATTATCCAAAACACAGAGATGTTTTCTTCATAAACTATTAAAATATTTGCTTATAATTAAATATTAAAAGCTTCGCTTTTCTTTTTTTTATAAAGACGGGACAAGTTCGGACCTACAAACAAGGTATTGCGGGGCCCTCAACCACTAAATAAACCCGCCGTGTGCCGTCTCTCTGCCTGTAATGGCAGACCACTGGAACTGTGTTATATTAATTCAGGAATATGATTGGTAGCCCTTTTTTGTTTTTTTTTTATTTATTTTTTAGGAGGGAAAAATGTACCTAACCGCGCACCCCGTTGTTCGGGGACAACGAATAGGGTAGTGTGGGGCCCTCACCCACTAAATAAACTCGCCGTGTGCTGTCTCTCCGCCTTTATTGGCGGGCCATCGGAACCATTTACATTCCTTCAATGGCATAATTGGTAGCCCTAAAAAGTCAGTAAGACGTGATTGTTTTTATTAGGTAATTAGTTTGTACGATAAAACCACGTATTCATCTGTGACAAAATTAACTAAGTTTCAGTCCAGCTATAAAACATAAATGATATTCCAAATTGTTTGTATACAATTTATCATTTATGCCATTAAAGTCTAATTGCAACAATACTATCAAATATCGTTCTTTAAACCCTCACATATATTATTAAGTAAATAGTTAAAGCTAGCACCTAAATATTAGACAAACAGTATCATTGCAGCATAATAGTCACATAAAACTTAAGTGTCATTTAAATTGGATGTTAATACAACAAGCTTCTAACGGCATTTATTGAAGTTTACACACAAAATTTAAAACACTCCAAACTCAGCGTTTATATAATTGAATTATAGTTTCAAGTACCCAATAAAATGTTATTTGGGAACAAAACACCCTTACTACGTAATATTATAATTTCGAAAGTGAGTTTGTATGTTTCATACGCTTTCACCCTGTAAGTACTGTACTGATCATCATGACATTTAATACGTGTAGCCCAGGAAAGTACATAGGCTACATTTTATCCTGAAAAAAGAATGGTGCCCATGGGATAGCTGTTTTTAGATATAATTAATGTGTCGTAGAGTGATGTATTTACATTTTAAAGTCCACATCGACGGAATCACGGGCAGAATTGAGTATTAAAATACATAAGATTATTAAAACTCTAACTACGAGTGGATATTGAACCCACGCTTCCAGGAACACCGGTGGTCTAGAGTTATAGCAGCAATTCACTCGAAACTGCCAGTTTTACATATCAAACAGAAAATAATCATATCCTATTTAAAATTTTCACATTTTGTGTTTTAGTAAATAGCCGACCATGTCAAATACCTAAGATATAGGCACATAAAAATTTACATATTTATAAAGCATTGTTATAATTTGGCACAATCCATAATTGTAAATAAGATTACCTTGTCGGAACAATGTATGCAAATACATATAACAGATGACGTGAGACGTGATATAGAAATATTTTGCTCAAGTGATATGTTATGATAGCTCAGTAGCAGATTGTTTAGACTGGTGATTAAGGAGACGCGAGTTTGACTGGTGGTAGGGCTGTAAGTGGGAGTACTCACTTGGTATAGGGTCCGAGCGGGTTGGTACCACTATCTCCCGTGTGACCGGCCATGAAGCACATCGTTGCGTTTTGGCTGTAGCAGGAGATAGCCGTTTATATTTCATTTCATATCTGTGAAATGAATTGGTGGGCAGTGGCTTGACAATACTTTCAGTATAGTCGAGTCCATGGGCGACGGTAACCATTTGCCATCAGATGGACCGTGGCTCGTCTGCCCATACATGCAATAAAAAAAAATACATACTTTGTGTTCTAATAATAATAACGAATGGGGTGAAAAGAACATAGTTCAATTCAACCCCACGAAGACACAGGTTTGCGCATTCACTGCAAAGAAGGACGCATTTGCCGTGGCGCCCCAGTTCCAAGGGGTAACTCTCCCGGTCTCCGAGAGCATTGGGATCCTCAGGCATCGACATCTCTAGCAAAGTCCAGTTCGGGAGTCATTTGGAGGACAAAGCCAAATTGGCGATTAAAAAACTAGGCCTCCTGAACAGAACCAAGCGGTACTTCACACCGAGGCAACGACTTGTGCTATATAAAGCACAGGTTCGCCCTCATATGGAGTACTGCTCACATTTCTGGGCAGGTGCGCCTAAGTACCAACTCGACCCACTTGACTTTCTACAAAGGCGTGCTATTCGAATTGTCGATGATCCCGTTCTCACGGAGGGTCTGGAGTCGTTGGAGCGGCGGAGAGACTTCGGGTCCCTCTGTGTGCTCTACCGGCTCTACAATGGGGAGTGCTCGGAGGAGTTGTTTAAGGTGGTACCGACATCACCATTTTACTACCGAACCACGAGACGTCGCGGTAGGGTTCATCCACAACACCTGGAAACGATTTTGTCAAAGACAGTTCGTTTTCAGCGTTCTTTTCTACCACGTACGTGTAAGCTCTGGAATGACCTACCTGCTACGGTGTTTCCCCGGCGCTACGACATGTCCCTCTTTAAACGAGGTTTGAAAGGAGCACTTAACTTGCGGTAGGCGGTGGCTTGGCTGTGCCCCTGGTGTTGCTAAAGTCCATGAGCGGCGGTTACCACTTACCATCAGGTGGGCCGCTTGCTCGTTTGCCACCGTAGGCAATAAAAAAAAAAAACATTAACAATTAATTTGAAATTCTTAGAAATTTTTTAACAACTTTTTTTCCAATCCTACTATCTCATGATATTTTGACATGTTTATATATTTTTTAGCATTTGACATGCTTAGGCATACAAAGCTAATTTGTGTTAAATATTTATTTATGTCACAAGCCGTCGATAAAATATCCGAGGCATCAAGATTTCTTTATGATAATCTATATCTATCAAAGGAAGTATACAAGTTTAAGGCAAATCACTAGAATTACTTTTTTCTCATTAACAATATTAATTATTATCTACAATCCGGTTTCCGTCCAGGCCATAGTACTACCACAGCCCTCATCAATATTACGGAGGACATCAGATCAGGTATGGAATGTGGTAAACTGACTGTACTAGCTCTGCTAGACTTCAGTAACGCATTTAACACGGTAGACTTTGAGGTATTGCTCTCTCTACTCTGCTCTCTTAACATATCTCCAACGGTAATAGATTGGTTTCGCAGTTACCTGTGTGGCCGCCAGCAACGTATTCGTATTGAAAATATTTACTCCTCTTGGCGTAATACATCAGTCGGTGTGCCCCAGGGTGGCGTTTTATCACCTCTACTTTTCGCAATTTTTATCAATTCCATTTCTAATAACCTACTTTCTTCCTACCACCTTTATGCAGATGATCTTCAAATTTACTTGCAGACTCCATTAGCTCAATTATCGCATACGATAGGAATACTCAATGAGGATTTAAATAAAATTAGTGCGTAGAGCGTATCTCATGGGATTAATATAAATGCTTCAAAAACACAGCTTACAATTAGGTAGCTCGAGACTGATCTCTAAGATTCATTGGACTCAATTACCTGATGTCATTTTTGAAGGTGTTTCAATACCCTTTAGTGAAAAAGTCAAGAACTTGGGTTTGACAATTGACTCAAAATTTGGGATCCACAGCTCTAAGAAGTAAGTCGGAAAATGTTTGCATCTGCAGGAGCTCTTAGACGATTGCGAAACTTTCTTCCTATTTCTACCAAAATTACGCTTGCAACTTCTTTACTTCTACCTATCCTGGACTACGCAGATGTCAGCTATCCAGATGTCGCCGAAAACCAACTCGATAAACTTGAGCGCCTCCAAAATATCTGTATAAGATTCATATTTGGTCTTCGGAAGTATGATCATGTTTCACAATTTCGAACACAGCTTAAGTGGTTACCAATACGACATTGCCGGAATACTCATATTCTTTCTATACTATATAATGTATTGTTTAACCCTTCAACACCTTCCTATCTCAAAGGTCGTTTTGAATACCTCCATGATACACATTCAAAGTTTTTAAGATCTTCGCATAACCTGACGCTAAAAATGCCATCACATAACACAAACTTTTTTGCCAAATCTTTTACGGTCAGGGCTATTACTTTGTGGAATGCTCTGCCGGTGGAAATTAGACGGGCAGAGACCTATCCTAAATTATTATAACTATGATTAAAAATCACTTTTTAAACCATTAATATATTGCTACTGGTAATATTTAATCTACACTATCATATTATATTAATTCATATAACTAATAAGACGAATTTTATTTATAGGATTTATGATTGTATGTATGTATATGTATGCGTTATATAATATATATGTATGTATCTATGTGCTTATGTATGTATAGTATATTGGTATTTATGTTATATATATATTTTGTATATATGTCCATTTATATATAATTTGTATTATTATATTTTATTATGCACCTTCAACTACCTCTCTTTACCTAACATGTCATGTCCATCCTAAGGTTGCCTGGTAGAGATTACTATTAGTAATAAGGCCGCCCATTGTACTCTTCTAAGTTAATTATTTTTATGTTTACATTGATTTTACTGGTGTACAATAAAGAATATAATAAATAAATATTATTTAATAAGTTTAAATTTAGTTATTTAATACGTAGTTTAGAGACCTACTCTACTAATAGTTTAGAGACCTACTCTAAACTTAAACAATATTTCCATAAAAACATTAAAGTTGTTCATGTATTAATTTTTAAACTGTGCCCTTTTTTTTTAATTACAAAAGCCGACACACACATAAATTACGTACAAAAATACCCGGAATAAAAATCTGCGGATCACACAATTCTTAGCTCCCTGAGGTATTGAGCCTATACATGCCCCGATATTAGTGTCGGAGCGAATACCTAAGCCGCTTTACTTACGTTTACGTATTCAAAGCATTCTTTTTGTTAGAAAATATACGAATAGTATTTCTGTATCTTATTGTTATCCGGGAGGTCACCATCGGTGGCCATATCTAGGCATTTCCAGTTTTTAGTAGTTATTTTGGGATTTATGAATGCTTTTTGTTGGCTTATTGGACACTGACAAGACAACTTTTTTGGCTTGTTTATTTTTATATATATTTTTAGCATTTGACATCCTTAGCACTATACATTAAACACAAAGTGAAAAATGTGAAATCGAAAATAACAGTCAGGAGCAGGATTTGAACCTGCATCTTCTGGATACCGTCCAGATGCTTTACCAATTCAGCCATCCTGACAATTGCTCCTGACTGCTAATTTCGATAACACATCATACTTAACGTCTTTGGGTGACGCCTGCGCCATCTGTCGGAAGTATTTTCATACATTATACCGACCAGGTAAACTTAATTTTACAATTAAGATTTTACCTAATAATGACGCAAACCCTTTAAATATTTAGATATTTTTATATATATTTTTAGCATTTGACATGCTTAGCACTATACATTAAACACAAAGTGAAAAATGTGAAATCGAAAATAACAGTCAGGAGCAGGATTTGAACCTGCATCTTCTGGATACCGTCCAGATGCATTACCAATTCAGCCATCCTGACAATTGCTCCTGGCTGCTAATTTCGATAACACATCATACTTAACGTCTTTGGGTGACGCCTTTGAGTATTCTTAACATATAATCACGCCTGTATTCCCTGGAGGGATAGGCAGAGGTGTATAACACACCCACGATTCGCCACCGTAATAGGGGGCGAGCGTATTGCTGTCCACCGGGCACATTCCCAAACTCCAGAATGCTACTGAGAAATTTTAACATACTTTAAATAATACTAATTTAATTATTTATACTTTAAAATACTATAAGCTAAATTAAAAAGAGGAGTTTTAATAAAAAGCTTATGTAATTTATTAAAATGTTATTTTAGTATATTTTATATTTCAACTCTGTTGTAAAGTATTAAGCAGAATAAAAAAAAACTATTTGCTGCTTTTAAAAAAGGAATGTCTAGTATATATTTAATCCGTAATACGGAGATCCGTAGAAGAACGTGAGTGACCGACATAGCCCGTCGGGATGCCATGCTGAAGTGGTATGGTGGCGAATGGGCAGGCCACATCGCTCGACGAAACGGCAACCGTTGGGGAAGGAAGTTTCTCGAGTGGCGACCCCGAATCGGATGGCGCAGTGTAGGACGGCCTCCCATCAGACGGCCATAAGCGACGGTTGGACTTAAGCTCACCATAGAGCCTTTACATATCGATAGGATTAATGTATAGTGCTAAGCATGTCAAATGCTAAAAATATATATAAAAATATCTAAATATTTAAAGGGTTTACGTCATTATTAGGTATAATCTTAATTGTAAAATTAAGTTTACCTGGTCGGTATAATGTATGAAAATACTTCCGACAGATGGCGCAGGCGTCACCCAAAGACGTTAAGTATGATGTGTTATCGAAATTAGCAGTAAGGAGCAATTGTCAGGATGGCTGAATTGGTAAAGCATCTGGACGGTATCCAGAAGATGCAGGTTCAAATCCTGCTCCTAACTGTTATTTTCGATTTCACATTTTTCACTTTGTGTTTTTTGGCTTGATTTATTGAAAACTTTTACTTTGCAGATTTAGTACATAGCATCACGCCTGTATTCACCGAAGGGGTAGGCAGAGGTGTATTACACACCCACGATTTGTCAGCTATGTTTTTTTATGTTTTTTGTTTTTATGTTTGCAGATTTAGTTACGTAAAATTTTAAAATTCTTTATCTATTCCTTATAAAAAAGAGATGCCGCTTATTTCCTAATTACCCCGCTCCTAAGAACTTATAGCGTTTCTGAATAAAAATACAATAACACATAAAAAATCTTTTCAAATATAACTTTTACTTTCATCGGTTATAAATAAAGTAATAAAGTAACCAAAGAATGTGTCTATTGAGTTAAGGAAATAATACAAATAAGAGTAAATCGATCGATAAAACATATTAAAATATACAGCTAACTAGAAATAACAAAGTACCATGTTGTAAGTATTCCGCTGGGATCGGACGCTACCTGACTTACTTCCACAATTGGACATTACCGTTCAAATTGCTCCTTTATATTCCCACTGCGATGCGGTTTCAATATAACGCTCGTACCTTGCCAGCTAATGGCAAATTACTGGATGTAATTTATTAAAGTGCTGTCATGGTGATGGGACTGGAAGATTTCGAGATTGCAAACCAAAGGATCAAGTAATGTTTCCGCTGTAATATTCTTAAAATTCAATTTTATCTTTTATATTAGATTATATATTAAATCAGTAGCTGTGGAAGAAGTGGTTTTACAATGCCACCGATAAACTTTCTTAAGGGAGTTGCTTCAAACACACTGTCTTCGAGCCCCAAGACTAGGCTCAAGATAAGTAGCCACAAAATTCTTTGCCTATTGAATAAAACTACACCATATTGCTTCGTGGCTGGATGGACTAACGTATGATGTTGGCAACGTTCGGCTCCATAACGAAAAGATTTTCGTAAGTGGTATGGAACCTCTATAGAGGTTCCTCTATAAAGGTTCCATACCACTAGTAGAAAACTGCAGATGTAGTCATATTATCTAAAAATCATTATACATAATTGTAGCTTGTGGTGATGAATGCTTATCCAAATTTAGCATTTTCCTGCAAATTCATTTCCGTTGAAAGATTTTGTCGCTATCACAGAAATATAAACGGTTTTGGAAAGGATTTGTTCAAAATCTAATCTTAACAAGTGTCTACGTTAAACACTCACTCAACGCGAGATTTGTGAGAACACAATATATTAGAAGATGAAGAATCAGTAAATGGAACATGATATTATTTTAAAATCGCCCGTTTCCGCTGGTATCTCTGCTCAAATCCATATATCCCACCTTCAGCTCATTGCCTCTCCTTATGCCATACCAATGTGAAATGAGTTTTAGATGATTGGATAGATTTCGAGAGGTTAACAAATTATTTGTGAAAGTGGAAAAAGAGAGCTTTAGCACCCTGTGGGACGCCGCACGACATGGCCCTCCTGACAACGTCCCCTTCCCGGTCCACGAAGCGGACGCTGCGGCCGTCGTGGTAGTCTGCCACCAGCCGTTAAACGCTAGACTATTGCAGGCGTTGGCGATGTCGAGCGATACCGCCAACAGTACTTGCCTTGAGGTGACGGCCTCCGCAGCCGCGGCCATTAAGCTCAGAATGGCGTTGACCGTCGACCAATGAAAAGAGACGAGAAGAACGAGAAGAGTCAAAGCAAAAAGTATTAAGCGCGCGATTGAAAAATAGCTATAAACAGTCTCTTCAAGAGATAGTCCGAACTCCCTTTTTATCCTCCATTTTCTCCTGATTAAAATAAAAAACACACCTACAAAATAACGTCAGCATATTTGTCTGATTTTAATAACTTACCATATCACCAATACTTATATTTATGTAATATAGCTACGGTTTTCTCGCTATCCATCATAGCAACTAGATCACCATGCGACTTAACTCCAGGCTTTGATGACTGATAAACTTAATGCCAGGAGACAGTCGGTAATAATGTTGCCATTTTATTTTCAAGGTAATTACTTACTAAAATATGACACGTTATTCCCGCAATTTAAATTATTCCCACGCTCGCATTCGACTGCACAGATGGCGGAGTGTCTTAGGTACCGGCCTCCCGCCCGAGTGTTGTGGGTTCGATTCCCACACGGGACATCTCTTTCTGTAATCCACAAATGGTTGTTCTGAATCTGGGTGTACTTTGTGTCTGTGAAATTGTATGTTTGTAAAGGCCCACGCGATACTAGGATTATTCCTTAGGGCAGGGAGTAGCTGTAAAAAAAAATACCATTTTCTAAAATCATAATACAATTCTTCCTCTCCGCCTATCCTTTTCCTAAAGTTGGCGGCGCGCAAGTGATAACTCTGGTGTTGCTAACGTCTAGAGGCTACGGTAACCACTTGCTGTCAGGTGGGCCTCATGCCTGTTTGAAAAAAAATTCTAGGAATAATCACGGCACAGTAGCTCACGACACTTTCTCAGTAATATATAAGTTACTCTATGACTCACGATCTAAACGAAATGGTTGAAATAATCTCAATTACACAAGATTGCAACCGTAATGTTTGCAATCAAATCATACTTAGTTTTATTATCAAAATAATCAATTATATTATAACAAAACACAGCATCACGCCTGTATTCCCCGAAGGGGTAGGCAGAGGTGTATTACACACCCACGACTCGCCAGCTATGTTTAAGTCCCACGTAATAGGGGGCGAGCATATTGACGTCTACCGGGCACATTTCCAAACTCCGGGCTGCTACTGAGAATTTTTCTTATTTTTTTTTTACGAAAAATCTCAATAACACTGGCTGACCCGGGGTCGAACCCGAGACCTCATGATCAGCAGTCGCTTACACTACCTCTGCACCACAGAGGCAGTTAATTATATTATCCAAACCAAAAAGCGACTTTCATTACTCAAAATCGGAATTGCGAATTATTAGGACAACCGATTCCCTCGCGCGCCATAGCAATTATTAGACTACCTACAATTCACTGTTTATAATGATGAAGTAAGTACCAAAATGCGTGTTAATTTCAAATACGTTATAATAGAGTACAAATTTTAATAAATGCGCGCTAATTCCAAAATTTACGCTTGTTACTGAAGAAAATTATGAATATTGAAGAATATAATTATATGAAAGAAAATATGAAATTATGTTTCAAGAAATATTGCAATCATAAATACAGTGCAATCTAATTTGATAAATATCTCATTTTCATAGTGTACGAGCACTTATTAAAGTACATTGAATAGTTTTACCTGTAAGATATAATGTATAATAGCCATCATTTTCTATTTCACTTTTTCGTAAATGGCCGAACATGGCAAGTGCTTAAATATAATATAAAATTGACAAAATAGTTTTAAGCCTAATAACATTAAAAGCAATAATATACGAATACCATATGTAAGGTTTATGGGTTTTTATAATAAAGTATCGAGTTGATGCGTGCGAATCGTAGTCGAGTCATCGATTGCGATTCATACTGACAACATTGACAGATAAGAATAACGGACGGCGAGGGTGGGCATTCTGATGGAGACAACCGGACCGTGTGGTCGTGGCAGGAATTGGTGCTAGCCGTTATTGTAAGCCGAATAAGTATTATATACTAGTACCTAAGGTCGAGCGAGATTGTGGAGATTGGTGGATAATAAATGATTATAAGTATTGAGAACGGAGTTTTACTACAAATCAGAAGTGGGATGTACATGCTCACATTATAAATGTTAGTTTATGATCTCTTTTTTAATCTGTCTTCCGTCTTTAATCTTAGTTGTATAATCGTAATGAAATTTACATGCATAGTTCCACGATATTTTTATTGAAGGTAGGTATGAAAATAACTAGTGAGTTGAAAATGTTTATTTCTTTTCTTCTACCGACACAAAGGCAGTAGTAGTGTAGATTATAAAGTGGTAACGGTAATAAAAACTAAAAATATATATACAACAAACAATATCGGTTACTAAATTGTAACGGTTATAATAGACTACCTCGGTGGTGTAGCGGTAGCGTATGCGACTGCTAATCATTAGGTCTCGGGTTCGATCCCCGGGTCAGGCAATATTTATTGAACTTTTGTAAAAAGAAAAATTCTCAGTAGCAGCCTGGAGTTTGGAAATGTGTCCGGTAGACGTCAATGGACTCACCCCCTATTACATGGGACTTAAACATAGTGGTGTGTAATACACCTCTGCCTACCCCTTCGGGGAATACAGGCGTGATGCTATGTATTTTGTTTTTTTTTTAGTTATAATAAAATTGTAACATATCGTTGAACAACATATTTCTTCTTCTACCTTCTCTTTTAACGGACTACAACAACCAAATAATAATTATTGAGATATTTAACAACTTGAAGGTTAACAGGTCAAGGTCATTTTGAGGTGGTAGTTGTTCTGTACAGTGGGCGGATGGGGGGTTACAAAGGGGGGCCAAATTTTCATTAATTTTACGCTAGGACGCACCGTTTTCGAGTTACGAGTTATTTTACAATTTTACCCACTCACACTTTAATCATATATTATTATTATTGGTGTACACATTCAAACCAGATGTTCTGTTTCCGAGTTATAGAGAATGGAGGGAAACCGAAAAGGACAAAGCCGCAGATTGGAAACGCCCGAGCGCGTCTCGTCGAAACGTAACGACGACGGGGGTAGACGAAGTCGAAGTCGTCTACGTAGCGAGGCACGGGTGGACCGCAGGAGTCGCACCCGTTACCGAAGCCGCAGCTCTGCTCCTCATAGTGGGCATAGTCCGAGCATCCGGGAGAAGGAACGCGAGTTGGAGCGGGAACGGGACAGAATCAGACGCCTGGAAGCAGAAATTGAACGGAAGCGGAGTCGTCTGCGATCCAGTGCGAGACAACAAGGCTGTTCACGACCCCATGTAAGTCCGAATAGTTCTATATCACAGAGGCCGCAGGGGGATCACCGTGAAAAAAGGCCTCGCCATCGCGGACCAGATAACGAGGAACCCGTTCCTCATACTAGTAGAAAATCGCCAAGTCCAGCTTTTTCTGCGAGGGACATAGTTAATATTTTAAATTCAATTAAACCTTCCCAACCATTAGCGGCAACACACACTTCAAATAATTTGAACCATAGAAATATATTACCAGAGTTTGATCCATCATCCAAGAATCAACGGATAGATATTTGGCTTCGCAAAGTAAATGAGTGTGCAACCGTTTATGGGTGGGATGATAAGACTGTTATCCATTTCGCTATGCAGAAGCTCCAGGGGTTGGCCAAAACCTGGTACGAGGGGCTTAACTCTATTCTATTTAGTTGGTCAGAGTGGCAAGATAAGCTTTTAACGGCTTTCCCCTGCGAACAGAATTATGGTCAATCCCTGGAAGATATGTTGAAACGGCGAAGTAGGGCCAGTGAACCCATTGAAGTTTACTTTTATGAAAAGATAGCTTTGTTGAACCGATGCGATATAGTTGGCAAGCATGCTGTCGATTGCGTAATACATGGACTGAGCGATAAAACGTTAAAAACTAGTGCGTTGGCGTTACGTTGTACGCATCCAGATCAGCTCCTACAGTTCCTCATGAGCAATAAGGACACGGTGCAAATACCACCACACCTTAGTCATAATAGCTTTAAAAGTAGGTTTGTACATGATGCTAAACCATTTAATATTAATAACATAGGCGGTAAAAGACCTAATACAACGGCAATGAATCCCAGTTTGTTCTGTTATAATTGCAAAGAGCGCGGCCACCCGTATATGAAGTGCCCGAAACCTCTTATTAAGTGCTTGACTTGCCAAAAATTAGGCCATAAATCTGATAGTTGCAACCTGAAACCAGAAAATGCGAGTAACATTAAGAATAATACCACACACAAAACAATGTGCATTTCTGCTTTTAAATCCAACTCTAAATACATGAAAATGGTAGCGATAAATGGCTTACAACTTCAAGCTTTTATAGACTTCGGGAGTGAAGTATCTCTCTTAGCAAAATCAGTCATACCTAGCTTGGGGCTTGAGTACGACCGTGGGTTTCTTCCATTAAAGGGTTTTGGGAATGAAGTTGTCCAGTCATTAGGAAGCGTCAAGGCTAACTTAGAGATTGATGGAGTAGCAGCGGAAGTGAAGTTTCAAGTAGTAGATGACGAATTTTTAGATATCCCCGTTCTTATTGGTCAGTCATTCACGGAACAATCACATGTCATTGTGTATAAGTGTTCGGAGCATCTGAAATTCTTGAATTGCGAGATGCCTTTTCCTGATGTTAATTTAGATGATGCTCAGAACCTGAGGGTTATGATGACATCTTGTATTGAAGTGCACGGTCCATCCACAATAATAGCTAAAACGGAACCACTGATGGACGGTAATATTGTTATAAGTAGTAAGGTTGTGGGAAAACCGGATAACCAGTATACCATTTATGGTGGAGTGTACGGTGTGACACGCGGATTGGTAAAGGTTACTATTGCTCCGATTACTAGTCGGCTCCAGTTGCTGATGGGTGGTATACTGTGTCGTGCTACAAAAGTTCGCATAGTAAATCGCATTACATTCCACGATTCAAGTGCGCTATCGGACCCTCGGGAGATTGACAAGAAACTGGTCCGAATAGGCGATACTGCCAATGAAACTGATCGGCAGAAACTATTTAAAATCTTGAATAAATATAAACACTGTTTTGCATCCACTCTGAAGGAGTTAGGGTGTACAAGCGCCGCAGAGATGACAATCGAAATAAACAGTAGACAACCCATTGTATATCGCCCCTATCGCTTGTCACACAAGGAGCGCGAGCAAGTCCGTACCATGGTGAGTGAGATGCTAGAAGCTGGCATAGTTAGAGAGTCTGTGTCCGAATATGCAAGCCCGATAATCTTGGTACGCAAGAAAGATGGCAAGTTATGGATGTGCGTCGATTACAGACTACTGAATGCTGTAACCGTTAAGGAGCGGTACCCGATGCCAATAATTGAGGATGAAATTGCTCGACTATCTGGGCAGGCGTGCTTTATCACTCTTGATTTGGCATCGGGGTACTATCAGGTCCCGATATCGGAGACATCAAAACCGTTGACAGCATTTGTGACGCCGGATGGCCAATTCGAATTTAACCGGATGCCGTTCGGCCTAGCGAATGCTCCCGCTGTATTTCAGCGGATGATGCATAAGGTATTGGGATCCGCACGTTTTTCCGAAGCTACATCATATATAGATGATGTGCTTATATACGGAAAGGACAAAGAACAGTGTCTTAGTCGATTTGAGAACGTCCTTCAATTGATTAATAAAGCTAATTTGACGCTGAACTTATCCAAGTGCGAGTTTTTGTCTGATAAGGTTGACTACTTGGGATATGAAATTAGTGCCACTGGGGTAAGGCCGGGGAACAAGAAAATCAGTTGTGTCACAGATTTTCCACGCCCTTCTAACCAGCACTCTGTGAGGCAATTTTTAGGTCTTGTGGGTTATTTCCGAAAATTTATAAGAAACTTTGCTCAAGTGGCTCATCCTCTTAATAAATTATTAAAGAAGGATGCGCCATGGAGTTGGATGGAAGAACAAGAAAGAGCATTTATAGATCTGAAAGAAAGACTCACAAATCGACCTGTCTTGGCTATATATGACCCAACAGCTGAGACCGAGCTCCACACAGATGCGAGCAAAATAGGCATTGGCGGAATTTTAATGCAAAAACCCACTGGTGAAGGTGTTTTTCGCCCCGTTGCTTTCTACAGTCGACAAACTACACCAGAAGAAAAGCATTTTCATGCGTACGAATTAGAAACCTTGGCAGTAGTCTGTTGTCTTAAAAAGTTTCGCGTCTATCTCTTTGGACAAAATTTTAAGATAGTGACTGACTGCAGTGCATTACGCAGTACTTTTGTAAAGCGTGACATAATACCTAGAGTGGCACGGTGGTGGCTGTTACTACAAGAATTCCTGTGCACCATCGAATATAGAGCTGGTACCAAGATGTGCCACGTGGATGCGCTGTCACGCAATCCTATTCCAGATCGTGAAACTGTAGATGCATTGGGTCAATATCCGACGGTGATGTCAATCAGCAGTGACGACTGGCTCCAAACTTTACAATTAGGTGACTCTGAATTGTGTAGAATTAGAGACATCGTTTCCTCCAATATTGACGCCGATAGCTTAAAGTACATTAAAGATAACTACGTTATTAAAGACAATCAGTTGTATAAAATTATTGACGGTGATAAAAGCAACCTACGATGGGTTGTTCCTAAGGGCGCGAGGTGGCAGTTGTGTCAGCTTAATCATGACGACATTGGGCATTTTGGTGTGGAGAAGACCCTTGAACGGATTAAAAAGTCTTACTGGTTCCCAAAGATGACCAAATTTGTGAAGAAATACGTTCAAGCTTGTGTTCAGTGCGCATACGCGAAGAAAAGTACTCACTCTAAAGAGGGACACCTGCATACCATAGAAAAGGTCGAAGTTCCCTTCCACACTGTACACATCGACCATCTCGGGCCCTTTGTAAGATCTAAGCGTTGCAATACTCACCTTTTAGTTATAGTGGAGGCTTTCACAAAGTTTGTTTTTATAAAACCGGTGCGAAACACAAATACTAAAAACTCTATACGTGCATTGGAAGACATATTTTATACCTTTAGATGTCCAGACCGCATCATTAGTGATCGGGGATCCTGCTTCACATCCCATGCTTTTAAAAGGTTTTGTTTGGATAAAGGGATCAAACACGTTCTCAATTCAGTGTGCAGCCCACGTTCTAATGGCCAAGTTGAACGATATAATCGCTCAATCTTGGATTCGTTAACGGCTCAAAACCTAAACAGCGATGAAAAGTCATGGGATGAGAAGATTGGTGCGGTACAATGGGGCTTAAATAATACCTGTCAAAAGACTATAGGCAGGACCCCTGCAGAAGTGATGTTTGGCACATCCATGAATGCAGAACTGGACCCTAAACTTAATGAAATTAGACGTAGCACGTGTGAAAAGAATGATGTAATTACGATAAGAAAGGAAGTCAAAGATAGAATACAGGGAGAGCAGATTAAACAAAAAGAATATTATGATAAGAATAGGAAACCGGCTCACACTTATAAAGAAGGTGAAATTGTAAAAATCACGAAAGTGGCTTTTAATAATGATGGGAAAAGCACTAAGCTCTTACCGTCATACATAGGGCCATACAGAGTAGTTAAAGTATTAGGTAATGATCGTTATAGGCTGTCTGCCATACCGGGGTTGACTGGCTCTAAAAACAAACGCAAAACGACAGTAGCTGCCGATCGCATGTTGCCTTGGATTCATCTGGCGGCTCTTGAGGTGAATAGCGATTCTAACGATGAAAATGTTAATTATTCTGTTTCCGAAAGTGATGAATAATATATGTAACACAAATTAAGCAGTCATCTATTTTTAATATGAAATATTGTTTGTGCATATTATTACGGAGTTATATTGCATAATTTACCTATACGTATTTATATTATTATAATTAAAGTCATCAATAAGCAGGGTTGATGGTTGACCTTTTATAAACTATGTTACATAAGTATGTACCTCATTTTAGGTATATTATGTTTAAATTTAAATTTTATTCGAAATGGTTTATAATATTATTGAAACATATGATTTAGTTGTATTTTGTTCTGGATTTACTTGTAGTTCTTGACAGAATTGGATGGGTTGTCAAGAATTACAGTTACAGTTTTTGCTAGAATTGGATGGGTTAGCATAAACTGTTTTAGACATGAGTAGCTAATCTTGCTAGAATTGGATGGGTTAGCAAGTATTGGCTTTAGTTTTGCGAGAATTGGATGGGTTCGCAAGTATTTGCTTTGATTTTGCGAGAATTGGATGGGTTCGCAAAATTATATTAATGTGTTGACCTTGCCGTAAGAATTGGATGGGTTTACGGTAGGGAAACTTATTAAGGGTCTTGTGAGAATTGGATAGATTTACTGAAGTATTTAATTTATATTGAACACATGAGATTTTGTAACTAATGGATAATAACTATGATGTTAATGCATTGCTTTGTTTCTATATATAATTATTATATACTTTATATTACGCAGTAAATGCCGTCTCTCGCCGAGTGTAAGGTTAAGAGGTATTAGACTGGTGGCGTGTATGGGGACATACACGAGGTCAGGATGGACGAGTGTAAGGTTTATGGGTTTTTATAATAAAGTATCGAGTTGATGCGTGCGAATCGTAGTCGAGTCATCGATTGCGATTCATACTGACAACATTGACAGATAAGAATAACGGACGGCGAGGGTGGGCATTCTGATGGAGACAACCGGACCGTGTGGTCGTGGCAGGAATTGGTGCTAGCCGTTATTGTAAGCCGAATAAGTATTATATACTAGTACCTAAGGTCGAGCGAGATTGTGGAGATTGGTGGATAATAAATGATTATAAGTATTGAGAACGGAGTTTTACTACACATATAACTAACGAAAACCGATTTTTCATTGACAATACTATGACGCGAGCGAAGCCGCGGGGAATGTACTAGTATTCTATATTTTATCTTTCCTTTTATTAAAAGAAAGTGACTTATAAATAAATGTCCGCCCTCTTCGTTAGCATTGATCTACGATATCCAATTGTTGCAAACACGACGACGATAGGCATCAATCATGTAGTGGGGGCACCTGTCGATTCATTGCAATGCATCTTCATCAGATAGGACGTTTGCTAATCTGTCGTTAATCCAATATAGAGACACTACCGGCGATGTACAAGTGCTTGTTAGTGCAAATTAATAATATGATTCAGTGATCTGTAATCAAATAGTAACAAGCTGTAGTTTATACTACACATGGTTAAGTTGTAATTTATATGTCATACATTAGCTAGGTAACTGGTTTTTATTTCTTGATTTATTTCTCATATAATAACTAATTGGTTTTCATTTCTTCAGTGACCTATAATCAAATAGTATCAAGCAGTAGTTTATACTATACATGGTTTAGTTGCAATTTATTTGTCAACAATAACTAATTGGTTTTTAATTTCTTTTAATGATCTGAGGCAAACAAGTTTACTGCTTACCTGATGGTAAGCAGTAAACTAGCCAATAGACACTAGTAACACCAGAGGTTTCACTCACGTGTTACCATCTTCAAGGAAAGGGATAGGACGATAGGAAGCGGATTTGGGCCTCCGGCGGGAACGGCAGGAGTACCTGACATTGTTTCACGCTGATGTTATGTGAAGTATGGTACTTCCCTGATCGAGCCGGCCGGGAACAGGGTAGTGTGGGGCCCTCACCCACTAAAGAAACCCGCCGTGTGCCGTCTCTGCGCCTTTATTGGCGGGCCACTAGAACTATGTTACATTCCTTCGGTGGTTGGGTACCCAACCCTAGACCAAGAATGCATTGGGTGATAACTGTTTAATTCCCTTAGTCAAGTCGTGACACTTGCGGGAATAATTCGTGACACATTTTTATATACAAAACGTGGGTAGCAAACGATCATATTCAGCGCTAACTCCAAGGAAAGGGATAGGAAGTGGAGTGGATGTTAATGAAAGGATAAGGAGGGGATTTGGCCCTTGATAAAGACTACTGAGAGATTGCCGCTTATGATGACATGAAACGTAGCCAAGTAAACGTAGTCAAAAAATAGCTAAGACCACAGCAAGGCAATTCACCTTAAGGATTATAAATGACCACTCGAATGACAGTAACACTCACCTTAAAAGAGCCCGGACGTGCTCATAAATCAGAAGAAAATAGCGAGCACCTATAAAACAAAAACAAAAATAATGTGGCAATTTAGACCCTGAGTACGATATCTAACCGACTATCTAATTCTTTTAACTAAGATGTACGTTAAAATGGTGAAAAAAGAACTTATTTGAAAGTACTAGCTTTTTTGTTAGATTCTTTTATTTTGCATGACAGATGAAATTAAATGAAACACATAACTCTACCTTAATACGCAAACCTCGTACCTCCATTTTGACCAACTTTACAGGAGCAATAAAAACTAATTTTAAAAATAATTTTAATAACTTTGTGTAATAATGCATTTACTTTTCAACTAATGGATACTATTAATGTACATAAACAACCAAATAATTAAAAAATATGAAAATATAAACCACTTTTTCTTAAAAAAAAGGAGTTACAGGTTTAATTCATGAAAAATATGTATAAAAATTTTAGTTACGAGTTTATCTAGTACCTACTTTATACCTACTTGATTGAAGCCGTGTGGGGCCGGCTTAAGAATTGTCCTACCCCTCTGCACCTATGGGAGTCGTAAGAGCCGACTGAGGAAATGCCGGGGAGTGGGCAGCAGCACTCCTTCGAGTATTAACAACATCCACTGCGATCGCCAACCCGCCTGCCAAGCGTGGCGATTACGGCACTATCCCCCATTCTCGGGGACCTATGTCCAGCAGTGGACGTTAAAAGGCTGATGGATAGATGGATGGACTTGATTATAAGTAGGTAATAGCTAAAATAAGTTAAGTAGATAAAAATATTTATTTCTTTTAATTGTTTTTCACATAAGTATAAGCACATAGACTGCACTTAAATAAATCAGTCTGCCCTTTAATAATATAATATTTTTCTTTTATCTCTCTCTCTCTCTCTCTCTCTCTCTTCTGGCCATTATCCCAGTTTATTTGGGGTCAACCCTCCCAGTATTCTTGCGCCACATCGTACGGTTGTGGGTTGTCTCTTCGTTCGTGTTTATAGAACTCAGGTCTTTTTTTATTGTTTGTAACCAGGTCATTGGTGGTCGTCCGCAGCCCCTCTTTTTCTCTTCTATATTCATAACTCTTCTGGTCATACGATCGTCATCTCGTCTCATTACGTGTCCATACCAGCGCTGGCGGTTCTCTCTGAGTTTTTCGTGTATCGGGGCAACTTTAAAAGTCCCACGGATATATTCGTTTCTTATTTTTGTCCGTTCTAGAGACTCCGCCAGACCAGCGCAGCATCTTCATTTCTGTGACGTGCATCTTCTGTTCATCTGACTTTCTCATCGGCCAACACTCAGATCCGTGTAGTAGAGCTGGTCTCACTGCTCTTTTATATACATTTCCTTTGATTTTAACAAGCATATGGGAGTCACAAAGGATGCCAGACAGATACCTCCATTTCAACCAGGCTGTCTGGACCCGATTTTGTATATCTCTCTCTACACAGGCTCTAGGTGCCACGATGAATCCAAGATACTTAAACTCTTCCACTCTGTTGAGAGGTCTGTTTTCAATAAGTGGACATGAAATGGCGTCTAAACTGCTACCAGAAAAGTTACAATACATGTACTCGTTCTTTTGTCTATTGACTCCCAAGCCTCCTCGTCCCAAGGACTCCTGTCATGATGTTAAGTCTGATTGTATTTGTGCCAATGATTCAGCTATAAGAACCACATCATCTGCGTACAGCATTGACCATGGCGCTGGTTTTTGTATATCTGCAGTAATATAGTCCATTACCAGATTGAATAGAAGAGGACTCAAGGTCGAGCCCTGATGAACACCTACCTAGACTTCAAAAGTTTCGCTTGTACCCGCTGAGCTGACCACTCTTGTAGTTATATTGTGGTACAGATCTTTAAGGAGCTCTATGTATTGCTCCTGCACTAGATGCGTTCTCAATGCTTGCCATATAAGCTCTCGTGGGACTCGATCAAACGCCTTTTCAAGGTCTATGAATATCAGGTAGAGATCTTGTTTGCGGGACTTGTACTTTTCCATGAGAATTTTTACCGAGTGGATCGCGTCTGTGGTGCTTACACCGCTGGTGAATCCGCACTGGTTCAGTGTAATTTTTGTTAATTTTGTTAGCCTATTTACGAGGACATATTACCAGATCTTAAGAGTGTGAAAGGTTAGTTTTATTCCTCTATAGTTTCCGCAGTCCGCAACATCGCCTTTGTTTTTATAGAAGGGCACAAGATTGCTAGATCTCCACGTATCTGGTATTTTTGAGCTTTTGAGGATTTTGTTAAACAATTTTGTTAGCCATCTTACTCCCGTATCACCCACGTTTTTTCATAGCTCAGCTGGAATCTCATCCGGTCCGGCAGCTTTCTTAGTTTTTATTTTTTGAATAGCTGCTTTGACTTCCTGGGGTGTGATTACGTCTACCGGTCCTTCGGTGCAGGGCAGTATTTTTATTGGTTCTTGTGGGAACTCCTCGTTTAATAGTGCTTGATAGTATTCTTGCCACCTCTTACTAGTTTCTATATCTGTGGTTAATAATTTACCGGATGAATCTCTAATGTATTTATTTCGTTTGATATCCTTTGTTTGATTATTTCGAATTTTTGCTAATTTCAAAATTTCTGCGTCAATTTTTGCATTCTCTAATCGGTGGTAAAAGTGGTCTTTGGACAGAGCTCTTGTTATTACTACACATTTCTTAGCATTCTTTTTGTTTAGGTTGTATTCGAGGCGATCACTTTCCATTTTTGTTTCTTGCCATTTCTTGAAAGATTCTTTCTTTTTCTTTAGCTAAGATTTAACATTTTCATCCCACCAAGTAGGGTCTTTGTTAATCCTTAGTTTTCCCTTTGTGACACCTAGAGTTGTTTTGGCTGCATTTAAGCAAAACATGTGGAAGAGTCCGTTCCAGAGGCTGTTGCTATCTTTTTGGTCTTTCAGCGTTTCTTTCAAGTATGTATCAACTTGGTCAATGAATGTAGTGCCTTCCGACTTGTTGATATTGTACCATTTTATACGGGGTTCCTGTTTTAGGAATTTCTGTTTTTGATTCCAATTTGGAATTATCAAGCAAGCCATGAGAAGTCTGTGTTGGCTGGTCAGCGGTTCTCCTGGTATAACTTTGCAGTCCCTGAAATTTTTATAGAATTGATCTATTACACAGAAAATAATCTATTTGTGAGGATGACCCGCCACTTTTGTAGGTTATGAGATGTTCGTCCTTTTTTTGGAAGTAGGTATTAACGATCGGGAGGTGGAATTGGGTCGCTATATTCATTATTTGAGGGCGCTGGCTGTTGGAGGTGCCGTATCCAAAGTTCCCGTGTATCACCGAGTTCTTCGGTGCTTTCAATCCTACATGGCCATTCAGATCACCTGCTATTAGTTCTCTTTCTTCCAAAGGTATTGTTTGTAAAAGGTCTTCGAGGTTTTCCCAGAACAGATCTTCTTCATCTTTGTCACATCCCATTTGGGGGGCATATACTGAAACTACATTTAAAGTTGGTTGATTATCTAGAGCCAGTTTTACGTACATAATTCTATCACTTATTCTTTCCACTTTAATAATTCTTTGTTTTAGTGTTTCGTCGATTATGATGCCAATTCCGTTCCTTGCAGTTGTTGTGCCGTTGTACAATAGTTGATAATTCCTACCAATGTCCCTGGACTTTGACCCTGTCCATTTGAGTTCTTGAACACAGCATATGTTTATATTTCTTCTATATAGTGAGCTTGCCAGTTCCTGGTTGCGTCCGGTCAGAGAACCAATGTTCCATGTAGCTATACGCAATTTATTTGCGCTACGTCTGTTTTCGTCGCCTACAGGGGACGCCTTAGTATTTATTACATGTGGTCGCAACTGTCCGTCGCTTGAGGGGTACGCCCTAGCCATTATATTATTCTTTCTCTTATGTTGTGCTTTCATACAAGGAGGTTGTTTGTTTTGGCGATGTGGTTTTTGCAACTGGTTGCCACCTGACGCTAAGACTGTCAACCTCTTCTAGGGTATGGGTGCCAGTGTTGGCTCATTATGAGCTCTTCCGCTGCCATCCCTTCTGGAGTGCTCCAGCCTAAGCATCCAGCACTGTCCATGACCTCTACTCCAATTATGTCGGAGAAGCTCACAGCAGGGATTTGATGACGAAGTTGCCTTCTTCGGCCTGTTGGTCCGCGGGAGGTATTTTATTTCCCTCCTACCCAGCGTGGCGCCGAGAATTCCCCTATCCGCCACCTAGGGACGCGTTCTCTAGGTGTGAGGCACACCCAAGAACCTTTTTCTTTTATATACCATTATTTTGAAACTTTATTCACAGCATAGTTACACAGAGTTTGTAACCTATTTATAAGATTTACAAAAAAATGCCCTGTTTTAGTAATAGTACAATAGCCTGTGAATAACACAAAACAATAATTTAATTGAATTTTTAATAATATCTATATGATTGTTGGATTAATATAAAAATCGTTGAGTTTAACTGCGATTATACGGATCAATGAAAATAATTGGTAGGCCAGATAATAAAAAGTCAGAATACTTGGTTTCTTTGATCAATCCAAATCGTCTTGTATAAAGCTCATACTACTTACGCATATAACATCAAGAGTGAGCTAGAACAAGTGGATGAATTTGTATATCTTGGATGTGGATTCAGTCGTGATGGAAGGTACACCACTGATATAGAGAGAAAAGTAAATGTGGGAAATAGAGTGAATGAAGCATTGGGACGACTTCTCGGCAGCCATCACTTCAGCCAGAGGGCAAAACGTGTCGTAATACACAACGCAGTGCTTGTACCAAATTTATTACATGGAAGCGAGAGTTAGGTATGCAAAAAGATTTCGATTTATCATCACGCCATTTCCCTTGCGGGGTAGGCAGAGAGAACAAAGTGCCAAGAGGTTCTATTCTTGCATACATCTCTCGCTTCCTCAACATTCATAACTCTCTTCATACACGCTCGCCGGTTTCGGAGACTCCTGACTCCACCTTCTTTCAATACATGACCGATTTGATCTAGGTAGGTGAGTCTCGGTCTCCCCCTGTACCTACATCCTTCCACTTTCGGATTGTATGTCTTCTTAACCAGTCGCTCGTCCAGCATTCTTTCCACGTGTCCGAACCATCGGAACATTCCCTTTCGCATCTTTACACCAATACTCTCTTTCATACTTACTCGCTCTCTTACGTCGTCGCAAAGGAGTCAAAAAGGTGCATGAGAGTAAAATCAATGCAGTCGAAATGCCATGTGGGGCCGGCGGTAAAGCCGGCTTTAGAATTGTCCCACCCCTCTCCACCCATGGGAGTCGTAAGAGCCGACTGAGGGAATACCGAGGGAGCGGGCAGCAGCACTCCTTCGATTATAACATTGTCTTAGTAAAAAATGTTGCCAAGGGAGTTACAAGGTTTGCTTTTAAAAAAAATGGATGATGTAGTTACGAGGTTTGCTTGACCTTAATTTTTAGTGTTATCAAAACACAAAAAAATAACGATGCTTAGAAGGAAAAAATCCAATTTTTTTTATCCATCTATTTCCATCAAAATATCAATTTCGACCTTAGGTGGAGTTACGAGGTTTGCGTATTAAGGTGACGATAAATATTTATATCAAATTATGTGTGTAAGTGAAAAATATGGAACTAGTAAAGTATAAATACCTAGATAAAAAATTTTCCGCTGGAGCACTGGAGTCCCAAACTTTGTTTTCATTTACAACACGTTGGCAACACGTCAGTGATGCCTCGGGTGTTGCTAGCCTCTGTAGGCTACAAGGACCAACCTGAAGTAATGTCTACCAGTTCCAGCGGTACAAGCGGAGAGACGACACACGGTGGGTTCATTTAGTGGGGGAGGGCTCCACACTACCCTGTTTGTTGCTCCGAAGGACGGGGTGTGTGGTTGGGTACATTTATTGCCCGCCGTAACAAAAAAAAGGCTACAGTGATCACTTATTATGCGCTGAATTATCTTTCAAACTTCTTGCTTGATTTCACTTTTAGATTTTAGAGTTTGATTACCAAACAAAACAATTATTTATCTGATCGACTATTGATTGTTCTGAATCTGGTTATACTTTAGGGTATGCATAACGTCTTGCGACACTTGGATTATGATTTAGAGCAATGTAGTGTTGTCTGTAAAAAAAAATGTTAGAGAATCGTGTCATCATTTCGTTATGATTGTAAAATACAAATGATCGCCGATCGTTATTCTCATCCGTTCCGTCCTTTCCTATTTCAGTAGGTACTTAGTACATAACAACGTAGACTATTTCATTAACAAAGCTCCCCTTTCAATATTCAGGATTAGCAACTCAGTCGGGACTACATAATATCACGTAGCAAATTGTAGAATGCAAGAAGGTGTTCGCAGTCGCGGCAAAAGGGTCAAATTCCAAGCGATCTGAAGATGCTTAGAGTATAGTTAATTCTATTACATTCCAAGGAAGTGGAATTCATATTTCGCGAGATATTATTATGTAACTTATGTTGGCTTTAAGTCCCTTATTTTGTTTAGGATGGCATTATTTATTCAAATAAACAAAGAGCCGGAAGTTAAAGTATCTTCTGAGTGATGGCGCACTCCGATCCGATGGTAGCTTTTGAGATTGTAAAACATACAATCACGCCTGTATTTCCCGAAGGGGTAGACAGGGGAGTATTATACACACCCATGGTTCGCCAGCTATGTTTAAGTCCCACGTAAAAGGGGCGAGCTCATTGCCGTCTACCGAGCACATTTCCAAACTCCTGGCTGATAATGAGAATTTTTCTTTTTACAAAAAAGCTCAATAACACTACCCAATCCGGGGATCGAATCTGAGACCTCATAATCAGGGATTGCTCATACTACCACTGCACCACAGAGGTAGTTTAGTTCGGTTTTTAGATTGTAGTTTCCTATAGACTAGCCCCACTTACTGCCCAACGCTACAACAATACTTGTTAATTTTTTTTTATTACTAGAGATATTTTCAATGTGGAAAGTAAACTATAAAAACACTTACGCTAGCTAAATCTTAAGAGATACAACATATTACATTACATTATATAACTATTAGACATCCTAGAATTTTATTTAAGTAAATTGCATCTATACGAAGCCTAAGGCTCATTAAAAGTATAAAACACTCAGTGTTTAGATATTGTTATATATATTTTTAGCATTTGACATGCTTAGCAACATACATTAAACACAAAGTGAAATATGTGAAATCGAAAATAACTTAATCCTGCTCGTGACTGTTATTTTCGATTTCACATTTTTCACTTTGTGTTTAACGCTCAACGTGGATCTATAAAAACGACAACATAAAACAGCATAATATGTATAAAAATTTTGTCAGTATAAAACGGAGCACAGCTTTCCTCGTTAGTAGCAGACCGAAATATTTTTAATTTTCCTTCCGACGGCGATGTTTTGGCATCAAACATTCACCTAAGCCACAGTATTTAATATACAAAATTAAATTTTGTGTGGCTTTAAATACGGGTAATGTCTGTTCTTCGAGCTTGACATGTTTCTTTAAATCCTTATGATGGTGTATAAGTCATAGCCCACCTAATGGTAAGTAGTTACTGCCATTCATGGATTCACGAAAACAAGGATTCTGCCAAATCGGTGCTCACCATGCCACGAATAAAGTGTTATGTTGAAAGTAGAGCATTATGGGTTACACTTCACACGATGGTAGCGACTTGGTATACAACCAAAGGCACAAGCAGAGCCAGTAATGCAAACTAATTATTTCCCTTAGTCACCTCGTGCGACATGTACGGAAGACTAGAAGAAATTGCATAGCATTAAATTTTTAATGATTGATAAGTGAATATTTGAGATTTTTTTAAACCTACTACGTGGGTGGCAAACAAGCATACGGTCCACCTGACGGTAAGCGGTTACCGTAGCTTCTCGCGCGTCGCCATCTGCGAAAAAAGGGATCAGAGGTGGAAAAATAGCAAGGATATTGAGAAGAGTATAGGTTGGATATTTAGGAGAAGATGGGAAGGATAATAAAAAGAGGCGGTTTGGGCCTCATGCACTCTCACTCACCATACAAAACACCACGGTAGTGGTAACTACCGTTATTTCACGCTGATCTTTTGTGTTTCGGGTTTATAACAATATTTATTCGTGTGTTTTTTATTTAAACCGTTAAGCTTTTTAGATCTATTTCTTTAAGAAATTGACATGCTCCACTACTTTTTAAAGTACAAATTATTTGTGAATAAAGAAAAAGACAAATGTGATTAAGAATTTGGGTTGATCGAAAGATCAGTAGGATAGCTTAGTGGTTTAGAGCACTTCCCCGGATTGGAAAAGATGCGGGTTCGATTCCCGCTCCCACTAAAAATCTCTTTTTGTTTATTCACAAATAAATTAAGCCGTTAATTATTTATTAAATTATTTTAATAAAAAATGTGTACTTATAAAAACTACACTTCACATTTTCTGACCGTAGTGGTATTAAGTAGGTACTGTTAAGTGTATCTATATATATCTGCCTCTATGGTGCAGCGGTAGTGTGAGCAACTACTGATCATGAGGTCTCGGGTTCGATCCCCGGATCAGACAGTGTTATTGAGCTTTTTCGTTAAAAGAAAAATTCTTAGTAGCAGCCCGGAGTTTAGACACATGAACAGTAGACGGCAATAGGCTCACCCCCTATTACGTGGGACTTAAACATAGGTGGCGAACCGTATGTGTGTAATAAAACTTTTTTTTTTTTAGGTGGGCAAAAATGTCCTACTGCACACCCCGCTGCCCGGGGAGACAATGGGGTAGTGTGGGGCACTCAGCCACTAAAAACCCACCGTACGCCCTCACCCGCCCTTGCTACGGCGGATCACGAATACCACGTGGTTACGACCGCGATCCGCAGGCGGCTACCCCTTCGGGCACCCTCTCTTGAGCGACGCCTCGCGCAATTGGGCGTCACACCTTTGCGGTAGGCTTCCGCGGATGGCAGGGTACTCCCCGAACCCACCTTCCGCAGCCTCGGCTAGGGCGGCATCAGGCGCAGGTAATCGCGTGCACGCCGCTCCGCGCGCCGGCGGCGAATCGGGTCCGCGAAGGAGGATTCCTCCCGGGCCCTCTCCGCCACCTCCTTCTGCGAGATGACAGCCTCGCAGCAGGCGGCGACCGCGGTCCAGGCCCTGTCACTGCCAACCATCGCTCGCGCAACGGCCGGCAGCTACAGTTCCACGACTGCAACAAGTTCCCAGCGCTGCACATCCCAGGCCGGGCACGACTCGAGCGTGTGCTGCGCCTAGTGCTCGCCGCAGTCGCAGTGGTGACAGCCTGGAGTCGTCTCCCTCCTAGCGATCATGTGCAGGTATTTGCCGAAGCAACCATGCCCCGACAAAACCTGCACCAACCGGAAGGTGAGGACCCCGTGCTGCCGCCCTGCCCATTCTTCCAAGATCGGTTGGAGCACCCCCACGGTCCTGAGACCAGCCCGGGGCGTCTCCAGCCGAGACTTCCACTTTAGGACGGTGGCGCGGCGGGCATCTTCCCGCCACGATGAGATTGCGCTCGGCGAGGGGCGGCTGTCCTTCGCCACGCCGTCGACGCCCGCCTATAGACGTTGGTGAGCACATCCACCTCCAGATCCCATGGGGGGGTTCCGGCCAACGCGCAGGCTGCATCGGTCGAGACCGTGCGGTACCCACGTATTGCCCTGACCACACAAAGGCCCTATTGCGAGTGGCCAGGGACTCCGCCCACACGGGCGCGCCGTACAGTGCCATCGTCCGTACTACCCCCGCGTAGAGTCGTCGACACGTGAGGCTCGGTCCGCCCAAATTCGGCATCAGTCGCCCGAGGGCGGACGCCGTGCTGACGAGCTTTGGCGCAAGACGGCAGAAGTGATCGTCAAAGTGCCACCGTCTATCCAATACCAGGCCCAGATATTTGATATGGGCCTGGATTGGGAAGCCCACACCATTGACCGTTATCGAGGCGCTGGCGGGCGGGCCACGTTGGCGCCCATGGAAGAGTAGGGCCTCCGACTTTTCAAGGGCCACCCTAAGCCCCAGCTCCTCGATCCACCTGACCACCTGCGCGGTACCTGATCACCTCGTTGCCGCCTCCTCGACGGTCCTGCCCCGGTTTGTGACGAGCGTATCATCTGCGTAGCAAATTACGCCCAGCCCGGGGGGAGCCGGCCACGGAGGACCCAGCCGTAGCCGATGTCCCACAGGAGTGGCCCCTAGAACCGAACCCTATGGGGCGCCGTACGACATAGCCCTCCTTACAACGTCCCCTTCCCAGTCCACGAAGAGGACGCTGCGGCCGTTGAGGTAGTCTGCAACCAGCTGCCTTAGGTAGAGGGGCACTCCATGGTACCGGAGTGCCTCCTTGATGCAGCCGAATGGCAGACTTTTAAAGGCGTTGGCGATGTCGAGCGACACCGCCAACAGCACTTCCCTCGAGGTGACGGCTTCCGCAGCCGCAGCATTCAAGTGCAGAATAGCGTCGACCGTAGACCGACCCGCCCGAAACCCGAACTGGGCGTCGGACAGGTCGGAGCCGACCGCTCCTAGGTGCTGGACGATGCGGGTAGCTACTACCCACTCGAGGAGTTTGCCTGCCTCGTCCAGAAACACGATGGGCCTAAAGGCCGCGAATGTATTCGGAGACCGTCCCGGCTTCTGCAGGAGCACGAGCTTCTCCTCCTTCCAGAAGTCAGGGAACCGTCCGGACACCAGGCAAGCGTCGAACAGTCCCCCCGAGGCGGGGCTCAAGGTGGTCGAGGACCAGTGCCAGCACTCGGGCGGGAACCCCGACCAGCCCGGGGGCGGTGCATCTCCGCATACGCGCTGCCGCCGCCCCCATTTCCTTTGTCGTCACGTGCGGTACCTCCCCGTCGTCGGCTCCCGGTCATCATCTGGCGGAGCCATGACCGGGTGCATGTGCACCGCCCGTGAAGGGAAAAGTCCCTCGACCACCTCAGAGATAAAGCCCGGCTGGAGGGTCTCCATAAGGGCGCGAAACTTGTTAAGCTCCGTGTTGTACGGGCGTCCCCAGGGGTCACGCTCGAGACCCTTCAGCATCTCCTGCCTTTTCGCATCTTTGGCCTGACAGATGGCCAGCTTAACGTGGCGCGCGCACTGCTGTACACCGCATACAGCCGGCCCTCCCGCTCCTCATCGCGGATTCGGCGACGTTGGCTGCGGGTGTAGGACCTCCAGGCACGAATGCAGGCCGCACGGAGGTCCGCCAGCTCCGGGGACCACCAGTAGACCCCCTTCCGTTGAGGCGGATGCCGCACGTGGGGCATGGCCCCATCGCAGATCTGCGTAAGCATGCCGCGAATGCGGCCAGCCTCAGCGCCTACGTCTTCCGTCAGGGGAGGAGGCAGCCAAGATTGAAAAATGGCTGCCTCTTCTAGCAGGTCCCGGTCGAGCCTACCCACAGCCCATCGCGGAAAAGCGGGAGTTCTGTCCGCCACGTGACCCCTGCTGGCGCCCTGAAGGGTCCGGGAGACCTCTATCTGAATGTATCTGTGATCAGATAGGGTTTCGACTTCCTCCAGGACTCGCCAGCTCCTTACGCGTGGGGCGACACTGGGAATAGCGAACGAAAGATCCACTATCGACCCACCCCAGCGCCGCTTGCATCTTTGGGCGGACCCTTGGTTGAGCAACACGAGGTCCGCCGCTGCCGCCCACTCTTGGACCGCCGCACCTCGGACGTCCGTCCCGGGCGACCCCCACGCCATTGATTTGGCGTTGTAATCCCCAAGCACGAGCACAGGGCTCGGTGCTTACGCCGTATCGAGGTCTCCAGGCTGTGCAGGAAGACCTCGAAAGCCGCCAGACTACGACTAGGGGAGAAGTACACGCCATACAGCGTGACCCCTGCCCATTTATATATTTTATAAGTACAACCACATCATACATATATTATTACATTATTTCTTATAATATACTAAAGGTTTCATTATCTGATATGTATGACTATTACGGTGTACATAACATTGGCAAAAAAAATATATAAAACAAGATCGTATTTTAAAAACCTATGAATGTAATGAAAATGTAAGTAATAAAATAAAGATATTAATTTAAAACATTAGTTTGTTACACGAGACTTGCAGGCTTCTTTTGAAGTTACTGAATGTATCATGAAAAATATCAATGTCTACGTTACTACTAGCTTGAATACAATTATATTTGTCAACAATTCTATTTAGGGGGATTGAAGACCCAAATTCGTTCTGGCAAAGTATGTATGAAATATTTTTTTAATTTTATATCTAGGATAGGAATAAGGAATAGCTAGGGATATACATTTAGCCGCCACATATCCCATGCCCTGGTCTTTGACTGAGAAGGGCGGGGAATGCGGCGCCGCCGAACCAACGACCGCCACGGAGCCATCCCCGCTACCCGCCCAATTGGGGCGTTCCGCCATGGATTGCAGGAAGAGCTCCTGCGCCCTGGCGGAACGGTCGAAATTCCCTTGGAGGAGGATAGCGTCGCGATCCGTTATTGGACCACGATATCCTCCTCCATGCGCTGCTTCGGTTCAGCCGCGCCGGGTTGGGCAGCCGGGGCCGATTGGCTGCCTACTCCCCTCTTAGGGCCTGACTTGGCCGGAGGCCTGCACCCTACCCGCCCCATACAGTGGTTGGCGGGGCGATTGCACGCCGCGCACGCGGGGCAGTGTGGGGTGTTAGAACAGGCAACCACCTGGTGCCCTGCCTGACCGCAGCGGAAACAAATCCCGCTGCAGTCGAAGCAGTTTGTGCACAGCGGCCGGGTGTGACCGACCGCCATACACTTGTAGCACCTGGCAGGCCGGGGCTCCAATGCGATTACCCGCGCGGCGCTCCAGCCCACCAGAAGTCTACCGGTGGCGGCCAAATCCTTGGCCGCCCGACAGGGCACGAGACCTAGACGGCACCCACACCACCTGAACCTGGGCAAATGGTGCCCACCCGGACGGCGCTGCTGGGAGACCCGGTTTTTGAGACGATTGCCTCCCGGATCTCTTCCGCTGTCACGGAATTGTCCAGTCCGGAAATGCGCAGTTCGGCGTACTTCACAGGTCTGGCGACCCGGACACCACTCTCCTCTGGACTGGTACTCGAAAACCCGAGCACCTGTCCGGGCTTGGTGGGAGCGAGCGGAAACATCCCCGAGATCGGAGACGTTTATCTCCCGCCGGGCACGCTTCAAGACGGCCTCATAAGTCAGTCTTTTCTTTTCCCTCAGGCAGAACGGTGATCACCACCGCAGCTGCCTTCGGAACCTTCAGTTTCCGCAACTTCTTTCTTCGCTTCGGGCTTCCCCTCTCTGATTGATTGGCGCCACCTCGCGCTCTGAGGCAGCGCCGCGACCCTTGGCCCGGAATCGCCGGGGCCCAACCACCTGCTAGTCCCCGTCTGAGGACGTAGCAGTGGCAGGGGTGGGGGCAGGAGCTCGGGGTGCGACCGCCGTAGCCCATGAGGGTGCGACCGTTTGTCGCGGTGCAGCAAAACGCGGAGGCGCAGCGGTGCTTAGCAGAGGCGGGAACTCCTCTCAGGGCTGACCGCTTCGGGGCTTGTCCCGCCTTGTCTTTTTTCCTAGCCTTTTTTTGGCCCTTTCCTTGGCCTACAGGAGCCAGCGAAGGTTTTGTCGCTGATGGTTTGGCCGCTGGTAGTTTGGCCGCCGTCGTGGCAATGCCCCCCTGGCACGGCAGAGGTGTCGGTGCCGAGGACGCTGCAGCACTTCTTTTATCAGCCGCAAGCGGTGGCCAAAGTCGGGGCTCCGGCGGCAATCTTGCGGCTAGGGCCTCGAATCTCTGGCCAAAGACCGCATCAATGCGGTCGATAATCACGCGGAGCGTTTCCTCCTCCAGCCAAGTTACAGGGCCCGACTGAGCGGCAGACGGGGCCGAGGCGGTCGCCGAGGCGGGGCAGAGGCGCGGCGGCGGCGGCGAGGCGGTCACGGGGAGATCAGGCTCAACCCGCATTACGGAAGCCGAGGCACTCGGGATGGCCTCAGGGAGCCCAAGTTCGGCTCTCGTATTGGCCATCCCTCGGTGCAGCTCCTCGACCGTTGTCTCAAGACGCTCGTTTCGCGCCCCAAGGTCGGCTACCTCCGCCACAAGCCGCTTCACCACGTTGGACAGTTCCGTGGCGGTGATTTTAAGACCCCGGACGAAACTACCTTTATGGTTCTTCGAGCCCATGGCCACCGTCGAAATTATGGCCACGCTGTCCGCGGCTCTTTCCACAATTTTGCCCACAGTAGGCGGCCCATTGCTGTCTATGGGAAGACGGAGCTTCTTAGACAGGAGCGCCAAGCGCTCCTCTGCCTTTTGCACCGTCTCCGTTCTTCTTAGACTTCGCGTCTCGGCCTCTCTCGCTGAGGCAGCACGCGATAACGGTGTCCCGGGTCGGCTAATGCCTCGACCCCTAACCGCTGCGGGTATTTTAGGGGGTGGCATCTCCGTCGAGCTCAGGACTCCGAGGCAGCGTCCCCCTGAGGCAGGGTGCGCTTGCGCCAGAAGCGTGACTCCAACACCACCTCTGCCGGCTGCGATGGCTGACTCTCGGTAGCCTCAGTCAGGCCGCCCTCCTCAGCGGCAGACATCTCTGCGGCTGAAGTGCCGGCCGAGCTGCCCGTTATCGAGCCGTCCCTTGACGACTGGGACGCTCCCTTGGTCATCTTGTTGCCCTTGCGGGACTTTTTGCCACCGTGCGTTTTACGCGCAGCTGCACTAGTAGGGGCCGCATTTACAGCTGGACCCCTTACGGCTGAGGCGTCGGGATTTTCACCCAACTCTGTCGATTTATTAGTTTTGTAACAATTTTTCCATGTTGGTCCCACGAGTGTGGGAGAAAGGAGGTCCACCCAGGCAGAGCTCCCTGTACCCAGGTAGCGTACAATGCAATATTATGATCACATGGAGCTGATCTGATGATGGAGCTGGAAGGTAGACATAGGAACTCTATAATGAAACGGCGCAACCCCATCGAGTTTGGACGAGTTTGATTCATCTTGATGAGTACTTTGTCTTTAGATGATATCCAGGGTCTGATGATGGAGCTGGAAGGTGGCCATGCGAAACTCTGTAATTAAATGGCGCAATTCCACCGAGTTAGAGCTCGTGTGAAATGTCTTGACTAGTACTACAGTCCTAGATGATATCCAGGGTCTGATGATGGAGCTGTAAGGTGGCCACAGTAACTCTGTAATGAAACGACGCAACCCTATCGAGTTTGGAATCGTTTGACTTGTCTTGACGAGTATTTTGTCTTTAAATGGTATCCAGGGTCTGGTGATGGAGCTAGAAGGTGACCATAGGAACTCCGTTATAAAACGACATGACTCCATTAAGCTTAGGCTCGTATGATTCGTCTTGACGAGTACTTTGTCTCTAGATGGTATCCAAGGTCTGATGATGGAGCTGGAAGATGGTCACAGTAACTCTGTAATGAAACAACGCAACCCTATCGAGTTTATACTCGCTTGATTCGTCTTGAGGAGTACTTTGTCAAGTTATGATCATTTTATTTCTACGAAATAATTTCGATGTTTCACATCTGGTAGACGTCCTATGACGTCTAGTTTTTTTATGTTTCATTCTGCTTCATGGTAATCTGTTTTAAGTAACAGTAAGCCTTGCTTTTGTCTGATAGATTAATCTGTAATGATTTGAGTCACAGTGAGCCTAGCCAGTTTTATTGGGAGGCTTTCACTTCTTGTGGCGGAATCTATCCAAGAGCGTAGGGACACTACGTCTTTTTAATCTCTTATGCTGAATCGATTGGCATACACTTAGTTTAATAGCTAGTGTATTCTTGTGTCCAGAAAGTCTTTCTTGATATTTAATACTATGGTTAGTAATCTCTTCTTGAACGGTGCTTAGTTTTAAATCATTGTAGATATATTTATTGCTTATGGAATGCGGAATTTTGAAGATTGCTATCATTGTTTTACTTTGGAATCTCTCGAGTATTTCAATGTTACTATTGCTGGCCGTGCTGCACAGCTGGATGCCATAAGTCCATATTGGTTTCAGTATGGCTTTGTAGACCATAATTTTTCTGTCATGGCTCAGACGAGAATGTTGACCTAATATCCAGTATGTTTAATGTTATGTTTTTATTACAACTTTAACTTTTTTTAGATGAAATTGGAAATAACATCAAATTACTAAATACATGTTTTCGTAATACTACGTGGAATGCAAATAAGCATATTTATATATTCTTTTTTTTTAAACCATTAACAATTTCTTAAATTACTTTATTAAAAAAATGTGTATTACACACTTTAACTTTTTTGACCGTAGTGTTATTAAGTAAGTAGGTTACAGGTTTACTGTAAATTGTACACAACAAACAACACACAAACAAACATAGCAACATGCCTGTATTCCCCGAAGGGGTAGGCAGAGGTGTATTACACACCCACGACTCGCCAGCTATGTTTAAGTCCCACGTAATAGGGGGCGAGCCTATTGACGTCTACCGGGCACATTTCCAAACTGCGGGCTGCTACTGAGCTTTTTTTTTTTTACCAAAAATCTCAATGGCACTGCCTGACCCGGGAATCGAACCCGAGACCTCATGATCAGCAGTCGCTTACACTACCGCTACACCACAGAGGCAGTAAATTGTATCCGCAAATTTAATTTAAAAAATAATAATTTCAAAACAAATTAAAGCATATTTTTTCCATTTCAAATCTACAGATCCATAAGTCTGATTGCCCCACATCTTGAGTCGAAGATGAAATTGAATGGAAAGAATTAAGAGTTTCAGCTCCGTACGTTTCTGCAAGTTTTAATTGCCTTTATCTGTAGCGCAACTTGAGAAATTAATATGTTTTAAAGAGCCTTAATTTCTGTATATTGTTCTGTCGAGCTTTGTCTTAATTTAGCGAATGTCTCTATACGTTTTAATTTAAGGCTGATTGCCGCGTTTTATACGATGTTGAGAATATCTTCATATATTTTTTTAATACTTACCGTTAAATGTGATACCGAAATTTATTTTTTATATACACAGTGCTAAAATGGGAGTGTGATGTATTTATTAGAAATTCCAATCTTAAACTTTTTAACCCTATTTTTACTTGTATAAAGCTTAATATAAACAACTAGATGCCCGCAACTTTGTTCGCGTGCACTTCAGAATTAGATCAATCTAGTATAAATACGGCACATAAATTATCTTAATGCAAAAATGACTACCCTACAGGAACTCATGGCGTAGTCGGTAGTGCAACGGACTTCTGTGCACGAGGTCGTGGGTTCGATTCCCACTCAGGACAAATATTTGTGTGATGAACACAGACGCATGTACTACACCTGGGTGTTTTCTATCTATAATATTTATGTAAAAAAAAGTAATATATATTTTGATCTATATTTTAGCACTTGACATGCTCAGCTACTCTTAAAGTACATATTATAATTTGTGAATAAGGAAAAAGAGTATTTTAGTACAGGCGGGAATCGAACCTACGTCCCTTCCTATCCGGGGAAGTGCTCTAATCCACTGAGCTACAGTACTATCTTTTAGACATACCCAATCTCCTCATCACATTTGTCTTAACGACCAACGTCCTCTATCGGAACGCATTTACATGCATTTCCCCGGATAAGAAGGGACGCAAGTTCGATTCCCGCCTGTACTAAAATACTCTTTTTAATTACAAAATTAAACTTACTATATTAATTTAATTATTGGATTAATGCATGTAAATGCGTTCCGATAGAGGGCGTTGGCCGTTAAGACAAATGTGATAAGGAGATTGGGTATGTCTAAAAGATAGTACTGTAGCTCAGTGGATTAGAGCACTTCCCCGGATAGGAAGGGACGCAGGTTCGATTCCCGCATGTACTAAAATACCCTTTTTCCTTATTAACAAATTATAATATGTACTTTAAGTAATATATGTATTATATCCGTAATTTGGTACCCAACCACAAGCATTAAGCTTAGTTTGGGACCAGAGGACGTTGTGTGTAAATGTCCGTGAACATTTATTTATTTATAAACTACCCATATTTCCTGCAAAAAAAGTAGCTAATAACCTTTTTGAGCTCTGGACTATTTGTATGTAAACTTTCATGACGAGTAGTTTAGTAATTACGGCATGAAAATGCAATAAACTAACAAACAAATATTTTTAATATCATTAAGGTTCGCCTAATATTTTCTGTGAACGACGCTGCTTTTCGTTAGTCTCGGCAACTCCATTTGAACTTTATAGTATCACGTAGCCAATTGAAGAATGTAGAAAGGTATACGCGTTCGCGGCAAAAGGGCTGAATTCCAAGCGATCCGATAATACTCTGCTATAGTTAATTCTTTTACATTCCTAAACAGACTGAATAGATAATGTGGCTTTTTTTTTATCGCTGTACAAAATAACATCACAATAATAAAATATTAAGGCTTTAATATTTAGAAAGGGTATTAAGATGAATATAATTTGGCCATTTCTTCCCCAACTGTAATTGATATGTCGATGTGGCCCGCCGTTTACACCTTCATCGTATTCACGTTCAGTCAGTCTCTTTCTCCTACGAATCTCCATATTTCGAATTCCATATCGTAAAGAGCTTATATAGGTTACTCGCTGCTACCCGTGACTTCTTCCGCGTGGATTTTAGTTGTTTTCTTGTTTTGTGCACTACCCTAATTTTTCCAAAATTAAAGTAATATAAGTTACTCCTTATAACATCAGATATCTGCCAGTGAAAGTGTGGTCCAAATCAGTTCAGCCGTTTCATAGATTACCAGACATAGACAGACAACAGTACAAACACACAAACAACAAAAATGGTATTTTGTTATAGGTATATAATTACAAATGCATTAAGTAAAAAGCTGATTTTAGATATTACAAATAAATATTCAAAGCGGCGGGGAGCCGTTGGATGCGATCAGCACAGGACCGCTCGTTGTGGCGTTCTCTTGGGGAGGCCTATGTCCAGCAGTGGACGTTGAAAGGCTGATAGGTGGATGATGATGGATGAAATAAATATTTCAATTTTATTTATTTATATAGATTTATAGACTGCCCCATTGAAATACTGGTAGAAGTTCATAAATTCTTGCTCCAATGTAGCGACGAATGTTTTGTTTATAGAGAGAAATCGTACATTCCTTCATGAAATTTAATAACTTGGCAGTTGGCTAGGCAGTTAGTATAGCTGAGACCATGAGTTTTGGTTACCACTTACCATAAGGTAGGCCGTGTCTCGTCTGTCACTATAAGCATTAAAAAGTGCGTATCGGACTCGCCCATGAAGGCTTCCGTAGCAACAAGTAACATAATATAAAAGTTCTTGTAGTTCCTTTTAACGTTGATCGATTTTTTAATAATAATGTATGAAAGGTAAATTGCAGTTTACGATTTATGACGTATTAAAAAAACTACTTACTAGATCTCGTTCAAACCAATTTTCGGTGGAAGTTTACATTGTAATGTACATCATTTATTTTTTTTAGTTTTATCATTCTCTTATTTTAGAAGTTACAGGGGGACACACACACATTTTACCACTTTGGAAATGTCTCTCGCGCAAACTATTCAGTTTAGAAAAAAAATATATTAGAAACCTCAATATCATTTTTGAAGACCTATCCATAAGTATCCCATACGTATTAGGTTTGACGAGAAAAAAAAATTTAAGTTTCAATATGAGGAACCCCCAAAATTTATTGTTTTTTTTTCTATTTTTGTGTAAAAATCTTAATGTGGTTCACAGAATACATCTATATTTAGATATTTTTATACATATTTTTAGCATTTGACATGCTTAGCAACATACATTAAACACAAAGTGAAAAATGTGAAATCGAAAATAACAGTCACGAGCAGGATTCGAACCTGCATCTCCTGGATACCGTCCAGATGCTTTGCCAATTCAGCAATCGTGACCCTTGCTCCTGACTGCTAATTTCGATAACACATCTGGACGGTATCCAGAGATGCAGGTTCGAATCCTGCTCGTGACTGTTATTTTCGATTTCACATTTTTCACTTTGTGTTTAAGAATACATCTACTTAGGTACCAAGTTTCAACAGCATAGTTCTTATAGTTTCGGAAAAAAGTGGCTGTGACATACGGACGGACAGACAGATAGACAGACATGACGAATCCATAAGGGCTTCGTTTTTTGCCATTTGGCTACGGAACCCTAAAAAGCAAGTTGCCGAAAAAAGTTGAGCACTATGAAGTATATTATACTCAGTGGAAAGAAATATGCTCGCCCTTATTATATAAACTAAATAACATAATTATGTGAGTGAATATATTTTACTTAATACTAAAGGGACAAAAACCCGAGTGTTGGCACCAACTAAATAGAAAAGTTTTTTTACTTTGAATAATAACGACGCTAGAATTTCTCTATTTTAGAATTACTTAAATGTATTTTTTTGTTAGTTTAATGGCGGCCTACGTTTTCAATGCTAAGTTGTTTTGACACTTACGTACCCTTGAAGTTTATTCAGAAGAAACAAACAAAACATATTCTAAATACACATTTAGGTAAGCTATTCTCTATATAACATCACACCTGTATTCCCCGAAAGGGTAGACAGAGGTGTATTACACACCCACGGCTCGCCAGCTATGTTTAAGTCCAATGTAATAGGGGGCGAGCCTATTGTCGTCTATTGGACACATTTTTAAACTCCAGGCTGCTACTAAGAATTTTTCTTTTTAAGAAAAAGATAAATATCATTCTGTATCTACTATTAAAGTTTACAGAGGTGTGTATGTACTTTAGGTAAAGATTTTTGAGAAAAAGTGACTGTAATAGGCTATGCGTCTCAGACATAAAAAACATTTTTTTTTTTATTATTTGTCTGATTGTTTGTTCGCAAATTCAATACGCTTTGATTTGTTTGATAGCTTTTGATTAGACTTAAAAATGGAATACGTTTTATTGCGCTGCAATATCGGGAACCGGAGAGATAACCTAAGCGGCCCAAGGCTAGTATATACTTAATATTATGTTTTCCTAATAATAATTTTATTAATTGAAAGGCTCGATTATAAGTGAGACATCCTTATCTGTTAATTATGTAAGGTGTTGTGTTATGTAGCCGTCGCTTTATAAATGAAACTGAACGCCAAAGGAATCTATACAATGCATCATAACTTGCTCGACGGGGCTTCTAATGTAATAGCTTTGTATTAAGTGAACAAAGGTGTTTAAAACTTAAGTACATTAATTAAAACGGCGTTATTATTAAAATATATATTAACATAATATGAGTATTAAACACTAAACACAAAGTGAAAAATGTGAAATCGAAAATAACAGTCAAGAGCAAGATTTGAACCTGCATCTTCTGGATACCGTCCGCGTCGATGCTTTACCAATTCAGCCATCCTAACAATTGCTCCTGACTGCTAATTTCGATAACACATCATACTTAACGTCTTTGGGTGACGCCTGCGCCATCTGTCGGAAGTATTTTCATACATTATACCGACCAGGTAAACTTAATTTTACAATTAAGATTTTACCTAATAATGACGCAAACCCTTTAAACATTTAGATATTTTTATATATATTTTTAGCATTTGACATGCTTAGCACTATACATTAAACACAAAGTGAAAAATGTAAAATCGAAAATAACAGTCAGGAGCAGGATTTGAACCTGCATCTTCTGGATACCGTCCAGATGCTTTACCAATTCAGCCATCCTGACAATTGCTCCTGACTGCTAATTTCGATAACACATCATACTTAACGTCTTTGGGTGACGCCTTTGAGTATTCTTAACATATCATCACGTCTGTATTCCCTGGAGGGATAGGCAGAGGTGTATAACACACCCACGATTCGCCACCGTAATAGGGGGCGAGCGTATTGCTGTCCACCGGGCACATTCCCAAACTCCGGAATGCTACTGAGAAATTTTCTATTTACGAAAAACTCAATAATACTGCCCGACCCAGGGATCGAATCCGAGACCTTATGATCAGCAGTCGCATACACTACCGCTGCAACACCGAGGTAATATATTATTATTATTCTTATATCTTTGATAATATTATTATATAAAAAAATACAAATATTTTTGCCTGCTGTCATGGTCAAGTTTTTACGATTATTACCTACTAATAAACCAATGTATTTTCTATTATTATTAAGTACCTATATTTTGTAAATAAAAATATCTTTAGTTATAAAAAAAATCGTGTCACGTTGTTTGTCCTCGATTAACTTTAAAACAACTTATCCGATATTAACGTTGTTTTTTTTTAAATCTGCGGTGTGTTCCAAATTAAAAGTTAGGATAGTTTTTATCCCGATTATTTCCTTTTCTTTATTTTAAAATTAACGAATGGATTATGTGTCCCACAGTTACGTGTGGCCCGACCACTAGTCTCCTAGTATTTGTATATAAATAAACATTACAAAATCTGCTCTGCCCTGCGCTGCGTTGTTCTGCGTCATCTACGTTTCACCATACGCTTAGCCTTAGTGTTGTAATCGATGATTAATTTCTAGACGGCTTCAGAAGCTTAAATCTCTCTAAAAAGAGACCCGAGCCTCAGAATAGATACTATTCCTACGGACCCGAGCTCAATAGTTGGACCTCAAAAATAGAATGCTTTTAAAGCCAATCTAATGAAATTACATTAAAACTAAACGAAATCATTCACGAAACATTTAATAGTAAATTAGTGCATTCAAGTAGAGAATAGACCATACATTCAACCAAATGACGTGTAATATTATATGCGTTTGATAAAGCTTATTGTTATACACTTTTTTTTGTCTTTGAAAGTCCATATTTCAAGACTAGGAATTTAATTATAATATTAACATACTTTAAATAATACTAATGAAATTAATTATACTTTAAAATACTATAAGCTAAATTAAAAAGAGGAGTTTTAATAAAAAGCTTATGTAATTTATTAAAATGTTATTTTAGTATATTTTATATTTCAACTCTATTGTAAAGTATTAAGCAGAATAAAAAAAACTATTTGCTGCTTTTAAATAAGGAATGTCTAGTATATATTTAATCCGTAGAAGAACGTGAGTGACCGACATAGCCCGTCGGGATGCCATGCTGAAGTGGCATGGTGGTGAATGGGCAAGGCCACATCGCTTGACGAACCGGCAACCGTTGGGGAAGAAAGTTTCTCGAGTGGCGACCCCGAATTGGATGGCGCAGTGTAGGACGGCCCCCCATCAGACGGCCATGAGCGACGGTTGGACTTAAGCTCACCATAGAGCCTTTACATATCGATAGGATTTATAAGCCACAATTATTGTAATTCATCGTCAGGAAAATAATATATTTTTATTCTGCAAGGTTGGCAAAAGCTAAGTGGTAACCGTATTCTATAGACACTAGCAATATTAGAGGCATTACTAGCGCTTTGATTTAATTTGAGAAGGGGTTAGGCTTCAGGCGTGTGGCGTTCTTACTCACCATACGAAACACAGCAGTAGGAGTACCGGCCGTTGTTCCACGCTGATCTGCTTTGAGAGGGTGGTATTTTCCAGGTTGAGGCTGCTGATTAATTCTGGAAGATGCAATGCTCAACAACTAAAATATATTTGTATAGCTTTAATCTAAAAAATCACAAAACAAAATACTACACAGAGTATTTACTACCTTACCACACTTCAATCTATGGAGGTTGATTCTTTATCGGAGCCGAGCCAGTTGGTACCACCAAGACCGACTGGGAGACTCCTTAGTGTGGTTTGGTAGTAACGAGAGACAGTTGTCTATTAGTTCATTTACTATCTAGCCATGTGGGGCTAGGATACACCGACTGTGCCATCCTTCCATCCATCCATCCATAAAGCTTTCATCGTCCACTGCTGGACATAAGCCTCCCCAAAGTGGAGGTTTTACCACAATCGTCACGCTTGGCAGACCAGTTGGTGATCGCAGTGGATCTTCTTAGTACAAAGAAAAAAGGGAACCCTGCTGCCTAGTCCCCCGGTAATCCCTTAGTCGGCTTTTACGACTCCCATAGGAAGAGACAGGGTGGAGCTATTCTTGCTGCCGGCCCCACACGACATACTTAGCCATCTTTACTAATATTATAAATGTGAAAGTGAGTTTGTTCATTTGTTACGCTTTCACGCCGTAACTACCGAACCAATCATTATGAAATATTGTTTAAAAATAGTCTGGAGCACAGAAAAGTACATAGGCTACTTTTCAGCTTTTACCCGGGAATAATTAATAGTTATATTTACATATTAAGTGCCTAGGTAGTGTAGTGTGAGCGACTGCTGCTCATGAGATTTCGGGAGTGATACGGTCGGGCATATTATGGTGCTTTTTCCTATAAAGAATAATTCTTAGTAACAGCCCATAGTTTGGAAATGTGCTCGGTAGACGGCAATAGGCTCGCCCCCTATTGCGTGGGACTTAACCATAGTTGGCGAACCGTGCCTATACACCTGTATCTACCTACCTCTTCAGGAATACAGGCGGGTGTGAGACTATGTCTTTTTATGTTATTTTTACATAGCAATAATGTACCGTAGAATAATGTATTTATATTCTTTAGACAACGCAAATGGTGTCACTGTGAATATTTAGTTGTTACGAAAAAATATGAATACAAAAGAAACAAACCACGGTACTACTATAACAATCTGTCCAACATACCTGACCGTGTAAAAGTTTTATAGTCAATAAATCGCCATTAGCTGCAGACACTGCCACCATAACTCTTTGGCAAACAGTTCTGGTAGCTTTTATCCAGTCATTATTGGTTTTAGGACTATAACCATGAATATAAAGTCCACCATTTTGTGACTGCAGCGTCTGTTTTCCTTACTATCTTACTGCCTTACTAATAAACGTTGTATAACATCTGAATAGTTATTCAGTGTTTTGTCTTTGTCACTAATATGACAGTTTAATGTTGAAAAAACGGAACAAAACACTGAATAACTATTTGAAGTGTAGCGTTTTGGCTTAGAGTTTGCTAAACAGGCTCAATTATTAATCTAAAACCAGCTATCAACCATAATTATATCAGATTAATAAAGAATTCCAGCGATATTAAAATTTACTGTAGTGGTAAAGTTTTGCTTATCTCAACATGAATAGGCTAGCTCGATCGGAAAAGTACCACCCTCTCACAGAAGATCGGCGTGAAACAACGGCAGGTTCTCCTGCCCTTGTGTTTCATATGGTGAGTGAGTGCGCCGGAAACTCGAATCCCCTCCCTATCCTCTCCTTAGTATCCATCCTATTCTCTCCTTATCATCCTTCCTCTCCACTACGTATCACTTTTCTTTGTGATGGTGACGAGCGAGTGATGGCGCTGGTGTTAATAGCGTCTATAGGCTACGTCGTAGCTGACGTCGTAGCAGCTACGGTAACCGCTTATCAGTGGGCCGTTTGTAAAGTCTTTCAGTGCCTGAATCTCTCTCACGCTAAGATGATAAATATGCCCAGTAGTGAGATAGCAAAGGGTTGAAAGAAAATATTACTGTCCAACTTCTCTGTATTCTTTCTCTAAGTGAGTGGAATAATAATATGGGACATCCACTACGCTGGCCTAGAGTGAGTTAGTAGACTCAACAAGCCCTCAAAAAATCTCCTTCTCCCGATTATTCACTTCAACGATCAATGATAACCTTATTTAAAGTAACATAAGCGGTTGTCCCGTGACCACGGCTGCTGCAACGCAGTTGAAATGTCGGGTAAAAGGTAGTTAATAATTTCACCTAATTTAAAAAAAAAAGACCCGTTTATGTTACTTTAAATATGTGTACAATTCGCGAATTTTTGAAAGTTACTAATGATAACCTTATCAATAAATACACATATAACTTTAAAAAGTTTGTTTAGTGTGACTTTCAAGAATTTAGCCTCAGACTGATTGAATTCGCTACCATTGTGTTTGTAGTCCTTGATTTTACAAGTACCCTCTTTATTGTAGTTGAGTTAAATTGTTTAAATTCTATTTCAAGGTAAAAATCAAACAAATGAATTGGTTTTAGGTCTTTTAAAATAAAATAAAATGTATAAAAGTAACGACAAGTGCACGGACAAATTTGTTTTGCGAGAAAAATATACAATGGAACATAAAAAATATGGAGGCATAAACGATGGAAAACTCGTTAGTGGATTGACTTTATTAGATTAAAAATTGTGTGAGCAATATTTTTTTTATTTAAAAGTAATTATTGCGTATTCTGTAAGACAAAGGTTAGAGGGGTCGAAATTTTATGCGTAATTTTGTTTAAAAGTCGTCAGAGTGTTTTTTTTTCATCAATAATCGTACAAATTAATGTACTCGTAATATTGGGGTAGCAACTCTTTACTTTTAAGTGTGTGTCTTGAGTGTGTGTAAGCGCAAAAATGAAATCGAAATACGTAGTCCCACGGAGATGTCACGATGGCTGCATTGGCAAAGCATCTGGAACGGTTTTCCAGGAGATGCAGGTTCAAATTGTGTTCTGATGAATACTCGAGCATCGATATATCGAGTCAAGTGCTTAAAATAGGCATAATAAAAATATCTCATCGTTATCCTTATATTGAGCGTTGGTTTTCTTTCAAAGCGAAACGGATTTAGGATAAAGACCGCCTTTTGTTCGTTAAGGCGGGAAAAAAAAATCTAACCGCAGACCCTCTCGTTAGGCGCAAGGAACAGGGTAGTGTAGGGCTCTTACTTACTAAATAAACCTGCCGTGTGTCGTCTCTCCGCCTGTATTGACGGGCCACTGGAACTGTGTTAATTGCTTCAGTGGTAGGCTATTATATAGTTCCCCTATTCTGCCGCATTCTACAGGTTTGGTCATAATTAAAGAAGCAAGACAAAACACTCTAGTATAGTGCTCCATAATATAGTAACACTAGAAATATTATGAATATAAAACTACTACGAAATTTATCGTTTTTACACGATTTTCTACTCGCTGTTTTTGTTCTACGTTTCAAATAAATTCATGGTCAGGAATGGGCTGACATCAGTCATCTTTTGTTAATTTAAAACTAACTAACTTATCATCACGCCATTTCCCTTGTGGGGTAGGCAGAGAGAACAGAGTGCCAAGAGGCTCTATTCTTGCATACATCTCTCGCTTCCTCAACATTCATAACTCTCTTCATACACGCTCGCCGGTTTCGGAGACTCCTGACTCCACCTTCCTTCAATACATGACCGATTTGGTCTAGGTAGGTAAGTCTCGGTCTCCCCCTGTACCTACATCCTTCCACTTTCGCATTGTTAATTTAAGTGAATTGTTATGATATTAGAAAACGTTATTTATCCTACGAGGGTGGCAAACACGCATACGGCCCACCTGATGATAAACTTATACCCTAGCCTTTTATACAGACGCTAGCAACACCAGGGGCTTCACTCAAGGGTCCCAACTCTATAGGATATGGGGAGAAAGGATAATAAGGAGAAGGTTCCGGCACTCTCAGTCACCATACAAATCACAAAAGTAGTTCCATTGTTTCACGCTTCTTCATAGATCCTCTCATGAGGATGGCATTTCCTCGGTCGAGCTGGCTCATTCATACTGGCAATGCTCTACGACCAATTCTTTCGTTTTCACCTTCATGTCCATCCATCCATCCATCAGCCTTTTAACGTCCACTGCTGGACATAGGCCTCCCCAAGAATGGAGGATATTGCCGTAATCGCCACGATTGGCAGGCGGGTTGGCGATCGCAGTGGATGTTGTTAATACTCGAAGGAGTGCTGCTGCCCACTCCCCCGATATCGTAATGGATGTTTTTAATACTCGAGCGAGGGCTGCTGCCCACTCCCCCGGTATTCCCTCAGTCGGCTCTTACGACTCCCATGGGTGGAGAGAGGTGGGACAATTCTAACGCCGGCCCCACACGGCAGACAGACACCTTCATGTATCTAGGTAAATATGTAAGTACCGGAACACATTTAAAATTCACAGTCGTTAAAAATAAATGCGCAAAGTAACGATGTTCACTGCAGCTACAATATCCTCCAACGGAGTTCAGAAGTCGTAAAATAAAGTGACACAAGACTGCCTTTTACAGGTTAACATATGAATCAAGTACTGTGGAAAGTGTATGGAACTTGTGGCAGTAAGTGGAGACTTTTCTTTGAAACTCATAAATAATAAATATTCACATATTTATTTCATAATAACTAGCGACTTTGTCTACGTGAACACTTAAATGTTTTTTTCCTCATATTCGAATTAAATAAAGTACAGCCAAGCTCCAAGCTAATTTCTATCAAACCCTCATAAACCACATTAACATTGTCTACTGTTATCTTTCTTTTATCATCCCCTCTCATGTTTGATAAATACCGTCTTTTTTGTGAGGAATCCTAATTATCATTCCAAAATAATGTTGTTTAGACATTACAAACAGGTACTTCAATTTTATTTATATGTATAGATGAATAGAACGTTATTCATTTCATTCAAATAAATTTAGTAAGTAGATATAGCAATCATTTCACTTATTTCCGATTTATTAATTTGGTAACATAGGTACATACATAAACTCGCGCCTGTTTCGCTGAGGCATGGGCAGAGAAAATGGATTGCTACTTGTCATAAAATGGTTTTTTGAAATATCTTTATTACTCTGTCTGTGCAAATATTCAATTTGATAATTGTTTTAAAAGTTTTTATTGATTTTGAAGATACCACGTGGACTTGTTCATATCAGACTGGGATATATCAAAAACTAGAATAGAGTCTTTATACGCCTTTTCTGATCTGGGAGGAATTGGCGAAATCAGTTGTCTCAACATCAGACTGGTGATCAACCTAGATACCACTGTCTTCGCAGACCATGCCGCTAAGCTATCGTTGCACATTAATGACACACTTAAACATTTACAACTTTACTCTTTAATGAAATTTAATAAATAAAATGTTCGATTTCCTTAACTCATCACAGTAATATTACAAATGCGAAAGTGCATTTGTTTGTTTGCTACGCTTTCAAGTCATAACTACTAAACCGATCATCAAAAAATTTAGCATAGGTACTACTGATACCTACATATGATCCAGAAGCCAAAAAAGGACATCCATCCATCCATCCATCCATCAGCCTTTCAACGTCCACTGCTGGACATAGGTCTTCCCAAGAGAACGCCACAACGAGCGGTCCCGTCATGGGGATAATGCTGTAATCGCCACGCTTGGCAGGCGGGTTGGCGATCGTAATGGATGTTTTTAATACTCGAGCGAGGGCTGCTGCCCACTCCCCCGGTATTCCCTCAGTCAGCTCTTACGACTCCCGTGGGCAGAGAGGGGTGGGGCAATTCTAAAGCCAGCTCCACACAGCAAAAAAGGACATAAGATTATTATCCCGGAAAAAGTTGATAGATCCTATTGGATAAGAATTGTTGTGTAGGTATTAGTAGCTTGCCTTAGAGTGGCGTTTTTATATGCTGACAAACATTTGCCCGCGGCTCCGCCGCAGTTTCTAGGTTATATCTCTGGTTCCCGATATTGTAGCGGGATAAAATGTATACCAGTTTTTAAGTCTAATTAAGAGCTACAAAATAAAAAAAAGTTGCATCAAAATCTACTTAGTAATTTTTGCGTGATGCGCAAACGAACAAACAGATAAATAGACAAAAAATTAAAAAAAAAGTTTTGTGTTCAGCCACGCCTTTAAAGCATTTCATTTTTTTTTTGTTATGGCGGGAAAAAATGTTCCTAACCACATACCCTATCGTTCGGGGCAACGACCAGAGTAGTGCGGGGCCTGCACCCACTAAAAAAACCCGCCGTGTGCCGTCTCTCCGCCTTTATTGGCGGGCCACTGAAACCATGTTACATTCCTTCGGTGGTCACGCCTTTAAAGCCTAATACAATCATTTTTTAAATGTCCAGATATAGCTATTTTACGGCTTTATAATAGTATAGAAGTCCATGCGTGCCATTTCTGCAACAAAATATAATCAATATTTTTAAGCAAAAATATATAACTTTTTGAGTGCCATCTCTATATTGTTATCAGCGTTATAATCAAGACACTTCAATACATATAGGGTCCATTGACAATAGGAAGTGAGATTTGCGGTCATGAGTGCGGTGCGCGGACCACAAATCAGTTCCATTGTTATGCGCGCTTACCGCTGTTGTGTTACCGAATTGGGCTAGTTTATATCACTGAAGTTTATGTACTCGTAACTCGAAAGGGAAAGCTGACCATTGTTAGTACAAGAAACAATAATGCGGGGTCAATTTTGTTTATATATTGTAGAATAAAATTTGAATTTGCATACTGCTGGAGCGTTATACATTACTAGCTAAAGAAATTGTTAGTACCTAACTGTGATATCTATTACATTAATAACCCATGTGTTGTCTGTAAATTATCTATGGCTATAATTATCTTTGGTTACGTTAAGTAGGAACAGACCACAGATATATACGTTATAATATATCTACTACGGAACAGACAAAGTGACCATCATATTTTTTTTAAACTACATGGGTGGAAAACAATCATACGGCCCACCTGATGGTAAGCGATTACCGTACCGTTGTGAGAGGTCGGTACCTCACTGATCGAGCCAGCCAATTCATGCAAGGCTATACAACTACAACACATATCTTATCTTATATATATCATGTAAATAAAAAATTATCACCAAAATGTATATACGCGTGTATAATTGCCGAACGACTGCAACAAATAGGATAATTCTTTTTTTTTTGTGTTCGTTATTGTCAGGACAAGGTTTGTATAAAAGCAAATTTTATAAAAATCCAACAGTAAATAAATAAATATTAACGGACATTTCACACAACGTCCTCTAGTCCCAAACTAAGCTTAACGCTTCTGCTATGGGTACCAGATTACGGATATATTACATATATATTACTTTTTTTTTTGTAAATACATACATATAATAGATAGGAAACACCCAAACGCAGTAGTAATCACACAAATCATTATCCTGAGTCGGAAACGAACCCACGACCTCGTGCACGGAAGTCGGTTACTACCGCCTACGCCACGAGGCCCGTCAAAAAATGTTTAACAATGTCGTATAATAAAAAGTTAGTGAGAGAATCAGACAGAAGTCTGTGATAAATCTTTAATACATAATATATACCTAATATTGACAAAACATTGACATATTAGCGTCGTAACGTAAACATTTCCGGTACTTTTTAATTTAAGGGGTTAGTTATCTTTCGATACGTATATCATACATAATTATGTCAATATATGGAATTATGGATAATCCAACTGGAATTATTGATTTTAATATGGATACCAGAAGTGTTGAATTAATATAGACTGAAAATTTTAGAAGGAGAACCCACTATTCACCCACGCATTATCAATCCCAGCTCTTTTAAAACACATACATACTTTAGCCAAACATTTCCAATGCGCATTTCTCTAGAGAATGTCATAATAACAGAGTAGCATGCAAAACAATAACAAAAGTCACGAAATACAATACAACCGTGCGATGAGGGAGTAACCCCGAAATCACAACTTGCAATATTCCAAAAATATAGCGATACAATAACAAATTCGACACGTGTTTCGCCTCTACACGAGGTATCGATCGGCAACGAATACCATTGACAAACCGTGGGTGAGTGATGGGTTTTTCTCCTAAAATATATATTAATAACAATGGATTTCCGCCAAGTCGCTTAATTTAAATAATTTTCAGAAAAAAATCCTAATAAAATGTTTTGTGTTCAGAGACGCCGAAGTAGCCTATTACAATATTTTTTTTATTCACGTATCTTAAATGTTCATACATAGTTCTGTAACGGTTTTATAATATTTAAATAAAACAAGGAGTCGTGACGAACCCATATAAACTCGTTTTCCCTTCTCAAAGCTCCTTTTATATATATGAGTAAAGTTTAACGCGCGTCATCCTTTGAAAATAGGAAATGATGAATCATATTCAAGTTTAATGAGCCAGTTGCATTATGAAACAAAATCACAAGTGTTTTTAATCATAAACAAAAAATCCAGTTTTCTGGAATAAACAATAGTCTATGTCCTTTTCTGTAGACCTGATTATATAATTTTATCATGATAGGTCAAACGGAACGGCAATGCATGAGACACGAACAAACAAATATTAATTTTCATATATTAAACGAATATTAGGTAGATGTCAATGTATTTATAAGTTGCATCAAACTAAATCTAGTCACGCATATGAGACTGACTGTGGTTTCAGAGTATTTTCTCTTTCTTCTCCTGCATTTTGCTCGATAGTAGTGTAAGAATAAGCTTTCTTCTCCGCGGTTATGTAGTTACGGTTTCAAGAGCTTTATCATTTTAATAGATATAAGTATGGCTATTAATAATTAAAAATATGTTTACACATAGCATCAGACCTGTATTCCCCGAAGGGGTAGGCACACCCACGACTCGCCAGCTATGTTTAAGTCCCACGTAATAGAGGGCGAGCCTATTGACGTCTACCGGGCACATTTCCAAACTCCGGGCTGCTACTGAGAATTTTTCTTTTTTTTTTTACGTAAAATCTCAATAACACTGCCCGACCCGGGGATCGAACCCTAGACCTCATGATTAGCAGTCGCTTACACTACCGCTACACCACAGAGGCAGTTAATATGTTTACAACGTTAATATAAATTTTTAACAATTGATGTGTATTATTTCCGCCGCGTCCCTTTATCTGAACGTATCAATCAAAAACTATTAAACGGATTTTCATGTGGTTTTCACTAAAGTATGAAGCAGAAAGTTTTTTTTAATACTACATGGGTGGCCAAAAAGCATACGGCCCACCTGATGGTAAGCGGTTATCATACCCTATAGACGCTAGCAACACCAGAAGCATCACTCACGTATCGCCATCTTCAAGGAAAGGGATAGGACGTTGATAGGCAGATGATAATAAGGAGAGGATAGGTAAGATAATAAGGAGAGGTAAGTGAGGGGGTTTGGGACTCCTCTCACTCACCACACGCAACACAACGATAGGAGGACTTATCGCTGTTTTACGCTGATATTTTGTGAGAGGGTATTTCCCCGATCGATCCGGCCCATTCATGATACACATATATACCAAAACAATGAATGTTTGATAAAAAATACAAGATCCAACTGTATGAAGATGGACACTGCGAGGGATGAGATGAGCTGGCTAGAAAAGGTTCTGATATGGCTACTGTCGGACTCTGGTAAGAAAAAGAAGAAGAAACCATCATCAACTCCATTGGTCGAGTCACGGTGAGTGTAGACAGCCCAGGGAAGCATTACCGCTGTTAGACAACCGAATCACCAAACAATTACTTCTGCTAACTAAGCAGCAACTGCGGATAGTCACGGCAGCTATCACTGGTCACGGATCCATTAACAAACATGTCTTAGGAATCACAGACAGTTCACTCTGCACAGCGTGCCTGCAAGAGGAGGAGACGGCGGCCAATGTTTTGCAGCCCTGCTCGAAAGTCGTCACATATAGGACCAAATGCTTTGGTAGCCCAAGTTCTCTCCGGGAGATCACCAGCAACACCTAGGGGCTGTTGGCGTTCTTCCGGCAGCTGGGGTGGATCAAGTGAGGTACTCACACCCACCTACACACAAAACACGCGCTCAATCGTGGAGCTGCGGAGAGCAGGCTCGCCGAACCACAATACCAATACCCATTCATAATGGGGTAAGCAAGGCTCATCGAAGCACAATAAATACGTTTATTTAATATCACCATTAAAAAGCAATGTTAAGAATACTCTTTGATTTTATACATCATCTAAAATAAAAATAAAAATACAAAGAAGCATTTTATTATTAGCAAAATGGATAATCATGACAATATGGTTTCATTTGCTCAAAAATATAAATTGCCAGCCAGTTGTAAGCAAAGAATGTTACCTAAATGCGAATTTTACGAGAATTGTACGAAAAGGACTTGCGTTGAATACACAATGAAGGAATGCGTATAATGATGGTTTGGACGAAAATTATGTAAGATACGAGGATACGACTCTTAAGTATCCTCATAATCTTAGATCAACAATGCAATAGATATCGGATCAGCCCAAAAAATCCGTCTTGGTAAATAAGAGCGCACTTGAGAAGTGAGCTCTTATTTTGTTTAGGTCAAAACGTACTTTATTTTTTGCTATTTAAGATTGATTTGAAATTTTATTTTTCTTTATACTTTTAAGTGGCATTAGTAAATTATTGCTTGGCTCATTTTTTGTGACGAATGATCATAAATATAAGATAATATTTTAAAGAGTTGTGACTTTATTACTAAATGCAATGATTGTAATTAGGTTGAACTTAAAACTATTTTAAAACCTTTGTCTCAGTTCATTAGTAAACAGATGTAGCCATATAAGTACATATTCACACGGCCAGATTTTGGTTTGAATTTGTTCGTGACACTGTATCTTGGTATTGATGATCGAAGCTTATAATAACATATTGGTTTGTAGGCAAACAGTATGCTCCTTTTAGGCTTATAAAAGTAATTACAGGCTTATAAATGTACTTATAAAATTTTTAATCCTTACTCAATATTATAAATGTGAAAGTGCGTTTGTTTGTTAGTTACGCTTTCACGCTAAAACTATGACGATAATCGTGACATTCAGCATACATATAGTTAAGAATCAAAATACGAACATAAGAACAAAAATTTTTCGCTTTCAAAGCTCTTTACACACGGGTTTGCCACAACCCATTGTTATTTGAAAACTAATGAAAAAAAAACAGATTTTTTTTAGAATTTATACTGTCTCACTTAACAAATGACACAGAATTACTTTTACAAATTTAAATTATGCAACATAATTGTACAAAGAAGGAATAATCTTATTTAACTCACCGATAGACGAACTCTTTTGCATCGATTAAAAATTAGACGAACTATTTTGCTTATAACTTCTTCGAATTTAAAACAGAATATGTATAAATTTAAAAAGCTAAAATAGTTTATTGGTTCATAATTAAAAATGCCATAAGTAACGCGACATGTGATAGTAGAACAGCTTAATATTTTATATAGATATACAAAAGTAATGAAGTTAGAAAAAATCTCACAGAGAAAATTTCACACTAGACGAACTATTTTGCATCGGGGCTCGTACTATATACTTGTCGTATTAATTGATCCAATGATTTTCACGCGGACGAAATCACGAGTAGATTCTAGTCACATAAATATATTATATCTGTCACATGAAGAATATCTTTCAAACAACGTGCACTGGACAAGCGTAGTTGACAAAGGACTAAATGTACGTGTCCACTTAAAATTAGCTTTAGACAAAAGAATAATAAAATTAAGATTTATTTTACAAAAACACTCTACTACATTTTCTTGTAGCTAGTTTTTTTTATATCGGTATCATAGTATACCGATATAAAAAAACTGGCAATGTGGGGCCGGCTTTAGAATTGTCCCACCCCCTTCTACCCACAGGAGTCGTAAGAGCCGACTGAGGGAATACCATGGGAATGGGCAGCAGCACTCCCTCGAGTATTAACAACATCCACTGCGATCGCCAACCCGCCTGCCAAGCGTGGCGATTACGGCATTATCCCCCATGACGGGACCGCTCGTTGTGGCGTTCTCTTGGGGAGGCCTATGTCCAGCAGTGGACAATGAAAGGCTGATGGATGGATGGATCATAGTATCGTCTATAACTTGAAAACCAGTCAAAATCTAATATATAAAAATCAGCGTTTGTTTGATTGTATCTTATACTTTATTATATCGTTCATCTACCCATAAATGTCAGAGGTGTGAGCGATCAGAGGACTTTGGACTGGGGATCGAAATCATTTTCATTGTCATTGTAATTATTGGTTTTGCTACTAAGCTATCACTGCTCTATCATATCAGCTCGTGTTATTTATGGATACATCATTTCCTATCAATCAATCTTACATTCGTCTTAGGATCTAACATAATCTTAAACTCACTTTGTGTAGTTTGGTGTTTCAATCTAAAAGTGTATTTTTACAGTTAAATCGTTCCGGAGTTGACATCTCTTTGTAGTCGCAACGTTTCGAACTTCTTTGTCGTTCCAATATCTGTAAATAGACTACGTTGTACCGATATATTTTATTTCGGTAAACCCAATTTGCAGGTAATACTCTATAACAATGAAAGTAAAAATTCTTATATTCGCAATGCGTTAAAAGACCTTTAACCATAAAAATAACTTTGTGACTTTTTGTAGTTAAACAAGGAACATCCTGCCGTATTATCATGTAACCTTAAATACACCTAATATTTATAACAGGCAAAGTTTTACTACAAGTAGTAAGTATCGTAATTTTGTTTTTCGAAACACGTACGATGACACCTAATAAATCTTGAAACCAATGCAAAATCAATTGAGTCTTTTCTAAGTCGTTTATATTGATTATGTGTTACAAGTGTTAGGTATCATCAATCTTAATCTATATTTATAAACTATTACAAAACTGTAGCAAAGCTGTGTCTGTACGCCCAAAAATGACTGCATTAGGTTATTTAGGCGTGTCTGAAAATCAACACAAAAAAATTTTGCAACGCTTAAAATTTTGATAGAACTAGAGATAAAACCAGCGTTGAAGCTAGTTGAATATCAAATATTAATAAATATCTATTGTGCCTTCTTTAGGTAAGCGTAAGATAGGTACCTCTTTGTTGATACAAATGAAATTATGAAATTCTTGAACATAAAAATATATCTATAATAATATGAATGTGAAGATTTCAATTAATAAATAAATATTCACGGATATTTTCACACAACGTCCTCTGGTCCCAAACTAAGCTTAATGCTTGTGATATGGGTACCAGATTACGGATATAATACATAATATATTACTTTTTTTTGTAAATACATACATAATATATAATAGATAGAGAATACCCAGACGCAGTACATATATATCTGTGTTCATCACACAAATAATTTGTCCTGAGTGGGAATCGAACCCACGAGCTCATGCACGGAAGTCGATTACACTAACGACTACATCACGAGACCCGTCCACACACGTCGTCTGTGTGTATACACATTTTGAGCAAGCTATTCATATATAATTTATCAGAACACGCATCGAGAAATAAGGGACTCGGCCACCATAATCCCATAAGTGTCTTAAGATATTATCATAACATAATCATTTTTTTCCATTAAGTATACAATAGGGTAAGAAAGGTAGTATGTACTAAACAAAACTAACTGACTTTTACATTAATGTATTCCAGTATTCATAATTTAAATATTATAATCATAAATGCAAACATCCATCCAGACTGGAGCTATTCGATGGAGCAACAAGGAATAGCTAGCAATTTTCTTGCCTGTGTGAGGATATTGGAAATATAAAGCTGCAGTATTGAAATAGTTTAGTTGAAATCTCGAATGTTATACGAAATTTTGAATTTATGTAAGTGAATTCCGATATTCACAACATTTCTAGGTCCCTTCTTCGATTATATTAGACTAGATCACAATATCTTAGCTCACATTATTACACCTGACAAAACGATATCTCTTTGATCGTTTTTTTAAATTATAACATGGATTTAGGGAAATGTGTGTGTTTCACAAATAATTAAGAATCAAACGAACTTACCTTGGTGATGTTAGATTCTAATTATTCGAGGGTGTCAACCGAAGACGATTACATATTTACTTGCAGCAGTACGTCAGTTGGTGCCATCCCTGTCACACATTTAGAGTTTCTATGCATATAAAAGCCTAAAAAATTAAGAACTTATCTCCTGTCTCACTCCCTCAACCGCGCGCTGTCAAAGCGGCGCAGGCGGTGGATTCATTATTTTAGAGGAACAGAAATTTGAACACTTTTATGTATTTCTCGTTTTACGATGTAATCGTCTTCGGTTGACACCCTCGAATAATTAGAATCTAACATCACCAAGGTAAGTTCGTTTGATTCTTCGGGTGTCAACCGAAGACGATTACATATTTACTTGCGGATGTTTAGAGCAATTTAAATTGATTCAAACAAAATAGGTGTGGTACGTACCTAACAGAAAATAAATAAAATGTTCAAATCAGCAACTTAACTTTAATTTTAAATCAAAATCAACAGAAAAAATAAGGGTACAGAGAATCACTTAACTGAACACAAAAGGCTATTGCACATCTATCGCTCACTTAACATTACGTTAGTAAAAATAAGTGTAGATAGCCTTAGAACTGTTTATCATTGATTAAATATTGCATGAATAAAATCATCTTGATTTATTTGTACAACTTCTCTACAATAGTACTTAGTGAAAACATTGGATCTGTCACTCCAGCCTGCAGCCTTGCGAACCACCTCCAGACTGACCCCAGATCTGTGTGCGGCAGATGTTGATGCAGACCTGATGCTGTGAGCACCAAATACAGATATGTCGATACCGCTGTCCTATAAAACCTTTTTTACCCAACGCGCTAGTGTCTGGGTTCCAACTTTGTTATGAGGATTACATATTCCTAAGAACAAGTGTTCCTTGCTACTATTTTGTCGTGGCTGTTGAGTTCTCTCTATGTAACTTTTAAGTGCTAATGCCGGACAAATGCGGGGGTTTTTACGAATAAAGGGCAATCTGATAAGCGGTTGGCAAGCTCCAGGCTTTGATGTTTTAATTAAATCGCTAATTTTTATAACAATCGCATCATTCTGAAGCATAATGTTTTGTACTTTAATTAAGCTAATCGTCTGCATTGGTTGAGCGGATGCTATACATAAAAGAGTACGAGTTTTATACGTCAAATTAGGTAACGAAATGTCCTCGTAAGGGTACATATTAGAAAGGTAGTTTAGCACGATATTTGTATCCCATGTTGAGCTATATTTAGGCTGAGGTGGAGTAAGCCTATATACGCCCTTCATAAATCTGTTTACGCAATCATTTAATGTAACGCTACTACCCAAAATAATTGATAAAGCTGATCTGTGTGTATTTAAACAACTGTAACTTGCACCCTCGTTAAATCTTTGTGTTAGAAAGGATATCACGTTATTACTGTCAGCTTCTAAGATATTCAAATTATTGTTTGTACAATATGACAGCCAAGATCTTAGCGCGCTACTATATTGCTTTAAAGTTTTTGTTGCAAATGATGCCATTATAATATCTAGTGAGTTTAGTGGTACGCCACGCTTTATCATGGAGTCCCTGATGACTTGGCTGTCACCAGAACAAGGTCCTCGTGAAGTGGATGGTAGACTCTGAAAGGGGAATAAAACAGGAATTTATCAGGTCCAAAAAAAATATTTTTCTGACACGACAAGCCTTGACCACAGGGGGTACCATGGCTGTGAAGACCAGTCGGGTACGATCAAAATGCCTATTGCTTGATCTGTAATTACTTTTTCCAAGACTCTAGGGATGAGGCTGAAAGGAGGAAATGCATAAAAGTTTATGTTATGCCAATTAAAAGTGAATGAATCAACTACTTCTGAAAATGGATCAAGTTTCCATGACGCATACCTAGAACATTTATTATTTTGGGCACTTGCGAATAGGTCAAAAACGGGTCTACCAAATAATATGGTTATTTGCGCAAAAACTGGTTCACAGATTTCCCATTCCGTATCGACATTTATTCGGCGCGATTCGCTATCAGCGATAGTATTTTCATATGATTTGATATAAGAGGAAAATATAAAGATGTTTCTATCTTCACACCACTGCCACATTTTTCGAGCTAAATCATTTAAATGGGGATGTTGTACACCTCCCATTCTATTTATATAGCTAATAGCAGTAGTATTATCAATTCTCAATAATATTTCACAGTTTCGCTTATTTTGAGAAAATACCTTAATTCCATAATAAGCTGCCTTCAATTCAAGGGTGTTTATGTGAAGATTTAATTCTGACTCAGTCCAGTTCCCATTCGCGCTTTGATCCCCGCATGCTATATCCAAGCCAGTATTTGAAGCGTCACTAAATATTTCCATACAATCATTATTTTTTCAAATAGGACAAAAAGATGGGTGAATTTTTTCCATCCACCATAAGAAATAATTTTTTAGAAAGGATTTTATTTTCATTTGCCTATTATAATCACTACTATAATTTAGTACTAAGATTTTTTCTCTTTCAAATAGCTTGGTGTACATCCAGCCGTAACATACAGCTGGGCATGCGAAGGTCAACAAGCCTATGAATTCAGCAAAGTGTCTAATAGAGCAACTACTTTTTCTCATTAGCTCCCTAGCTTTATTCTTAATACGCGTTTTCTTCTCCTCTGGTAGAGTAACGATCATATTTTTAGTGTCCAAAATGAAGCCTAAAAATCTACAGGTATCATAACACTCTTATTCATATTTATTACGAGACCTAAAGACTTCAAAACTTCTTTTGTTGTGGTGATGTTCTTCACACATTCATCATACGACTGACCAATACCCAAAAAGTCATCTAGATATGCTACCTATAGTAATCCTGACGACCGTAAGTATTGTAAGACGGGTTTTAACAATTTTGTAAAAACGTAGAGTGCTGTGCAGAGGCCAAACGGAAGAACTTTGAACTCGTACATTTGAGATTTCCATTCAAAGCGTAACCTTTTTCTGTAGTTTTTGTTAATAGAAATTAAAAAATATGCGTCTTGTAAATCAATGGTACTCATATAATAGTTATGTTATAATAGTTTTAGAGCAGTGCGGTGGTCTTCCATCTTAAAGTGGTCCACGTCAATGTATTTATTAAGCATTTTTAGGTTTAATATAAATCTGTGTTTGACTTAGGCACTGTAAAAATTGGTGAAATAAATTGGCCTTCACAAGGTGTACAAGGCGAGATAAATCCTGATGTCAATAGTTCAATAATGCAATTATCAATAATTTTTAATTTGAGACTGAGAATTGCAAGCACTATTTTTGGTTGTACTGTTTGTACAGGTTGTTCTTTAAATGGTATTGTGCATCCTTTGACCCAATTTAAGACCGTATATTCATCAGTAAGTTCTGCCCATTTATTGTAAAAGTATTTTAAACGTCCAGCGATAGGTACCTCTAACGTCGCTTCTGGTGTCTCGCGTAGCCCGTCGCACGTTGACGGCCCCGCGCGGCAGGCGGCTGGCGGCGATCCCGCGGCGCCGGCAGTGGCGGTCGACGGGGTGCGGGGGCGGTCCGCGGCTCGATCGCCACTGCACGCGGATTCCCCCTCGAGTTTAAAGTCCCTCGCTGTGGCTGGACAGCTGGCGACGCTTGGTACGGTGTACGAGTCGCAGTTTTCTTTCTGAGGCAGTCTTAGTTATTGTCTTAGAAGATTTTATGTGGTCAGATAAGTTGGAACCAAAGAGGTTTTTATCGATCTTTGTATCTTTAACTGTATGTCTAATATTTCTGTTTGGCCCAATTTAGTACTTGTCCGAGAGCTGCGAGACCACTGCCGAGTTGGTTTTGTTTACCCTGTCTGTATTGGTCCTGTTTTACGTTTAAGTCAGAGAGTGCCTCTTTTATTTCAGGGTTAAGCTGCGGTGCTGACATATGGGCGCAATTTTCAGGTGGCAAGTATTATTTTACTAGATCCGCCTGAGTGTCTTTTGCCAGACCATTGATAAGAATATGTGTCCACCTCAGAGCAATGTCTTTATGTAAGCTAACACCATGACTTTATTTATTAGAGGGGTCTTCTCCTAGAAGATTTAAAATTTCAGGATCCAAATTGTCCATTTGCTCACCCTCCTGAACTTCAGGTAAGATAGCGGATGGTGATGCGTCTGACGCCGCCTCGGGCGGTACCACCGATGCCAGAGGCGGCGGTGGCGGCGGCGATATGACCGGGGTTGGTGAAGGCTCTTTGTTGTTAATTTCATCATCCAAAATCACTGGGTCGCATATATCTCCATCTAAAGATACGAGAGATACCTACTCACTTATTCATCTCGGTATTCTAACTACTAACTTCAGTAAAGTGTACCTAACAACCTTTTAACTACTACTATTATTACTGTCGCCGGAGTTCATAATAATAGTCATCGAAGATAGTTAATATTACTGTGGGTACAAGAAAGTTACCCGTTTAGAGTGAGTTCAGTAAAGGTATCTACATAATGATGAACGGTTGTGGGTCCAAGATAGGTGCCCAATCATAAAAAGTGGGCCCAAGATAGGTGCCCATGCACGAAAAGGGTCCAAGGTAGATACCCGTGCAGATTCTTATAACATACATCATTATAATATTGTAGGTAGGTAGATTAAAATTAACTTATAATACTTGGTCAATTAGTATTCTATGTTCAAATATGTGTTTGTTAATATCTGTAAAAAAAGGGTTAGATTACCTGGATAATCCGATTCGCTGTCTGACAACGAACGTTCTCGCCGTTTTTTCTTTAGTTTACGTTCCAATTTCCTAATTTTTCTAAGAACACTATCATAATCACTTTCTTTGCTAGATCTTTTCCGTTTGGGCATGATAACCACTAAAGAAGATCTGTGTGCGATCGTGATGACACGAAAAACGTAATGAATCCATCGCCTGCGCCGCTTTGACAGCGCGCGGTTGAGGGAGTGAGACAGAAGATAGGTTCTTAATTTTTTAGGCTTTTATATGCATAGAAACTCTAACACCCATATTCTAAGACGGTTCCTCAACCTTTCCTCGACTCAAACTCAACTGAGGATACCTCAAGGAATATCTCAAGGAATCCTCGAAATTGGTATTCTTAGTTGAAAACTCGAGGAACCTCGAATGAGGTTGAGTCGAGGTAATACGTCATTAATTACGTCATTGTATTGTAGATAGAACATTGTTTTGAGCAAAATTGCTTTGATTTTACATCTGTGGTCACTCAAAAGCTAACAGATGTTTGTCATTTGACATTTAAATGTTTAGATAGGACGATAGGTATTATACAAGGATCGCCACAAGGAGTAAAACTCAGGTAGGTACCTACATAGCAAAAAGTAATACTTACGTATATCGTATAACCAGAAAGTACCTACATAGCATCGTCGCGTCAATATTGTTTTTTTGCTGGGTGTGTTTTTATAGCTAGTATAAATTGTTTAGATATCATTTATTCTGTAATATGTCTGGAAGATATTCTTACTGAATATCGGTCGGTAAAGCTAGGCCCACAGGAATTCATAATTAAATATAAAATAAATTCGACGGCTACTTTAGGTGCCGGTAATCCTGCTGAAAAAAAAAATAGCTCACCTACGGCTTTGGAATTATACGGTATCGTAAAAGTTAGGTTTGCAGCATCTCGCAAGTAACATCTTATGAGATAATCATACGGATTGTCATAAAGCTAATTCAAAAACCGCTGTAAATCCATTATAAACACTAGAAAACAATATTCACATGAAATAATAAACTTCAGTAAATAGTTTATAGAACAAAAACTTCCTTGAGTATTCCTTAAGGTTGGTCCCGACGTACCTTGAGATTGACAGTTGTTTCCTCACCTCGAGTGAGGAAAGGCGTCGAGTGGAGGAGATTTTTTGCAACTAAGAATACCAAACTCCTTGAGTGCGCTTGAGTGGAGTCGAGAAATTTTCGAGGAGCCGTCTTAGAATATGGGTGTAAATGTGTGACAAGGATGGCACCAACTGACGTACTGCTGCAAGTAAATATGTAATCGTCTTCGGTTGACACCCGAGGTATAATTATACTTAGTGCACGCAAAGTGATGTCAATAAGGTAATTTAATTCAGCAACCTACCATAAACGTGTTTACCAAAATGTTTCTTAAAGTTTGATGCACCCACCAGAACTACCCGATCAAGGTAATCCATCCACCCATTAGCCTTTTAAAGTCCACTGCTGGACATAGGCCTCCCCAAGAATGGGGGATAGTGCCGTAATCGCCACGCTTGGCAGACGGGTTGGCGATCGCAGTGGATGTTGTTAATACTCGAAGGAGTGCTGCTGCTCACTCCTCCATGAAGGTAAACATTGAGAGATTTTTTGACGGCTTCTTGGCTTTTGTGGTCAACTATGACCTCCGTACTGGGCTATTATGGTAAATCTCTATCACTTAGAGAGTGCCGATCAGCGGTAATAATTTCATTACCAAACACACTTCAATCGCACTGATATTTTACTATTATCTACATTATTATCAAAAACAAGTCACTTTGGTTCACATCACACAAGTGATCACCTCATCTATTGTCTTTACACAATAGCTGGTTTTCTCCTATTACTCTAACACTAAACTTCAATTTATAACCGTTAAACTAGCCTCAATTCAGTAACATAATAGCGGTTAACACGTGTTACAATGGGGCTGATTTGTCGGTCCCTCACGGCTCTGACCACAAATATCACACTCTACTCTATTGTCAAAACTTCTAACTACCAACACGTGGATATTTAGGCTTCACCAAGGTTTTCTTCAATCGATATCAGTGGTTTATTTGCCCGTCAACTCACGCTTAAGTGTAGTTAATATTTAATTAAAAAATTAGAAGGAGTGGTATATACCGACCCCCTCTATCGAATGTTGTACGTTTAATTCCTGCATAGTACAATTTGGTTGTTCTAAATCTTGGTGTATTTTGTGTCCGTTCACTTTATATATTTGTAAAGTTCTTTTAATACAAGAATTATTCCGAAATGTATGGTGCTGTCTTTAAAATAATGTATATAAGAGTCAAAGCTTGCCAAAGCCTTCCAATTCGCTGCTGTATTATTAAAAGCGATATATATTTTTAAGGTTATATATATTATTTCTATCTTATTTGCAGTATATTTTGTCACCTAGAGCAAACCAAGGATTCCTGTGTGGCACACCATGGAATACCTCAACATTAACCTCATTTACGGGCCCAGCATTTAAAGATCACGTGTTTGCTTGTCCATATACCCTCACCAAATATTTAATCAATATAAATTAATAGGTACCCAGGGTATTTAAGTAATGTCATGACATTAAATTCCAATACAACAGGGTTGGAATTTTAATCCTACTAAAATTAATAACGAGCATGAGGTATGTGAATCGTTAAAATAGCAACAATCGCCCGATTCCAAATATATAATTATAATTATCGTGATAAAAATAATGCGTATTATAATAAACTTTTTTTTTTAGTTATCATAGATAATAGTTAATTTACACTTCTTTTTTATTACGTGACAAATGGTATTCACTAATACCAAATTTATCTTTTATTAAATATCTAGCTTCTGCAATGCAAATCCGTCTTCTTTTAGATAAGTCGTATAGACGTATCATATAGGAACTTCTAATCAGGTTAAAAGTATTCATAGTGTTCATCCACATTATAATTTATTTGTTATCAAATTTCGTTTATATCCGTTTTCATTAGGTTATATACAAAAAAAAACTATTAATAAAAAGTATTCTCTATATTAATCCCGTGTCTCATCTATCTACCTACTATGTTTCATTAAAAAACCTTTTAGTAATTTAGACATGATTCAAGAATAATCCACCAAACATTATCACATTTTTTTTCTGTTATTATATTAGCTACAATACCCATCTCCTTAGAATCATGGCGATTTTAACAAATAAAATCCTAATTAGATTTCGTGCGGAAAGAAAAATATATTTTGGCGGTGATTTTCTGATTAGTGCACAGAGCGTAAAATTAATAGCGCCCAACTCACCGTGAACAGTTATTAAATTAGTACCTATATTATGTAGGCCGTCTGGGGCCGGCTTTAGAATTGTCCCACCCCTCTCTACCCATGGGAGTCGTAAGAGCCGACTGAGGGAATACCGGGGGAGTTGGCAGCAGCACTCCTTCGAGTATTAACAACATCCACTGCGATCGCCAACCCGCCTGCCAAGCGTGGCGATTACGGCACTATCCCCCATTCATGGGGAGGCCTATGTCCAGCAGTGGACTTTAAAAGGCTGATGGATGGATGGATAGATGATCATGTAGGTATATTTGCTTTATTTTATTTTATTTGGTTGAAAAAAGACGATGAAGCTACATCTTAAGATTTTTTTTATTGTCATACTTTTACGTTGCAACATCGAGTAAGAACATATTAATATTTTGATCTATATTTTAGCACTTGACATGCTCAGCTACTCTTAAAGTACAAATTATAATTTGTGAATAAGGAAAAAGAGTATTTTAGTACGAGCGGGAAACGAACCTGCGTCCCTTCCTTTTCGGGGAAATGTTCTAAATAGTACGGTAGCTTAGTGGATTAGAGCACTTCCCCGGAAAGGAAGGGACGCAGGTTCGATTCCCGCTCGTACTAAAATACTCTTTTTCCTTATTCACAAATTATAATTTGTATATAAATATTTTTTTAGTCCGTATTCATTTTAACTAGGTCACTTAGGTTTACTTTTTTCTAGATCAGGATGCTGAAAGTCACAATAACACAAACCCAAGTCCCTCGTCAGGCCTAACATCTAAAAAAGATTAAAAGCACAACTCCTATCCTAATTCATCTAAAATATTTGCAGGTCAAACTTAACAGAAGGTCGCCATCCTATAAAATAATGCAAATTCTTGTAACGACGCTGACGAGCTGAATTTTTAATTTCTAAAGAAAACTTGAACAAAGACAATTGAATTAGGATGACTCTCATCGGGTTACAAAGGGAATAAAATATGATTTTAATTTGCCCTTATGCAGACTTGCCTTTTTTTACTGTGTTGGATTACTTCAGTGGTATGCAGACTTGCCTAGCACTTTTTATAACGACTGATTGAAGGTGAAGTGGCTCAAAATATCAGGTTACAACAAATACTAACCACTCGTACTACATAACCTTTTTAAAAATTACGTCGAATGATAAGCAATTGCTCCCTTATTAATAAACATTGTATAAGCTTTGAATAGTTATACACTGTTTTGTTTCGTTCTTTCAACGTCAAACTGTCATATCTATTATTGACAAAGACAAAACACTGAATAACTATTCAGAGGTTATACAACGTTTCTTTGTAAGGCCGTTAATGATTTACTAGTGATAGGCTAGAACGAGTTTACTCTTGGTAGGGTTGGGTTCCAATACCACTGAAGGAATGTAATATGGTTCCAGTGGTCCGCCAATATAGGCGGAGAGACGGCACACGGCGGGTTTCTTTAGTGGGTGAGGGCCCCACACTACCCTGTTCGTTGCCCCGAACGACGGGATGTGCGGTTAGGAACATTTTTTCCCGCCTTAACAAAAAAAAAAAAAAAATACCACTGAAGGAATGTAATATAGTTCCAGTGGCCCGCCAATATAGGCGGAGAGACGGCACACGGCGGGTTTCTTTAGTGGTTGAGGGCCCCACACTACCCTGCTCGTTGCCCCGAACGACGGGATGTGCGATTAGGTACATTTTATCCCGCCTTAACAAAAAAAAAGAATTGGGTTCCAATGGGGAGTATTCACCTGTTATGAGGCTGTGTGAGCAACCGCCTCGGTATGTTCTGGTTATAGTTCATACACTTGTCACCTGTCAATGAAACGGAGAGTATTAACTTGGCAGTATTTTTATTATTTTTAAAATCATGAGCGGCTGTTGCAACGTACCAATGGAATATAGTTTGTCTACGACCATAACGCTAAGCGTATGCTGAGACGCAGGCGACGCAGATCCACGCACCACAGGGCAGGGCAGATTTTGAAATTCTTTGAATATCCTTAACTCCTTAAGCTGCATACGTTGCGGTGCAGGCATGCGCAACGCAGACCTGTCTCTGTCCTGCTGCACGTGCCTGCGCCGCAACGTACGCAGCCTAAGGATGTTCAAAGCATTATAAAATCTGACCTTCCCTGCGCTACGAGGTTTTGCATCGCCTGCGTCTCAGCATATACTTATCCTTAATAATAAAAATGAGTCAGAGTTAACATTGACACAAATATCGGTCTTAATATTATTAAATGATGTGGTCATCGAGAACAGTAGATAGATAATCCGGTGGATTTTAGTAACAAGAATAATATTGTCACAATATTTTTGTTTTATTATTGCTACAATAATATTATTTTTTCCACTTTCATAAATAATTAGTTGTTTAAAGTAGCTGAGTATGTCAAGTGCTAAAATACAGATCAAAACAATAATAAAACCCAACATTTTAATAAGAATGCAGTGATAGCCTAGTGGTAAGACCAATTACTGCAAATTCAGTAGTATCAAGTTCGATTCCCAGTCTCAGGAGGAGACTTCGCAAAGCGCACACTTCTGACTTTTCTTAATAAATACGTATATTTGGTGAAGGAAAACATCACGGAGAGACCTACACGTCTGAGAGATACTTGAAGGCTTGCAAAGCCTGCCTACCCGCACTATGCCAGCATAGTAAGGTTTCGATCTAAGTAAGGTTTTTTTGGTGTGGCAACACCGGGCTAACAGCTGTTTTGTAAGTTACTCCAATAAATTAAATAATTGTTTTATATAAATATTTGATAATATTGTGTTATTGCACTTTATTATTTAACCTAAAGTGATTAATTAACCATTAGATTAGTATTTTTAACGCCACTTTTACGAAACATCGATTTATATTTATACCGAAGTGACAGAAGTTCCTACCGGTGTTTGCGCATTTGTGCTTTTTAAAAAAAATTTACTGCTGTTCCCGTTGTTGTCTCATCACAAGGTATCTAATTCTTACACTAATATTGTTTGTAGTTAATGTAATAGATTAGTAGGGTAATTGATATTATATAGTAGGTACTAAAAACTTATAACAAACCTAACCTTAACCTTACTTAGTGTAAACATATTATACTTAAACACATAAATAAATTTAATATAAGTAAATGCACTGATATTTTGTAATTTTGTCACTCTTTTGCTGTTAATATTGTAAAATGATGACCCGTAGAGCTTTGGCTCGCCAAGAGGAGACTAAACTCCAATTGGCTTTGAGCGAATTGAAGGCAGCAAAGGAGTTATGTAGTGAACTCAATAAAGAACGTGATATCAGCGAAAGGGAGCTGTTAGAATTATTGAATATAAATAAAAATTTAAAATCTGAAATGGCAAGACTTCATGCAGACTGCAATGAAGCTATTCATGCTCGGGACAGACTCCAACTGGTTGTAGACGGATTTCAAGAATGTAGCATTGAGTATGAAAGTGCTCTTCGCCGAATAAGTACATTGAACATGAATTACAGGAAGCACACTCCCACATATCACAAATGGAAATGAATACATGTAACGCAAATGCTTCAATGAACCAAAGCTAAGCAATGAAAAAAAAAGTAAGAAATCTATTCGATGAATTGGCACTGCCAATAACTGTCTCTTGCTCACCATTCTCCCTATTTCCTATAAATATTAAAAGTATATTATCAGGGACAAAATTATAATCAAATATTTATAGCATAATATTGTGATATGATTGTCCTGGCATACAGTGATTGATAACTGAGTGTCCCTTATCTGATAGAAGAGTACCCAAATTTTGGCCAATGTGATCACTAAATATCACAATATCACTGTCTTGGGTTTTACATGGAGAACTAGGGAAATCAGCAGAAGGCACTAGGAAACTGTTAGTGAAACTAGGTGTGCTTACTATGCTTAAATGTGGGTGCTTAGACTCTGAAGTACACACTGGCACTGAACGACCCAGAGACAGGCGATTACTTATACTAATTAGACAATCTTTGTCATATTGACTGTCTTTATCCATTACTATTTCATTCATTGCCAATATATACTCCTTTATAAGTTTTTCTGAACTAGAATATTTATTTGTCATAACTTCTAACTTTTCTTGAAGAGAATTCATTTTTGTCTGGAATTCATGAATGTCTTCATTATACTTTAAAGTCTTATTTTTTAATTTGGACACATAAAAATCAAGCTTATCAATTAAATGCAATCTTTCTCTGTTCAATTTAATATTTTTAATAAAGAATCTATGCTTTTTTACAAGTTTTTGGGTTTTTTTGATGTAGTTATTAATTTTTATGTATCTTTTAAATTTATGAACTTTATTCTTTTTACAGCAAATTGCCTCCTCATTACAAGATTAAATTAATTTGTCAAGAGGAATAGATGAGGCATTTGGAACAACTGATACCATGCTCGGGGCAGTGCCAATTCATCTATTCGAGTGTGTACTTCAGAGTCTAAGCACCCACATTTAAGCATAGTAAGCACACCTAGTTTCACTAACAGTTTCCTAGTGCCTTCTGCTGATTTCCCTAGTTCTCCATGTAAAACCCAAGACAGTGATATTGTGATATTTAGTGATCACATTGGCCAAAATTTGGGTACTCTTCTATCAGATAAGGGACACTCAGTTATCAATCACTGTATGCCAGGACAATCATATCACAATATTATGCTATAAATATTTGATTATAATTTTGTCCCTGATAATATACTTTTAATATTTATAGGAAATAGGGAGAATGGTGAGCAAGAGACAGTTATTGCAATATAGTAAGAAATTTTCTAATCTAAATGTAAAGAAAATAGTTATGTTCACATTTGTCTATAAAAAAATTGACGAAGTTGGAAAATGAATATACTTACAGTTTGAATATGACATTGGATAATATAAAAACTCAATGCAATTATGTTATAAGTGACAAAATGCATGTCATTGACATTAACAATTATGTTAATAAGCATTATTATTATTTGACAGAAGATAGATATTATCTTTGTAAATATTTTAAACAACAGGTAGCTGCTTCGCTATCATATTTTTTATGCATCAGCCAAGAACTTGGCTAACAACTTTGCTTTTACTGAGCAATCTGATGTTGACATTTGTAATTTAAATGATGACATTTATAGTAATAAAAATAATGACATTTCATGTACCAATTTAAATTACAATATGAGACAATAGAGGTATCCTCTTGCTTTAAAAATAGTTTATCAACCAATTATAATCTAATAAGGACAAAAGAGACATCCTCTTGCTCTAGTAATAGTATATTGTGTAATAATAATAAATTAAAGCCTATCAACCTGGTACATAAAAATATTCAAGGTATGCTTGGTAAAGAATTGGAAATTGAATTATTTATTAATGATTGTGAATTAGATATTCTTTGTATTACAGAACATTGGCTCAAAAACAATCAATTCATTTTCAATTTTCCCAATCACCTGGTTGCTTGCTCATTCAACAGAGAAATTAGTATACGGGGTGGTGCCCTAATTATAATAGATAATAAAATTAAATATAGAGTACGTAATGATATTATGAGCCTTTCTGTTGAACGGGTTATTGAAATTGCTTGTATTGAGTCTGAGCAGTTCATTGTCGCTTGTGTTTATAGACCCCCATGTTAACCATATGATGATTTTGAGAGACACTTAGAGGATATTTTATTTAAAACCTCCTGTTCAAATAAAACAATTGTGATCTGTGGAGATTTTAATATAAATTTACTTGAAAATAGTACTATTACTCAAAAATGTATAACTATAATGAAATCTTATAACATGTACAATGTTTTTCTGGAACCTACTAGGATTACTTCTTTGAGCGCAACTTGTATAGATAATATATTTACAAATGCAAAACCAATTAATAAATCTATCATAAATAAACTGGAATCTGATCACTGTGGACAACTTGTGGTACTTCCTGGAACTAGTAGGGTCCATAAAGATAAAGTTACCTTTGTTCCAATGAACTCTAGCCGCTTAGAGCTTTTTAAATGTAATCTATCTGAAAAAGTACCACGGGTGCCTTTTCATGACAACCCTAACGATTTATATACTGCTCTATTCCAGTTGATCAGTAATGAATTCAGCAATTATTAATATTCGGCTTCACAAAGAATCGCTCTACTACTAATGCAGGTCTAGAATTGTTAAAAACCATATTTAAAGCTTGGGAAGATTCGCACGATGCGTTAGGCGTATTTTGCGATTTGTCTTAAGCATTTGACTGTGTACATCATGAAACCCGCATTAAAAAGGATTCCATTACGGAATCAGGAACAGGGCTCTCGAGCTTTTGACTTCTTATTTGAGCAATAGAATTCAAAGGGTCGATGTTAATGGCACGTTATCACATGGGTCTGTCATGACAATGAGTGTGCCGCAGGGGTCCATGTTGGGGCCATTTATGTTCTTAGTCTATATTAATGACCTACCATACTACGTAGGAGATAATCGAAATATTGTGTTGTTCGCAGATGATACATCATTATTATTTAAAATAAGAAGGCAACAACTTAATTATGACGATGTGAACAACACACTATCTAAAGTTGTTCATTGGTTCAATACTAATAACCTAGTTTTAAGTGAAAATAAAACTAAATGTATAAAATTTACTACACCCAATGTAAGGCATGTAGAAACCAATGTACAATTGAATGGCGTTGAACTGGACCTTGTGGAGTCCACGGTTTTCCTAGGTATCACTATAGATAACAAACTCCAATGGGGCCCCCATATTAAAAAATTGTCAGGTAGGCTTAGCTCAGCGGCATATGCGGTAAAAAAAAATTCGATTATTGACTGATATTGAAACGGCTAAAATAGTTTATTTCAGTTACTTTCATAGTATTATGTCCGATGGCATACTGCTATGGGGATGCTTCGCCGATTTAAATTCTATATTTGTACTTCAGAAAAGGGCCCTTCGTGCAATCTATAATCTGGACCCGAGAGTTTCCCTTAGACAGAAATTTAAAGAAATAAATATTCTAACTGTCGTGTCTCAATTTATATATGAAAATCTGTTGTATGTCAAGAAAAACATCAGAAGCTTTGATAAGTATAGCGACGTTCATCACATTAATACAAGAAACAAAGGCAATCTTGTTGCTCACAGTACTCGTCTCCACAGAATCAGTAGATCTTTTATGGGGCAATGTATATGCTTCTACAATAAAATTCCTGAAAATGTCCGAAACATGCCACTAAATAAGTTTAAGAAAGCCATAAAAACTAGACTTTGTAATCAAGGTTATTACACTGTTTCGGATTATCTTGAGGATAATACTAAATGGGCTTGAGCTGCTCCTCATTCATTAATTTTCAAAATTGTTTTATAAGATATAATGTAATTTTAGTTATAAAGATTACATTAAATTGTAATAAATTGGCAATTTAAAAAAGTGGCCCATGAGTTTCTTGCCGGGTTCTTCTCATGAAAGGCTTTACTACGGAATCCAGCCGCTTGTGGCGATTGCAATCGCCACTTTGTTATTGCGGTTGCACTCGCCTCAGGCGCTCGTGTTAATTATTTTAATTATTAGTGTATTATTGACGATTTTAAGTGCTACTTAATAGGCCTATGAAATAAAGATATTTTTGAATTTAATTTGAATTGAATTTAATTGAATCTAAATCTTGTCCTATATTGTATCTCCAAGTACATCACTAAAAACCCTAATACACTAATAGACCAGTGCCAAAGCCTTTGAAAATGGTAAAAAGTTAAAAAAAATAATATTAGGATGAAACCCATTAAAAAAGTAAGAAAATATAACAAGAATAAAAGGAAAAATAATTTACGGGCGATTTGACGTCGGGAAGGGGGTGGGGGTGAGCTTTTAAGGGTAAAAATCGGTTTATCACGATTTCCGGCAAAACTAAGAGTCCTATCGAAAAAAGTTAAATCGCAAAACTGTAGGCAATAAAAAGATCTACAACTTTTATATTAACACTTTTTTCACATAACCTCAAAATTTATGTGAAAAATGTAAAAAGCCGACTTTTTGGTTTTTTACTTTTAACTTCCACAAAAAATAATATTTTTTCGCGAAATTTGGTGAAAACTTACCTTTTGATATCTAAAACATATTGTATTTTTATAATGCAAATTATTTATTTTTACTTCTTATTTTGATTAAATATCGAAAAACCACCCTAATTTTCAATCAAAAATTCTCACGTCAAAATATCTGTTTTTTGAAAAAACTGTATGCTTTTTATACGTTGAAATCTTTTTGATGCTACAAAAAATATACATTCTATGGAAAATTTTCTCAGAAAATGCAATAAAGCGAAATAACTTTTTGTTAATCCTTATGTAAAATATTGAACTATTTATTAAAATTTACTCTTTAATTATTCAAATCATTGCATCAAAAAAAATACAATGTGTTTTAGATATAAAAAGGTAAGTTTTCACCAAATTTCGCGAATAAATATTATTTTTTGTGGAAGTTAAAGGTAAAATCCAAAATGTCGCTTTTTTAGATTTTTCACATATATTTTGAGGTTATGTGAAAAAAGTGTTTATACAAAAGTTGTAGATCTTTTTACTGCCTACAATTTGGCGATTTAACTTTTTTCGATAGGACTCTTAGTTTTGCCAGAAATCGTGATAAACCGATTTTTACCTCACCCTTCCCGACGTCAAATCGTCCGTAAATTATTTTTCCTTTTATTTTTGTTATATTTTCTCACTTTTCCAATGGGTCGCATCCTACTATTATTTTTTTTGGTTTCGAAAATTATCGACACTGGTCTATAAGTTTAACATATAAAAACTACAAAACTCATACCAGGTGTAACGTCATTGGAATAAAGCTTTAAAAATCACATTCACATTCAATACGATAAAAAATGCTGTTTTCTTTTACTCACACACAGCATTTATAACGAACTAAACCTGACATTATGCTTCGCATACACTATGATTATGTACGTGCACAAAACTAAAGTGCAAAATATTTAACCTGTCATCCAATGCCAGGCAAATTCTACACGGTAAAACTCATTGGGGGCCTTTTGTATTGAGGTAAACATCTATTGTGTACATTATTCTTTTCTTTGTTAGGCCGCAGACGGGATAAAACGTAAAAAAATTATTTAGTCAGAGCTATCTAACAAAAACAGTTTCATAAAAACCTATTAAATAGTTTATGGGTTGGATAAATAGACAAATTGGACAGACAGAAATTCTAAAAAATGATTTGTATTCAGGCATGCCTAAATAAATAATATAGTTTTTTTTTCTAAAATATCTAAAATCTACAGACACAATCAAGTTATGTTATTTTAAGTCTATTTTGTATCGACAATATTACACACTCCTAACTAGTAGCGCCATCTACTGTAAAGTATGTAATACTGTATGTTTCTTTCAATAAAAAGTCAGTTCTTGTCAGCGACTCAAGCGTTTTGATTAATTAGAAGTTACAGCCTTAGAATAGCATAGATCATTTTTTTTTGAAAATTAATATGTACCTACTCTTGAAAATATTTTAATTTTAATGCGCTTATTCACAAATGAAGTCATGAGCATATAGCGTGGATGTCAAAGTATACAAAAATATATTGACCAGCTGAACTCGACAGATATAGTCCTACCCGTACGTTGGCAGAATTTTCGATAGGTAAGCGTCGAGACTGTATGCGAAAAAACATTAAATAGGTAATATAAAAACAGTTTACTTACGTAAAAAAATTATGAGAAATTCGGGGTACATGATCGCAGTGCCCTCCTCTACCGAGTTCAATAGTAAATATCAACCATCCAAAAACGCAAAAAAAATAAAATTCAGTCGGTCAGTCGTTTTCGAGTTTTAATTATAAGAATATTAATTGCCACACAAACGCATCGCAATTAATATTATGTAAAAAATAATTTATTTGTAATATTTTGTTTGAAAATATGTATCCCATTTGACTACGCCCAGACTCAGAACAACCACTATTTGTGGATCACACAAAGCTTTGCCCTGTGTGAAAATCGAACCCACACACTCGGGTAGGAGGCCAGTATATAAACCACTCCGCCATCTGTGAAGTATTTTTTTTATTTGAGTATGACACCGTGATGTAAAAATATATTATAATTAAAAAATATAACACTACTACTCACACTAGCCTAAAAACTTATATGCATGCTTGTACACAAAGATACGTCATTCTTTTTCTTTATAAATAAAGAAAACTAAAGACGTATATTTTAGGATATATCCCAGGTTCCCGATATAGTAGCGAGATAAAATGTATACCAGTTGTTAAGTCTAATGAGAGCTATCAAACAAAAAAATTTGCATCAAAATCCGTTCAGTAGTTTTTGCGTGATGCGCGAATAAACAAACAGACTAACAGACAAACAGATAAACAGACAAACAGACAAAAAAAATCTAAAAAAATCGTTTTGTGTTTAGACACGCCTATATAGACTCATAAAGACATTTTTTCTCAAATATATTAAATGTACAGACAGCTCTGTTACAGTTTTATAATAGTATAGATTATTACGGTTAATAGAGTGTCTCTTTTGAAGGCGGCTAATGATATTTATTGTTTACGTGCAAAATCAAGCGTCGTTATTTGGAATATAAAATACAGAGTTAAATTATAACAAAAGAGAAAACAGAGATAGTATTCGTAATTGCCCTGGATAATCCGGATTACTATGATCCGGATTCATACTGTTATTAATTACTACGTAAAATTAAAGCTTCTCTGATAAACTGATCATTATATTCAAATAAATGCGTTTTCTCTTATAGGGTATTTAAAACTTTATTTGACTTTATTAAATAGTTTTTTTACTGCATAGATTCCTATCTTGGTATCCGAAATAAGGCTGGTATAAATTTACTTGCCTTTGCCCGCGGTACCACCGCAGACAACAACTAGTTTTTAGATACAACTCAGGTTCTTAATTAATAGCGAGATAAAACGTGTAGGTATTTTAAGACTAATACCAAAAAAATAATAATTATCAGCAAAATTGATTCAGTAGTTTATTGCTTACTTTCCTTAGTCACCTCGTACGATTGCTGTAAAAAAATGGTGAGGTGACACTAAACTATGTCCATCATTACACGGAAGTAACCAAAGCAAGATTAAATTTTGTAACAACATTTCAATTCATATTCAATGATCTGTAATGAAGGTCCGTTACGGCAGTGATTCAAATTATTTAAATAAGCCACAGTAATTATCGGAATTCATCTGTTTTAAGATTTTCCCTTTTAACGTTGTACTCGATTTTGTCTGTTTATAGATTCTGCTAGCGACAACGTCCACGTGAACTTCAAAAGATAAATACATCACTGTACGGTACATTATCTATTCATTGATGTATAAAAAAAGATAAAATTCACAATTAGGTACTAAAAGCGTCCATTGAAGAAATGTAACATAGTTCCAGTGGCCCTCCAATAAAGGCGGAGAGACGGGCGAGTTTCTTTAGTGGGTGAAGGCCCCTTACTACCCTGTTCGTTGCCCCGAACGACAGGGTGTGCGGTTAGAACCATTTTTCCCGTTTTATCAAAAAAAAAAGGTTCTAAAAGCTTCCACTATAAATGATTGCAGAGCTTTCCTGCACTCATTTTCTTTAGTGTTGTTTCGGCACGCGAGTAGCCGCAACGCCCGCAACGTATCAACATGCCTAATAATACTAAAATCTCTTTTGAAAAACTTAATAGCTGTCTCTTTTCTTTCTTTCTTTCTGATCTTTCATTTCACTCGTGCATGCATAAGTTGTTACTATTTATAAAATTAATGCGAAATAAATTTAAAAACAACACGATTTCTATACACAATTGTGTATCCTTTTTTTTTTTTTCTTTTTTTTTATTTTAGGTGGGCAAAAATGTCCTACCGCACACCCCGCTGCCCGGGGAGACAACGGGGTGAATGGGGCTCTCACCCACTAAAAACCCACCGTGCGCCTCCACCCGCCCTTGCTACGGCGGATCACGGGTACCGCGTCGTTACGACTGCGATCCGCAGGTGGCTGCCCCTTCGGGCACCCTCTCTTGAGCGACGCCTCGCGCACTTGGGCGTCGCACCTTCGCGGTAGGCTTCCGCGGACGGCAAGGTACTCCCCGACCCCACCGCCCGCAGCCTCGGCTAGGGCGGCATCAGGCGCAAGTAAGCGCGCGCACGCCGCCCCTCGCGCCGGCGGTGAATCGGGTCCGCGAAGGAGGATTCCTCACGGGCCCTCTCCGCCACCTCCTTCCGCGAGATGACAGCCTCGCAGAAGGCGGCGACCGCGGTCCAGGCCCTGTCACTGCCAACCATCGCTCGCGCAACGGCCGGCAGCGACAGGTCCACGCCTATGACTGCAACGAGTTCCCGGCGCTGCACATCCCAGGCCGGGCACGACTCGAGCGTGTGCTGCGCCGAGTCCTCGTCGCAGTCGCAGTGGTGACAGCCTGGGGTCGTCTCCCTCCTTGCGATCGTGTGCAGGTATTTGCCGAAGCAACCATGCCCCGACAAAACCTGCACCAACCGGAAGGTGAGGACCCCGTGCTGCCGCCCTGCCCATTCTTCCAAGATCGGCCGGAGCGCCCCCACGGTCCAGAGACCGGCCCGGGGCGTCTCCAGCCGAGACTTCCACTTTAGGACGGTGGCGCGGCGGGCATCTTCCCGCCACTATGACATTGCGCTCGGCGAGGGGCGGCTGCCCCCCGCCCGCGCCGTCGACGCCCGCCGATAGACGTCGGCGAGCACCTCCGCCTCCAGATCCCACGGGGGGGTTCCGGCCAACGCGCAGGCTGCATCGGTCGAGACCGTGCGGTACCCGCGTATTGCCCGGACCGCTACGACCCTCTGTGGGCGCCACAGAAGGGCCCTATTGCGAGCGGCCAGGGACTCCGCCCGACAATTGTGTATCCTTAATTTATAGATCAATGTCTCTATTAAGCAAAAATTGCCATCCATTTTTTTCGGGATTATGTTGTTTTCGGGTTCAATACTACAATTTTATAATGATCGGCTTAGTAGTTAAAGTTTAACAAACAAGCAAATGCAGTTCACATTTAAAATATTAGTAACAAACCCAATTTTATATGAGTAAACTCAGTTTCGTTTGTTAGAGCTTTTGATTTAATTCCTGAATAGAAACAATTTATTATTAACAAATTTTCTGAATTAAAGGACTATTTCTACTAAAGGCCTTTTCGTATATACAGATTAGTGGAAGACAAAGATGAAATTATAATCTACGTGATGGTGAATGAAATTGTAATTTTAGTGAAATATTTTGAGATAAGGGTTAAATAATCCTCAAAAGTACGTTCACATGGTAGCATTATTTATCAATAACAAAAACACTTTAAGGCAGTTTAATAATTACTGTTTTATATATTATGTATACATATAATTAAATAAAGGCATTTGTGAGTCCCTAAAACAACTGAATCTACAAACAAGCAAAGTGTACTTTTTTTTTTTACATAAGAATAAACTAACAGGGCCCGTAGCCCCGCTCGTATAAGCTACTGAATGATTGCTTATGTTTTTATTTTTTGTTAAAATTTAGAGGGATTTAAATTTATTAGAGTTAAATTTTATGTGCTGATAGGTAGGGTGTGGTTAGGGCATCTAAAATCATGTTCTTTTATAACAGTATTTATAAATGTAAATTTCTAACTTTCTTATAGAATATAATGTCAATACTTGGAATTGGCAGATAGTTGCGTGTGATCAAAACAGCTCGTTTAAACGTTGAAATTGTAAGAGGCGCCATTCCTGGGCTCCTTAGGGCCTCCAAGGTGGTCAGGAGAATCGAGGCGCTGAGGCTTAGGGCGGCCCTGGATAAGTTGGAGGCCCTACTTTTCCATGAGCCCCAACGTCTCACCTGCTGGCGCCTCGATTACGGTGAACTGGGTCCAATCGGGATCCAGGACTAAGTCAGTAGGGCTTGGTACTAGAAGGGCGGTGGTGCTTTTGCGAGCACTTCCGCCAGTTGTAGCCAAAGCTTATTAGCGCAGCATACACCAACCCGAACCACCGAGTGACTAGGGTGGTGCAGGTGCAAATACCTGCGCCTCATGCTGAGGCCGTGGGTGGATGGACCAGAGAATGTCCACCAACCGCAATACCTCCCGTGAGGATGCGACGCTACGGTGCCCGAAAGCATTACTTCATGACGGTACGCGAAAGGGTAAGCCGCCGGCGCACCACTGAATTAATGTCTTCCAGTTCCGGTGGTCCACCAGTACAGGCGGAGAGACGTTGGCACACGGCGGGATTATTTAGTGGCTGAGGGCCACACACTCCCCAAATTTCCACGAACGACAGGGTATGCAGTTAGGTAGATTTTTTCTCCATAAAAGAAGATAATTTTTTTAATTAATAAAGTCATCTTCTGTAATCCCATCCCACACTCGCCAAAAAGCTAAAGCGTAAAGTTTTGTTTTAATATACCTATTTAATTGCTACGACACTCGCATAAGAAATGAATTGGTTGTAATTTTTATGATTAGCCTATCAGTTTATTAAAAACAAACACGCGTTCTGGTTATCTGGGGTAAATGAGCTGTTCACGAGTAAATTATTGATTGAATATAAATAAAATACACGAAAGAATACTAATTTCCATTTCAAATACCGAAGTGCTCTTTCTAATAAGGATTGGTGTGAAAAATGTACACAAACCAAGCGAATAGATTTAGTTCAGGCGCAAAAGGTCCACAATTTATTTAACCTCATTGAATTTCCTCGGTCTTGGATGCTGGAACAAATATCTTGTACTCAACCGCACAGTATTGGCAGATGCACAAAGCTGACTTTTCTTTACGATAAAGCTCGTTTGTTGTAATATAATATTTTCAGCTGTTACCCTGCTTATTTATCTTATATGTTATAGTAGATACGAGCCGCATGCAGTTTTCCGTGACGAAACGTAGCCTATATCGTTTTCCGAGTTCCCGACTATATGAATACAAAATTTCTTAATGATTGGTTCAGTAAATACGGCGGGAAAGCGTAATAAACAAATAAACTCACTAACACATGTATGATATCAGTAAGGATGTGGATGTTACACTCCCACGTTATAATGCTTTTTTTGTTATTATATTTGATATGAATAAATAGGTATTTTTTGGATCTCTCTGTATTTTATTCAGATTATTCTATGAAGATAAGGGGGGTTAGACGGAATCTCATACCTATCTAACAATCGACACCGTATAGTCTCGCTTGTGATTGGTAGAGAAACCACTGCGTGATGTCGCAATAATCCGTTGGCCAATCACGGTGATCTCTCAACCAATCAGTGATCATGATAGGATTTCGATTGTGAGATATGAGATTCTGTCTAATCCCCCGTATCACTTGACTACACTTCCACGTGAAACCAATATGATTTAAAATAGTATGTTCTTTTAGATTTCGTTCTTTGAAAAGGCTGCGACCGGTGCTCAATTTCTGATGTTCCCGAACGTTGCTCTGATGATGCTCGATAGCTGGAAGTTCTCTCCTATTGACACGACAAGTTCCAACCACTGCTTGGCCCAAGCTTGGCACAACTCAAGCGGGTGCCATGCCGTATCGTCCTAACAGTCGCAGTCGTAAGATCATGGGGTAAATTACCTTCTACGACTATTTGCACCGTGCCCTTATAGTACCTACACCATTTTGAACGTAAGCCTTGTAAGATCACTCTCCTCCAAGCCCGGCTGAAGAATCCTTACCAAAGAGCGACCCGAGGCATCTTCATCCGTGTACCTTCAACGAGCTATGGTGGCTCGGCCAGCATTGCGCTACCACATGGCCATCTCACTCGCTTTTGTGACGTCCGTCAATACACATCAGGGAGCATTTCTGCCTCCAAGACCTGCCGATTGATTAGCCGAGAAACTGGGTATCTGGCATATAGAGTCAGACTCCATGCAGATGCTAGAGGCGAGCAGCAAGGAGTTATATTTTTAACCTGAGGTATTTATTTCTTCAGATTCCTTTTGTTCATGAAATTAGATCCTCTTATTTTATAGACACCGATTCTATTATCCCTTTGAACTTTAGTACTTTAAATATAACAATGGACTGTGACTGGGAACAGCATGGGCTCACATTTACTCAGGACATTCCCGCTTCGGCAATGACTCAACAAATTGGAGCTTTATTAGTTGTTCGTCTTTGTTTAGTTTAATTAAATTACACACTGGTACAAGTTTATTTTCTTCAATAGTATTGTTTAAAACAACTAAGCATCCATTTATATGTATCTAAATATCTTTAAAAACTATAAAATAAGGTCTCTGAAAAATATTTTCAGGGATATAAAATATTTTATTGATATTAGGCGTAGATGGCCGAAGTATAATCGTTCATCATCGTTTGGAGCAACGAACAGGGTAGTGTGGGGCCTTCATCCACTAAATAAAGCCACCGTGTGCCGTTTCTCCCCCTGTACTTGTGGGCAACTGGAAATGGAAGATATCACTTCCATATTCATAAGGAAATACTCCTAGCAATAGGTTATTTGACTAGTTTCTGGAAACCATATCACATTATGTAGCGGTGTTTGAGGACCCTACAAATAATGTTTATTTTTAATTATTTTAAGTATTTAATTTAAAAACATCATTGCAAATTAATCTGATTTTTTAAACTGTCAAAATGCTTACTCTGGCAATACGGCGTCGCGTCAGTCGAGTGACGTTACACGTTTGTTTTCCTCTTTCGTTGTGTATACATTTAGCAATTAAATATAGTTGTTAACAGTAATTTACTACTAAAAATAAGGTATAAAAGGTATGTTGTGCCAGAGTTCATAAATACCACATTTAAGGCACCGGAAAAACTGTTTATAACTGTTCCAACAAATCATAAAGTGCGCAAGACATGCTTAAAACTTGCATGCCGTGATCATCATAGTGAAATAAAAAATAATTCAGTCTTTTTTGATTGATGTACTTACATTAAAATGATCCTGTAAACTTTTTTGTTATTATTAAATAACTAGCAGTGCCCGCGGACTCCGTTCCGCGTTATAAATATTTTTGTCCCGGCCCGTTTGTCCCGCGTAATACTACAGGTTAAAAGTTCGGGATGAATAAAAATTATGATGACGAAGATATTTTTTTGTTATTTTGGTTTTTTGATTTTTTGATTTTTTTTGTTTTTTTTTATTGCTTTTTGTATGTTTTTTTTATTCTACTGTTTTTTGTTGTTATTTTTATTACTTAATGTTAGTAAACACTATTTACACGATTTACATCATGTTTACTTATTTTAATTGTTCAAAACTTCTTGATATACTATATTAGTAGTAATGTTATCATTTGGTACTAAAATATATTGTCTTTCAGGAGTTCCAACCCGATATTAGCCAACATATAACTGCCCATGGGAAAAACAGTACTTTCTCAGGTCAATGCCCACCAGAGAAAATGTATGACCCTGGGACTTATTAATAGTGAGAGCAAAAGAGACCTTGACGGGATACTGTAACATTTTAAACAGTATAGGTAAATCAGGTAGAATCATGGGTATCCGCGGAATATAAGCAAGTTGTCCCACTGCTGGCCCTGTGAGAATCCTCCCGCAACTCTTTTATGAGCAGCCTTGTGCCATTACACATGCTGGGGAGTCTCAAGTTCCTTAAAAGCATGATAGGAATGCCAACTTTTAGCATAAGGTCGTGGGGAGGTAAGCCAGAAGGACTCAAAGAATTTAAAAATTCTTTAGGATAGTGCACTTTATCCTCAATATACACACCGTGGCAATGAACTTATAGTGTTTGACTTGACTGGGAATTTTTCCTAGAATTATTTTATTTATCTCATCCACTGAATCGTTTCTGGGTGAGACTATTGCCCTATAACAAAGCCAATGATAATCTCTTTCCATTAAACTTCCAAGACCGGGAAATATTACGTCTATCAGATCTTCTAACCTGTGTAATATGTGACCTAACCGATTTTCAAGTTTAATGTCATCCTTATTGTTGGTGTTAGGACAGCAAATTTTTCTTCTCCAAGATTCAGTAGTTGATGCGGAAAGTCGTTATAGTAGTTGTCTCTCAAGTGGGCTCTCATGTTGTTCGTAAATTGAGAGTTTCAACGGAACTCTATAAGCATGATGATTTTAAGCATGGCCTGATGGCATCGGCGCGTGTTCTTTTTGTTATTACTGGCAGCATTTGCCGAAAATCGCCCGCAAAAACAAAAGTAACACTACCCATATCAGCATCTGAGTTTCTGATGTCTTATAGCGTACGGTTCACGGCTTCAATATGAGCTCTATGACTCATGGGACATTCGTCCCATATAATTAAAACATATTTATAAAAATATAAATTAATACCATATGGGCTAAATAAGCTTCACAAAAATTATTTTTAATCCACAATTTTAACAGTAAAAGCAGTTATTGTGAGTTATCCGTAGGAGATAGGCATATGCTATGGCGCTTTTTTGCAGATTTTGATACGTTCTTTAATATTGTAGTACATTGTTTTGTTATATCCTCAATAGTTTTCGCAGCGCACGCGATAAAAGCATTTTTTTACAACTTGGATTACATTATTCAAGTTTAAGTAAAGATGCGTAATAAATTTTGGAATTTATTATAGCCTATGACACTCCACAATAACGTAGCTTTCTAATGGTGAAATAATTTTGAAAATCGGTTCAGTAGATCCAGAGACTACCCCTTACAACGTCACAAACTCACAAACTCACAAACGTTACCTCTTTATAATAATAGTATAGATTTATCGAAAAAAAATACTTATTTCAGAGAACCATCTGTTAATTAAGTCACTCCCTTGGGGAAGCCTATGTCCAGCAGTGGACGGTAGAAGGCTGATGGTTGGATTAAAATATATCCAAAAGTATTATTTTTATTATGTAATACCTAATAAAGATATTTTCATTTTTTGTGAAAAGCTAAGAAACGATAAGATACTTCCATAACTGTTTTCACATTCTTAAGCTCGGGTGGGAAACAGTCGGAGTTGTTTTTATAGAAACTATAAATGTATCAGTTTTCAGTAAATTTGGCTATCTGCTTTCACAAAATTACTCGCCATGATTACAAATAAGATAGTATTGATTTATTGGTTCAAAATCGCAAAAGTAATAAAAAGGAGCTCAAAACTTGCTCAGGACACAAACAATGATAGAAGCATTTACAAACGTGTGACGTCACAACAAATTTAGCCAATCACAACCGTTCACTATCATGTGGTTCTAACGTAATATAAATTAAGTTTGTAATGCTTTTTTTTTGGTAAAATATTTAATATTTTATATAATTATTATTGCATATTGCTTTTAAAATCCATAATCTACGCGGATGGTAATAAAGAAGTAATTATTTTTCATATGGTCAAATAGCCTATTATGTAAGTTACATGTTAAAATAAACTATTACAACGCAAAAATCTAAGTGGCCGAAGTCTTAGGCAAACTTCAAATCACAGGATTTCAAGCAATCTAAACATTATTTAGTTACTCACAAAACTAACCATGTTGATTCTCATTGGAGAATTCTGTGCCGCGGTTCTCCATTGACAACTTCCTTTCAATAGAGCGCTAGTGAACAGGGGACTCTCTGACAACCATCCATTAGATGGATTAATAAACTAGTTATGGGTTGGCTTTGAGACACATGACTCATGTGCATGGTTTTCAGAATTTGAAGTAGTTTCCATAATTTTGTTTGGTCAATTTCTCTCGGTTGTTCCATACAGGTGTATTGTTTTTTGTATTGCTACAATAAAACCAAATACCACTTAAAAATAATATATGATAATTTATAAACCGTACGCATATGTACGGTTTAGAAATGTTGTGATTTCATAATATTTTATTTTATGATTTTTTTATTTTTGCATATATTTGTAATTTTGTGATTATTTTATGATTTGTGATTTTGATGATTTATATAATTATTTGATTCTCTTTATTTACATAACTTATTTCTCTTTATCAACATAAACATTTGAGGTAAGGCCTCTGTGGTGCAGCGGTAGGGTGAGCGACTGCTGATCATGAGGTCCCCGTTCGATCCCTGAATTGGGCAGTGTAATTGAGTTTTTTCGTAAAAATAAAAAAAAATTGACATCGCGGGATGTCTAGGAGATATGAAAACATCGAAATTACTTTGTAGAATAAAATGATCATAACTTGACAAAGTATTCCTCAAGACTAATTAAACGAGTATAAATTAGATAGGGTTGCGTAGTTTCATTACAGAGTTACTGTGACCACCATCCATTTCCATCGTCGGACCCTGGATACCATCTAGAGACAAAGTACTCATCAAGACAAATCATACGAGCACAATCTCGATGGAGTTATGTCGTTTTATAACGGAGACCTTTTAGCTCCATCATCAGACCTTGGATACCATCTAAAGATATAGTACTCGTCAAGACGAATCAAATGATTCCAAACTCGATGGGGTTGCATCGTTTCATTACAGAGTTATTGTGTTACTTTCCAGCTCTATCATCAGACCCTTTTTTTTTTTTTTTTTTTTTTATTTTAGGTGGGCAAAAATGTCCTACCGCACACCCCGCTGCCCGGGGAGACAACGGGGTGAATGGGGCTCTCACCCACTAAAAACCCACCGTGCGCCTCCACCCGCCCTTGCTACGGCGGATCACGGGTACCGCGTCAGTTACGACCGCGATCCGCAGGCGGCAGCCCCTACGGGCACCCTCTCTTGAGCGACGCCTCGCGCACTTGGGCGTCGCACCTTCGCGGTAGGCTTCCGCGGACGGCAGGGTACTCCCCGACCCCACCGTCCGCAGCCTCGGCTAGGGCGGCATCAGGCGCAGATAAGCGCGCGCACGCCGCCCCTCGCGCCGGCGGCGAATCGGGTCCGCGATGCCCCGACAAAACCTGCACCAACCGGAAGGTGAGGACCCCGTGCTGCCGCCCTGCCCATTCTTCCAAGATCGGTCGGAGTGCCCCCACGGTCCAGAGACCGGCCCGGGGCGTCTCCAGCCGAGACTTCCACTTTAGGACGGTGGCGCGGCGGGCATCTTCCCGCCACGATGACATTGCGCTCGGCGAGGGGCGGCTGCCCCCCGCCCGCGCCGTCGACGCCCGCCGATAGACGTCGGCGAGTACCTCCGCCTCCAGATCCCACGGGGGGGTTCCGGCCAACGCGCAGGCTGCATCGGTCGAGACCGTGCGGTACCCGCGTATTGCCCTGACCGCTACGACCCTCTGTGGACGCCACAGAAGGGCCCTATTGCGAGCGGCCAGGGACTCCGCCCACACGGGCGCGCCGTACAGCGCCATCGACCGTACTACCCCCGCGTAGAGTCGTCGACACGCAAGACTCGGTCCGCCCAAATTCGCCATAAGTCGCCCGAGGGCGGACGCCGTGTTCACGAGCCTTGGCGCAAGACGGCGGAAGTGCTCGTCAAAGTGCCACCGTCCATCCAATACCAGGCCCAGATATTTGATGTGGGCCTGGATTGGGAAGCCCACACCGTTGACCGTTATCGAGGCGCTGGCGGGCGGGCCCCGTCGGCGCCCATGGAAGAGTAGGGCCTCCGACTGTTCAAGGGCCACCCTAAGCCCCAGCGCCTCGATCCGCCTGGCCACCTCCGCCGTACCTGAGGTGGCCAGCGTTGCCGCCTCCTCGAGGGTCCTGCCCCGGGCTGTGACGAGCGTATCGTCTGCGTAGCAAATTACGCCCAGCCCGGGGGGGAGCCGGCCACGGAGGACCCAGTCGTAGCCGATGTCCCACAGGAGCGGCCCAAGAACCGAACCCTGCGGGACGCCGCACGACATAGCCCTCCTTACAACGTCCCCTTCCCGGTCCACGAAGAGGACGCTGCGGCCGTCCAGGTAGTCTGCCACCAGCCGCCTTAGGTAGAGGGGCACTCCATGGTACCGGAGTGCCTCCTTGATGCAGCCGAATGGCAGACTATTGAAGGCGTTGGCGACGTCGAGTGACACCGCCAACAGCACTTCCCTCGAGGCGACGGCCTCCGCAGCCGCGGCCTTCAGGCGCAGAATGGCGTCGACCGTAGACTGACCCGCCCGATATCCAAACTGGGCGTCGGACAGGTCGGGGCCGACCGCTCCTAGGTGCCGGACGATGCGGGCAGCGACTACCCGCTCGAGAAGTTTTCCCGCCTCGTCCAGCAACACGATGGGCCTGAAGGCCGAGACCGTATTCGGAGGCCGTCCCGGCTTCGGCAGGAGCACGAGCTTCCCCTCCTTCCAGCAGTCAGGGAACCGTCCGGACACCAGGCAAGCGCCGAACAGCTCCCCGAGGCGGGGCTCAAGGTGGTCGAGGACCAGGGCCAGCACTCGGGCGGGAACCCCGTCCGGCCCGGGGGCGGCGCCTCTCCGCATACGCGCAGCCGCCGCCCCCATTTCCGTCGTCGTCACGGGCGGTACCTCCCCATCGTCGGCCTCCCGGTCACCATCTGGCGGAGCCATGACCGGGGGCGTGTGCACCGCCCGTGAGGGGAAAAGTCCCTCGACCACCTCAGAGAGGAAGCCCGGCTGGAGGGTCTCCGTAAGGGGGGGGCCCTGGGCGCGGAGCTTGTTAAGCGCCGCGCGGTACGGGCGTCCCCAGGGGTCACGCTCGAGACCCTCCAGCATCTCCTGCCTTTTTGCGTCTTTGGCGCGACAGATGGCCAGCTTTAACGCGGCGCGCGCACTGCTATACGCCACATACAGCTGGTCCTCCCGCTCTTCGTCGCGGATTCGGCGACGTCTGCTGCGGGTGTAGGACCTCCGGGCACGAATACAGGCCGCACGGAGGTCCGCCAGCTCCGGGGACCACCAGTAAACCCCCTTCCGTCGAGGCGGGCGCCGCACGCGGGGCATGGCTGCATCGCAGATCTGCGTAAGCATGCCGCGAATGCGGCCAGCCTCGGCGCCCACGTCTTCCGTCAGGGGGGGAGGCAGCCAAGATTGAAAAATGGCCGCCTCCACCAGCAGGTCCCGGTCGAGCCTACCCACAGCCCATCGCGGAAAAGCGGGAGTTCTGTCCGCCGCGTGACCCCTGCTGGCGCCCTGAAGGGTCCGGGAGACCTCTATCTGAATGTATCTGTGGTCAGAGGTCAGATAGGGTCTCGACCTCCTCCAGAACTCGCCAGCTCCTTACGCGTGCGGCGACACCGGGGCTAGCGAACGAAAGGTCCACTATCGACCCGCCCCCGCGCCGCACGCACGTTAGGGCGGACCCTCGGTTTAGCAACACGAGGTCCGCCGCTGCCGCCCACTCTTCGACCGCCGCACCTCGGGCGTCCGTCCCGGGGGACCCCCACGCCGTTGATTTGGCGTTGAAGTCCCCCAGCACGAGCACAGGGCTCGGTGCTATACGCCGTATCGAGGTCTCCAGATTGTGCAGGAGGACCTCGAAAGCCGCCAGACTACGACTAGGGGAGAAGTACACGCCATACAGCGTGACCCCTCCCCATTCAGCCGCCACATATCCCGTGCCCTGGTCTTTGAGTGACAAGGGCGGGGAATGCGGCGCCGCCGAACCGACGACCGCCACGGAGCCATCCCCGCTACCCGCCCAATTGGGGCGATCCGGGACTATGTAGGGCTCCGCGGCTACGGCAACACCGATCGACCGCTCCGCCATGGATTGCAGGAAGAGGTCCTGCGCCCTGGCGGAACGGCCGAGATTCCCTTGGAGGAGGATAGCGTCGTGATCCGTTATTGGACCACGATATCCTCCTCCATGCGCTGCGGCGGTCCAGCCGCGCCGGGTTGGGCAGCCGGGGCCGATTGGCTGCCCACCCCCCTCTTAGGGCCTGACTTGGCCGGAGGCCTGCACCCCACCCGCCCCATACAGTGGTTGGCGGGGCGATTGCCCGCCGCGCACTCGGGGCAGTGTGGGGTGGCAGAACAGGCAGCCGCCTGGTGCTCTGCCTGACCGCAGCGGAAACAGAGCCCGCTGCAGTCGAAGCAGTTAGTGCACAGCGGCCGGGTGTGACCGACCGCCATGCACTTATAGCACCTGGCAGGCCGGGGCTCCAGCGCGATTACCCGCGCGGCGCTCCAGCCCACCAGAAGTCTACCAGCGGCGACCAAATCCTTGGCCGTCACGGAATCGTCCAGCCCGGAAATGCGCAGTTCAGCGCACTTCACGGGTCTGGCGACCCGGACACCACTCTCCTCTGGGAACAGGCGCAGCAGCCTCGCGGCCATTGCGTCGGCCGTCTTGTTGCCCTCTGGCCCCAGGTACTCGAAAATTCGAGCACCTGTCCGGGCTTGGCGGGAGCGAGCGGAAACGTCCCCGAGGTCGGAGACGTTTATTTCCCGCCGGGCACGTTTTAAGACGGCCTCATAAGTCAGGCCCTTTTCCTTGGCCTCGGGCAGCAGGGTGATGACCACCGCTGCTGCCTTCGGCACTTTTAGCTTGCGCGACCTCTTCCGCTTGTTTTGCGGCGCCTTCGGGGCCTCTCCCCTTTGAGATACAGGCGCCGTCTCACGCTCCGAGGCAGCGCCGCGACCCTTGGCCCGGGATCGCCGGGGCCCAACCACCTGCCAGTCCCCGTCTGAGGACGTAGCAGTGGCAGGGGCGGGGGCAGGAGCTCGGGGTGCGACCGCCGCAGCCCGTGAGGGTGCAACCGTTTGTCTCGGCGCAGCAGGACGCGGAGGCGCAGCGGCGCTTGGCAGAGGCGGGAACTCCTCTCGGGGCTGACCCCTCGGGGCTTGTCCCGCCTTGTCCTTTTTCCTCGACTTTGTTTTTTGGCCCTTTCCTTGATCTAAAGAAGCCGGCGAAGGTTTTGCCGCCGGTGGTTTGGCCGCCATCGCGGCAAAAGAAACATGCCCTCCCTGGCACGGCAGAGGTGTCGGTGCCGAGGACGATGCGGCACTTCTTTTATCAGCCGCAAGCGGCGGCCGAAGTCGGGGCTCCGGCGGCAATCTTGCGGCTAGGGCCTCAAACCGCGGGCCAAAGACCGCATCCATGCGGTCGATAACCGCGCGCAGCATTCTGTCGTCGAGCCCAGTGACAGGGCTCGACTGAGCAGCAGACGGAGCCGAGGCGGTCGCCGAGGTGGGGCGGAGGCGCGGCTGCTGCGGCGAGGCGGTCGCGGGGAGAGCAGGCTCGACCCGCACCACGGAAGCCGATGCACTTGGGGTGGCCTCAGGGAGCCCAAGCTCGACCCTCATATTGGCCATGCCCCGGTGCAGCTCCTCGACCGTTGCCTCCAGGCGCTGGTTTCTTGCTCCGAGGTCGGCCACCTCCGACACAAGCCGCTCCACCACGTCGGACAGTTCCGTGGCGGCGATTTTGAGGCCCCGGACGAAGCTACCTTTTAGGTTCTTCGAGCCCATGGCCACCGTCGTGATTATGGCCACGCTGTCCGCGGCTCTTTCTGCGAATTTTGCCGCAGTGGGCGGCCCGCCGCTGTCGATAGGGAGACGGAGCTTCTCAGACAGGAGCGCCAAGCGCTCCTCTGAGTGTTGCACCGTCTCAACCCTCTTCAAGCATCGCGTCTCAGCCGCTGAGGCGGCACGCGGGATCGGTGTCCCGGGTCGGCTGATGCCTCGACCCCTAACCGCTGCGGGTATTTTTGGGGGAGGCATCTCAGCCGAGCTCAGGTCGGAGTCTGAGGCAGCGCCCCCCTGAGATAGGGTGCGCTTGCGCCAGAACCGCGACTCCGACACCACCTCTGCCGACCGCGATGGCTGAATCTCAGGAGCCTCAGTCGGGCCACCCTCTTCAGCGGCGGACATCTCGGCGGCTGAAGTGCCGGCCGAGCTGCTAGTTATCGAGCCGTCCCTTGACGACTGGGACGCTCCCTCCGTCGTCTTCTTCTTGCCCTTGCGGGACTTTTTGGCGCCGCGCGTTTTACGCGCAGCTGCACTAGTAGGGGCCGCTTTTGCAGCCGGACCCCTTACAGCTGAGGCGTCAGGTGACTTACCCGACTCCGTCGAAGTGGTTGGTTTTAAATTTAACAAATCCATATGATTCCCACGAGTGTGGGAGAAAAGAGGTCCGCCCGGGCAGAGCTCCCATTACCCGGGTAAGCGTACATTTTTAACCCAACACAGGGGGTCCGCAGGTACCCTGGCTGGGGCCGCGCTCGAGACTGAACTACCCATCAGCCATGCATCTCCTCGCCGCGCGCCAGAGCTTGAGATTCGGGGTAATTTTTTATAGAGGTTGTCTTCCTCGCGGTCCGGGCGATTAAGCCAAGACCCTCGTTCCTGTATGCCCGCGAGACGTAACCACAGACACGCGCTCAGGTTTACGATTTGGGATGGAGGGGGCCGCTGTGGCCCCACTGTCCCCCCTCTCCAGAGCCCGGTGAGCCAGTCTGGCCCCACCGACTCCGACGCCTGGTCTATCCGCTGTGCCCTCTGCTCAGTCAGAGGGACACGCGGAGACCCGTCCTGTCCGGAATTTTAGCCGCCGGCGACTGCCGACGTTGCCCGGGGTGCACCACTAGGAGGTAAACCGGACAAATTAGCACCCCTCTATCATCAGACCCTGGATATCATCTATGACCGAAGTTCTAGTCAAGACATTTCAAACGAGCCCTAACTCAATGGAGTTGCGCCATTTAATTAGATAGTTTCGCATGGCCACCTTCCAGCTCTATCATCAGACCCTTGATACCATCTAAAGACAAAGTACTCATCAAGACGAATCAAACGTGTCCAAACTCGACGGGGTTGCGTTATTTCATTATAGAGTTACTGTGGCCACCTTCCAGCTTCATCATCAGCCCCTGGATACCATCTAAACACAAAGTACTCGGCAAGACAAATCATACGAGCCTTAACTCGATATGGTTGCACCGTTTCATTATAGAGTTCCTATGTCCACCCTCCAGCTCTATCATCAGATAAACTCCATGTCATCATAATATTGCATTGTCACGAAACAATGTCACGAAATTTCAGCTCAATCGGAAAAAACCGGGAAGTGTGTCAAATTTAACTTGCAAGATTTGAACGGGACAAGTACAATAAAAGCGTCGCCACGCTAACAGCCGATTTTACCCTCCCTCCGCATTAGATGTTTCACATCAAAAACGAATAATTCTCAGTAGCAGCCAGGAGTTTGGAAACGTGCCCAGTAAACTGTAATAGGCTCGCACCCTATTACTTGGGACTTAAACATAGCTGGCGAACCGTGGGTGTGTAATACACCTCTGCCTACCTCTGAGGGTAATACAGGCGTGACGCTATGTTTTTTTTGTTATTGTTTTTTAGGTAAAATCTTCTGTACTTGCTAAATACATTTAAATTGAATTCTAATGAATTACAAGAATATAGTTCCAATCAGACTTAACAATGTATGAGCACATCGCTCTATACGATTCACCCCTAAGTACTATCAATAAATTTAATTTCAAAACCAATTAATTGAACTTACGATATGATATTGTAAGTTTATGAAGGCAACCCGCATACATTAAAATGTGCTTGAAAGGATAATACAAAGCCGACAACCAGAAAACCTATCACAGGATTAAATAAGACCCACCGCTTTGAGAGCCTTATAGAGCTAAATCTATATTTTAGTATTAAGATCGATACTACATCATAATAATATTATATTCCAGTATCAAGTTACATAATAAAATTATAATTTAATACTTTGTGATATGAATTTTGTAAACGATTGAACAATTTTGTACTAAATTGACTGTAGCTGCGGGAGTTCTTATAACGGCCAAACAAAGAGATCCATCACCGAGAGAGTGAAAGAGCATATCGCAGCCGTAAAGAATAGTCACCCCGGCCAGTCAGCGATTGCAAAACATCTACTGGAATCCGGTACAAATCACTAGATAGCGTTTAACGACCATAAAATCCTCTCCGTGGAACGCCATTTCTACCCAAGGCTGGTCCGTGAGGCGATCGAAATCAAAAAGTACCGAAATTTCAATCGAGGAGATGGTTTTAGGTTGTCTTCATCGTGGAACCCCGTAATGGCAAAGTGTCCGCGTCGCGATTTGTGTCTCAGAAAAACGATAGACACTGTTAGTGTTTTGTGTCCTTTATACTTTGCGGTCAGAAAGTGAGGGTAGTTGAAGATACTCTCACACAATATAACTGACTTACTAAACTAGTCCTTAGTATAATATTATAAATGCGTAAGTGTGTTTGCTTGTTTATTATTACTAACGTTAAAATAGAAGTCTCACCACCCCATCCTTTCCCGCGGGTGTTGTACAAGGCGACTAAAACAATTATCACCCGTTGCATTACTGGTGGTAGGGCTGGTGAAAGTACTTACTTGATATCGGGCCCGAACAGGTCGGTACCACCGTCTCCTGTGTGACCGGTCATGAAGCATGTCAGTATGTTTTGGGTATAGCAGAAAATAGCCGTTAATTCTTTCATTTCATAAAATTGTGAGCAGCAGCTTGACAATACTCCCGGTATAGTTAAGTCCATGAGCTACAGTAATCATTTACCATCAGTTGGGCCGTGGCTTATCTGCCAACATAAGCAATGAAAAAGTATTTTTTTTAATCCAATAATAGTACAGTGGTCTAGATATCTTCTTCCAATGTAGTGTGTTGCCAATTCAATTCCCTCACAAAAGAACTTCATAAATGGTTGTTAATGTCTAGATGTATTTTGTATCTGTTATAACAGTTTAAATGACATTTAGATATTTTTTATATATATGTTTAGCATTTGACATGCTTAGCACTAAACATTAAACAAAAATGTGAAATCGAAAATAACAGTCAGGAGCAGGATTTGAACCTGCATCTCCTGGATACCGTCCAGATGCTTTGCCAATTCAGCCATACTGACAATTGCTCCTGACTGCTAATTTCGATAACACATCATACTTAACGTCTTTGGGTGACGCCTGCGCCATCTGTCGGAAGTATTTTCATACACTATACCGACCAGGTAATTTTACAATTAAGATTTTTACCTAATAATGCCGCAAACCCTATAAATATTTAAATATTTTTTATATATATTTTTAGCATTTGACATGCTTAGCACTATACATTAAACACAAAGTGAAAAATGTGAAATCGAAAATGACAGTCAGGAGCAGGATTTGAACCTGCATCTCCTGGATACCGTCCAAAATCCTGCTCCTGACTGTTATTTTCGATTTCACATTTTTCACTTTGTGTTTAATAAAATGACATTGCTCAAATCGGCCAATGAATCAACAAGCATGCTACCCTAACTAGAATTACTAGTTTATTTTATAACTTAGAAATCAATTATTACATTCTCACGGACACTTCAAAATCTCGTAGACAATTTATCTAGACATAAGTTAATTATTTTAAAATAATACTATGTAGTAAAGAAAAAGGTATCTAGTTAGTGAAACCAGTCAATTACTAAATCTATTTTCATTCATTTCAGTCGTAGATCTATAAGTAAGTATCTAAATAGATTCATTTTTATGTTAAAAAAGCGCTAAAATACTTATGAACTCGCGACGCCATTCTATTTAGTAATTACCTACTTAAAAAAAATTATAACCTCAAAATGGATAACTACTTTGGTTATTATGCAGTTTTCAGAAGTGTCCGTGACTATAATTTAATTTCGATCGAATGTGGTCGTTATTAACCACACAAAAACATTTTTTTGTAACTGTTGGTTCTTAGGCCAACAATGTATGGCAGCTGAATAATGTCCTTTCCAAAATCCCTTACCTAGCAATGATTGACCACAAATTTGTGGTTAACCTTGTGGTTAATGTATAGTGCTAAGCATGTCAAATGCTAAAAATATTTATAAAAATATCTAAATAGCAATGATTGTTTACTGTATAAAGATAATTATGGGACATAATCATCGTATGTATTAGGTAGATGCATCTGCGAATCAGGAATGCCTTTCTCTAAAGAACAAATTATTTGTGAAAATGGAAATAGAGAGTTTTACTACGTGCAGTATTCGAACCTACGTCCCATCCAATCCGGGGAAGTAATCTGGACCGCTAAGCTATCACAGTCACCAACGGTGACTCCAAAATCCCCAGTTCACATTTGTTTTAGTAGTCTGTACGACCTATTCTCTTTTAAAGGTTGTGGGTACCAGCAGTAATATATTTCACATTGAATTTGTTATTTTTTTATTGCATATAGTGGCAGACGAGCCACTGCTCATCTGATGTTAAAAGGTAACCGTTGCTCATGGACTTAACTATACCGATAGTATTGTCAAGCCGCTACTCACCATTTCATTTCACCGATATGAAATGAAAGAATAAACGGCTATCTCCTGCTACAGCCAAAACTCAACGATGTGCTTTATGGCCGGTCGGTCGGGAGATGGTGGTACCAACTCGCTCGGGCCCACTACTAAGTGAGTACTTCCACTTGGTACCCAGCCCTTTTCTTTTTATTTAGGCGGGAAAAAATGTACCTAACCACACACCCCGTCATTCGGGGCAACGAACAGGGTAGTGTGGGTTGGTAGCCCGTTTTTTTTTTTTTTTGTTATGGCGGGAAAAAATGTTCCTAACCGCACACCCTATCGTTCGGGGCAACGACCAGGGTAGTGTGGGGCCTGCACCCACTAAAGAAACCCGCCGTGTGCCGTCTCTCCGCCTTTATTGGCGGGCCACTGGAACCATGTTACATTCCTTCGGTGGTGGGTTGGTAGCCCTACCACCAGTCATGCAATGGATGATAATTGTTTACTTCCCTTAGTCGCCTCATACGATACCCGTAGGAAAGAATGAGGTGATGACACTTGTGTTCTTGGTGCGTCGCTACACGGAAATAGATGTTTCACTTTAAGAAATAGACTGTCACTTTAAGAAATACGAGTAGACTGTGTAGTATATTTCTTAAAGATTTTAAATTAAAATCTAGCCTTAACCTCGTCAGCATTTACCGTGCGATAGCCGTCATTTGCTTTACACCTCCAGTGCTAATTATATTAGAGCTAATTAATGAGGCGGCAACATTATTTTTTCCTTTAAATTACATATTCATATTTTTAAAGCTATATTATTAAGGAAATATGATTCCATGTGTTATTTGGTGATAAATTCCTTATATACTAAGCGAGTTGCAAACAAGCATGCAGCCCGCCTGATGGTAAGTGGTTACCGTAATCTATAGACGTTATTATAGCAACACCAGAGGCATCACTCACGCGTCGCCTACTCCAAGGAAAGGGATAGCAAGTAGAGAGGAGAAATAACTAAGGAGAAATAAGAAGGATGGAAAGGATAGTAGAAAGAGGATAAGAAGAGGTTTTTTAGACTCCGGCGCTCTCACTCACCATGCGATCCCATGCTGATCTGCTGTGAGTATATGGTACTTCCCCGATTGAAATTCATGCTGGCATAAACAAGGCTTTGCCACTAGGAGTTGGCATCGTTTGTAATAAATTCAACTATGGCAACTTTTGAGAAGCTTCAGTAGATATATATTTATGCAACGTGATACAAGCGATATTGTCGTTGCCTACCCCTGAAATTCATAATATTAGGTTATACACATGTTTAGTAATTCATATAAAATATTTAAAAACAACACACTACGTTTAAAAAAAAAAAGGAAATATGAACCTTAAACTGTATTAGTTAATGAAAGTCCACAAGGAAACACAAGGATTCTTACAAAAACCAAAGCTATCTTATTAAAAAAAAATGATAAATCTTTAAGAAGCATAATTGAACGTTAACATAAAAGAACGTACAAAACATAACTTTACGTACAATTTGAGTCAAACAGTAAAACAAAGCTTGTTCCGGTTCGTTGCCGCGTAATGCTAAAAATCTCACTGTGGTCGGAAAGTCAAGAGATCCTAAAATGTCGTCAGTCGTCGATCACGACTCCGGGGCATTATTCACGCCAGAGATAAGTCCAAAACGTACCTGAGAGTTGGCACCCCTGAATAGATACCGCGCCGTGTTTTGGCCCAAGTTTTGGTAAGAGCGATTTAGAACATAAACAAAATATTTTTTGATATTGTTATACATATTTTTTTAGCATTTGACATGAAAATATGAAATCGAAAATAACAGCCACGAACAGGATTTGAACCTGTATCTCCTGTAATACCGTCACAGATGCTTTGCCAATTGAGCGGCGTCACCCAAGACGTAAAGAGTGAATGTGTTATCGTGTATCGCAGTACCGAGCAATTTATCACGATTGTTACTAACGCCCCAACGCTAGCTACACCAGAGGCATCACTCACGTCGCTATCTCCAGGAAAGGGATAGGAAGTGGATAAGTAGAGCATAATAAGGACGGTAGGACACTAAGGAGATAATAGGAAGAATAGAAGAGATAGGATAGGGAGAGGGTTTGGGCCTCAGGCGCTCTCATTCACCATACGTAACACAATGATAAGAGTAGAGTACCTACCATTATTTCACGCTGATCTTTTGGGAGAGGATGGTACTTCCCCGATCGAGCAGGCCTGTACTTTATTATACAGTATTACAGGAGGGTAGTAAATGGGCCTTCTATACATTTTTCTGGTTAGCTAAATAGGTTGGTATAGGGCTTGTATCAATTTTTACTTTAGTCGGAGTGCTATATTGTCTTAACCTAATATCAATTAGCCGTGTATCACTCACACACACACACACGCTATCCGTCACATCTCGTTTCAATGGGGGTGAGAAAAAAAAGATTTAGGTACTGTCTCTGCCGACCGCAGGATAAGAGTCTATGTATGCAAATAATCGCTCTCAGTTTCTAACTTATTTCGGCAATAGGAAATATTATGTAAGTGTGAATCGAGAAACGACTGTGACCGCGAGATTGGAGTATAAATCTGGTTTTCACCTTCACGTTATGAAAGTTATTATTTTATCTTACTAATATCATAAACGTGAAAGTTTGTAAGTTTGTTACTCAATGACGTAAAAAGTGCAGAACAGATTTCATTAGAGTTTGTTTCCTGGATTAACATACAGGGTTTTACTTTTTATCCAGAATAAAGCTGCCAGGCCAGCTGAGCCAGGTCTAACGATGTTGCTAGCAGCTACTAGTTACACATATTTCTTTGCGAAGCGACTATGTAGTAGTACCAATTATTTGGAAATATTTTATACGCTTTGATAATTATGACAATCCTAATTGTAACATTTAAAGTAACCTCATCGGAATAAGACGAGTACATTCTGAACATTGAAATGTTTCCATACACCAGATAGTTTAGTTTTTATTCCACAATTTTTCTGTCCCACTATTGGGTACGAGTCTCAACTCATGTGGAGAGGGATTACGAAATAGTCCACAACGTCTGGCCCAGTGCGGGTTGACAGACTTCTGCTTGCTCGGACTTAAGCCGTTGAGAAAACCTCTTAAACATGCAGGTTTCCTCACGATATTTTCCTTCACCGAGCAGTGATAATTTGTAAACATATACACACATAATTTGTGTGGTAACCACACATCTTTTTTTTTTATTGTATTAGGTGGCAGACGAGCCACGGCCCATCTGATGGTAAATGGTAATTATCGCTCATGGACTCAACTATACCGAGAGTATTGTCAAGCCGCTGCTTACCATTTCATTACACAGATATGAAATGAAAGAATAAACGGCTATCTCCTGCTACAACCAAAACGCAACGATGTGCTTCATGGCCGGTCACACGGGAGATGGTGGTACCAACCCGATTGGGCCCGATAGCAAGTGAGCACTCCCACTTGGTACCCAGCCCTACCACCATTAATGCAATGGGTGATCATTGTTTACTTCCCTTAGTCGCTTCATACGACACCCGTGGGAAAGAATGGGGTGGTGACACTTGTATTATTAGTCCGCCACCACACGGACAGCAACATCTAATCGTGTAGTGTCACTATGTCCTTGATTGGTGCTTAACATAAAGGAGGATGAGGACGCAACGACACGTCTTCCATTAAAAAAAGTATAGTGACTTATATGTGTTAAATTTTAAGTACTAGATTTTTTTTATACTACCAGGGTGGCATGCAAACGTAAGGTCTACCATATGGTGGGGTGTGGTGCCGGTTTACCTCCTAGTGGTGCACCCCGGGCAACGTCCCAGGCGTTGGAGTCGGTGGGGCCAGACTGGCTCACCGGGCTTTGGAGAGGGGGGACAGCGGGGCCACAGTGAAAATCATAAACCTGAGCGTGTGTCTGTGGTTACGTCCGGGCATACAGGAACGAGGGTCTTGGCTTAATCGCCCGGACCGCGAGGAAGATAACCTCTATAAAAAATTACCCCAAATCTCAAGCTCTGGCGCGCGGCGAGGAGATGCATGGCTGATGGGTAGTTCAGTCTCGAGCGCGGCCCCAGCCAGGGTACCTGCGGGCCCCCTGTGTTGGATTACAAATGTATGCTTACCCGGGTACAGGGAGCTCTGCCCGGGTGGACCTCCTTTCTCCCATACTCGTGGGAACACCATGGAAAATTGTTTGAAAAATACAAATAAATCGACAGAATTGGGTGAAAATCCCGACGCCTCAGCCGTAAGGGGTCCGGCTGTAAATGCGGCCCCTACTAGTGCAGCTGCGCGCAAAACGCGCGGCGGCAAAAAGTCCCGCAAGGGCAAGAAGACGTCCAAGGGAACGCCCCAGTCTTCGAGGGACGGCTCGATGACGGGCAGCTCTGCCTGCACATTAGCTGCCGAGATGTCTGCCGCTGAGGAGGGTGGTCTGACTGAGGCTGCCGAGAGTCAGCCATCGCGGCCGGCAGAGGTGGTGTCGGAGTCGCGTTTCTGGCACAAGCGCACCCTGTCTCAGGGGGGCGCTGCCTCGGAGTCCGACCTGAGCTCGACAGAGATGCCTCCCCCAAAAATACCCGCAGCGGCTAGGGGTCGAGGCATCAGCCGACCCGGGACGCCGATACCGTGTGCCGCCTCAGCGAAAGAGGCCGAGACGCGACGTCTAAAACGAACGGAGACGGTGCAACATGCAGAGGAGCGCCTGGCGCTCCTGTCTGAGAAGCTCCGTCTTGACATGGGCTCGAGGAACCTTAAAAGTAGCTTCGTCCGGAGACTTAAAATCGCCGCCACGGAACTGTCTAACGTGGTAGAGCGGCTTGTGGTGGAGGTAGCCGACCTTGAGGCGTGAAACGAGCGCCTGGAGAAAACGGTCGAGGAGCTGCACCGAGGGGTGGCCAATATGAGAGCCGAACTTGGGCTCCCAGCATCCCGAGTGCCTCGGCTTTCGTAATGCGGGTCGAGCTTGATCTCCCCGTGACCGCCTCGCTGCCGCCGCCGCGCCTCCGCCCTGCCTCGGCGACCGCCTCGGCTCCGTCTGCCGCTCAGTCGGGCCCTGTAACTGGGCTAGAGGACGAAATGCTCCGCGTGGTTATCGACCGCATGGATGCGGTCTTTGGCCTGAGGTTCGAGGCCCTAGCCGCAAGATTGCCGCCGAGCCCCGACTTCGGCCGCCGCTTGCGGCTGATAAAAGAAGTGCTGCAGCGTCCTCAGCACCGACACCTCTGCCGTGCCAGGGGGGGCATGTGTCTTTTGCGACGACGGCAGCCAAACCACCAGCCGCAAAACCTTCGCCGGCTCCTGTAGGCCCGGGAAAGGGCCAAAAAAAGGCTAGGAAAAAGGACAAGGCGGGACAAGCCCCAAGGGGTCAGCCCCGAGAGGAGTTCCCGCCTCTGCCAAGCGCCGCTGCGCCTCCGCGTTCTGCTGCGCCACGACAAACAGTCGCACCCTCACGGGCTGCTTTGGTCGCACCCTGAGCTCTTGCCCCCACCCCTGCCACTGCTACGTCCTCAGACGGGGACTGGCAGGTGGTTGGGCCCCGGCAATCCCGGGCCAAGGGTCACGGCACTGCCTCGGAGTGGGAGGCGGCGCCAATCAATCAGAGAGGGGAAGCCCCGAAGCGAAGAAAGAAGTCGCGGAAGCTGAAGGTCCCGGAGGCAGCTGCGGTGGTGATCACCGTGCTGCCTGAGGGAAAAGAAAAGGGCCTGACTTACGAGGCCGTCTTGAAGCGTGCCCGGCGGGAGATAAACATCTGCGATCTCGGGGACGTTTCCGCTCGCTCCCGCCAAGCCCGGACAGGTGCTCGGATTTTCGAATACCTGGGGCCAGACCCTTCAGGGCGCCAGCGTGACCCCTACGCGGCGGACGGAACTCCCGCTTTTCCGCAATGGGCTGTGGGTAGGCTCGACCGGGACCTGCTAGTGGAGGCGGCCATTTTTTTAATCTTGGCTGCCTCCCCCCCTGATGGAAGACGTGGGCGCCAAGGCTGGCCGCATTCGCGGCATGCTTACGCAGATCTGCGATGCGGCCATGCCCCGCGTGCGGCGCCCGCCTCGACGGACTGATGGTCTCCGGAGCTGGCGGACCTCTGTGCGGTCTGCATTCGTGCCTGGAGGTTTGGACCTCCGCGGGTGGCCTCGGGCGGGATGGGCGCCGACGTTGCCCACCCGCCAGCGCCTCGATAACGGTCAATGGTGTGGGACTTCCGATCCAGGCCCACATCAAATATCTGGGTCTGGTATTGGATAGACGGTGGCATTTTGACGAGCACTTCCACCGTCTTGCGCCAAAGCTCATTGGCACGGCGTCCGCCCTCAGGCGATTGATGACGAATTTGGACGGACTGAGTCTCGCGTGTCGACGGCTCTACGTGGGGGCAGTACGGTCGATGGCACTGTACGGCGCGCCCGTATGGGCGGATTCCCTGGCCGCTCGCAATAGGGCCCTTCTGTGGCGTCCACAGAGGGTCGTAGCGGTCAGGACAATACGCAGGTACCGCACGGTCTCGACCGATGCAGCCTGCGCATTGGCCGGAACCCTCCCGTGGGATCTGGAGGCGGAGGTGCTCGCTGACGTCTATCGGCGGGCGTTGATGGTGCGGGTCCCCACCCGCAGCCGCCCCTCCCCGAGCGCGATTTCATCGTGGCGGGAAGATGCCCGCCGCGCCACCGTCCTAAAGTAGAAGTCTCGGCAGGAGATGCCCCGGGCTGGTCTCTGGACCGTGGGGGCGCTCCAGCCGATCTTGGAAGAATGGGCGGGGCGGCAGCACGGGGTCCTCACCTTCCGGTTGATGCAGGTTTTGTCGGGGCATGGTTGCTTCGGCAAATACCTGCACATGATCGCTAGGAGGGAGACGACCCCAGGCTGTCACCACTGCGACTGCAGCGAGGACTCGGTGCAGCACACGCTCGAGTCGAGAGAGTTGCGCGAGCGATGGTTGGCGGTGACAGGGCCTGGACCACGGTCACCACCTTCTGCGAGGCTGTCATCTCGCGGAAGGAGGTGGCAGCCTCTTTGCCACTGGGAGGAATCCTCCTTCGCGGACCCGATTCGCCGCCGGCGCGCGGGGCGGCGTGCGTGCGCTTACCTGTGCCTGATGCCGCCCTAGCCGAGGCTGCTGACGGTGGGGTCGGGGAGTACCCTGCTGTCCGCGGAAGCCTACTGCGAAGGTGTGACTCCCAAGTGCGCGGGGCGTCGCACAAGAGAGGGTGCCCGAAGGGGCTGCCGCCTGCGGATCGCGGTGAAACGACGCGGTACCCGTGGTCCGCCGTAGTAAGGGCGGGTGAGGGCGCACGGTGGGTTTTTAGTGGGTGAGAGCCCCAAACTACCCCGTTGTCTCCCCGGGCAGTGGGTTGTGCGGTAGGACATTTTTGCCCAATAACAAAAAAAAAAGCCTACCATATGGTAAGCGGTTACCGTAGCTTATAGACGCTAGCAACACCAAAGGCATCACTATTGTATCGCAAACTCCATGGAATAGAAGGTGGGAGGAGGGATAGTAACGAGAAGATAAGGAGGGCGTTTGAGCCTCAGCAGTCTTTCTCGCCATGTGAAAGACACTAGTAAGAGTACCTAATGTTCATTCACGCTGATCTACTGTGAGAGAGTAGTATATCCCCGATCGAGCCAGCCCATCCCTGCTGGGACAAGCAAGGAACAATTCTTCCCGCGACTACATCCGCGTGAACGTTGGAATATAATTACATCACTGTGTGACACATTAATGACCTCAAAAATTGCTAATCCTATAGGAAACTATCAATTTTAACCGATATACAAAGCCTATATACTTTTTTAGATTTTGGACTATATGTACCTCTGCTAAATTTCATCATGATCGGCTAAATAGTTCAAGCGTGAAACAGTAAAAAACAAACGCACTTTCGCGTTTATAATATTATAAGGATTAAATTTCGTATTGGAAATGGATAACACAATTCTCAAAACGTAAATAAAGGGGCATCTGTTTACCAAAATAACTCTAGTCGAAATGTTTATACAGAATAAGTCTTTCAGAACACGATAAATCATTTTCCCAAGAAAAACGGTACCTCTTTTTTATATGTATCATATTTCGCGGAAGATGTGTTTGGCATCGCGTTTCTGTTTACATTAATAAGAATATTTTACTTCTATATATAGAAACTTAAATCATCAAGCTATTTTGACGTGATGTTGATAAAGGCTTCTATTGAATTAATGAAAAAGTGAATGTCGACGTGTTTAAGCCTTTAAACGAGTACACTTGGGGACAAAAGAAGCGACTTGATGCGCAAAATATCGCTAAGAAAATATATACTATATTGCGGAACTTTTTACAAGCCAGACTTTTTACACTGTGTTTATAGAAATATCACTCGAGTGGATTGTGGCGATTAGTGCTGCGAAAAGAAGAATAAACATTCTAAATGATTTTATTGCAAATTATCGGACCTTCTATATTCAAACAGGATACAATACTACGGAACGCTTTTGGTCCTAATTTTAAGCACCGTGGCAATTTCCTCCCATGCGTGAATCATAAATCAATCCAATCATGGTCTGAAGTATCCCATAACAAATGACACGGGTAAAGCGCAAGAAGTGAAAGCACGGTATCAACATATACACATACACATCGAGAGGCACGTTGCCATCATGACTACACCATGTGACATCTAGCGCGACAATGATGGGGGACACGTGCACTCGCTCTCAGGAGCAAGCAACATGGCTCCAATCACTTATAATGTCGCAGGGCATGTTGGGGACACTGTGCAATGTTACAGCGTCATGTAGATTAAGTGTTGCGCGTCACGTTGCAGGATAAAAGTCTCTTAAGTGTAGCCGGAGCGTTAACCAAACTTCCTATTGCGATAAAACTATGGTAAGGCTCACGCGCAAAATAGTTTGAAATATATTTTAAGAATTAAAGCTATTCTATATGGCTATAAATAAAATTGTAAGTATTTTTTATCATTCATCTGTTACTTGGGTCTCTTCTCATATCAAGAGAGATTTATATATATAGCCATAGTCCACAGGCTGGCTGTAGGTTAGTATTTGGAGTTTCCACAAAGACAGGTAAGACCGGCAAATTGGGTACGCCGTTAGAAAACTCCTCGTGGTAAGACACTCGGTACGGCAGTATTCTATATCCTGTAGATTCTATACAGTATGAAGTTAAAATTTGAATTCCATCTTATATTATTTGGAGGCGCAAAGACAATCCGCTGTTGTACTTAATTACGGAATTCTTATCCAGCAAATACTTCTTGTTAATAAGCACTACAAATAACATTCTTCAGTAAATTATATTAGCACATAGCTGTAAGTCCTAATTAGCACGAATGTCAGGTATTTCGCGTGAGCAATTAAAACAGTAAAAAGTGGTCGTTAATTATGCGCCATTTCCTCTGCAATGCATTAAGGAAAAGAGGGATGAATTATAAGGACAATTATAAATCTGCTCAGTCGTGCAATACTAATTTATATTGTCAAGGAAGGAAAAGACTAAGTTTAGAAAATTATTTAACAAAAATATCATTGCTCTTTTTTAGCTGTAATAAATTATGAAAAAGCTTAAAATTGCCAAAATGAATATGTTATTGAAAATCGCAGTCTGAATTGGCAAAGCATCTGGGGCAGTATTTTAGGAGATCAGGTTCAAATGCTGCTCGTGACTGTTATTTTTTTATTGCACATTTTCGCATTATATGTTAAGCTATAATAAGTTATTTCTTATTGCTTATGTTGGTAGATTACGGCCCAGCTGATGGTAAGTAGTAATTGTTTAAGTGTAGTCAATAGTTATGAAACAAAATAGTTAAAGTTTTATAAAACCGACTAGTAGTTTCTGCATGAACAGACAAACCACCAAATAAAAAAAATTTAAAATGTGATTACGTTCAGAAATGTCGAAATAGTTTAATACAGGCCTTTTATCTAAAATGATTAAATGAACAGACTTCGCTCTGTTGCAGCTCTGTTAGCGTAGATAATCATACGAAACGTAAGATACTACTAGAAAGCGGAGAATGATCTTAAGTATAGTAAGTTAAAGTTAAGAAAGGAGAGATATCTTAGAATAAAAAGACTTTCACGGTCTGTGATGTTTGTTTATTCTCGCTAGACTAGCATGGTGACTATTATGGTCTAAGTTCATCTCTATTTTGTTAGCGTGGTCTTCAGAGTATAATATACTCTTTTAGAAATTTTGTATTGATTCTTCAGTATAAATTAGATATATCTTTGGTATTGGCAATACTGCGCCACGGGTTTTTTCGAATGACGGAATGATCGTTAAAGGGTGGTGACGATTATGTTTGATGACTTTTCCTTGTTAAAATTTATTGTATATATTACTCTTTAACAGACAATATTAGACAATAGTAACTAGAGAGTTGGACTTTATACTATTACTTTAATTGTTTGATAATATAACAAATTATTTGATTCAGTATAACAAAGTATATCAATTTATCGAATAACCACCAAATCAAACTGGCAAAAAGGTGTAAACAAACGCTCTCGCGTCTAACAATTTGAAGCTAGATGTCAATTGTAATTTATGTTTGTGCTGTAAGGTACTTTTAACTAAGCAACGTTATAGAGAACTATAACATCAAATCTGATATTTTTAGTATCAAAAACTTATTTAGATGTATTATTATAGGTTACGTGGAAAAAGCAATTTATTAACATAACTTTTAAGAGCCATATTTAGATTTTTGTAGTAAATTATGAGTACTCAACATGCTGTGTAATATAGGAAAATTAATAAATATTCACGGACATTTCACACAACGTCCTCTGGTCCCAAACTAAGCTTAACACTCGTGATATGGATACTAGATTACGGATATTATACATATTATATTACTTTTTTTTTGTAAATACATACTATGATAGATAGGAAAAAGTAAGACGCAGTACAAATATTTTTTGCTAAAGTGGGAATTGAACCGATGACCTCGAGCACGGAAGTCGGTTACACTACCAACTACGCCACGAGGCCCGTCAAAAATGCTGGCATAATGGACTAAAAAAAGAAAAAAAGCGAAGGTAAAATCAGTCATGCAATGGAAGTCGTAATGGATTCTTATGATTTGAGCCTTGTTAACGTAGAAGTTTCCCTTTCATAGATCTGATAAGTCTTCTTATTTAAATATAAATCCAATGGTTAGGGCCTAGTGCTCTCAACAACAGTAGGTATTGGCCGGATACTTTCCAAATTGACTTTCTTTGAGTTTTCTTATTCTGGCTGTTTAGTATTCTGATTGATTCTGCTTCCATGGGAGTATACTCATTGGAATGAGATGACGTCATAGTCGTCATAGTCACTCGCCGCGTGGGGCCGGCTTTAGAACTGTCCCACCCCTCTCCACCCAAGGGAGTCGTAAGAGCCGACTGAGGGAATACCGAGGGAGTGGCCAGCAGCACTTCTTCGAGTATCAACAACATCCACTGCGATCGCCAACCTGCCTGCCAAGCGTGGCGATTTCGGCACTATACCCCATTCTTGGGGAGGCCTATGTCCAGCAATGGACTTTAAAAAGGCTGATGGATGGACATCATAGTCCGTCACTACATAGACAAATAACTCACTAAGACAATTTAGTCATCCACCCTCCATCAACCTCACTAAAAGCCTATTATTATAGTATAATAACTACTTTAACGAAGGACTTAACAGTACTTGTATCGTAAAACGTCAGCAACATTTGTGGGCGTGTGTTAAGTCTAACATTACCCACTATTTTGTTTTACTACAGCACTTAAATTCTGTAACAATATGAGAATGCGAGACATTTTTATTATTACACTGTAGGACACTTAACAATGTGGCACTATTTTTTGGGAACAGAATATCTTAGAGACCCGTGACCACGACTACTGCAGCGCGGTTGAAACGTCGGGTTAAAGGTAGTTAAAAACTTGACCTAATTTATATGCGAAAAAGACCCGTTTATGTTACTTTAAATAAATATTAATATTCACCGACACTGCTTGTGCTATGGTTAATAGATTACGGATATAATACATATATTACTTTTTTTTGTAAATACATACATGTGATAGAAAACACCCAGACGCAGTATAAATATCTGTTTTCATCACACAAATATTTGTCATGAGTGGGAATCGAACCCACGATCTCGTGAACGGAAGTCGGTTACACTGCCGACTACGCCACGAGGCCCGTCAGCTAGATATGTATAATATTCGCGAATCTTTAAAAGTTACTATCTCAGAGAAGAATTTAAACCGAGTACTTTTTTGATCAGGGGGAAACGCATAAGCCACTAAGGGTACAGACCCTGCTCAAAAGTTTTAATTTCCATATCAGATAATGATAGATAGCGAGTAGGTCTGAGAGAGAACAGTATTGGTGTAAAGAGAGAAAGGGAATGCTCCGATGGGTCAGTTCATGTGGAAAGAATGCTAAATGAGCGACTGGTTAAGAAGATATACAATGCGAAAGTAAAAGGATGTAGATACAGAGGGAGACCGAGACTCACCTACCAACACCAAAAAAATTCAAGGATAGTGGAGTCAAGAGTCTCCAAAACCGGCGAGCGTGTGAAAAGAGTAATGAATGTTGAGGGAGTAAGGGATATATGCAAAAACAGGCACTCTGTTTTTTTCTGCTTACCCTGCAAGGGAAAAGAAGCCGCAATGATAAGTAGGTAATCCTATTGCACGCCTCATAAGCGAAGCGTTAAGGTGGGTTATTACTCTCGTTTCACGAAGAACAAATGATTTTTCAAACTTAAAATGTCTATAAAGCACAAAATTATAAATTATTTGTGAAATGCATTGCCGATAGATGGCGTTGGTCGTTAAGACAAATGTGATGAGAAAATTCGGTATTTCTAGAAATGGTACGAAAGCTCAATGGATTAGATCACTTACCCGGAAAGGAAGGGACGCAGGTTCGATTTCCGCTCGTACTAAAAATACTCTTTTTCCTTATTCACAAATAATTCATAATTTGTACTTTAAAAGAGTAGCTGAGCATGTCAAGTGCTAAAATATAGATCAAAATGTTAAAATGTCTCTATTTATCATAAATTGCAATTGTAAAATGATATATACACACACATAATAAGAAAAAACACTATTTTTAACACTCATGATATTTTTGATGTAATTTTTGTTATTTAAACTAGTTAAGAAACTGTTTAAAAAAGTTTTGTCTTGAGCGTCCGTGTGTTGTAGGTATGTTCGGATAATGTATGTTAATACGATAACGACCGGAATACTTTACTAATCGAGTCTTTTTTTTTCTTTTATGATTCAGCATAATTACGAACAGAGCCCTATCTTTTTTCACGGTCTGATTCGATGTGGTTTAATTGTTATTAAATAAACAAAAAACAATTGTAAATATTACTATATATACGCTCGACTCGACACTAAAACTAGCGCTATCCTTATTTCGTGAGAACTACTTATATAGACCAATATAGAAGTACTTCTTAAAATTAGCGCTAGATGGCGTATAAGACATGAGAACCACATTAGTAGGTACTTTTAGAAATTTTTTCTATCCATGTGATTTATTGAAAACTACTTAATAAAACCAATGCTCTTGACTCATATAATAGGGGAGGCCATGATGCTAAATGGGGATTTACTCGAGCGTCGTGGAGACTTTTTGGATTGTGAAGGTTAGATGCTAAAAAGAAAAAAAGTTTATATGAGTATACCCTTTCACTGTACAGGTTTTCAAAAATGTAAAAAAAACAGTCACCATGAATTACTCGAGCGCTTTAGTTATTAATAGTGTATGCGCCCCACGTCTCTCTGATAACGGAAAAATATTAATATACTGTCAAGAAAGTACTGAGAAAAAATCAATAATACACTAAATTTTTGTTATTCATCCAAATTTATTTTATCACCTTCAAAGTATGCTCCTTCAGAAACGATAGACTTACGCCAACGAATAATCCAATCATCAAAACATTTTTAAACGCTGTTTCCGGAATTGAGTTCAGTTCTCGCCGTGAATTCTCCTTTATGTTTTCTACCGATTGAAAATGGGTGCCACGAAGTGGTAATTTGAGTTTAGGAAAAAGAAAGAAGTCGGCTGGAGCCATATCTGGTGAATATGGTGGTTGCTCGATGGTATTTGTTGAGTGTTTGGACAAAAATTCATTCACAATGATGGCCTTGTGCGAAGGCGCATTATCGTGGTGCAAATTTCAAGATTTTTTTTTCCACATATCTGGTCTTTTTCGTTGAATTTGCTCTCTTAAGCGCCGCGTAACGCTCAAATAATATTCTGTATTTACCGTTTGACCTTCTGGCAAGAATTCCGAGTGCATAACACCACGACAGTTAAAGAAAACAGTCAACATGACTTTGACTTTTGATCGACTTTAGCGTGGTTTTTTCCGTTTCGGTTCAGTTGGAAGTCGCCACTCCGAAGCTTGTTGACTAGTTTGCATGTCAACCTCGTATCTCATCACCAGTAACAATGCGTTTCATGAATGTTTGGTCGGAATTGACTCGTTCTAGCATGTCCTCAGCGACTCTCATGCGATTAAGTTTTTGGAGAAAATTCAGGTCTTTTGGGACTAGCCGAGCGGAAACATGTTTCATACCCAAGTGATTATTTAAATGCTACGGATCGACTCTTTAGACACAGAAAGTTCGGCGGCTATCTCTCTCAAAGTTGAATGAGGATTTTCAGTCACTATTTCCAATGTTAACTTCAATTGCAGACGTTGATGGCCTACCAGAGCGAGGCAAATCTTCCATCACATCTCGACCGCTTTTAAACCCTTTGTGCCACTCATAAGCACGTGTTTTTGATAAAGTCGATTCATCGTAAGCCTTCTGTAACATTTGCAGTGACTCTGAATACGAAATTCCATTGGCGATGCAAAATTTAAGACAAACTCTTTGTTCGATGTTTTTGTCCATTGCGAAATTCGCAATACACACTAGATAAGATATAACTAAAAACAGCACTGTATTTAATATTAATAACAGATGCAACTCAAACTCCACGCCAAAATGTCTCAGCTCTCCTAAAGGTTACTGGTGACATTATGGTGGGCATGGAGGATACCAGCATCACAGTATTGGTGTTGGTAGACTTCACAAACGCCTTTAATGCTATCGACTATGATATCCTGCCATCCATCCTCTCCCATCTTATGATCTCATCAGATGCTCTGGATTGGATCTCGTCTTATATTCAGGGGCGCCAGCAGTCTGTCCGCATTAATGACTCATCGTCCAGTTAGAAGGACTTAGGTTCTGGTGTCCCTCAAGGCGGTATACTTTCTTCTCTTCTTTTCTCTCTTTTTATCAATCTAATAGATATATATCTTTTTAGCAATTGCTGCAATTAACCGTGACTTTGCAGCGATTAAGGATTGGACCGTAAGGTTTGCCTTGAATATAAATCCGCACAAATGCCAGTCCATATTAATCGGTAGCTCTCGTATACTTAGCAGATCTAATGTTACACTGTCCATCTCATTCTTCTAGTCTTGTGCATTCTTCTTTTAATGTACAGGCTATCCTTCTTTGGAATGCGTTGCCTCTGGAGATCAGGATGGCTACAAGTCATGACATATTTAAAGCTCGTGTACGTCAACTGTATCTCCGTCGTTTGGCAGAGTCCCCTTAATGATACTTCTTATCAACTCTATACTTATTATATATTTATGTAAGTATATTTATCATATATATGTTTCTTAACGGCTAAGGCATAGTCCGCCTTGTACCTTATATAAGTGCAAAAGTTTTAAATAAATAAATAAAATGGATAACAGTTGTGCCAATCTAACAACATCAAAAAAAAGCAAAAATTTGAGTTTGGAACTATAGACAAATCATCCATTCCCGGTATTTTCTTGACAGAGTAGTATAGTAAAATATTAATATTTATATATGGTAGAGGTACTCAACAGGATGCAAGGTATGCTCTCTTATGTTATCTGCCGCGCTTGTAAATCCCAAAATCCCTTCTGGGGCTCCCCTATTAATACTACTACTGAGAATTTCCTGAAAAATTCTCAATAATATTGTAGTTATAAACCTAGGTGCCGTGTGGGGCCAGCAAGAATAGCTCCACCCCATCTCTTCCTACGGGAGTCGTAAAAGCCGACTAAAGGATTACCGGGGCACCGGGCAGCAGCGTTCCCCTTTGTACTAAAAACATCCACTGCGATCACCAATCCGCCTGCCAAGCGTGGCGATTATGGTAGAACCCCCATTTTGGGGAGGCCTATGTCCAGCAGTGGACGATAAAAGGCTGATGGATGGATGGACGGATGGAAACCTAGATGAATTGGTACACAAGACTTTATGGTTAAAAGTTGCACACTTACGCCACTGGACCAACTATACTCAGTATGCTCTGCAGAATCATAGGCCCAAAAAATACCAACAGTTATATTTTTTGAAGTGAAAACTTCTTTAAGCGCGGTACGCATATTTTTAGATGAGATTAAGTCTCTAGACTCGCAACTCCATTACGAGACGCAGCTATAGTGTGTGTATATTATAAGTATGCATGTACATATAGCAGACCGTGAACGCGTCTAGATAAATAAAAAAAATCTAAAATTTTACAAGCATATGTATATTAGGTGATAATGAAATATTATGATGACATGGAGCTGATCTGATGATGGAGCTGGAAAGTGGACATAGGAACTCTATAATTAAATAGCGCAACCCTATCGTTTGGGCTCGTATGATTCTTCTTGACTAGTACTTTGTTTTTAGATGGTATCCATGGTCTGATGATAGATGGTATCCAGGGTCTGATGATGGAGCTAGAAGGTATAATATAGGAACTCCGTTATAAAACTACGTAAAAGTTTGGGTTCGTGTGATTTGTCTTGACGGGTACTTTGTCTCTAGATGGTATCCAGGGTCTGACGATGGAGCTAGAAGGTGTTCACAGTAACTCTGTAATGAAGGGGTTGTGTTTAGGGTTGCATCCCTATCGAGTTTATACTCCTTTAATCCGTCTTGAGGAGTACTTAGTCAAGTTATGATTATTTTATTTCTACAAAATAATTTCGATGTTTTCACATCTGGTAGATGTCCCGTGACGTCTAGTTTTTTGTTTGAAGCTTATAGCGACTCTATAATCTATACTATTATAAAGCTGTAATAGAGCTGTGTCTGTACACAAAATTGTACTGTATTAGCTATATAGGCGTGTCTGAATACAAAACAATAATTTTAGATTAAAAAAAAGCAAAGCTAGTAATACTATAGAATCAAACACTGACGTCGCACACAAGTGAAGTTAAAGGTAAAAATAAAACATTGGGCAAAACGACATATTCACGAAGAATGCCGACCTTATACAGACATATAAAACCAGTCGCTCGATCAACATAGACAAACAAGATTACACTGATTTATATCGACGACTTATTCGGATAACAGCTTTCCGCGTTTGACGTAAACAACGGAAAAATAGTCCTTGGACGTACCATAAAGACGCTATTTTTAAATGTTATAGTGAAGTTACAAATGAACACATGGTAGATCACTAGTATTTTTATAAGAAAAAATATTGAATAAGAAGTTGGTCAAATTATTATCATGTGTTATTTTTACATTGCATTTGGTTTAAAATTTTAATTTTCATGGATTTTGTTATATAGCATAACTAATACAATGAAAATCCTTGGAGGTCTAGCGATAATATTATGTTTGCAACTGAAGATCATGAGGTCTAAGGTTCGAATTCCGGTTCAGGTCTACAAAAATGTATGGGGTTTTTCTGTCAAAAATTCTCAATAGCAGCTGGGAGTTTGGAACATGGTTGTGTTTTACCCTCGCGCCTCGGAAAGCACCTCTATTTGCTAAAATTCTAAATAGTATTGAGGTTTTGGCAACTACTTATACATAAACAATGTAAAAGATTATAACTTGTTCGATTATTAAACAAAGGTGAAGCCTTGAAGGTTTAAGACAATATACTTAATTCGAGTGTTACTAACGTCAAAAGTATAAATTAACACAAAATGTAAAATCGAAAGTAATTCAAACCTGCCTTTTCCGACTTTTTCAATGTCTTGGGTGACGCTTGCGACATCTGTTGGATGTACGTATTTGCATATATTATTCCGATCGCAGTCAGGGTCAATTGTCAGAATGGCTGAATTGAAAAAGCATCTGGGACGGTATTCCAGGAGATGCAGATTCAAATCCTTCTCGCGACTGTTAATTTCGATTTCAGATTTTCGCACTTTGTGTTAATTTATTTGGGCAATCATGTCAAATGCTTAACCCTGGATTAGTCGCGTGGCCTACATATGTAGCCCACACCTACAAACTCTCTATTATCTTAGAAACGGTTAACTTTAGCTTCTTGCGTCGCTAGGTACTTTCAATTGAATGCGCTCAGTGCAGCCTAAGCCCAAGTCGTGCTTGGTTAATTTCACAGGAGCTCAGCAAAGTGCGTGGACTACATTTGTAGCCCGCGCGACCGGTTACGTAAGTATTTTTGTCATATATTTTTTTTTAGTTTATGTTTATTTTATGATAAAGTTAACTTAAATTTATTATTTGCATATTGTTATTTATGTGACATTTTTATAACATACTGTAACTTTATGTTTTTTGAAATAAAATGGATAATCGACGAGAGGCTCAAATTGAAGCATGGTTAGCTGAAGATGATCTTGAAAACGAAGCTTATGAAGCTGAGTCAAGCTCCGATCAGGAAGTTGATGATTTAGAAGAGCAGAACCACGAATAAGAGCTTGACAACCCAGGTGAGGAGTCAGATGAAAGCTCTAAAGATGATGAGCCACTCCAACAACGCCGGCGCACTGGATTTTATACCGAAGTTGACAATACGTTGTGGTAGAAAACAATTCCTCAGAACAGAGGAATAACGCAAAGTCATAATATAGTATTTGTACCTCCTGGCCTGTTGAGTAATATTGTTATATGCTCCTGAGCCTAAAGAAATAGCTCGACAAAAAACATCTATTGAAGTCTCTATGTCGCTTTTCGTCGATGATCAGAAAAGGGACTACTTACTAACTATACTAATAAGAAAATCTACTACATATACATTATCATGGAGAAATATGCAAGAGAACGAGATGCTAGACAGATCACCGAAACTGAAATCAAACAGATGCTACTTGGGGATTTTACTAATGGCTAGTGATATGGTATATGTGTTATTGGGAAAAGATCTAGTACAGCTCAAATATTTGAATTAGACCCGTTGTCGTGGCTGTGGAAACGCGCAGATAAAGTCGTGCACCGCGTGCAACAAATTCATATGCGTCATTTATAAATCATGTGTCTGTCCTGTTCAAAAAATAGAATTTAGAAGTTGGTTTACTTTTTTTGTGATCTCAATTAGAGCGAATCATGTGATTTTTGTGTTAATATTTAGAGGTTTTATGTTTTTGTTAATTATTTGTAACACAGAGGTAGTGCTTAGTTTTTGATGATTTTATTCAAAACATAAAACTGTACTGATTATATTTTCATGAGATCAATAAAGGGTTTATGGTTAAATATCTTTTTATTTCAATTTGAAAATGGACTACGTATGTATCCCGCGCGACCACTCTTGTCGCTTTTAGGTGCGCGACCAATGCAGGGTTAAAAATATATATGAATATCAAAATACCTATTTATAATATATTTACACGATCTCGAAACTCGTAGTAAGGCCTAGAGACCCGGAAAAGTCAGTAGAGCGATTCCTCATAAATGTTTTGGTAGATTTTTGCTTAATACTTTTAGAAGGAACGATCTGATTCAATAATAGTTTTTTGGAGATAAATATTATGTCGTTATATTGGCTTCTGACCTTTGCCCCGTAATTATTCTGGTCTTAAGGGATTTAATTAAATTAGTTTATTTACTTTGTAAAATTATACAATGAATTGCTTCAGATCTTGCTTAATACAACTATATTATGGATCGTGCGTAAATATTTGATCACGCGCCAGAAACACGAATTTCAATAGTCAGAAAGGAATTGGCCACTAGAGGAATCTAAAAGGCCATCCATAAATTTGTAACTAACTTCAATACTTAATAACAAATTTGTAGCCTACGCATTTCTGTACCTGTATAATATTACCTAAAATAAAAATTAATCTGGGTGCCTAAAGGTATCAAACATAACCCACTTCGTTTTACTCTGTTTTTTAATGTTTGGTTGTGCACGAAAACGTAAAAAATAGAACATCAACGTTAATTTCTTTTAAACAGTTTTTTCCATCGTAATTCATTTTATTGAAAGAAAAAATAGTTTTATTTTTTCTGTTGAAACCTTATGCGTTACATGCAATGACACCTATTGAAACAAATTGTACTAACGAATTGTGTGTATCTGATTGTAGTTGCATTATTTTAACACTAAGACTAAGAATACTATAGACTCGCTACTATTTTTACACTAAGGATGAAGAAAAGGATGCACATATTAGGTTTTAACAAGAGTGAGAGAGACACATGTATAAGTATTTTATCCTTTTCGCGTATGTGTTATTTCTATTTGGACCCAATCAACTGGGTCCCAACAATAAGGTGGCCAACCGTCCCCATCATCGGTATGTAAACTTGTTTTAAAAAACCTTCTTTAATCACGTTATATACGCTAATGTTACACGTTCTAATAAATTCTAAGCAAAATATAAACATAAATGCAATTTCTTTTTTCCTGTCATTCTTGTATCAGGCTAAAACAGGTAGTACATTTTTAGTCAACAAAGTTATAATCATAGTTAACTTTTAAAATTATTCTGGTTATCATAATGTCAAACTATTGCTATCTCGACACTGTATACGCTGATAGCTTGTCTATAATATTCTTTGCCTAAGTTTTAACAATAAAACATACAATGTGGTGAAGTCGTCATAGTTTCTTGGCTATGCTAATGAGCTATTTTGATCTCTCGCAACATTAAAGTAGTATCTATAAATTCCCGATTATTGTCATATTCAGGCAAAATTAGAAGTATACATAACGTGACCATACGTCCCGCTTTGAGCGGGACAGTCCCGTTTTCAGGCTGTCTGTCCCGTTGTCCCCAGCCAGAGCAAAATTGTCCCGCTTTTGCAAACAAACAAAACTTACTTATCATCACACCATTTCCCTTGCTAGGTAGGCAGAAAGAACAGTGCCAAAAGCCTCTATTCTTGCTACATCTCTCGCTTCCTCAACATTTATAATTCTCTTAATACACGCTCGCTTCCTTCCTTCAATATATGACCGATTTGGGCTAAGTAGGTTAGTCTCGGTCGCCCCCTGTACCTGCATGCTTCCACTTTCGCATAGTAATAGGTATTAAAATTATTGTTTTAAATGAATACCGCAAGTGTCCTGCTCTGACACCAAAAATAAATGGTCACATTTAGTATACATCTATAAGCGGTGACATAATTTTTAAGGTTTCTAATATTATAAAGTCTGATTTTAGGAATATAGCAATATAAGTACGTTTCAAAACACAAAGAGACAGAGATCAATACTGCGGAACGGAGTCTGAATACTGTCGATGCATTCTATTACATTCTCCAGAATTTACATACACAAAAGCTGTACACGTATCCACATATCCGTAGTACGTGAGTTTTATCAGATTTATATGCTCCGATACAGCGCTGAAATCTAATTAGGTATCATGCCTTTGTCCCGTTTGGACGTTCACGGGTTTTATTTTTCCCTTACATGACTAGTGTTGCGATTGAGCTCGCTATACTCGTACTGTATAAAACTAACAAGGTTCTAATTTAAATATAAAACTAACAAGGACTGTCAAGATTCAGAGGGATCAAGTGGGTTATGAGTTCGGTTTGTTAGTTAAACCATTTACCATCATAGCATAGCATCATTCTTTCTTTTTCTTTTCTACAGTCATCTTATTCCATTTCTATATAGGCAACAACGGTGTTGACCAACGGTGGTCTGACCAGAATGTTATCATATTTTATCTATCCTAACTATTATAAAGCTGTAACAGAGCTGTGTCTGTACATTTAAGATATTTGAGCAAAAACTAGACTACTAAACTATTAGACTATATAGGCGTGTCTGAACACAATACATTTTTTTAGATGTTTTGTCTGTCTGCTTATCTTTTTTTTTGTTTTATTGTATTAAACAGAGCGAATAAATCATGGACATAGAAACCTGCAATAGGATAACTGTGTAAAATGTAAAGTGAATTACTTACTTACTTATCATCACGCCATTTCCCTTACGGGGTAGGCAGAGAGAACAGAGTGCCAAGAGGTTCTATTCTTGCAAACATCTCTCGCTTCCTCAACATTCATAACTCTCTTCATAGACGCTCGCCGGTTTCGGAGACTACTGACTCCACCTTCCTTCAATACATGACCGATTTGGTCTAGGTAGGTGAGTCTCGGTCTCCCCCTGTACCTATATCCTTCCACTTTCACATTGTATATCTTCTTAACCAGTCGCTCGTCCGGCATTCTTTCCACATGTCCGAACCATCGGAGCATTCCCTTTCGCATCTATAATAAAGATAGATAATAAAGTGAATTATCATTAAAAAAAACTTTGTTCATTCGTAATCGTTCCAGAGAAATAGTTTAAGGCGTAAAATTGAGAATATTATCTATATTTTCTTTTTAGGCAAATTCCCTTGAAAACTTTAGGAACGTGAAATTGTAATTTGTGTAACGTTATTGAGGATATCCATCATATAATAGTTGAATGTGCCCGTAGTGAGACACAAAGGACAAAACTCAACTCCAACACTCAAAATACCTACCCGTGAATACATCACTTTATTATCTACCCTGCTAGCGGACACAACAAAGTACGTTCCATACATTTTAAGTATAGACCCTATGGTTATGTACTCCTGAATGGGGGCAGCGCTATCTTTTGAATAAAGCCTCTTGTTATTTTACAAAGACTGTAATGTGTAATTATTGTACAAAGAATTGTCCGTGTGGTGAACGACTAAGAATCCAAGTGTCATCACCCATTCTTTCCTACTAGGTGACTAAGGGAAGGAAGCAATTATCATCCAATGCACGACTGGTGATAGGGCTGGGTACCAAGTGGGAGTACTCACTTGGTATCAGACCCGAGCGGGTTGGTACCACCATCTTCCGTGTGACCAGCCATGAAGCACATCGTTGCGTTTTGGCTGTAGCAGGAGATAGCCGTTTATTCTTTCATTTCATATCGGTGAAATGAAATGGTGAGCAGCGGCTTGACAATACTCTTGGTATAGTTGAGTCCATGAGCGACGGTTACCATTTACCATCAGATGGACCGTGGCTCGATTGCCACTGCAGGCAAAAAAAAAGAAACCTTCAGCCATACCATTTTGAAATTAAATGAAATAACCTAACTCTAACTAATACGTCACTAAAAGAGTTCTTTAGTATTTAATGAAATCTGACATCCTTTAAAATATTACGTACTTATCTATTCAGAAATCTTCCATTTACTGACGCAACATTTGGCTAAGTAGTCCATTCATTCCACTCAAGGAGGCTGTAGGAGGCGATTACAAAATATTACAGAGGACCTATCCCCGCAGGAAGGAATAATGAAATACTTTTCTTTGGCTTGCTAATTTACATCCACTAGGCTGTATTTTCTGAGGCTTTCTTTGTAACTAATCTGTCATTCACTGCCTGAATTGGCAATAAACTTTGAAAGTACTGACCATAATTTTTACGAGTCAGAGAGAAAGCTAAGCTTCTAAGTAACTCAAGGGTTTCATGGTAGAGCGCCTTTAATCTTTGCTTTAAATTGGTGCTTGACAGATTTTAGTCAATTGTACTACGCAAAAATAGAAACTGGATTTATTTGGAAACGGACAAACAGAAAAAAAAAAGCATTTTCGGATCGAAATAGCCAGTTTTAGTATTTAAAGAAAAACTAACATAACATCACACCTGTATTCCCCGAAGGAGTAGGCAGAGGTGTATTACATATCCATGGTTCGCCAGCTATGGTTAAGTTCCACATAATAGGGGGCGAGCCTATTGCCGTCTACTGGGTACAATTCCAAACTCCGGTCTGCCACTGAAAATTTTTCTTTTTACGAAAAAACTCATTAACACTGCTCGAATCGGGGATCGAACCCGAGACCTCATGATAAGCAGTCTGAGCAAATGCTTATCATGAACAATACCGTTGCACCATAGAGGCAGTTAGTTTAGTTTTTCTTGCTCATTCATTTTAAAAGTACCAACACAGCTTTAGTTGCAGCTATATGTACTCGTATATATTGATTAAATCACAATCTTTTAGAGGCCTCAACTCTAAGACTTTCCTTATATCAAATAGGTATCCGTTTACATTTGCTCGAAGGTAATCTTTTTTCTTCTCGTCATATAAATTGGAAGAAACATTATAGTATTACAAAAATAATATTTGTACAGCATATTGCTGGAACAACATAAATATTTAGTTCTTTTTCTTATAACCGAATCATTCTTGTATCACAGAGGACCTTAGGAACATACTTATTAACACGAAGTAAACTTACAATAAAATTATCAAAATGATCCCCAAAATTTTGATGATTTGCCTTGCATGAGAAATTTAAGTCACAGCCTTGGGATTTGAGGTTAGTATCAAATCCATAAACGCTTGGGAGTTAATGGGATATAACATTTTTCCTAAAAATACGAAACCCAAAAACTTCTTATTATATAAGAAGTTTTTGGATCTTCTTCTCCGCCTGCTATCCCTGTCCTTGGAGATGGTGCGGTGCAAGTGATGCCTCTAGTGTCGTCTATAGGCTACGATAACCGCTTAACATCTGGTTGGCCGTAGGCTAGTTTGCTACCCGAGTAGTACCTATTAAAAAAAAACTTGCTGCCATCTCCATCGATTCCCTAGTAATAAAAGGTGAAAATACAAAAACCGTGAAACACGTAACAACTATTTTTTTTACAAAAGACAACACCCTGCTCTCCTTTTATCGCGGGGGACCTTTTTACAAATATACAATATCACGGACACAAAGTGCACCCAATCTCAGAATAACCGTGTGGTGACGGACTAAGAATACAAGTGTCACCACCCCATTTTTTCCCACGCTGTGCTGTGGAAGTAAGCAATTATCATCCCATGCATGACTGGTGGTGGGCTGGGTACCAAGTGGGAGTACTCACTAGGTATCGAGCCCGAGCGGGTTGATACCACCATTTCCCTTGTGACCAGCCATGAAGCACTTCGTTGCGTTTTGGCTGTAGCAGGAGGTAGCCGTTTATTATTTCATTTCATATCGGTGAAATGAAATGGTGAGCAGCGGCTTGACAATACTCTCGGTATTGTTGAGTCCATGGGCGACAGTTACCATTTACCATTAGAGGGGCCGCGGCTCTTCCGCCCCTACATGCAAAAAAAATAAATATGGATCATAGAAAAAGAGTTGTCCTGTGTGGGAATCGAATCCACAACACTCGGGCGGGAGGCCAGTATCTAAACCACTCCACCATCTGTGCAGTCAAAGATGTTTATAATTAGTAGTTACAATTATATTGTTTAGTCAGTGAAAAAAGATACTCGAGTGGTGGTCATGCATCGGAGTGCGCAGCGTATGGCGACCTCCTATTGATTGATTGGTCACAGGACCACTTGTTGTTACGGTATATTGAGAGAGCCTATGTTCAGCAGTCCACTGCTGGCATAGAATATCCACGTCAAAAGGTTGATAGACGAATAGATGGATGCTAGAATGCCAATTTTCAAATTCATACTTAAAGAAATACTGCGTTCCAAATGAAGCTTGGATATCTGATTTCTAGGCTGTGTGTTGGTCGTTAGACAGGGCAAACGGTTATACTCGTATATCATAAATGCTTAACATAAAGGGTGAGGATAGATATTAGCAATCCATCACTCCATCAGCCCTTCATCGTCCACGGCTGGACATAGGCCTCCCCAAGAGAACGCCACAGCGAACGGTCCGGTGCCGCCTGCATCCAACGACTGCCTGGAACTTTGACCAGGTCATCGGTCCACCTGGTAGGAGGCCATCCTACACCGTCGCGCCGTCCGTTACACGGTCGCCACTCGAGAACCTTTATTCCCCAACGGTTGTGGATTCGTCGAGCGATATGGCCTGCCCATTGCCACTTCAGCATGCTGACCCAGCGGGTTATGTTGGTCACTCCCGTTCTTCTACAGATTTCCGTATTACGGATCTTATCACGTAGAGAGATCCTAAGCATAACCCGCTCCATAGCACGCTGAGCGACTTTAAGCCTTGATATAAGGCCAACATTCAGAGACCACGCCTCTGTGCCATAAGTCATCACTAGTCGAAGACCTTCGTCTTCAGACACAATATTGGACAAGAAGATCTCCTTCAGCTTCCCGAACGCTGCCCAGCCGAGCTGGATTCGTCGATCGACCTCTTTCTCGAAGTTGTGTCTACCTAACTGGACAGTTTGTCCCAGGTGTACATAGTGGTCGACAACTTCGAGAAACGCACTCCCGCCCAGGACAGGTGCTGAAATGACATAGACATTAGACATGACTTTCGTCTTGTCCATGTTCATTTTTAGACCCACTAGTCGGGAGACATGGCTGAGGTCGTTGAACATGGTGCCAAGGTCCTCCAGCGATTCTGCTATGACCACGATATCATCTGCAAATCGAAGGTGAGTGATGTATTCGCCATTTATGTTGATGCCTAATCTGGTCCAGTCCAAGAGCTTGAAAACATCTTCCAATGCAGTGGTGAAGAGTTTCGGGGACATGACGTCTCCCTGTCTAACACCTTTCTGCAATTGGATCACAAAACGTGCTCTTGTCCTGAACTCGGACAGACATAGTGGCGTTTCTATACAAACACTTCAACACTTCGGTGTATCGATAGTCAATTTGGCACCGCTGAAGGGACTGCAGCACCGCCCAAGTTTCAATTGAATTGAAGGCTTTCTCGTAGTCCACAAATGCTAGACACAGAGGCCAATTATACTCCTCGGTCTTCTTTATAATCTGGCGTAGAGTATATATGTGGTCTACGGTACTATAGCCTTTTCGGAAACCGGCTTGTTCGGGAGGCGGGAAGTCGTCGAGCCTGCGCGTGAGTCGATTTGTAATGACCCTCGAGAAAAACTTATAGACATGGTTCAAGAGTGAGATGGGTCTGTAATTCTTCAAGAGGGTTCTGTCACCGTTCTTGAAGAACAGCACCACCACGCTCCTGGTCCACGACTCTGGGACGTCGCCCCCGAGAACGACGGAATTGAATAGCCTCCGGAGGGCTTTAAGGACCGGCTTTCCGCCTGCCCTCAGAAGCTCTATAGTAATTCCGTCGTCTCCCGGTGCCTTTCCGTCCTTTAGTTGTTTGAGAGCCAAGCTGACAACAGGGTTCTGGGATATTAGCAATAGTCTAATTTAACATTGCCAGAGTGTCATTTTTTACAAAAATATTAGCGTGTTACGGATAAAATGGGTAAAAATCCCTGAAATTGTAGCATACATATCCCACGTTTATTCCATTTAGAACTTATTTCGTGGTAAAATATAACAGTTCATTAGAATGAAGCGTAACAAAAAAATGTGAGTTGTAAAACAAACCTGTCAGTTTATGTTAATTTGTAACGAAAAAGTAAGTTAATATTTTACCTTACTTAATTAATTAGCTTTGAAAACAACGTAGAGATCTTTTAACTTGCCGTTTATTTTGAATTGTATGTTTATTTTTGTTTTATTTTAATTGTGGTAGATCTATTCATCACATGTTGCCGTGTGGGGCCGGCTTTAGAATTGTCCCACCCCTCTCCACCCATGGGAGTCGTACGAGCCGACTGAGGGAATCCCGGGGGAGTGGGCAGCAGCACTCCTTCGAGTATTAACAACATCCACTGCGATTGCCAACCCGCCTGCCAAGCGTGGTGATTACGGCACTATGCCCCATTCTTGGGGAGGCCTATGTACAGCAGTGGACGTTAAAAGGCTGATGGATGGATGGATGGATGGAGATCTATTCATGTGGCTTACTTGAGCTTTCCTTGGAGTTTGTGCGAGTTTTACCTTTGATGTTGGTTGGTGATATAGGTTACAATATATTCAGGGAAAAGGTAGGTAGCATATAAACTACCAGTCTGAGTTACAAAGTCTATAGGATAAACTGTAGTGTTAAAAATGTACTTACCTACTTTGAACGTTATGTATTATAGCTTTTCACAAACAAAATTGAAATGACACTAAGTTTAAACGCCAGCGAATCGTAGTAGCCAAATATCTGCCAGTTTGGTCTTCATGACTGATCGGGCTAGTTACGAAAAATATTGAAATAACTGCATTTAAAAATTCCATCAAATTTTTAGTAATATTAAGTTATTATTAAAAAAATTAACAATATTCTGCAAAATATAATTCTAATCTTATCTTTACTTCAAGAAAAGTATTATTTACGTAAATTTTACGTTATCTCTGGAAATGGGCTATCGGTCTAGTTTAGTGGGTATGCGTAGTTACACAGACAGACAGACGAAAATGACATAATTCTTATTATTAGACTATCTCATCTTATTATTATCTATTATCTATAATTTTTAACCGCTCTACCATAAACCTCTTAAAACCTCAACCTCTGATGAATTAAGGTCAAGGATTGGAACATTCTTTTTTATGTTTATGTATAAATAATCCTTATTTAATTGTCATTTTGAAAAGAATCATGTGTTTTCTGGTTTTGCAAAATCTTGGAAAGTATTTGAAAGCTTCGTTCGAAACGACTCATTTAATAAACTTAACAAAATCCCCACAGAAATGTTTTCTTTTAATATTGTCAGGAATGTGGAACGATCCGACAACATAAACGGTTGAATGCTTCAGACTATAACAATTTCCTTAGATGTCGTTATTAACTCAATACCTACAAGTTTATTTATACTTTTGTTGTAATTTTTTTGTGTTAATCCTTTACATGTTTTCTGTTATTTTTTTGTGTAGTTATAAATGTTAAACAACATTTATAACTATACAAAATCCTAATAAATGGGAAAATTTGTGAATAATTATGTTTAGATTGTTCGTCAACCACGCCTAAACGTTTGGACGAATTTTGATGAAACTTAGTAGATAGATCATTTTATCCTGAAAAATTTCATAGTTCTCATAGGATATTTCCAATTACTAAGACGGGCTGGTTATTTTAATAATTTTTTGTGATAATAGAAAATAGAACGAAAGTGAGATTTGAACCCGTAGCTTTCAAGAATCCATTAGCTTTCACCAACGATGTACCGTGAATTGGTTTCTTTAAATATAATTTTATAGAATGCAGAGCTCGGCTAATTTATTAGTGAAAAGCGTTTGCATCAATTCATTTAGAATACTGGTTCCTAATGTAGCCCTTAATCTTATATTATATTTTTGTATATTGTAAAACGATTTCTCCGATATTTCTAGGCCAATACTTAATGCCAATATGAGTAACTTGTTTTATTGTTTGATAGTGTCACTCAAGGGAGTCTCAATTACCAATAGTGACAATCTGATAATGGTTATAATATACTTATAATTAGATGAATAGTTTGAATTTAGTTTATTTTAATGTTTAATGATACCAACAGAAAACTAACTGCAGATTCACTTTTGTTAATTAAACTTTGAACAAATAATCACGAACAATTTCCTTCCTGACTTAACTCTTTGCCGTATAGTATGTCCATAAGATTCCTTAATCCGTCCATCCATCAGCAGCCTTTAATCGTAACACGATCTTTTTTTTAATCTATATCTTATTGTTATTCCATTGCTACAGGCTACAGCGTTTAGAACCAAATGACACAGAAACTTCTAGAAACATGCTAAGTAAATCAATCAAAACTCCTCAAGTATATGGTTTTTTTTGCATTGATGTTTAGCAGTTTAGTAGCCTGTACCCGCAGTTCACTCGCAAAAAAAAAGCTAGTTTTTAGGTTCACGTTATATGTAGTAGTGGGATAAAACGTTTACCAGTTTTTTTAAGACTAACCAAGAGCTATTAAACAGAAAAGTTTTATGGAAATAGGTTCTTTATTTTTTGCATGATGTGCGAACAAACAAACATACACAAATAAAATAAAAATACATGTTATCTTTACAGCCACGCCTAAATAGCATAAAACTTATATTTTTTCTCAAATATTTTAAACGTACAGACATATAGCTTTATTACAGCTTTTTAATAGTACTTTATACGTCTAATTTATGATTCAGATAGCAACTAAGTACTTTGCTTTATTATACAGAAATTTTGCCAATGCTGTATTTGTGGTAAGTAGGTAATCACGCTAGACCTAAATTTGATTCTATCTGATAATATTACATCGTGTGGTGATAGGTTTACTAATAATAGAAAAGTGCTGCTTCACTATATTACATGGGTATTGCGAGTGTGGCCATAGGTAAGTAAAATTAATCAGTTTAGTATTATCGCTTCTACTCTTCCTCTCATATTGCAGAAAAGACTGCGTCTTGTTATTATTATATATATATTATATATAAAATACTGCGTATTTGATAATGAAATCACATAACTCAAATATTATAGAATAACTACACAGATGACTGCACAGATGGCGGACTGGTTTAGATATCAGCCTCCCGCCAGAGTGTTAGGAGTTCGATTCCCACACAAAACAACTCTTTGTGTGATCCACAAATGGTTGTTCTGAGTCTGGGAGTACTTTGTGTCCGTGAAATTGTATGTTTGTTAAGTCCCCCGCAATACAAGTATTATTCCTTAGTGCAGGGTTTAACATCAATGCACACTACCCTGTTTGTTACCCCAAACGACGGAGTGTGCGGTTAGGTACTTTTTTTCTCACCTTAACATAAAAAATGGCTATACTTTATTTACACCATAACATATCACAAGATATCGTCTCTAGTCCATTAAATGTAATTTCTCAGACCATTAGACACAAAGTTTACCATATTATCTACTAATGTATCTCCTTGTACGTATTATCTACAATAGTAATCAGTTTCAGTATAAATGGATAGTCGTTTTCACTTCAGCTTGTTGATTCTACTACCAGTGTCGAGATGCCCAATTTTTGGTTCACACTGAATATTACTATGAACTAGATTCCGTACACGACTTCGTCGGAGTGTAATACTGAATCTATCCATCCATCAGCCTTTCAACGTCCACTGCTGGACATAGGCCTCCCCAAGAGAACGCCACAACGAGCGGTCCCGTCATGGGGGATAATGCCGTAATCGCCACGCTTGGCAGGTGGGTTGGCTATCGCAGTGGATGTTGTTAATACTCGAGGGAGTGCTGCTGAATTGCCCACTCCCCCGGTATTGCCTCACTCGGCTCTTATGACTCTCGTGGGTAGAGAGGGGTGGGACAATTCTGAAGCCGGCCCCACACGGCCATAACTCTACGACTATAAATATATATTTTTCCGGGATTTGAACTATAAGTATATCATTTTTTGTAAAATTCGTATGCTACCTATGAAAACTTGTAAATGGCCCTATATATTAAACTACATACTGTACATTTACTAGCTGTTAGTTTTCCAGTAGTCTGGAATCTAGAAAATCATATAGGCTGCATTAACTCAGAAAAAGGGATGAACATTCGATAGCCATTTTTTTTGCAAAAAGATTCGTACCTTAGGTCCTGAAGCTCTTTCGCACCGGGACGAATGTCATAATACGAATTATATTTGGTGCATAACGTTAACTTGAAACAGTGTTGTCACTTCCTTACCGCCGCGGCACGTAAATAATTTCTAATTTCCATATTCAAAATGTTGGGTCTACCAAAATACGAATGATAAAAACATATTCCGACAGAATTATGTCAAAACACCACGGAAGTCGAGTTAAGTAGACATTATAATTAATTGTGATACCTGAGTTTAACTTACTTAAGACGCCTACCACGTATTAACGTTATATTTTGGCTCAAGACAGCTTCATAATTTGTGTTCAGTACAATATAATTTTATTATGATGTGGGATATTAAAAGAACACTCCTGAATCATCGCTTTAAGCAATGCAAATAGTTTTGTGCAAGTACCCTATTCACAGAACACATTCACTTATATTCATGAATATGGAATTCATATATACACACATTTCGGAACACAGCTCAATTACACAGAAACAGAATTAAACATGAATATATTTCTTAGTGGTAGAACCTTGCTTGTTCCAGCATGGATGGCCGGCTCTATAGAGGAAGTAACACCCTTTTTTTTTTTTTTTTTGTTTAGGCGGGAAAAAATGTACCTAACCGCACACCCCGTCGTTCGGGGCAACGAACAGGGTAGTGTGGGGCCCTCACCCACTAAAGAAACCCGCCGTGTGCCGTCTCTCCGCCTTTATTGGCGGGCCACTGGAACTATGTTACATTCCTTCGGTGGTCCGCCGACGGCAGGAAGTAACACCCTCCCACAAAGATTAGCGTGAATCAGCGATAAGTGATCCTACTGTTGGGTTTATTTTGGTGAGTGAGAGCGCTGGAGGAACACATTCTCTGAATATCCTCTCCTCACCTCCTATCCCTTTCCTTGGAGTTGATAACATGAAAATAATACCTTTGGTAATGCTACCTTCGAAAGGTTACGGTAACCGCTTAAAATCAGGTGGGCCGTATGCTTGTTTGCCACCCGCGCCGTAAAAAGAGAAAGAAAGAAAAATAATATTTAAATGATGGTGCATAATTTATTTACTATGCACTTGATACATATAATTTATTAATTTTATTATTTCGTTTGCACATATATATATTTCCAATCTTTACCGTGTGGGGCCGACTTTAGAATTGTCCCATCCCTCTCCACCCATGGGAGCCGTAAGAGCCGACTGAGGGACTACCGTGGGAGTGGGCAGCAACACTCCCTCGAGTATTAACAACATCCACTGCGATCGCCAACCCGCCTGCCAAGCGTGGCGATTACGGTACTATCCCCCATATGAGTGAAACAATTGTTGTGGCGTTCTCTTGAGGAGGATTATGTCCAGCAGTGGACGTCGAAAGGCTGATGGATGGATGGATGGATTCCAATCTTAATATTTTATTTGCATATCTATAGATATATTTTTGCCGTGTGGGGCCGGCTTTAGAATTGTCCCACCCTTCTTCACCCATGGGAGTCGTTAGAGTACCCTGGCTCACGTTACGTCATATAACAGTAGTAGATATATCCATCCATCCATCCATCAGCCTTTCATCGTCCACTGCTGGATATAGGCCTCCCCAAAATGTGGGTTTTACCATAATCGTCACGCTTGGCAGGCGGGTTGGTGATCGCAGTGTAGGTTTTTAGTACACAGGGGAACGCTGCTGCCCCGTCCCGTGGTAATCCCTTAGTCGGCATTTACGACTCCGATAGGAAGAGACGGGGTGGAGCTATTCTTGGTGCCGGCCCCACACGGCAAATAGGTATGTACCATTATTAAAGTCTTCTGGGTGGTACTTTTTAGGCCAAGTTGGCCCATTTATTCTGTAAGAAGCAAGGCTATTTGCACAAAGCTCTAGTTTGCATTAAGCTTAGGAAAAGAGAAGAAATATTAAAAAAAGGAAAAAAAATATATTCTTGAGTTCACTAGCAGTTAACCCTTACTGTCAGGCTGGCTATGTATCATGTGCCACTAAGTTAGTCAGGGAACAACCTTTTAAATATTTGTAACGTAACGTACACAACGTGAAAAATATTTGAAAGAAAACAGGTTTAAAGAAAAGCTAATCTCATGCAAAATCTACATGGAAATGCAAAAACTCGAAAATTAGCATGTAATAATATGTCAACCGGCTGCAGGTAATAGCTGCTAAACTAACTCTTGAGCCTTAAATTAAACCTTTTATTTTGTTAAGGTTGTGTATAATCTGTCGTGTGGGCCGGCTTTAGAATTGTCCCACCCCTCTCTACCCACGGGAGCTGTAAGAGCCGACTGAGGGAATACCGAGGGAGTGGGCAACAGCACTCCCTCTGTCCAGCAGTGGACATTGAAAGGCTGATGGATGGATGGATGGATGTGTATAATCGAGTTGGGGCGACGAACAGGGTAGTATGAAGCCTCACCCATTAAATAAACCTGCCGTGCGCGGTCTCTCCTCTTGTATTAGTGGACAAATAGAACTGTGTTATTTCATTGGTATCGTAAATTGAATCTGCTGAAAAATATCACTAAAATATTATTGTTATTACAATCATATAGTTTTTCTTTTATTTTCAGATCTGTTAAGTTTTAGTTGATCTAACAGTCGTCAACACAGGTGGAGAGACGGCACACGGCGGGTTTCTTTAGTGGGTAGGGGTCCCATACTACACTGTTTGTTGCCTCGGACGACGGGGTGTGCGGTTAGGTAAATTATTTCCCACCTAAACAAAAAGAATGCACTTGGAGCAGCTGCCTATCAGACCTCCGCTAACCAACTAAGAGGACAATAATTGGCGACCTTAGAACATGACTGGAGTCAGCTTTTTTTATTCGGGACTGACAACTTATAACTACTGCCAGGATGTTAATTAACAGAGCTGTCAATTGACGTCTAAAACACTGCTTAACCTGCCTTTCAACGTACGTAGGAGGTCAGGTATCATCAAATTGGTATCAGTTTTTAGTCAGCCATCTCATTGCCAGAGAGCAAAAGCTGTTTAACATTACCAATCCTTCGAAATGCGTTAGATAACTAAGTTGTTACTTTAGCCTAGTTAGATGCTAGTAACATCAGTTGTATCAATCGCATGACGTGAACTTCAAGTACAGGAATAGCAAGTGAACGATAATAGGTAAGGAGAAGATGAGAGGAGAGTTAAGGTCTCCAGCATGTAGCATTAAAATAAACCATTCTGATTATTACACACATCTATTTAATATAACAACGCATGATTTACATCAGCCGAGATATACTCGAATATACATCTAGTCGTAATATTTATTGCGTCACTAAGTACCATTCATGAAACTGAAACCAACAAACTTATAAAAGCGGGCTACCATTTGAAATTCAACTTTATTGTTAATGTGATAAACACGCGAGATGCGTTAACGTGTTGTGTTTACTATTGTACAGATATGTATTCTGTCACAAAGTGTATCACGGCAAGCCCACATAATGTATGCTGTCGGCGAACCTGACACAAGCTACTCTATTACTCACGGCCCCTAGAATTTATGAAGCAAATACTTATAACACATAGTGCCGAGTTATTGGAAACGTGATTTTAATGTTGATAGATTTTATGTTTAACGGAAGTTGACATGATGAAGAAGTTTCGCTGGTTCATGAATACATGGAAAAATAACTGCTTGGAAAATGTTGAAAGGAAACATCATCAGAATTTTTTTTTAGCCTTGTTGTATACAGGATGATTTAACTGGACAAATTCACAAATATTGTTATTAAATAATGGTATGAAATAGCCATGATTGCACAGATTGTGGAGTGGCTATTATATACCGGCCACCTGCGAATGTTGTGAGTTCGATTCCTACACAAGACAACACCTCTATGTGGTCCACAAATGGTTGTTTAAAGTTTGAGTGTACTTTGTGTCCTTGAAATTGTATTTTTGTAAAGTACCCGCGATACAAGGATTATTCCTTAGTGTTGGGAGTCGTCTTAATAAAAATATAGATATTTTGATATTTTTATATATATTTTAAGCAGTTCACTTGCTCGTCCATTTACCAGAACACAAATTGTGAAAATGTGAAAATCATATATATATACATCTTCTAGAAAACGTCACTCAGGACATGAGGAATGGTGGTACCGAACTATCGGGCCAAATAACAAGTGAATACTCGCACTTAGAACCCATGTTTACCACCAGTGACGCAATAGGTGATAATTGCTCACTTCTCTCAGTAACCTCATACATCACTCAAGGAAAGAAATGAGTTTCGGAAAAGAATAGTGGACACATTATCATTGTAGACATATTATGTTTGAGCTCCAGACTGAGGTCGCACCTCCGCAAGCCGCAAGGCAATGTTGCCGTAAAATTATATGCATAATTATTTGCTCATCGTTAATCATTCTGTAACCAAAAACATCATGAGAAATCGTGCATGACATTTCCTCGATGGCTTGTGAAGTCTACCAACATGATTAGGGGCAGCGTGGTGAACTTTAGGCCCCTGTAATAAGAGCCCTACGTCAAACAGTGGAACTGTAATGAGGTAAAGTTTTTGTTGAACAAGTTAAACATAAAAATAACACTTCCCTCCTTCCCTCAACATCGCAATTTTGTTAAATATATTTCTTGTGTTACGCCTTGTAAAATACTTTTACATTCACAAACCCCTTGGGTTTGAACTATTTTGCTTGTGCACTAATTCTTCATTGTTCGAGTTACTTTATAAAGTAGTTACTTTTGCGACCCCACGTTGCGACGTGATGCTTGCTCCCTTTACTGTCCAAACTTCGTATCTGCACAGGAATCACAACTAAGAGGTAAAGACTTGTCCACACTGAGATAATATTTCACAATATTTTATTTCTTATGGTGGCCATATCTATTGTAAAGCACCCTTAATCGGAGTTGTAATAAAAACTACATAAAATAGTTTTTTTTAAATAGTTTACACTCGTCACACTCGTTTTTTTTTGTTAAGGCGGGAAAAAAATGTTCCTAACCGCACACCCCGTCGTTCGGGGCAACGAACAGGGTAGTGTGGGGCCTTCACCCACTAAAAGAAACCCGCCGTGTGCCGTCTCTCCGCCTTTATTGGCGGGCCACTGGAACTATGTCACATTCCTTCGGTGGTACACTCGTCACTCCTAGATTTTCTGTTAACGGCAGAAATTAAAAATTTTTTTCTTCTTAGCGCATTACTATATTACTTAATTTATTTGCTCATTAATAACTAGCTATTTATTTATATGCAAGATGAGCTGTCCCATAAGAACTGTTTATTTTGTGGCAGAAAACTATAAATTTCATGATGATCGATAGTCAATCAATACGGAGTAAAGGCATAACAGACAAATCATTATTAATAATATGTGTGTAGTGAGCTTACACTACACATTTATGTATTATTAATAATATTACGACATATAAAGAAGAGTGCATATTACACTTTACACTAATATTTAGCTTTTAAATATTTAGATATATTTATATATATTTTTAGCATTTGACATGCTTAGCACTATACATTAAACACAAAGTGAAAAATGTGAAATCGAAAATAACAGTCACGAGCAGGATTTGAACCTGCATCTCCTGGATACCGTCCGGATGGTGACGTTAAGTATGAATGTGTTATCTAGATTAGCAGTCAGGAGCAATTGTCACGATGGCTGAATTGGCAAAGCATCTGGACGGTATCTAGGAGAGGCAGGTTCAAATCCTGCTCGTGACTGTTATTTTCGATTTCACATTTTTCACTTTATGTTTAATGTTTAAGAGTAAAAATAAAACATTGTATCACGAACCTGTATCCTCGAAGGGGTAGGCAGAGGTGTATATTTTTATTTATATAATTGACATGGCTCACCAAATGTTATCAATTTATGTTATAATTTATAGAGTACTAAATGTTTTCTGTAGATGGCGCTGCCTTATACTTCAGCTACTTTTATGTACATCTCTTCGGATCCGATTATCTAGTTGATGCATACGAAATCGCGGGCGAAGATTAATATTTAGGCTAATCCGAACGTGATTAAATCATTACACAGCATTAGGCATCTTGTAAACCCTAATATTGTATGCATCGCCACCTCGTGCTAATATTAGATCTCCATTCAATTCGAGATAATCGACAACAGATATCATTCACACAAGCTCGTAGAATGCCACTATTAGGCGCAAATTAGTCACGCTTAATGGTGAAATAGGTTCATGAATTACAAATAAGTTTGTTATGACGGACGTGGTTGTTATTACCAGATGATGGTTAATTATTTTTTACACTAAGTCAAACCAGCAAGGAGTTCAAGATTATTTCAGTAGATAAAATTATGTGTAATCTCTTTAAACTAAAGAGCACTTGGTTTCAAATTTATATGGAACATTTTCTGCCACGCCGCTTAGATGCAGCGACGCGTCAATACCGCCATTACAGCTTTAAAGTCAAGCTGTAGTTATAAACAATAATCATACTCGTTTCTTAATGAAGTTAAACTTCTTCTAGCGCGTTAGGGAAAAATGATGAGAGTAAATTTTTACGATGCGCGCGCACACCGTCATGAAAACCCGACACCCTGAAGTTAGACACCCTGAAGTTAGTCTATATTTTAGTTTTTTGTGATATTGAAATAAAGAATAATAAGAAGTATAACTTCTAACGCATGTACATACATACTTTTTTGTGGTGATAGCTTATGATATATCCAACATGATATAATTATTATGTACTAGATTTAGCCTGTAACTCCGTCCATGTTGACTTCAAAATATAAATACGTCACTCTACGTTAATCATCAATTTTCAAAAATAGCTGCTCCATAGGAACCATTAATTTTTCCGGGATGTTCCTGATTCCAGACTAAACATATGCAAAATTTAATAATAATTGGTCAAGTAGTTACGGCGTGAAAGTGCAACACACAAACGAAACTTTACGAGCAGTGTCGTTAGTTATCAATAATCTGATGTACAATATTGGACATAAATACTTCTTTCTATGAACGTACCCTTTTTTTGTTAAGTTTACGGGAAAAAATGTTCTTAACCGCACACCCCGTCGTTCGGGGCAACGAACAGGGTAGTGTGGGGCCTTCACCCACTAAAGAAACCCGCCGTGTGCCGTCTCTCCGCCTTTATTGGCGGGCCACTAGAACTATGTTACATTCCTTCGGTGGTATTTGAACCGACCCTAACAATGATCCTTGAATAGAATAAATGGCCACCATAATATCATTAATTTGTTACCACACGGATACAGCCCTTCGTGACTTAATATTCATAAAAATATTAAGTAACGCTTAACAATATTATTCATCACGAGGTCGATCTTACTAGAATCTATTGTGATAGTATCATAATTTATTCCAGACTAATAATTACTTTACTTTTAGCAAAATGCCTAGAACTAAAGACGCAGTCACATGACTCTCTGAAAGAGAAATTATCACGTTGATTCCTTTCTAGAGAATTCTTCAAGGAGTTCATGATTTGCTTTAAAGAAGTTGTGACATGTCTTTGCTGATTTCTACTTGAAGTGGTAAGTCGTTTTATTGCGGTATCTATAAGCCATCCCAATACTAACCGAATTTCGGTCGCTATGGCCAGTGAGACTGGTCATCAGGGCATAATTTCTGCAGGCACCTACAAGTACAGACTGTTTACTCACTTTCATATTAAGATGGTACGCAATCCAACAAGAGAAGATCCTAATACTATTTTTTACAAATGGGAAATCTTATGAAAATGTTTCGAAGTTTAGATTTTTTTAACGATTGAACAGATTTAGGTGAATTTTGAAAATAAAATAATGAAAATCAAATATCATTTATTAATCAAGTCGACGGGCCTCGTGGCGTAGTCAGTAGTGTAATCGACTTTCGTGCACGAGGTCGTGGGTTCGATTCCCACTCAGGACAATTATTTATGTGATGAACACAGATATTTGTACTGCGTCTGGGTGTTTTCTATCTATTAGGTATATGTATGTATTTACAAAAAAAAAGTAGTATATGTATTATATCCGTAATCTGGTACCCATAGCACAAGCGTTAAGCTTAGTTTGGGACCAGACGACGGCAAGCTCAAAGTGCCGAAGGCAGCAGCGGTGGTCATCACCCTGCTGCCCGAGGCCAAGGAAAAGGGCCTGACTTACGAGGCCGTCTTGAAGCGTGCCCGGCGGGATATAAACGTCTCAGACCTCGGAGACGTTTCCGCTCGATCCCGCCAAGCCCGGACAGGTGCTCGAATCTTCGAGTACCTGGGGCCAGAGGGCGCCAAGACGGCCGACGCAATGGCCGCGAGGCTGCTGGGCCTGTTCCCAGAAGAGAGTGGTGTCCGGGTTGCCAGACCCGTGAAGTGCGCCGAACTGCGCATTTCCGGGCTGGACGATTCCGTGACGGCGGAAGAGATCCGGGAGGCGATCGTCTCGAAAACCGGGTCTTCCAGCAGCGCCGTCCGGGTGGGCACCATTCGCCCAGGTCCAGGTGGTGTGGGTGCCGTCTGGGTCTCGTGCCCTGTCGCGGCGGCCAAGGATTTGGTCGCCGCCGGTAGACTTCTGGTGGGCTGGAGCGCCGCGCGGGTAATCGCGCTGGAGCCCCGGCCTGCCAGGTGCTATAAGTGCATGGCGGTCGGTCACACCCGGCCGCTGTGCACTAACTGCTTCGACTGCAGCGGGCTATGTTTCCGCTGCGGTCAGGCAGGGCACCAGGCGGCTGCCTGTTCTGCCACCCCACACTGCCCCGCGTGCGCGGCGGGCAATCGCCCCGCCAACCACTGTATGGGGCGGGTGGGGTGCAGGCCTCCGGCCAAGTCAGGCCCTAAGAGGGGGGTGGGCAGCCAATCGGCCCCGGCTGCCCAACCCGGCGCGGCTGGACCGCCGCAGCGCATGGAGGAGGATATCGTGGTCCAATAACGGATCACGACGCTATCCTCCTCCAAGGGAATCTCGGCCGTTCCGCCAGGGCGCAGGACCTCTTCCTGCAATCCATGGCGGAGCGGTCGATCGGTGTTGCCGTAGCCGCGGAGCCCTACATAGTCCCGGATCGCCCCAATTGGGCGGGTAGCGGGGATGGCTCCGTGGCGGTCGTCGGTTCGGCGGCGCCGCATTCCCCGCCCTTGTCACTCAAAGACCAGGGCACGGGATATGTGGCGGCTGAATGGGGAGGGGTAACGCTGTATGGCGTGTACTTCTCCCCTAGTCGTAGTCTGGCGGCTTTCGAGGTCCTCCTGCACAATCTGGAGACCTCGATACGGCGTATAGCACCGAGCCCTGTGCTCGTGCTGGGGGACTTCAACGCCAAATCAACGGCGTGGGGGTCCCCCGGGACGGACGCCCGAGGTGCGGCGGTCGAAGAGTGGGCGGCAGCGGCGGACCTCGTGTTGCTAAACCGAGGGTCCGCCCTAACGTGCGTGCGGCGCGGGGGCGGGTCGATAGTGGACCTTTCGTTCGCTAGCCCCGGTGTCGCCGCACGCGTAAGGAGCTGGCGAGTCCTGGAGGAGGTCGAGACCCTGTCTGACCACAGATACATTCAGATAGAGGTCTCCCGGACCCTTCAGGGCGCCAGCAGGGGTCACGCGGCGGACAGAACTTCCGCTTTTCCGCGATGGGCTGTGAGTAGGCTCGACCGGGACCTGCTAGTGGAGGCGGCCATTTTTCAATCTTGGCTGCCTCCCCCCCTGACGGAAGACGTGGGCGCCGAGGCTGGCCGCATTCGCGGCATGCTTACGCAGATCTGCGATGCGGCCATGCCCCGCATGCGGCGCCCGACTCGACGGAAGGGGGTCTACTGGTGGTCCCCGGAGCTGGCGGACCTCCGTGCGGCCTGTATTCGTGCCCGGAGGTCCTACACCCGCAGCAGACGTCGCCGAATCCGCGATGAAGAGCGGGAGAACCAGCTGTATGCGGCGTATAGCAGTGCGCGCGCCGCGTTAAAGCTGGCCATCTGTCGCGCCAAAGACGCAAAAAGGCAGGAGATGCTGGAGGGTCTCGAGCGTGACCCCTGGGGACGCCCGTACCGCGCAGCACTTAACAAGCTCCGCGCCCAGGGCCCCCCCCTTACGGAGACCCTCCAGCCGGGCTTCCTCTCTGAGGTGGTCGAGGGACTTTTCCCCTCACGGGCGGTGCACACGCCCCCGGTCATGGCTCCGCCAGATGGTGACCGGGAGGCCGACGACGAGGAGGTGCCGCCCGTGACGACGACGGAAATGGGGGCGGCGGCTGCGCGTATGCGGAGAGGCGCCGCCCCCGGGCCGGACGGGGTTCCCGCCCGAGTGCTGGCCCTGGTCCTCGACCACCTTGAGCCCCGCCTCGGGGAGCTGTTCGGCGCTTGCCTGGTGTCCGGACGGTTCCCTGACTGCTGGAAGGAGGGGAAGCTCGTGCTCCTGCCGAAGCCGGGACGGCCTCCGAATACGGTCTCGGCCTTCAGGCCCATCGTGTTGCTGGACGAGGCGGGCAAACTCCTCGAGCGGGTAGTCGCTGCCCGCATCGTCCGGCACCTAGGAGCGGTCGGCCCCGACCTGTCCGACGCCCAGTTTGGATATCGGGCGGGTCGGTCTACGGTCGACGCCATTCTGCGCCTGAAGGCCGTGGCTGCGGAGGCCGTCACCTCGAGGGAAGTGCTGTTGGCGGTGTCGCTCGACGTCGCCAACGCCTTCAATAGTCTGCCATTTGGCTGCATCAAGGAGGCACTCCGGTACCATGGAGTGCCCCTCTACCTAAGGCGGCTGGTGGCAGACTACCTGGACGGCCGCAGCGTCCTCTTCGTGGACCGGGAAGGGGACGTTGTAAGGAGGGCTATGTCGTGCGGCGTCCCGCAGGGTTCGGTTCTTGGGCCGCTCCTGTGGGACATCGGCTACGACTGGGTCCTCCGTGGCCGGCTCCCCCCCGGGCTGGGCGTAATTTGCTACGCAGACGATACGCTCGTCACAGCCCGGGGCAGGACCCTCGAGGAGGCGGCAACGCTGGCCACCTCAGGTACCGCGGAGGTGGTCAGGCGGATCGAGGCGCTGGGGCTTAGGGTGGCCCTTGAAAAGTCGGAGGCCCTACTCTTCCATGGGCGCCGACGGGGCCCGCCCGCCAGCGCCTTGATAACGGTCAACGGTGTGGGCTTCCCAATCCAGGCCCACATCAAATATCTGGGCCTGGTATTGGATGGACGGTGGCACTTTGACGAGCACTTCCGCCGTCTTGCGCCAAGGCTCGTCAACACGGCGTCCGCCCTCGGGCGACTTATGCCGAATTTGGGCGGACCGAGTCTTGCGTGTCGACGACTCTACGCCGGGGTAGTGCGGTCGATGGCGCTGTACGGCGCGCCCGTGTGGGCGGAGTCCCTGGCCGCTCGCAATAGGGCCCTTCTGTGGCGTCCACAGAGGGTCGTAGCGGTCATGGCAATACGCGGGTACCGCACGGTCTCGACCGATGCAGCCTGCGCGTTGGCCGGAACCCCCCCGTGGGATCTGGAGGCGGAGGTGCTCGCCGACGTCTATCGGCGGGCGTCGACGGCGCGGGCGGGGGGCAGCCGCCCCTCGCCGAGCGCAATGTCATCGTGGCGGGAAGATGCCCGCCGCGCCACCGTCCTAAAGTGGAAGTCTCGGCTGGAGACGCCTCGGGCCGGTCTCTGGACCGTGGGGGCGCTCCGGCCGATCTTGGAAGAATGGGCAGGGCGGCAGCACGGGGTCCTCACCTTCCGGTTGGTGCAGGTTTTGTCGGGGCATGGTTGCTTCGGCAAATACCTGCACACGATCGCAAGGAGGGAGACGACCCCAGGCTGTCACCACTGCGACTGCGACGAGGACTCGGCGCAGCACACGCTCGAGTCGTGCCCGGCCTGGGATGTGCAGCGCCGGGAACTCGTTGCAGTCATAGGCGTGGACCTGTCGCTGCCGGCCGTTGCGCGAGCGATGGTTGGCAGTGACAGGGCCTGGACCGCGGTCGCCACCTTCTGCGAGGCTGTTATCTCGCGGAAGGAGGTGGCGGAGAGGGCCCGTGAGGAATCCTCCTTCGCGGACCCGATTCGCCGCCGGCGCGAGGGGCGGCGTGCGCGCGCATATCTGCGCCTGATGCCGCCCTAGCCGAGGCTGCGGACGGTGGGGTCGGGGAGTACCCTGCCGTCCGCGGAAGCCTACCGCGAAGGTGCGACGCCCAAGTGCGCGAGGCGTCGCTCAAGAGAGGGTGCCCGTAGGGGCTGCCGCCTGCGGATCGCGGTCGTAACTGACGCGGTACCCGTGATCCGCCGTAGCAAGGGCGGGTGGAGGCGCACGGTGGGTTTTTAGTGGGTGAGAGCCCCATTCACCCCGTTGTCTCCCCGGGCAGCGGGGTGTGCGGTAGGACATTTTTGCCCACCTAAAATAAAAAAAAAAAAAAAGGGACCAGACGACGTTTTGTGAAAAAATCCGTGAATATTATTATATTAATATTATAAGTTTCCTCATTATTTTCTTTTCAAAATTCAGATAATTTTGTATCCCAACAAATAGCTCTATTAAGATACAAGTCTTTACGGCCTACCGAAAAAATGGATTTGAGTCAAAATCGATAATTATCCAGATAAGTTAAGGCCCGGATAAGCACTTGGTGGTGGGAAAAAATCTGACCCCGGTGTTGTTCTAAGGTCAAATAGGCAGTCCGTGTATATACTGGTGGATCAGCTCAAAACCGAATAGAAAGAAAGCTAACTCCAATAAAGTTTGGGATAAGACTAGGGAGATGATGATGATGGTTTATCATAAGTACAAACAAATTATATCTACTACAAAAGATTACAATTTGCTGTAAAGTTATCTTTAAAACAAAATATTCAGTTTGAATAGAGCTTAACGGAAAATAGCGAAAGAGCCTGGCTTTAAAAATTAAAATATTCATGAATGCTATTTTATCGATGCTAGTTCCCGGGACCAGTACATCGGTAAAACATTATTACGGAGATTTCACTATTACTATGCAAATCGCCAGTACGCTTACGCCAAACGATAACCATATTTATGCAATTTAGGGATGTGAATTAAGCTGTTTCAAAGTTGTGACACAGTAAAGGTACACGAACCAAAGTTAGTTAAAAATTTTATGATTAAATTGAAATTAGAAAGCAAAAAATTAAATACTACTCATATCAGTCAAGTGAACACGTGCTTTTTTCACGGAATGAACCATCTGGCCATATGAGAGCAAGATGCAACCACCCACTTAGGAATAACAGCAGCTAATGTGTGCGAGACCATTGAAATTCTATGTAGACATAACATTTTTATATCACTTGTTTTAATTTCGTAGCTGTTGATGACAAGTCCACGAGAGTGACCGACATAGCCTGCCGGGTTGCCATGCTGAAGTGGCAATGGGCAGGCCACATCGCTCGACGAACCGACAACCGTTGGGGAAGAAGGGTTCTCGAGTGGCGACTACGTATCGGGCGGCGCAGCGTAGGATGGCCCCCTACCAGATGGACCGATGATCTGATGAGCCGTTGGATGCGGTCGGCACAGGACCGCTCGTTGTGGCGTTCTCTTGGGGAGGCCTATGTCCAGCAGTGGACGTCAAAAGGCTGATGGATGGATGATGATGATGGATGACGACAAGTCCAATGCAATTGAATACTTCTTAAACAGGTCATAAAATATTGCTGATACCCTTAACGGTTTTGTAGGATCTGTAACGAATAAGAAAAAGAGTCAAGTAAACCAACATTTAAATGACTTAAGTAATTTTGACCAGCATATTAGCTGTCAAACACGATCAAACTTAACTTCAGATTTCGTAATACAATAAACTAAATAGTGTGCTGCCCACAGATTTAACTGATTGTTATGTAAATTGGTAAACAGTGAGTCGACAGATTTGATGTTAACTATGTACAAACCACGTATATCCAAGGAATACGTTTAGTTTTTACCCCTACCATAGGTAAAGTTAGGTTAGATTATTGATGATCACAATTCAAATGCGTGTTATCAATGATGTATTTCTTCTATATTAAAATTTCTAAATTTCTATATTTAAAATTGGATCCAGGGAAATTAAAAATATGGGAGGGATAAATAAAATACGGACAATGTTATGGTTAAAAGAGAAAACGGACAATGCTATGGTTAAAAGCGTAAAGTAGCACTATTTTGCAATAAAAGTTAATACTAAATCCCAAATTTCGTCCATGTGGTGACGGACTAAGAATACAAATGTCACCACCCCATTCTTTCCCACGGGTGTCGTATGAGGCGACTAAGGGAAGTAAGCAATTATCATCCATTGCATGACTGGTGGTAGGGCTGGGTACCAAGTGGGAGTATTCACTTGGTATCGGGACCGAGCTGGTTGGTACCACCATCTCCCGTGTGACCGGCCATGAAGCACATCGTTGCGTTTTGGCTGTAGCAGGAGATAGCCGTTTATATTTCATTTCATATCTGTGATATTAAATGGTGAGCAGCGGCTTGACAATACTCTCGGTATAGTCGAGTCCATGGGCGACGGTTACCATTTACCATCAGATGGACCGTAGCTAGAATGCCACTACATGCAATAAAAAAAAATAGTTGGGTTGCATGGGTAACAAACATCCGAACATCTAAACACAAACTTGAATATTATGATATTAGTAACATTATATTTTCGCTTTAACATAAGTTATTCATATAAATGAATGAGCTAATTTATTTGCATGTGAAAATGTTGGATACTATTATTTAAAATTAAAACCAGTTGTACTCCTTGATTTATAGGTGATATATGAGTCTGGGACTGGTGGAACAATGCTACATAATATGATTCATAGCTAACATGAGTTTAAAAGCTTGGAGCTGGTTTTTGTTGGAGTATTAATTCCATTTAATGCTGTCACACGAATCACAACAAATTAACTCCAAAAAACCAGCTTCAAGCTTTTATTTTAGGCCACAAACAATCCCTAAAGATTCTTGATCATAATCCTAATCTGATTTCGAGATCAAAATTATAGTAGCGGTTTCAATGAATAACGATACCTACCTGTCTCAAGTTTGCTGACATCCTCGTGTCTGGCACACGGAATACATAATACTGTGTGTGCTTGGAATTGTAATCATCTATTCTGCAATTATTGACGTTTTTCGAGAAAACATGTAAATTGTTTATGCTATTGCTTTAATATTTCCTCATGTCTATAACTTTTTTGTTACCGTCACAGTATTTTACGCTGAAATATTATGTTTTATTGAAGAGCTGTGAAAGTTTTTCATATGCGTGCCCGTCGTAAGTGCGCTCGTTAAAAAATTTTAGTACTGAGTGAATTTATTATTCCTCAATAAACCTTTCACTTCATATGGCTTATGGATTATGTATATGAGAGGTGTTGCTGCTGTGGTATATCTAATAAAAATATAAAGTAGGAAATACACCGTTAAGCTTATTTTAAAAATTTTATAATTGAGTTTTTGATTTGCTGTAGTCAATAAAACGAGTGGCTGTCATAAACTTCCAGTAGCGTGATGTTGATTTTATTTACTGATATATTATATAGCATTCGTAATAATAGCTTTCAAATTTCAACTATAAAATATTTCAAGATATTTTAATACTTTTTTTCTATAAAACAAAAATTAACATAAACTATAATATCTAGTGTTATATTCAATTTGACGTACTTTGTACTTTTAATTCAAACAAAATGACTTTAACTTTTCCATTTAATCATAGGATATAAAACAAGTGACATGCTTATAAACAACTTGCTAAGGTACATAATTATTTATATATCTTATCTTCAAAAATGTCTAGCCTACAGTAAATCTCTATTTATCTCCTTTTTGGCAGAGAGAACATAGTGCCAAATTGATCTATTTTTGCATACATCTCTCGCTTCCTCATTCATATTATCTTCATGCACGCTCGCCGGTTTCGGAGACTCCTGACCCCACCTTCCTTTAATACATAACCGGTTTGGAATAAGTAGGTGAGTCTTGGGGGGGCCTTCTTCTTTCGCAATCTCTTTTTTACGGGTTAAAAAGTTAGCTAAATCCTTCTCTAGGTTCCGGTATATATTTGTTTAATTTCATGATGATCGTTATACTTATGGCGTGAAAGCGTAATGAATAAACAAATAAACGCATTTTCGACTCGCTAGCTATGTTTAAGTCGCACGTAATAGGGGGCGAGCCTATTGACTTCTACCGGGCACATTTCCAAACTTCGAGCTGCTAGTGAGATTTTTTTTTTTACAAAAAATCTCAATAACACTGCCCGACCCGGGGGTCGAACCCGAGACCTCATGATCAGCAGTCGCTTACACTACCGCTGCACCACAGAGGTAGTTAAAGTTATTTAGTTTAAAGTTGTTTTTCACATTACGATACCAACAAGGCCTTACATTGTTTGGAAATGATTGTTTACTGAAAGCGATATATAAATCAAGTCTTGTTTCGATAGTCCACAATCAAATAAGCAAATTACTGCCAACAATAAGATAACAAAATCCATTCACTCATAAATTCTGGTTAAGAACCTGACTGTGGTCAAAACAAAAAGCGACAGAAATACAGTCATATATAACGTTAGTCTGAACTAATTCTTGAATGTGTGCCAAGTCCGACCACGATTTCCGCTGACCTTAAATATATAGGGTGGCCCAATTTTGAATATGCATGTTGCAATATAGTGATTTGTTTTGTGAACGTAAAACATTCTACGTTGAGCATTTACTTGATATTTTTATGAAGACTTTATTTCTGACTAGATTTTGCCCGCAACGCTGTCCACTTTGACTCCGGAATACAAATACCTACGCCACTCTATGGTTAATTCATTATTGCTATGTAAAAAGCTATACTACGAGAAGCATTTCATTTTTCCAGAATGAAAAGCAACCTATGTTCTTCTCTAGGCTCCAAACTATGCTTGCAAAATTTCATATCAGTATGAGTCCAGTAGTTAGTTAGTTGTAAGTGAAATACATACAGGGTCTGTCGTAAATAATGTATAACACGTTACTCGGAGATAGAACTTTAGTTAAACTACAAGAAAATCAATAAAAAAGATACAAAAAAAGTGCATTAAAATAAGTTACTTTGTTGAAATGGTAACCAAATGAATAAGCAAAGAAGGAATATTAAAAAAAATACAAAATTGTATACCGTTTTCACACCGATGGCAATTCTAAAATAAAAAGTCGATTTCCTTGCAGTTTGACATCGGGGCTATCTCCGATTAACGGGTTATGCAATTCTGATCTAGATTTTTTAGCATTTGACATGCTCTGCCACTTTTTAAAGTACAAATTATTTGTGAATAAGGAAAAAGAGATTTTTTGTACCAGCGGGAATCGAACCCGCGTCTTTTCCAATCTGGGGAAGTGCTCTAAGCCACTGAGCTATAGTACAGATCTTTCGATCATCCCAATCTCCTTATCACATTTGTCTTTACGACTAATGCCATCTATCAAAAGCATTTACATGCATTTATATGTTTAATGCACGTAAATGCTTCCGATAGATGGCGTTGGTCGTAAAGACATAAGATAAGGGATTATGCATGATTTACAACAGACCCTGTATAATACGTTGCCGCCGTCAACGCAGTGTTAAGAATGATAAATAGTCGCAAAGATCATGGCTTGAAAAGCTACGGTATACCTTTTTAACCTCTCAAAATTTTATTTTATTTTTGTTAAATATTGTTTGCTTTAGCCCTAAAACATGCGAGGAATTAGGAGGCTTATGAAATACCTTGACCTGCTGGGTTTTAGCTATCATGAAAACCATTAACAATCATTTTTGAGGCATTAATGCCCCAAAATACGAGTAACTTAATTCCGAGATGCCATTTCTGCAACGGTTCATTGATCGTGCACCCCGTTTGGACGTGTTTGACGTGTGATTTCACTGTAGTACAAGTTAATAAAAAATACTAAATCGCCCAGTGTGCAGTACCTTTAGGACGAGTGGTAGAAAGCTACCTTATTTGCAATGTGTTTGCATCAATTATGTAGCAATATTATACCTTACAGACACGCACCGCTTTAGTTTCAGCCTTTTTTTTTGCACGGGTCTCTTCTCATGGTGGGATTCACGCCATAGTCCACCACGCTGGCCCAATGCGGGTTGGCAGACTTCACAAGTCATCGAGAAAATCTCTCAGGCATGCATTCCTCACGATGTGTTCCTTCACCGAGCAGTGTTAAATTGTGTGTCTACATATATTTTCCAAAAGTCAGAAGTGTGTGTCGTACGAGGTCTGAACCTTGGACTGGGAATCGAACTCGATACCAATGTCTTTGCAGTCCTTGGTTTTACCGTTAGGCTGTTATCATGTGTTCGTCACTGTATTGGCGCATACTGATAAAGAAATATGTTTCTACTGCTCTATAACTAACCAACCGCACTGGAGCGTTACGATAGAGTTGACCTTTAGAAATTGCTACTTCTCTGCAAAAACGCTTAAATGCGTTTTCTGTTTTTAAATTCTCAAATTACAATAGATAAGAGCTTTATAAATATTATCTCTATTAGAACATGTCACAGTTTTATTTAATTAAATTAAAAAGTTAACCATTAGAAGTCTAATATCTTAGTCTATCCGTGATCGCGCGTTTTATCTGTGTGGTGACGGACTAAGAATGCAAGTGTCACCACCCCATTCTTTCCCACGGATGTCGTACGAGGCGACTAAGGGAAGTAAGCAATTATCACCCATTGCATTATTCGTGATAGGACGGGTTCTAAGTGGGTGTGCTCACTAGCTATCGGGCCCGAGCGGGTTGGTACCACCATCTCCCGTGTGATTGGCCAAGAAGCACATCGGTGTGTTTTGATTGTAGCGGGAGATAGCCGTTAATTTTTTCATTCCATATCTGTGAAATGAAATGGTGAGCAACGGCTTGACAATACTCCTGGTATAGGTGGGCCGTGACTCGGCTGCCAACGTACGCAATAAAAAATAAACCATGAAAGCTGTATTCGAAACGTTAGAATAGTATTTCTACTATGAACGACCACTGAAGTAATGCCACACAGTTCCAGTGGTCTGCCAATACAGGCGGAGAGATGGCACACGGCGGGTTTTCGTAGTGGGTGAGATTAGACTACCCTATTCGTTGCCTCGAACAACGTACAGTGCGTTTAATTATTTCCCGCCTTAACAAAAAAAAAAGGATAGTAGAAATCAAGTAAACGCAATAGATTCCCTATAAATGTTTTCACAAGTTGACGATATCTAACATTCAAGTGTCGTTTAGTTTAAGAGAGCCACTATTTTATGAAGCATTCATCAAAGTTTAGTAAGATTATACCTGTGTTATACATACTTCGCTGCTCAGCAATAACTCTGATTCCAATAAAATAGCACATAAAAGAACTTAATCGATCTTACTTTACAACTGAAATACTGGAACTTACTAAAGTAACATCAGACTGACTTGATTAGGATTAAGTCTGAAAAGCTATTCCTATGTCAACAAACTACTAGGTACTTGCATTTTCAACTGACACTTAAATTTAAGCTCTTAAGTAATGAACTCGCAGTGTTTCAACACTTAAGCCAAGGATTCCAGAGATTACTTTAAAATAGTATTATCTCAAAAGAATGCTTTTGTAAACTGTACGTGGTGGATTTATTTGAAATACTATTTTCTAAACTTTATCCCTTGGTTTTATCAGAGAATCTAAAATGTTTTGATAGTTAATGAATAATTTTTATAATTGTTTTAACTATAGATAGCAAATTATTTGAGAAATGAGGAAGAAGAGAATTTGAAGTGTGAGCGGAAATCGAACCTGCATCCCTTCCAATCTGGGGAAGTGCTCTAACCGCTAAGCAATCGCACTGACCGACGGCCATACTCAATCTCCACATCGCATTTGTCTTTACGACCCACCTCCGCTCGCACTAAAAGTTCTCTTATTCCACATTTCTCAAATAATTTGTTAATTAAAGTAGCTGAGCATGTCAAGCGCTAAAATAAAGATCAAATAATAGATAGCATTTATAAATTTTAAAGGATTAATATGATAAGGTTCGGACATGTGGAAAGAATGCCGAACGATTGACTGGTTAAGAAGATATACAATGCGAAAATGGAAGGATGTAAGTACAAGAGCAGACTGAGACTTATCTACCCAGACCAAATCGGTCATGTATTCAAGGAAGGTGGAGTCAGGAGTCTTCGAAACCGGCGAGCGTGTAGGAAGAGTATTATGAAAGTTGAGGAAGCGAGAGATGTATGCAAGAATCAAGCCTTTTGGCACTCTGTTCTCTCTGCCTACCCCGCAAGGAAGATGGAGTGATAATAAGTAAGTAAGTGTTAATATGATAGACACTCTATTCATTCAATAATTTTTCCATCGCTCTTTACGCCTAATGTTTTCAAAGATGACAGTACATTAAAATTGCTATTGATCTAGAGCCTCCTCATCCTCTCTGTTATCTCTTTTCGACACATTCTATCCCTTTCCTTGAAGTTCGCAACTCCCGAGTGACATTTTGTACTGCTGGCATAGGTATACTCGTATAGGCTACAGTAACCGCTTATCATTGTGTGCTTGTTTGCCACTAATTTATACTGTTATAAAACTGTAACAGAGCTATGTAGGTATACATTTAAGATATTTGAGAAAAAAATAATGTGTGTTAGGCTATTTAGGTGTCTAGTACCTACTTGTTACTTTATTTTTGTAAATTGTATCTTTAAAAAGAAATACTAGTAAAATGTGTGCTATGATAATATAAATCCGATCCAAAACTAAGTTAGCTTAAAAAACAATAAAATAGTTGACATTTAAAAGCATTTAATAGGGTCAGTTTTAGCAACAACTTTTTCTAAACGAAAGGCCAATTTTCGGACAGAACAACGTCTGTTAGGTCAGCTAATCTTTAATATTTTCTATTCTAAACACATAAGTTTTGTCACTAACTCCGCCTGAATGACTGGGCCAATTTTTATAGATTTTTTTGGTATGTTTCAGTAGGTTCCTCAATGGTTTAGATTCATGACACTGAGATCTGTTTCACGATTTTTATTATCCTTAGGTACTCAATGGAAGTATGTTTCTTAATAAAAGTTTTTTAGTTTAGATGAAATTAAATTGAGACTAAGTAAATTAAAAGTTAAAACATATTGTCATTCCATCTGAAAAGGCTAATTCAGTTCTAAACACCCTGCTATCATTATACAAGCTTTGCAGGCTTCTTTTAAACAATAAAAGCAAATTTAATTAAATAAAAAGGTGCTGCCCTTCGTGTGAGGCATATTAAAAGTTGCAATTTTTAATTAAAAAAATAACTTAGGTTTACCTGCCTCAGCTCATAATATATAATAACTTAGTTGCTAGTTTTTTCATTGAAAGCTTGAAAAATCTCTGTTTTCTACCGTTCATATATTTAATTAACTAATGAGTTTAATTAATGGGGGAATAAACTAAAAATAACAGGTATAGTAGCAGTACTGAGATCATCGTTCTACGAATACTTATCATCACGCCATCTCCCTTATAGGGTTGGCAGAGATAGCAAAGTGCCAAAAGGCTTCTTGCATATATCTCTCACTTCCTCAACATACATAATTCTCTTCATAGACGCTTGCCGGTTTCAGAGACTCCTGACTCCACCTTCCTTCAATACATAACCGATTTGGTCTAGGTAGGTAAAGTCTCGCTCTCCTCCTATATCTACATCCTTCTACTTCTGCATTGTATATCTTCTTAACTAGTCGCTCATCTAGCATTTTTTTCCAGATAAGACAACGAATCGCATCTTTACTTTTTTTCATAACCTACACGCTCTCTTACGTCGTCGTTACGAATGTGGTCAATCAGTCTAATTCCACAGATTTTCCACAGAGATCGCATTTCGACCGCATTGATTTTACTTAAACTCCTTTTTGCACACCCAACTCTCGCTTCCTTAAAATAATTTTAGCACAAGCACTGCGTTGTGTTTTGCGACGCGTGCCTTATGGCTAAAGTGGTGGCTGCTGAGAAGTTGTCCCAACGTAAAGCTGAAATATTAATGCCATATAACCACAGTACTTTCTATCATATTACTAAAGTGTTTTCTTACAATAATGCACTATAACCGTTATCCTAGGCCCCAAACCGCCTAACGCAACGAACTTCTATCGATAAGGCAATCGCGGCCAATCGCTACATAATGTCACTTTTAGTACACTCTACTAATTCCACGACCTATGATCGGCATGCCACCGGCATGTCAGCGGCAGAAGTGACAAGTAATCGGTAACTTGGTAAGGGATAGTGGCTTACCACTGGCCCTTACTTTAGGTATCATGCTATAATTGTGACAGTTCTTTCGACCGCTGACAAAATAACCCGCGTGCGATGAGAGTGGGACGGAACCTTGTCAAAGTAAATGGAAAATGATAATTATATATAGCGAATAACAGTAAAATAATATACCTACATTATTATTAAAAGGATTACAACCATGAAACATTTTTCTGTGTTTTCATAACTCTATGTAAATCGTAAAAATAACTAATTTATAATTAATAATCAGAACTTTTTTGCTAACGCTACTTGAGAACTGTCATTTTTGATTTACTTTGACAAGGTTTCATCCCATTACATCGCGCGCGGGTTATATAACATACGTGTAGGTAAACTCCTAATAAAAAATCCTTAGAAATATAGGATTTTGGTGACGATTTTACGCAGAAATTGTCGCTCTTACAGTATATGAGACTACCAAATACTTCGTTAGTAATAATCACTGCGAATATAAAGCCTCTAAAATTACTTCCCCAAAAGGTGAACCTTAATGGCGTAATTAAAAACAACACGACCCTTACCCGAATTCAATTTATAGTGAGAGACTTACTCGTACATGTTATGATTTATAACGTTCAATAATAAGGAACAATATCCTGTGCGCGGTGAATAAATGAGAGGCCCTGTTTACCTGAAGTAATATGGGAGATTTTCATTTTAGATCCGCCACCGTCATCTGCATAGATGAAAATTAAATTTTCGTATCATTTTGTTTGGTAAGGCGTCCTTGTAATTTTGTTTATGCGTGGGGTATGTACTTAAGAAAAATGTTTGCAATATAAAATCACTTACGACTATACACGTTATCACGAATAACAAATATGCGTTGTTATTGCATTATTCAGTTAATTGCTAACATACACGCAACTTATGTAACACTAGTATTTATTACTTATCATATCTTGAAAGATATATCCGAATCGCTCTTTTATCTATGACTATGTTTACGTTTGGGATATATTATAGCTTTTTATACCACCACCTAATTGTAAACGGTTACCGTAGCCTATAGACGCTAGCAACACCAGAAGCATAGAGGCATGCATTGAAAATCAGCGTTGCAGTGAATCGTAACCAACGCACTGTAACATAGTTGCTAAATGTAGGCCTTATTGTCACTTTGAAATTTCGTTTGTAAGTTTAATTAAATTTTAGTTATCAAAATTGTTTTCTTTCTTTCAGGTTTTCTTTCTTTCAGGCTTCTTTTATTAGCGCGTCGCTATCTCCAAGAAAAGGGATAGAAAGTCGAAAAGAAGGATAGTGAGGAGAGGATAGGAAAGAAGTTTGGGCACTATCACTCACCATTTAAAGCACAACGGCAGGAGTATCTGCTGTTGGTGGAGGAACTCATGCGTAGATCGTATACCTCACCTCTGGCGAAAGGTAGTCTGAAGGAACACCGCGTGGTTTTAGCAGGTAGCCCAGTTTCACTGGGAGTCCGGCATAACCCCTCCGTCTGCCCGGCGGTCGGGTATCCATAAAGGATTTCCACGCGTAATAAAAAAAAAAAAATGGAGTGCCAGCTGTTATTTTACGCTGATCTTCTGTGAGAGGATGGTACTTCCCGGATAGAGCCGGCCCATTCATGTTGGGATAAGCAAGGCTCTACTAATAGAAGAAATTATGATATATTTAATAATAGAAGAAAACAGAGAAGTAAGACACTATATTTTAAAAACAAAATTGAAGCATTTGCAAGTCGCCAATCCCAGTAGGCAGATATTAAGGCGAGATATATTAAATTTCTTGGATTTCATGGATACTCCTCACAAAAACCTCCATAAAAATTAATTATTTTAAGTCTTTAGCCGTGTAAGTATAACAAACAGTCTGAAAGTAAGTCTGTTATTATATTATGTACTAGTAAATTCTCCGCGGCTTCGCGCGCGTCATAGTATTGTCTATCAAAAATTAATTTCGGATAGGATTCCTATTATTAGGTATAAGCGTCGCCACGCTAACAGCGATCTTACCCTCCCTCCGCATTAGATGTTTCACATCGAAAATATAGGTTCCGGATAAGTATTCACCGACATATCATTTCCGGATAAGTATTCACCTTCTCCGAAACTGCATCATCTTTTGGTATAAGTATTATTCCGATCGGTTCAGTAGTGTAGCGGTAGAAGCGGTGTGCGGCTGGATGATGGAATGTCACCCTGGTTTGACGTCAATATCGGCGTTAAACAGGGCTGCGTTCTATCAGCCAGACTGTTTATCATATATCTGGATAAATGTCTTCAAAGGTTGAATGAAATGAATGTGGGAGTTCAGATGGGCGACTCAGTGGTTAACTCGCTGCTATATGCAGACGATGCGGTCATATTAGCACCGTCCGCGACTGACCTGCAAACTCTAGTCGACGTAATGGCAGAAGATTGTAAGAAAAGGGGCCTACGTGTGAATGTAAGCAAAACCAAAGTAATGGTTTTTGAAAGAGAAGAAGCCAGAACAGATGTTAGAGTAGCAACAGTAAATGGTGTGCTAGAACAAGTGGATGAATTTGTATATCTTGGATGTGGATTCAGTCGGGATGGAAGGTACACCACTGATGTAGAAAGAAGAGTGAATTCAGGAAATAGAGTGAAAGGAGCATTGGGACAACTTCTCGGCAGCCACCACCTCAGCCAAAAGGCCACGTGTCGTAATACACAACGCAGTGCTTGTCCCAACGTTATTATATGGAAGCGAGAGTTGGGTATGTAAAAAGGAGCACGAGAGCAAAATCAATGCGGTCGAAATGCGATCTCTGCGCAGAATCTGTGGAGTTAGGCTGACTGACCGCATTCGTAACAATGACGTAAGAGAGCAAGTAGGTATGAAAGAGAGTATTGGTGTAAAGATGCGAAAGGGAATGCTCCGATGGTTCGGACATGTGGAAAGAATGCCGGACGAGCGACTGGCTAAGAAGATATACAATGCGAAAGTGGAAGGATGTAGGTACAGGGGGAGACCGAGACTTACCTACCTAGACCAAATTGGTCATGTATTGAAGGAAGGTGGAGTCAGGAGTCTCCGAAACCGGCGAGCGTGTATGAAGAGAGTTATGAATGTTGAGGAAGCGAGAGATGTATGCAAGAATAGAGCCTCTTCGCACTCTGTTCTCTCTGCCTACCCCGCAAGGGAAATGGCGTGATGATAAGTTAGTTAGTTAAGTTTTGGTTTAGTAGTTTTTGCAGTATAACCGAACAAAAAACCGACTCTCCATTTATTAGTATAGATTTGTTATTATATTGTGGTCTAAATTCTAAATAATAAATATGTCCATCTGTGGCTTGTTTCTCTTCTTTTACTTATGCACTCGCCTCTCTGTTTTTGCTAAAAGTAATTAGTGTGCTAATAGTGATGCAATTATATTTTCGGTTATATCTCTGGTGCCCAATGTAGTAGCGGGATAAAATGTATACCAGTTTTTTAGTCTAATCAAAGTCTTTCAAATTAAAAAGTTGCATCAAAATCCGTATAGTAGTTTTTGCGTGATGCACGAACAAACAAACAGGCAAACAGAAAAAAAATCTTAAAAAATTGTTTTGTGTTTAGACACGCCTATATAGCCTATTACAGTATTTTTTTCTCAAATATCTTAAATGTACAGACACAGCTCTGTTACAGCTTTATAATAGTATAGATAGATAAGATAAGATGTAAACTCACTCTGGAATCCTCGACGACGAAGTTCCGGACTAAATTTAATTTTTTATTGAATCATTTTTTTTAACAACGCCCTGCACTAAAGCGTATTCTTTGTGTAGCGGGAGACTTTACAAACATTCAATTTCACGGACACAAAGTACACCCAGACTCAGAACAACCACTTGGGATCACACAAAGAGTTGTCCTGTGTGAGAATCGAAGACACATCACGCGAACGGGCTATTAAGGTATTTTTATTACTTTTATTAAGGGTCTGAAATAATTTATGGTGTTCATCTTTTTAAAATTCTGTATGTCCGAATGAAATATGGAACCCTTATAGGATTAAAGCACAAGTAATTTGTGAATGAGGAAAAAGAGAACTTTAGTGCGAGCGGGAATCGAACCTGCGTCTCTTCCAATTCGGGGAAGTGCTCTAAGCCGCTGAGCTATCGCACTGACCTTAGGCCATACCCAATCTCCTCATCACATTTGTCTTTACGACCAACGCCACCTATCGAATGCATTTATATGCGTTAATCCAATATATTAAGTTTAATTTTGCAATCAAAATTCATACTATTTGGTGGCGCGATTTTTTAAACATTATGATCTGAATTTTAGCACTTGACATGCTAAGCAACTTTAAAGTACACATTATTTGTGAATGAGGAAAAAGAAGACTTTAGTGCGAGCAGGAATCGAACCTGCGTCCCTTCCAATTCGGGGAAGTGCTCTAAGCTGCTGAGCTATCGCAGTGACTTAAAGCCATACCCAATCTCCTCATCAGATTTTTCTTTACGACCAACGCCACCTATTGGATGCATTTACATGCATTAATCCAATATAGTAAGTTTAATTTAGCAAATAATATTTGCTGGCGCGATTTTTTTTAAACATTTTGATCTGTATTTTAGCACTTGGCATGCTCTTACTCGTGCACAAAACCCTCTCCACGCAAAGTCAACACGCACGCAGTGTTATTGAAAAACTTCATAAATGAGAAGAAAGTTAATTAATGAAATATTTTTCTTAATATTTACTTTGTTTTTCGCTGACTCTCCTTTTTGTTTAACAAACTATGATTTTTTAATATATTTAACTAACTAATTAGTAGTTTCAAAGCACTGATTCGTTAACTTCATATAAAGAAAAATATATTATGTAAACTTCATTTAAACCTTGTTAGTACTCTCTATAAATTTTAATTAATTTCACTGTGAAACGTGTTCTCAGAAACTTACAGTTAATGACCTCTAGTAGAAGTTCTACAAAACTTATACTCCTTTATCAATTTCATTTATAATGACAATTAAGAGCAATATTATATTATATATCACATTAAAGTAAATAATAAAACCGAGATTACCACTTGTATATCTTTGTGTACAAGACACAAACACATATCCGTAATAATACTGTAAATTATTTATGGTTGGGTTTTTTACCAGCACTGAAACAATGTAACATAGTTCCAGTGGCCCGCCAATAAAGGCGGAGAGACGGCACACGGTGGGTTTCTTTAGTGGGTGAGGGCCCCACACTACGCTGTTCGTTGCCCCGAACGACGGAGTGTGTGGTTAGGAACATTTATTCCCGCCTTAACAAAAAATAAATTTGTACGAAATGGGAGGATTGTTGTTAGAGCCGAGCGAGTAGGTACCATACCACCGTTTTCTTCGATTTAAAAGGACGTACCTACGGCATTTCGCATCTTACTGCATATGAAAATAGCCGATGAAGCGCAGTGGTTTAACTTTATGTAGCTTGTAGCTTGGCATTTGCGGTTGATACTGAGTCCATTTGCTTATGTCCTGTCAGTACTGAAATTGCTGAATTAATTTCATTAATTATATTACATTTAGAAAGCCAGGTAGTACTAGCATAAACTATTACTTACCTAGGGGTGCGGCGGGGTAATGTGAACACCAGTAAAGGCGCGCTTACTAAGCTTTCTGCTTTTAAAAATAGTTTATTTAACCTGATTGCAATATTACGAGCATGGTGATCTCCTTAAGATTACAATTAAATTTAAGTAAAATACACTCCTGAGATAATAAAGACTCATTGAAATCTATTGATAGTGGTAAAGATTTGTTAGTCAACAGACATAAAAATAGATTCTGATGAACTGAGCATATCGCCATTTTAAAACCTCGTCAACTGTTTTTACTACTGAGTGATTTCGGTATATGATATTTCCAGTCGTAAATGTTCACATAGATACCTAGTATGTACGTATCGTAGTAGATATGTATGAATATGCGTTTCTTTGTTATAGGTCAATGACCACCATCTGCGATTGGAAAAGTCAATAAACCCAAGGAAAATAGTTCGTCTGCAGCAATCAAGATTAGGAGACGGGGAATAAACCAATTTAATAAGATTGAATTTGCTATTATGTGATACTAATCACTTTCAGAAAACGTCAAAACATTATACCTAGCTATTTTGTTAAATCTTTGTATATAACTTAACAGTTAACACGAACATAATACCAAAATATTTTTCACGCTGATATACTTTAATCCCCTTACTAATAAATTTTGTTTAAGCTCCGAATAGTTATTCTGTGTTTTGTTCCATTATCGTCAAACTCCCATATAACCATAGGACACAACAGAAGAAGTATCTGCCGTTACTTTATGACGATCTTCTGTGAGAGGGTAGTGCTTCCCCAGTTCAACCATTCCATTCATGCTTGGAGGAGTAAGACTACCAGTTTCTGAATCCTATAAATTGCGAATTGTAGTTTATTTTTAATGCATGAACAATTTCTATAATATTACTTAACTTACTCGTATTTAGATATTAATAGGATTTTATTTTAGGGGAGTTTATAATAGGACTTTTTTTAGATAATATTGTATATTTAAGTAATTATTTTACTAAATATATCATAAATGTATTACCACAGAGTAGTCACGTAATTGTGTATTAAAGATTGGATAGTCAAAATATTATAGTCGGGTGTATTTACGCCATATTGATACTTATCAACAACTGGTATCGAAATAAAACCAATATTATATTCTTAATATTAATAAACATATTATTATAACAATGCGTATTTCGCAGACGGTCGAGTGGTTTAAATACCGGCCTCGCATCCATATGTTTGCACAGGACAATTTTTTGTGTAAGCCACAAATGGTTGTTCTGAGTCTGAGTCTGCTTTGTGTCCGTGAAATTGTATGTTTGTAGAGTCCCCCGTGATACCCTGAATATTTATTTATTTATTTATTATTTACACCAGGATTATTCCGTTATGCCGGGGGTTGCCTTTAACAAATATTTTATTAAATCAAGTTTTTGATCTAGAGGCATATTCTGAGTGTAGTACGAAATAAAAATAAAGTCTGAAATAGGTAATTCCGTATTTCATACTCAGCAATAAAATAAATAAAAAGAAGTCTAGTGGAGTAATATAACTTACAGTTACTACAATTTGGAAGGCAAATTTAGCAAAATACTTTTAACTTGCGTGTTGAATTCGTAGACAGTCCTCAATTACAAGACCTTGACCTTCAAACAGACAGACTTGGGAATTGGTATAACCATGGCCACAAAATAGAATAGATTACTTGATAAAAAATGGAATATAAAACTTTAATTTAGTAGTAAAAATATAAAAGGATGAAATGATATTCAAAAGATTTTCACGTCAAGATTGTCAACAAGTTTAGTTTAATCATTTTTGATCTATATTTTTTAGCATTTGACATGCTCCGCCACTTTTCAAAGTACAAATTATTGTAAATAAGGAAAAAGAGACGTTTTTTTGTAAATGCATTCCGATAGATGGCGTTGGTTGTAAAGATAAATGTGATGAGCAAATTGGGGTGACCAAATAGGTCTGTACGATAGCTGGCTTAGAGCACTTCCCCGGATTGGAAAAGGCACGGGTTCGTTTCCCGCTTGTACAAAAAAATCTCTTTTTCCTTATTCACAAATGATTTGTACTTTGAGAAGTTTAGTTTAATTACCTCGTTACGTCATATGGTCATACTTTTATTAAATCAATAGGGCCGCCGCGCGGACCACTCAAGAGAATATACGCAGTACCAGTGGTCTGCTGAGTACGGGTGGGTGAGAGTGCAGTACTGTTTTAGTGAGTGAGAGCCCAAACTACCCCCACCTCCCCGAGCAGCAGGGTGTGCGGTACAACCATTTAATCCCACTTAAAAAAAGATCATACTTTTAAATTACGTGATAAGCAACAATACACAGTTGCCTCATTAAGAGATCAATTTTCGCACATTTGGCGTAGTGGTAGAGACGGATTGCTATCGCTATACCTAGTAAAGAAAAGGGAATAGAACGAGATTTTACGAAAAAGAAAATTGCTTGCAGATGCTTGACAGCTCAATAACGGATTAAAACAAGGGTCTTATGCGCCACGTATTGATAATGATTGAATCAAACTTATCCTTTCTTTTGTTTTGTTTAATACTTCCTGATATTTACGCGAATGTTATACATTATCAGTAAAACTACGTTTACGGAATCTATAGCGTCTATTTGATTTTCCACTATCCCGGCACTATTTCGAATACTTTACAGAATTTACATCATCATTGGGTTGGATCCAATATCTCAGTCCACACATGATCATGTAGGTATTCAAAACAGGGTAGTAGAAAATCAAGTAAACGCAAAAGCTTTTGTTTGGCTCTTTTTTTCCAACCCATTAGTGGGTCTCATAGTGAGAAAGATTTGGGCCGTAGTCCATCACGCTGGCCCAATGGAGGTTGGCAAACTTCAGGAGCCGTCGAAAATCTCTCAAGTATGCAGGTTTCCTCACTATGTTTTCCTTCGCCGAGCAGCGATAATTTGTAAACAAATAACAACACACAGAAAACCTCAAAACACCTTGAAAGTCGGAGGTGCGTGCCATGCGAGAAACTCTCCTTGACTGGAGACCCACCTTAATAGTACTTTGCAAATCTTGGTTTTACCACTAGACTATCACCGGCATCATCTTTACCTTTACTAATTTTATTAATACAAAAGTATGCTGGTTTGTATTTTTTTTTGACTTCCAAAAAAACATATCATATATATCACGCCCGTATTTCCCGAAAGGGTAGGCAGAGGTGTATTACATACCCACGATTCGCCAGCTATGTTTAAGTCCCACGTAATAGGGGGCGAGCCTATTGCCGTCTACCGGGCACATTTCCAAACTCCGGGCTGCTACTAAGAATTATTCTGTTTATGAAAAAGCTCAATAGCACCACCCGACCCGGGGATTGAACCCGAGACCTCATGATCAGCAGTCACTTACACTACCGCTGCACCACAGAGGCAGTAAGTTTGTTGACTTACTCGTACAAAGTCAACCGTAACTATTCAATCGTTCATCATGTAATTTGGCATACCTGCGTAAATATAGCCTAAAACCTAAGAAATATTATAGGATATATTTTAGGATGTGTGGACCGGACCGTGTGCGATAGTAACCTTTGCAGAGAGATCATTAGTGTGGCATAGAGTGATGTGTACTTTGAAGTCCATGCGACGAAGTTGCGGGCAAAATCAAGAATAGTTCAAAGAATCATGAACATTTTAAAAGATTTTAAATACGTCCAAAGATATCCCAACATTTTCTAATTCGATTTACGTGCTTTTCAAGTTTCAAATCATTACAGTTATTAATAATAATAATAATAAACTTATTCGATCATGTCCAACTCTCAGAATGGATATAGGAAGGGGGGCCGTGGTACTAAGGAGCTCCTCCTTATTGATGCGGCCATAAGCCAACAGGCTCGCCGTAGGAAAAGGGATCTGATGACATGCTGGATAGACTATATAAAAGCTTTTGACTCTGTGCCACATACATGGCTCTTGAGGGTGCTAGAGTTGTATAAAGTTAACGAAACTTTATGCACCTTCCTGAAGTCTTGTATGGTGCATTGGAGGATAGCTCTTTGCTATCCAGTATGTCGGCGGACCCCGGATTGTTATGGTTGAGCGGGGTATATTTCAGGGCGACAGTCTGAGTCCTTTATGATTCTGATTAGCCATGACCCCTCTTAGTACCTTATTAGAGGGTTCAGGACTAGGCTATAGGTTGCGAGGTGATGGTTGCAAAATATCCCACCTGTATTACATGGATGATCTCAAATTGTTTGCCCCTACCAGATTTCAACTAATGGAGTTACTAAAGTTAACCGAATCCTTTAGTAATTCCATTGGGATGAAATTTGGTGTGGATAAATGTGCGATCATGCATGTAAAACGAGGAAGGGTAGTGGAATCCGAGGGAGTTCAACTCTCGGATTGTACTCATTTGCGATCACTCCTCATAACTGACACATATAAATACTTGGGTATGTTGCAAGCTCTGGGCATTAATGAGGTGGACATGAAGCAATCGTTGCGGGAGCGTTTCTTTGGCCCCCTGAAAAAAGTACTGAATAGTCTTCTATCTGGTGGCAACAAGGTGCGCGCCTACCACGGTTGGGTTATGCCACTTCTGATGTACTCCTTCGGCATACACAAGTGGACTCAGACTGACCTTGACGCTCTGGATAGAAGAGTCCGCAGTTTATTGACCGCATATCGTATGCATCATCCTCGCTCATCGGTAATGAGGCTGTACATTCCACGAAAGTGTGGAGGTCGGGGTTTCTTAAATGCCAAGACCTTGCACAATCGTGAGGTGTACAACCTTAGGGAATATTTCCTTCATACTGATAAGGATATGCATCGTGATGTGGTCGCTGTAGATTCCGGACTCACTCCGCTCTTCTTGGCTAAGGAGAATTGGCGCAGACCTGTGGTACTTGGTACTGACGATCGCAGGGGTGTATGGCAGAGCAAGGAACTCCACAGAAGGTTTTACCGGGCCTTGCATGGGCTGGACGTAGATTTCATGGCTTCCGTGGCCTGGCTACGTTTCGGTAACCTATTTGGGGAAACCGAAGGTTTTGTCTGTGCAATTGCTGACGAAATTATCATGACGAACAACTACCGGAGACATATCCTGAGGGATGGTACGGCTGACATATGCCGTGCCTGCCACCATCCTGGTGAGTCCCTTAGACATATTGTCTCTGGTTGTTCTCGTCTTGCTAACGGCGAGTACTTGCACAGGCATAACCAAGTGGCCAGGATCATCAACCAACAAATTGCTCTGAAATACAGCCTTGTGGACGTAGAGGTGCCTTACTACAGGTATGTAGCTGAGCCAGTTCTCGAAAATGGTCGTATCACACTGTATTGGGATCGATCAATCATCACGGACAGGACTGTTGTGGCCAACAAACCAGATATTGTGTTGGTTGATCGATCTGAGCGCCGGGCAATGATAGTTGATATCGCCATCCCACATGACGAGAATCTTGTAAAGGCCGAGAAAGATAAACAGATTAAGTATCTGGACTTGGCTCACTAGATTGTTGACATGTGGGATGTAGATTCAGCAATCATTGTGCCGATAGTGGTTTCAGTTAACGGACTCATAGCCAAGAGCCTCGACCAACATCTTAAGAGGCTCACGTTGGGTATTTGGATCAAGGGTTTGATACAGAAAGCGGTACTTCTGGACACGGCACGCATCGTGAGGAAGTTCCTGTCTCTGGGGCCCTAACCACTGGCAGTTTGGCCCTTGTGCCCGCTGCCGGTGGGTCTGCACACTTTTTATATTTTTAAATATTTTATTATTTTTCATAAAACATATATTTAAAAATGTATTTAGTTGTAAGATATATGTAAATAAAGAGATAATAATAAAGCCTTTATTTCCTTAAAAAATATTTTCTACAAAAAAACTTTAAAAAGAAATGTTTTATTTATTTAGGTGTGAAAACAAAAATGTCAAGGCCCCTTTTTTAGGGTATAGGCCTCCTCCATTGTCAACCATGTTTTACGGTTGCTAGCCGTGTTAACCCAGTTATGACCTACTGTTTTCTTTATTTCGTCGGCCCATCGCTCGTGGGGGCCCTCTCTTTCTTTTGCCTGCTGGGCCTGGCCATATTGTGACCCTTTTTGCCCACCTTGTACTTGGTAGTCGCGCTATGTGACCTGCCCATTTCCATTTAAGGAGTTTTGCATGGCTCAATATATCTATGATTTTAGTTTTTTTCCTTATGAACTCGTTTTCTTGCCTGTCTACTAATTTGATATTTAGGATACTTCTTTCCATCGCCCTTTGACTTTATTGTATTCTGTCTTTTGTAGTATTATTAAAAATCCAAGTCTGACAGCCGTATGATAAGCAGGGTAGCAAGCAGGAATCCATTACTTTTCTTTTTAATTTTATCGAAATTTTAGATTTTAATATTTCTTTTAAGCTCCAAAACTTCTTCCATGTGAGATTTATTCGTCTATCGATTTCGAGTATTGCTAAAAGATATTTGCTTACCCAAGTGTATGTAATATTCTACTTATTCAAGTGGCTTTTGATTTACTACAATAGGGCGCTGGATGCTGTTAGTAGCGACTTTTGTTTTTGTAATGTTCAATGTAAGCCCAATATGTTTACTGATAGCGCATAATTCGGTTACCATCGTTTCTAGTTCTTGTGGTGAACTGGAGAATAGCACTATGTCATCTGCGAATCTATGGTTAGTTAGATGGATCCCATTTATGTTTATGCCTTTTTTTTCCCAGTGTAAATCCTTCATTATGCATTGCAGGACTGATATGAAAATTTTCGGTGATAGAGGGTCACCTTGTTTTACGCCTCTACATATATTTATGGGCGGTCCTAATCTATCGAGCTTTACTCTACTTTTGCTGTTGTGATTTATATGCCTTAGGATGTTTATATAAGTCTGTGAGATGTCATGACTGGCTAAAGCCTGCCATATGCTGTCATGTGAAATAGAGTCGAAAGCTTTTGCGTAATAGTTGAATGCTATGTAGAGAGGTTGTTTCAGTTCTTGGAACTTCTCCATTATTTGATCTATCGTGTGAATGTGATCAATTGTACTGTAACCTTTTCTGAATCCTGCTTGCTCTAATGGTTGGTGTTTTTCTATTTCTAGCTCTATCCATTTGTCAATGCATGCTGCGAATAATTTTTATATAGTTGGCAGTAAGCTAATTGGCCGGTAATTGCTCACGTCTCTTGGGTCTCCTTTTTTGTACAAGAGTGTTATTGTTGACTCTCCCCAGCTTTTCGGTATTATTTGTTTGTGTAGAATTTTATTAAATAGAGAAGTTAGCGGATTTACAAGATGATTTCTACCCAGATTTAAAGCTTCATTTGGTATATTATCTGATCTAGGACTTTTTTCTGGTTTCAGTTTGTCTATTTGGCTTAGTATTTCCTGATGATCGAAGGTTTTTACTGTAGACATGCACTCAGAGAGTCTTTTTGTTGTTCTTTTTACTTGACATCTATTATTTTTATAATTGTAGAGTTTTCTATAAAATTCCGTGGCTATATTTATTATATCTGGCCGTTTGTTTGTGTTAATTCGTGATTTTGATTTTAACAAGGTTATCCAATTTCTTTCAGTATTTAATTGTTTAAAAGCTCTTTTTTGTCTTCCGTTATTACTTAAATTTTTTTCTGTTATTTGTATTTTATGATTTTCGTAATCTTTTTTCAAAAGCCTATTAGTCTTGAACAAAATTGATAACTCTTTCCTTTCTTCTTTATTTCTGGGTTTTTTATTTTGTAACTCTATTCTTCTTTTTACGGAAAATTTGGTTTCTTCTGACAAGATGTCTTTTTTGTAATAATGGCATTTGTAGTATTTAAACTATGTATTATGGCTAATTAAATTTTGTTGTAGTATGAGTCTATGTTTTCGGATTCACTCCATGTTAATTTACTTGCATATTTTTTCAGTGTATCTTGAAATAGCTCTACTTTATTGTTGTCCTTTAATTTCGGTCTTGTGGGTTTAAATGTTG